>PDLN01000012.1:0-606453 GCA_003369635.1 Coleophoma crateriformis
CCCTAACCCTAACCCTAACCCTAACCCTAACCCTAACCCTAACCCTAACCCTAACCCTAACCCTAACCCTAACCCTAACCCTAACCCTAACCCTACCCCTAACCCTAACCCTAACCCTAACCCTAACCCTAACCCTAACCCTAACCCTAACCCTAACCCTAGGGGCCGACTCTTCTTAACCGGAGCCCTAGCGAGGCGATAAAGTAAACGACTAGATTAGGGTTCTTAATAGCGTATTCATAGAATTATCCTAGCTAACCTCTCCGGTCTCTACTCTTCTAATAGCGGAGCGCGTGTTCCTTAACTTAGCTTCTAGGGCTAGTTATCGTAAATATATCTTGCAAACAACGTATAATAGTTCGTCGTTCGACGTTACTTCTAGTTAGGTATCGTTCCTCGACGAACTTATTTTAGTCTCCGAGGTAAAACCCGAGGGAGACGCTATTTTAGTAATCGAACGTAATATTACGGGGGAGTACGTATATATAGTAACTAGGTAGTAGTATTTAATACGTTCGATAAGGAGAGAGTAACTATCTACTCGGACTCTACTATATAAGGAGCGGACGTCTACCCTACTAATAACTTAAGGACAATGTAGCTTGTAATCACGTGCGATTATATAAGCGTACGGTTACCCAAGCGTAGGTACATCCTACGCTTAATACCTAGGGCCCGACCCTTACACTAAAGAAGAGGATTCTAAGTAGTTTCATTTGATTATAGGCGTTGTAGTATATTTATTATAGTTTAAAATACAAGGGTTAAAAATTTTAGCCGGTTCGCTTGTCTAGCCGGTTGTTACGTCTTAGGTACGTATAGGCTACCTGGTAGGCTTCCTTAGCGGGGGTGAAGGTAAGGGCTTATATATAGATAGTAACTAGTCTATAGTTCTAGTTGTTAACTGATACCTAGTACGTTAGGTGACTAAAGACTAATTACTCTAGCCGGGCGAGAGTAATACACTAGGTTAGGTTACTAATGGTTTATTGGAAGCACGTAATAATTTATAAGACAATGTTAGGTTGTAAATGAATGATTGAAGTTAAGCACGAAGCTCCTAACTACACAGGAACTTCCCGCTCTTATATAGAACTTTGTAATAGCAGGATAGCTATTTATTTTAGCTATTCAGCTATCGTCTAGGTAGGTCTGATAACTATATTTCTTGGAAATTCAGCTATTATAATCATGTGACTACTAGTCATGTGAATCCCAAGGGTGGGATATAACACCGGTTCGCTATACATGTACATTATATTTAATTATATAGAAATTCTAGTTTAATATATCTAAATTATACTCTATTTTTATATTATCCTATAAGTAATTACGAATAAAACGGTATAAGAATTATAAAATACGAGTAGATATTAGCTAAGATATTCGTATCTATAGTTTTAGAACTTTGGAACTAAGCTAAAACCTTAAAAACAACTAAATACCTTAATATCTTCGTTAATCCTTAAGCGAGACTAGCGTATAAGGGCTTATTTAATAGCCCGAAGCTAGCTCTACACGCCGATATAAGTTTTATAGTAGGGTCCCATAGAAGAAATCGAGGGTTCCATAGTACCAAAGATAAACTTGGAACCCTCCTCCCAAAAACGCTTGGAACCCTGCGAGGGTTCCAAGCTGTAGGCTGGTAGGTTTCAGCTTATATAAGACTGCGTACTCCTATATACCTCTTTTCTGTCGTGCAGCCACCTGTGTCGTTACATGCACCGAGCCTGCGAAGACAATACCATAAGTGGTAAGCGAAGGGCGTACTTGGCATTGCTATTATGCTGTCATGCTGACATGCTACACCCCTCTCCGCTGTGGACTTCCCTCCACCAAAACGGCCGTGAGCACAGGACCGAACCTTAAACTGTAAGCTTGAGACACCAGCGATTAAGGCTAATAACTTTGGTAGTGCCTTCTACTCCGACGCCACCCTGCTTTTGTTTCCTTGAATATTTTCAACTTCAACTCAGTTTTGATTACACCTGAACCGTACCACGTAACGCTGCAGCCATGTCGTTTGAACCAACCCAAGTCAAAGGCTTGTTTTTCGACATCTACGCGACGCTGATCGACTGGGAAGCGGGCATATACCCTTTCCTGCTTCGCCTGGCCCAGAAATTGCCCCAATCCTACCCTTTGTATGCCGACACCACAGAGACCCGAAAAACACTCCTACACATGTATGCGGCTACCGAGAGGGTTGTTGAGCATGAAAACCCGACATTGGCGTACCCGCAGATCCTAGAGAAAGTGTACGCCCGAATTGCAGCCGAGCTGGGCGTGGTGGGAGAGCATGACGACCAAGTCGCCTTCGGGCGCGGCATTGGCGAGTGGCCTGCTTTCCCAGACACTGTGGCAGCCATGCAAACGCTTGCCAAGTACTACAAATTAGTAGTTCTAAGTAACGTTGACGACGCCTCATTCACGCGTACCTGCGCAGGCCCACTGAAGTCAGTGCACTGGGACGCTGTTTACACCGCTGAGCAGATTGGTTCGTACAAGCCTAATCCGGCTAATTACAATTACGTGGCGACAAAGTTCCAAGATATATTTGGGATCCCGAAGGACCAGATTGCTCTCGTCGCCCAGAGCCTGGATATTGATCACATGTCGTGCAAGGCGCTAGGATTCAAGCCGGGAGTGTGGATCGCGAGGGGAGCCTCACATATGGGCGGAAGCCAGGAGGAAATGGAGGCCAAAGGGCTGATTGAGCTTGGGGCGACATATATAACGCTAGGGGAATTTGCTACGGCAGTGGAAAGGGCGTTCTCCTCCTAGTCCAAGATACCTATAATAGAAAGGAGACTAACTCACAGATATAATGTAACTACAATGATAGAGAATGTTCCACTTCGCGGAGTACAGGAATGAAGATATAACAAACGAGTACTATATCACCCTTACAAACGCTTGAATTGGTGCACAACAATGCCCACGTAGCAACTTCGCATGCGAGCCGACGCGATAGACCACACAAACCATTAAGGTCGTGAAAGCCTGTACGGATCAGATTAGCCTAAGCCAAGAGCCTCGTGATATCCGGGCTTTCGTTCTATATAGCTAATACAACACTATGGGAACACGACTAATTCATGAAAGATTCAGACCGGATTTTTATTGTGTAGGTGGGACGTTCCATAATACTAGTACTACTATCGCTGCCCCGACCTCGACCAGCTAACTCACTTATCTTTTCCATTCGTGTGTCCCGCACGTTGATGTGCTAAGTGCGATGAAGATTTACTTAATTAAACCTACTGTGATACGTCTGCCATGGTTACGGCAGGAAGGTGGCATGATTCTATCCGACCAGGGAGTTACACCATCATGGGTCCTACCGTGTCACGCATCGGCTGTCCTGCACCCGACGAATGCTACAAGATACGCGAACTTCCGAAAGGCATCTCGTTCCGTCTACAAGCCCTCCTTGCAGCGTATGCATCAAAGCTTCCCTTGTGGAATGTAAGAAATACCAAAGACCACAATCGGTCAGCTTGGATATGTCAGATAAGGAACGGACGAGAAGCTGGTATTGTACAGTACTTCGGGTTATCATGTTGGAAACTCAGCCAATGACCTATCTGAGAGACCCTGCAAGATAAGATATCAGTACCGCTTCTTGCGCCTGCAGGCATCCTCGGAGATAGAGCATGCGTCGTGATAAGGGCAATAATAGATAAGGTCGAGAGGAGCAAGATAGAAAGACGATCTGGGCCCTCTAGCAACCTATAGGTCTAGTAAGGATTAGGAGCTGCAGGTTTTAGCGCTAGGCAGTTGAATGTTGCTTCATTACATGATAGGAAAGGCCTTTTATCTTAAGAAAAGGTTACGTACCTCCTCGTTAACCTCGAAGTATCGTTCCTAGCCGACTACCATCGTCCATATCAGTATTGCCAATTACTCTTCTTTAAGGAGGTTGCCACTTGCTATCTACAATATTGTATGCAGCTTGACTCGAGACCTAGATTGAAGGACTTTTCTTAATAGCTTCTTTCTTGTCGTTCTACCTCAACTCTGCTTGACCCGTCAATATGCATGAAACTGGAAGCATTGATCATGACGATCAGGAATGGCCTCCTGGAACCGTCAGGCTCGAAGGTAAGCTGTGAATACTACTCCATTCTAGCACAAGCTACCTGTCAGAAAACTCAAAGCTAGAAATCAATGACTTCTTTTTGTACCTTAGGCACTTAGATCTCTATCCTAATAATTCTGTAGATATGCTCAAGGGTGGCGAAATCATCCTGCAGCCACGCCCTAGTATTGATCCGAATGACCCTTTGGTAGCTTAGCCTCTGTCTCCACGCAGCAGCCTACTGATAATCCTTAGAACTGGGTTCCATGGCGTAAATACCTGAATTTTGGTCTGGCTAGCATGTATGTGGTATTTGTTATGGCAGAGTCGGTAAGCCCGTATCTTACTCCACAGGTGCCTACTGATTCGAGCGACCTATAGTATCAACGTCGTAACACCAACCTGGGGACCAATGAATGAGCAGGATGGCTTTAGCTACGGTATCCTGAACGACAGTTATGCTGCTGGTTGCGCGGGCCTGGCAATTGGTGGGCCTCTCATGATTCCATTCGCACTCAAATACGGTCGCCGCCCTGTATATGTTCTCAGCACCCTTGGTCAATTTGCAGTAGCAATCTGGACGGCTAGACTACGGACAGTGGGCGACTTGGTTGCTGTCAACACCTTGAATTGTGTCCTCGGAGCTCTGGGCGAAATCATCGTCCAGATGACCGTTGCCGACCTCTTTTTCGTCCATGAGAGAGGACGAATGAACAGCATCTATGTTTGGACAGCGAACATCGGTGGTTCTTTGGCAACAATTGCAGCTGGTTATATCACTGTAAACCAAGGATGGCGTTGGGTTTGGTGGTGGATGGTAATTTTCTTTGGCGCATCCCTCATACTCTACATATTCCTGTTTGAAGAGACTAAGTACAACAGTTTCACTCACGGTGTCCATCCCGATCAGATTCATAACACTTCCGAAGCTTCAGATGCAAAGGAAATGGCGTCCGACTTGAAGAATGTTGAACATGGAGTCATTTCAGATAATATGCATCGACCTACACCTATCGAGATCGACCACAGTATACCACTGTTAACTTACAGACAGCGTTTCGCCCTCTGGTCGACGTCCCCAGGTTCATTCCGCCAGTTCTTTCGTCACAGCTATCAGCCACTTGTGATCTTCGCCACTATTCCGGCCGTCTTCTACATGTCGCTCGTGTATTCAATTCTAAATTCTACAGGGACGGTGGTCATCACAACGCTCTCCGAGTACATGTACCTACCACCGTACAATTTCAATTCCGCTCAGGTCGGCTTGATGAGCCTTTCGGCTTTCATTGGAACCTCACTTGGGTTGATAATCTGTGGGCCATTAAGCGATCGTAGTATCCTCTACCTCGCCAAGAGGAACAATGGAGTATATGAGCCTGAAATGCGACTTTGGATCATGGCGGCTTTTGTGCCTTTCGTGCCAGCGGGTATCTTCATGTTCGGGCTTGGATTAGCCAATGGATCACCATGGCCAGTCGTGGCTATTGGATATGGGATGTTATCATTTGGTAGTGCTGCACCTATGAGCATCGCTCTGACATATCTGACAGATGCTTACGTTGAGGTTTGCACCACATATCTTCTCGAGTTCATCTACTGACAAGAATGATTAGATTGTAGCAGATAGCATGGTTGCATTGACTGTTACCCGAAATATCGTTGCTACCGTCTTCGTTTTCGCGATTAGCCCTTGGATCGAGGGCATTGGCATGCAGAATGTTTATATCATGCTTGGAGTATTGACAGCTGTTATACTCTTAACGGTGTTTGTCTTCATTTTCTATGGGAAAAGAATACGTATAAAGACTACTAGTAAATACCGCTTCTTTACTGGGAAACAAGTTGAGAGTAGGGTGTAAGGTGTACATACTTTACTTAATATATTTCAGTAAACTCAATGGAGCAATTGTTGATATTCAGAACCTGTTTTGACAACGAAAAGAAAAAAAAGGTAATATATCATACCATCCCTATCTAGCGATTTTCGTACCTAGTTACCACTCTCGTATACGACTTTTCGCAAGCCCTATCTCATATCGTAGTTCACCGTAAAGTATCTACTTTTAGTCTTACAAAGATTAATTTTGTGTTAGACTGAAATTAGCAAGACTTGTACATATAACAGGCATTGAGTCAACGAGACTAGGCCCTATTTAGAATAACCAATTTCATGAGCAATGAGCTGTGGAAACTCTACAAATGTATGTATTATTTACAAGTATGGTGAGATTCAAATATCACCAAGTATCCTAGATACAAAATCCTAATATAAAAGATATGTTCTATGTCGAAAGTGAAAAGAAAACATTATTAGCTGTTTAATATAATTCCGCCTTAAGAAACTGCTCAAATTCATTCTGACTTGCTACCGCCATCATGGCTGCAACATCTTCGAAGGTTCATATGATGGCTTGGTCCCATTTACCTATCTCGATATTGGCAAGCCTCTTGTAGCGCATTACCGATATCGTTACTGTAAGATGCTCAATCCGCCAACATGTAGTAGCAGGCTTAGGGTGTATTGCTTTGGTGAACTTATTGCTGATTTGTGAGTTCCCAAATTGGCTTTTCTTGTCGTTATTGTCGTGCCTTCGAGAAGACAAACTCCCCCATCACGAAGATCCCAGTGCACAACAACGTACAAGGAGCAAAATCGATTCCATGGCAAATAAGTGCGCCTCCATAGACCGAGGTTGTGGGATGTGACCTGGGAAGGGAGCTGTATTGAAGGACAATTCCTCGACAACAAAAGCAGTAACTTCACAATAAGCACAAGTGAGATGAGCTTTACATGTAGCCAGGTAAGAGAACTGGGCTGAAACACTAGAACGGGACTGTGAAAGTTGCGCAGTCCGTCTGCTTGTATATTGCGAAGACTGTATTTGCGTACCAAAGTCTTACCCGAGTCGACGTACTGACAGGGAGGCTAGGCTTTCAATCAGAGGTCAGCGTTATACCGCTGGGACCCTAGTCTCTCTACCTGGGAGTGCTGGGCAACCGGATATACTGTCCATACGCGAATACGACCATGTGCCTAGGTTAGCATGCATACAAGGGTTATAATGATTGGCAGATTTGGCCATCTTGCTGTCCACAACAACAGACAACAACCTAAGCATCTTATGTGAAGACTTAAGTTTCTCGGTAGAAGACTATGAAGGGTCATGTCTTCAAGACGAGTTGAAAAGCGTTTCACTGGCGGAAAGTGCCTATCCCATCAACTGCCAAAATGTGAATTTTAGTGCCACGCTAAAATAGCATGGCCTGGTGCACCCCATCCAAATCCACCCAATTTTACCACCTGCATTCCACCACCTAATTCGATCGAATATTAAAGATATATACTTCTTACAAGCTCCTAAAATATGCCTGAGGATACAAAAGGCGAAAAAGTGGTCCAGGAACTCAGCAGCCTCAGGTACCTCCTCTGAGAGCTGAAGGGACGGATTTTACCCCGCTTCACCTATATTTGTAGACCTTTATAATACCTATATGGGAGCTATAGATATTGGGGACCAGTTAAGGTTATATAACCCAGATCCACGCCCTATTCGACATGGAGGATGGTAACCTTTATTCAAGTTTCTATTTAACGTAGCACTTGTGAATAGCTTTAACTTATCCTATCATTCGAATGTTCCAAAAGGGGCTAAATTCAATAACCAAGCCTCGTTCCGGAATGCCCTCGTTCGAGCTCTTCTAGAAAGTGGTTCTTGTCTTCCCGGAAGTCATAAAAGGAAGGGATTACATACAAATCTACTCTCTATACAAGTTCTGGTTAGACAGCATCAAATAGAGCATCGAGGCAAGCGTGGGGACTGTGTTTGGTGTAAGGAAAATGAGAATTTGAACTACCCACAAAAGCGGGTTATTCTAGGGGAAATTACACCAAATTCAGAGGTAAAAAAGCCAAGAAAGTCCTCAGTATATGGCTGTAAGCAATGTAATGTTGCACTCTATAAAGAAGGGCCTTGTTTTATGCTATTTCATCCATCATAAATGAAGTTATATTCTGGGGGTAGTAATAGCACGATATGATTGGTCAATGATCCCTGTCGCGCTAAAATTCACAATTTTGGCAGTTGATGGGATACTCTATGACCCTTGCCAAACAACTCAGATCCTGGCTCTGCTGCAAGAATCACCTGATTTTTCAATCCGTGCCCACCCGGCATCCACTAATTCTCGCGATATAAGACCTCGAGATTTCTTCCCTCAGCTACATTTTCTTCAGTAAATACAATGCAGCGAAGAACCAGGAAGTGACTTGAAGGTTCAAAGAAAAGCTACCTGATCTGAGATACTGCTTCGACAGTAACATCGAGAGTCTTATGTGATCAAGCGGATAAAGGTATAGCGGACAAACCCCACTGCTGAAAAGCGTGACTGATGTACTGAAGCAGATTCTTAATACAACACGTGACAACTATCTAAAGCATTGGGTTTCCTTCTATCTGGAGTCAGGATCTCCTGCATCATTAGCCAAAATGGTGCTCCTCGCCCGTCGCTTCTCAGTAACGAATTTCATTATCGCGTCCACGGCCCTCGCCTTCCAAGTCTTCGTCCTCTACCCTTGGCATCAAAAATTAGATGACGATTTTGAAAGTTTGAAGAAAGAGCATATGAGGGCGTTGCAGGAGTTGAAGGAGCTTTCATTAAGAAGGGAAAGCGGTTTAGGAGAAATTAGAGAGTTGCTGAGAGAAAAAGGGTTCGGATCTAAGAAGTGACGCCATTCAAAGGGATAAGGAGGAAGCACGGTGAGATCAGTTCAAAGGTGGAAGGGAGGTTACAACCTTACGAAATCATATAGGAAGAGGGAGTAGATATGAGACCGCGTCATGCAAGAGAAGGCAGGCAGAAGGCGACAAAGGAATTAAGAGCATAGCCTGATCAGTGCTTTGAAAATACAGGGTATATCCATGGAGAACTAGAAATAGACTGCAAAGAAGAATCAAAAAGACCTACCTAGCACCAGCCCCAGGACTATCTACAGACTTCTGTCGTATCCCTATCCAGCAACCAATACTTGAATCAACCCTTGAGTTCATCCCTATCAGCTTGCACATGCACATCTAGAGGAAAGCAATCGAGGGCAATGGTATTTTGTTTTTGCCTACCTCTTATTCGCGATACCTTTTCGCTTTGCATATGTGTGAAGCAAACGTTACTTAGATTTACTGAACTTGCAATGTATTCTAAAACTCGTCTTGGTGGAGACGACTTGGTGAACGAACAGGAATCGATGGCCTATACGCTATAGCGCTATACGCAGGTGAATCTTTGGATATCGTGCCCTCCACCTGTGAACTATCGAGATCATGCATGCCGGTGCTGTGTATTCCTGATTGTGGGTTCTCCTGCCTCTGTATTGTGCTACTATTGACGAAGAACCTGCCTAGATTACTAGGAGAAGCTGACATGCTTTGGTTGTTGTACGGGGTTGAATTATCTTTTCTCTGCTTCCTTCGCATTATATACCATATCGAAGCCGCGATACCAATCAATACAGCGCCTGTGACACCAACTGCTATTCCAATTGTTGCTTTAGGGGTGTGTGATTTCGAGCTTGGTGCCTGAGAAGGAATTGCTGCCGCTGTTGGAGTTGTGCTTGCGATTGTGCTTGAACTCACGGTCGGAATTGGAGTGGACTGTATAATTATTGAAGTCGTGGGCTTTGGGGGTGGAGATGTATTTGAACTATTCAGAAGGCTGGATAGATCCGATTAGCTTGATTTACATTGTCCATCAGCTCGAGTTAATAACTTACTTATCGATAACGTGCACCACGCCATTTGCAACCATGTAATCAGAGATGATAATCCGTGCAGCATTTACATACGTCTGGCCGTCCTGGATCGTGATAGTGACATTGGTACCTTGTGCTGTCGCTAAGGTCATTCCATTCTTGAGAAAGGGGCTATATTTAACGAATCCGGGGACAACATGATATTGGAAAAGGGCTTGTAGGTCTGCAGGAGTGGCGTTTTGAGACAGGTTCGTGGCATTCGCGAGCGCGGATGCTGAATTTGGGATGAAATATGTAACATCCGGGACGTCCAGAATAGCGTTCACATAACCTGCATTTGCCGAACTAAGGTATTGGCCGACATTCAGGATTGCAACGAAGTAATCTAAATGGGCGTCGGTTATTTCTAGTACTGCTGCGACTGGCAAAGAAAGAACCGCATCGACTATATGGACTATACCACCCACGCAAACAATATCCTAATCAATGTTAATAGTGCGACAAAGGTCCTACATAGCGGTCTTAGGGCTTACCGTTGTCGTTAAGGTGCTGATGCTTTTATTTCCTGTTACCGCTTGTGGTGTTCCAGTATGATCCGCGAGAAGCTCTACCACCTGCCCACTAGTAATATTGGCATAGCTTGCATTTTTCAAATTGCTGGCGACAAACTGCGGATCTTTCGTGATGGACAATGCCGGGAAGCCGCCTTGAAGGAGGGAATATTGTAGAGTTGCTTGAAGCAAATCATTGGTTAGTCCGTTGGGATTTGCATTGGTGAGATCTTCAATGGCGGTGTTACTTGGCGCTAGGAACGTAAAATCATCGGCATTGGCTAATAATGTAGTCGCTGTCGAAGAAGCGTTTACATAGCTCTGTAGAGTGGTGAGCTCTGGGTAGGCCTGAAGTACATCAAGAAGAGATCGAGCCGAACCAAGAGAAATAAGTGATAATAGCGGCGAGAGCTTCTGCGTTCGTAAAAACTTCATTTTTTTGTTCCTTTTTGGGGGGGGAAGAAAGAGTTAAGAGTCAAGTCGACGTCCATTTTTGTAGAGGGGGGATCACTTGGCGCATGCTATGCCCGTGCCAGAGATTTGCCGAATATTGGAGCCTCGAGACCAGTAGGAAGTTTTGCCATCGTGACGATCCTAGGGGTTTATCCTAGATTATAGCCGGCCTAGCGATGTAGGGTGGTTGGGCTGCAATGTTCCTAAACGAGTTGCCCCTCCGGGGCGATCCATTCGTAAGTGGTCGACTGTTACACTCTCCCCCAAAAGGCCTTTTCCCTTGACAGAACATGCCATCTTATTGGTAGTAAGGATAAAATAGTAACTAAAGCCGAGTTGGCTAATGCAAGATTTTGTCCAATTGCAAAGCATTCTCGAAGTCGGAATCCCATTGTTTATCTAGCTCACATGTCAATCATTTATATGGCGACGATCCCTTTGAAGACCCCGCTTGATATCCTCGTTCCTCGGCCGCTGCTGTAATCGACAACTCGTGCACGCTCGTTGAAGTTCTTGTGTATCTTTTTAACCCTTTTGCGACACGAATTCGAGCCTATAAAACAGCTCAGCTTAGTCTGGTCCTGGTCTCGTTCTATATGTGTGTATAACGAACGTCCCGTTGGCTGTAGTATATGCAGTTCCTAACAAATCAGTCTATCGATCGATAAAGGCCCACAGTTCTATGCAGATGGTTTTCGTAGTGAGTTTGAGATTTCTGTCCCTCACTTGCAACTGTGACCGCGCCAAGACTTTTTAAAGCATCATTGGTCTTCTGTCATCAAGACTGAATGTGCTAAAGGCAAGGTAGTGTGGGCTTGTATCTAAACCAACTACTATCACCTGTTAATACGATAGACACTCTCTTAGCAGTGAAAAGCTAGCTAGGTTCTACAAGTCGTAGTATGAACTCTAGAATACATCTAATACTGTTTGATGGCTTTTTCGGACCCTATAGATACTACTACTCACTAGTATCAATAAAAACTGATATCTTTGTAGTATCGTATCTTGCCTTGATACATAGAAGGCAATTCAACGAATTTGAATAGTATCGACGATATACGATTATCAATGAACAAATGTCTATAGGTAAACCCTCGAAGCATGAAACCTTCGAGGCGTTGTCAGCCAGACGATATCATTGTCTTCTCTCCAGTTTAGATATGCCCAATAAATGAACGTCTGAGCCTCGAGCCTTCTTAATACTCGGATCTCTGTATGTTGAGAGCTACTTCATCTTGCTACCGTAATATCGATATGGGGTCATAGACTGTTCAATTGTTCGAATGTTCGAGCTGGACATTCTTCTTGAGGTACGTTCAGAATGCTGGATTAGGCCTTGAGGTCGAGATGGCGTGACTACCTCGTCATAAAGGTCTTGAATTCGATGATTATATCATGCAAGCTGTGTTTCCTGCTCAAGTTTTTACATTGTCGACAAGAATCTACCAGCTTCTCGGCAACCGTGGGTTCTTGGCCCAAAGGTGTTGAACTCCCACCTACCTACTGTTTCGGTCTCTGACAGGGATTCAGCGATAAGCTGTCGGCTATTTCGAGTTGATATGGTAGCCATCGTGAAGATCTTAAGCTAGCTAGCTGTCTATAATGAGCTACTTGCTTAAGAAGAAGGATTGGATTCCAAGAAGGACAATCTGAAGGTTACATAACAGCAATTCTCGAGCAGATGACGGTAATATTGAGTAAAGCTTGGTAGGCTTGTGAAGACAAACTACTCTCAAACAAAAGAATCAAGTCATTTAAAAATAATCACGTGCGTGTAAGTGCAGAGAACAGGAATCAGGCCGGGCAGACACTTGCTTTACTCCTTCTGACCCCTGGTCCGCGTAAAAACGCCCCAAAAGACTTCATCCCACTTTGGGTCGAGCAGCTTTCGTTGGGTCACTTTGAAAATCAACGCCGCTTCTACAATCATTTGCATTCTGCGGTCAAACGCTCTAATCATCTCCTAACCAGGTTGTTTTAAGAGCTACTTATCAACAGTCATGAATCTTCAGTCAAATGAATCTGAGGAGCGAGAGCCTCTCTTAAGCGGTGCAGGCTTTCCAGGCGATAATGGTCAGTCCTTGGTTTCCGGAATGGCTCCGCACAAAAAAAGGCCTTGGACACCATTCGCTACAATCTCTCCGCGATACCGATGGGTGCCATTATTAGGGTGTGCAATCATCTTCCTTAATGAGGCCGAATACTTCGTCAAGCAGGTAGCGACGATGCGGGCCATCGAAGCCATGTACTGCTACGAGTACTATGCCGCTCGAGGATCCCCACTGGTAGAGATGGGCAAGCACATCCCCGAGAGACTTTGCAAGGATGAATCTATTCAGAAATCTTTGGCTAAAACTGCAGGCCTGATTATGTTCTTTCGCATGCTCTGCGCTATGGTTGGCGCCGTACCCCTCGGCTGGGTGTCAGATCGCTTCGGAAGAAAACCTGTGCTAGTATTGCACAAGATCAACGTGACAATTTCATGTGCATCTTGGCTTATCATATGTAAGAGATTATCCTTTATATTCTGTAGATGGGTTCAATTCCTTACCTTTCGCATTAGATCTTGCATTTCCTGCGCCTCCAATATGGACCCTGTATCTTACTGGACTCTCCGGCATCATTGGCGGCAATTTCGATGTCGGCCTCGCCATGCTGTTTGCTTCATACTCAGATGTTATGCCTTCTGCCTCTGAACGAGCGTCACTGTTTTTCCTCACTACATCCATGCAATACTTCGCGCAAACCTTCTGCCCATCTATTGGTGCCTGGCTCATGAATCTGGATGGCAAAGGCGGAACCCCGCATGTGAATCTGACTGTCAGCCTTATTTTGGCCATTCTTACTGCTCTAATTACGATCGTTGCTTTTCCGGAGACTCTGCATGGAAGTCACAAACCCAAAGATATTTCTGCAGAAACCCCCGATGAGGTTATTTCGACAGCAAATCAATCGTCCCGGGATGATCCAAAAGTGAAGGACGGTTGGCTGCAGAAACTGCGGAGTTCCGTCGGTCCCAAGATGCCTGGGGTCGGCATTTTCAACATTGCCATCCTCGCATTATCGATCAGCTTTGCGGCTACGGGTATTAAAGCCATTGATTGGTATGCTCTAGTGCAGTATCCGGTCATTAAATTGGGATGGACATTTCCGCAGTCGTCACTGGTGGTCTCAACTCAGGGCTTCTTGATGCTGGTTCACTTTTCACTTGTCCTGCCTTTCCTCAATCGTGTTGCTGTCGCCAAATTAGGTTCGCCAAGCCATGCACACTTTGTAATCATGGTTGGCAGCGGCTTACTTCTCACTACTGGATCTATATTAATCGGTGTCAGCAACACAAGTGGCAGATTCATCGTAGGTGTGGTTGTCTATCTTTTTGGCGAAGGATTGCCGACAGCGACTCAGGCGTATATTGTAAGCCTTGTGGAAAAGGCGAGAGTTGCGCGTGTAATGGCTACGTTAAGTATGGCGAGTATCTTTGGAAAGCTCGTGGCGAGCTTGTTATTTCCAAAAATGCTAGCGTGGGGTGTCGATGAACATGTACTTGGACTACCACTCTTTGTTAGCGCGGGGATGTTTGTTGCTAGTGCCCTTTGCGTCAGTATTGTTGGGCTAAAGCTCAGGTTGCAAGGAGCAAAATGATGAAGTCAATTAGGAGAATGTTACTGGATAGCATTCAAACGACCTGGCCGAAATTGCCGGTGGGAGGCCTGTTTCGTGGCGAAGTGCATTCAAAAGCTTTTAGAGAATGCAAGAAAGTCAACAGACTATCAAGAGGAACCACACGGGGAGTTTATGAAGACTTGTGTAGTGGGAGTTCACAAATAGCTCATTCACTACTCCTATGAAACCAAAAGTACCGATCTGAAGAAGCTAGGACTACCACAAATGTTTGCGAAGCCTTTTCATTAGATCCGTTCTTGCGAGACCAAACGAGGCGGTACTGTGTTTCATTATGTAAAATCTAAGATTGGCTGCTACCTGTCTCGTCTTGTCAGAGAAGGCCCAACCTTTCTGATATGCGGCAGGTTCTGAACAACCTGTATTTCTTGTAGTAGGTCATCGTCGGCCTTCGGCCTCGTGGAAGACAATATCGCGCTTCTCTTGCTCCGCCCCAATTCGTTGAATTATTGTTAGCACGTTCTGGTCTACAGTTGGTCAATGCGTAACTAGTGTCGATTCCAAGATGTTCCCAAACAGTAGTCTCGATATCTGCCGTGCACATCTACATCTAATGGATTGAAAACATCGATAACTCCAGGCGGAGTTGTGGTATTGTGGAAGTCCGATTTATGACATTCACCTTCAATTTTGTAAATCGTCTTTGTAGCATTCGGGTCTTGGATGCTTGACTCGTGCGGGTTCATGCGCACTACTGGGCCTATCGTATGATTCTCTCAGTGATACAAGCTACGGATATTTCAACTTAAGAGTGCGAACAGCATATCGAATTTTCTGTGCAACTCATGCACATATATTGGTGTTTTACCCTGGATTTAGCTATATATGAGAACTGCCGAGGTCGATCTTGAATACCAAGGACCTGGTATGCTGGCCGGGGACTATGCAGGACAGTGTTTGCCGACTACTGATATATTAGTTTGGCCGGAAATTTATAATAGACTGGATTGACATAACTTACTCCAAGAAGCATAATAATATGTGCGGCAACTGCAGCATAGCGTGAATTAACATCGAACACTTCCACTTTAGTCTTGTTATTCTCTGGTACTGGGTAGATGCCTTTCTGTCGTGGATATCAGAACGCAAAGACACTTAGCATTTACATGTATACATTTTGCCTTTCAGATGCCTTTGAAAACATGTTCGATGGAGTCCGACTAAGCTCCGTGAGTATGATTGTAATCGTGACTATAGAGATGTTGAATGCTAAGTTCGGTTCCGTGGTGGGAAGATATCCAAATAAATGGTTTTCACAGGACATATTTGACTGGGTTTGTGCATGGCCAATGATGTATTCGGTGAAATATGTCTTGGCGAGTCGTTCTGCATGCTTGACAACGGAGAGGTGAGTAACCTTATAAATCTTCCATGTCCGAGTGTCTACTCAGTAAACCTCCCAAAGCGGATCAGTGCATAATCGATCTTAATGGAGTCGCCGCTGACTCCGGCGGATTCACAACTCTTACCCGGGAATGGTCCAGCAACCTGGTGATACTCTTGCCCATTCCTACCATCAAACAGGTATTATAACAAGGCGCACGGATGGAGGATTATGCGAACCAGTCGACACTATGACATTGTGGAGCGTAAAGGCGACAGAGTGAAGCCCACTTTGTTCTCTTGGTCATAAGGCCGGTGAGGAGGGTTTGTCCTTCGACGATTTAGAGGTCCGTATAAGTATGATAATCTACATGATCTAGTCCATGTCAGGAAAACGAGAGCCTATAGAAGTTAGCGTTACAAACTCATGGTAAGCCTACAGCCCAAAACTCGGTGGAGGAACTACAAAAAGAACCAGGAGTGGGGGTCACGGTATCATCTGATATACCTACTTTCATCAAAACAATACAGATTATAAGGGGGTGAGAAACGATGGTGCGATTATAGCCCGGGAGCCTCCGATAAGCATCGGGAAACTCGAAAATTGTATTTGGTGCTACCTAAATTCATATCTAAGTTCACCAGTCACGTCTAACAATGTCCCGAGATCTGATTGTTTATGGTTTTACCGTATTTTAGTTCCGCAAATTCAAGGGGCTGATTTAAAATGCTTCAGTTCAAATCATATAGACTAAAAATCAGTGTCGAAATATTACAAGGTTTGTTAATACATGGGGCCTGGAGTGAGTATAAAGCCGATGCTTGCACTTTCCTACTCAGTATTATTGTACCCATCACTTGGCACTTATATTCAACCTTGAAGATGTACCTCGCAATTGTCGCCACCGCTTTGTCATTCTTTTACCTCACAACTGCTGCACAGAAGACATTCAATGAAATCTACATTGTCCATTCTTTGCCGTCACGTACCGTTTACCAGTTCTCTAATCCAAGCTGGATCGAAAATCTTGCGGTTCGGTCGAATGGCCAGCTTCTCCTCAACGTTCTGTCGACACCGGATCTGTATCTCTTGGACCCTATGGCAGAGTACAGTGAACCTTACCTTCTGTACAGATTCCCTAATAGTCTTGGTCTTCTTGGAATCACAGAAATGCAAGAGGATGTGTTCTATATCCTCTCTGGAAATTTCTCCGTCACCACAGGTGACACTGGTCCTGGCACATATGCAGTGTGGAAAGTCGATCTTACCTTGTACACATTAGGAAAGCCATGGGATCCTGAATCAGCAATCTCTAAAGTGGTAGATATGCCGGAAGCTAAGCTATTGAACTCTCTCATGCCACTCCAGATAACCGCAGAGGGAGGTATTGTCCTGATATCGGATTCGGCTCTGGGGGCCGTCTGGCAGCTCGATGTCAGTACTGGCGACTACTCGATCTTACTCGCATTTCCTGAGATGACATTTCCCACGGGTGCCAGCTTACCCATTGGCATTAATGGTCTTCGGCTGCGTGGCGACTGGTTGTACTGGGCGAACAGCGAACAGGATACTTTCTGCAGAGTCAAGATCGACAGCGAAGGACAGGCCATAAGCGCCGTTGAAACGCTTGTGAGCAACGTGACCTTTATCGACGACTTCGCGTTTGACAGACAGGGCAATGCCTGGGTCGCACTGGATCTTTCATCAGAGCTTGGTGTTATCAGGCCTGGACAAAAGGATGTGACAATTGCCTTAGGAGCTTCGTCTTCGTTAACCGTTGCTGGCCCTACATCGGTGCAATTCGGCAGAGCATGTGGAGATACAGAGACTCTCTATGTGGTTACCAATGGGGCCTGGGCAAACCCGATCAATGGAACAGTCACAGTAGGAGCGCAAGTCCTCGCCGTTGGCACAGGAGAGTTTTATGATTAAGAAACGCATTGAAATCAAGTATTCGATCGAGATAGATGGATAAGCTCCAGCCGGTCAAACTCCAAGCAGCTAATATTTTCTATAATGATGTTGTCTGTTTCTTCATATTCTGATTGTTTTTATCCTATTCCATCCAATCATCATAGATAAGTGACCCTCAATGTGGCGAATGAAAGTAGATAAGACGTTCCGGATTAGGCAAGCTGTACGTCTCCAAGATTTGGACCAGCAGGCTGCCAGCCAGATGACCCAGAAACAGTTTTGCTCTTTGAACGGATCTCCTGACCTGTCTTTCTAGGAATGGGTTGAGGAAGCATGGTTGAGCTCTGGCAAGCCTCAAATCCAATTCAGAAGGGTCTCCCTTGGTGTTTCTGCTAGTAAACCCGAACCATCTGAAGTGAGGACCCGTATTTGCTCTGGAACCAAGGTACTGGTTGAGATTTTTTGCCGTGCCCCAGTGCTCTTCGGCCCCAGCCCACCAAACAAGCATTATTTGGGGGGAAACGGCACAAGGGTGGCCGCACTCCACATCTGCCCCCTCAGATGCCCTTAGATAAGACGAATATGACTAAGATTCTAACACTTGCCTGGTGCAGCTATTTGGTTGGCTACTGGGCCTCTTCCCATATCATTCCCGGAGAACAGACCGGACGGCCCAGAATTTGGCTTCTACTTCGAGTTTTCATGACCCAACCAAAGCATGGATTTTCGCCCTTACCGGTCACATAAAGTCAGGGCGTGCGATCTGTGCAGGAAACAGAAGTCACGATGCATCGTTGATCGGCCAGGACAAGCATGCCAGCGTTGTCGCGCTCGGGGTGATAACTGTCTCCATGTTATGTCCGATGCCAAAGGACTGTCTCAATCTAAAGTCAGGCCGTCTGCAACGCCCTCGGGATTCCACGAGTTCTCGCAACCAAGGCCAAGTTTGCTGGAGCATCGCCCACGTAACGAAACCCCTCGGGCATTACCTCCAGCCCTTTCACCAGGTAGTCCATCCCGCATTCATATTTCCAACCGCAATGGCCCAAAACCATTTCGTGCTCCCACCGCACCGGTAGCCGAAGAGCGTCATGAAAAAGCTGTCCATATCCTCGGTCCTTCGGGCGCACATGACTCCCTATTCCTTGAGCAACATCTCTCCCCTGACCCAATGTCTGAAGCTGGCCAAGAGTTGATTGGTATGTATTCGAATGATAAATGCAAACCGGTTGGATTTGTCTCTCTGCTCAGTGGCCAAGAAACCAACACCAAAGATCCTTCCAGCTTTATGAATCAGAGACTCATTATACGACAAATACTTGGGCCCTTCCGAGATACTCTGATTTCCATGTATGTTCTCAAACCATATATGCAAGCAGAAGCTGATCCAGCACCATCATATAGATATATTCAGAAAATACACCCTGCTTTTCCGATCGAAGACAAGGCGGTCTTGTTTCAGTCAAATCTGTCGGATGGACTGATCTGTGCAGTCTATTCCACCTCCTTGATCTATTGGAAGAATACCCACGCGTTATCCAGTCACCCATGCCCTGACTTAAAATTTGTACGACATCTTGCAGGAGGTGCTTTGCAAGACGAATTTGCGAGCCCCCGGCTGTCCACTGTTGCTGCAGGTCTGGTGTTTCTGACTGGGCGGCCTGTCACATCCATTATTGAAACCTCGATGACGGTGGGCCGAGTTGTTGCTCTTGCGCATAGTCTTGGTCTCAATAGAGATCCAACGAACTGGAAGATCCCCCACCACCACAAGAGCTTGCGAGTACGACTCTGGCGGTGCTTAATAATCCACGATACATGGTATACCAACATCGAATCTGAATGTATGATTGGCCAAGGAAATGCTAACATTAAAATCTAAGGTCCAGCTTCTCTCGAGGAATTCCAGCACATATTCTGAGTACTCAGCATGACGTTCCGATTCCAAGTCTGGCCACACATATATCCGTAGCTAAACAAAGTGAAGACGAAGTAATGGCAGCTCAAGGCTTCGTTCTGTTGTGTGAATTGACGGTGATCCTAAGGGAAATGATGATGATAACATATGACCTCAGTCCCAAAACTCAAGAAGATGTTTCCAAAAAGCTGCGGAAACATGAAGTATCCCTTGACCTCTGGGAGGAATCATTCTCCAATTGGAAAGAGACTCAGTCGTTGCGCAGCTCAAATCAGGTGACTGGAAGCAGTAGTCTCACATTGGAATTTCTGACAATCAAGATGTTCCTTTCCCGTATTGCACTGCATGTAGGTTCAGAAACACATTTTAAGTAGGTCTTTTAAGACTCTAACCAAAACTACAAGGAATCCTCGAAAGCCGAAGCACCGCAATCCCTGGAGATACGTCAATCTTACCAATTACACTGCCGCAAAGCTGCTCATAATGTTGTAGAGTTCATGGCGGGTTTGTCAAAGCTAAACTTTGAGGAATTCTGGCTCCCTTGTACGTTTTTCATTCTTTTTAAGGTGCAAATAATGTCTGCTAACCTAGTTTTTATGTTTTATTAGATGCTGCTTCTCATCTCACAGTTTGTGCAACGCTCTTACTTCGTTGTGCCCTTGAAACCGACGATATTGAAGCAGCTAAAAGTTGCACGTGGGATGTAAGAAAATTACAAGACGTTCTAAAAACAGCTCGCGATGACTACGAATGGGAATTGGGCGAAACCTGCCTAGGTCACTGCGAAAATCTTATATCTAGGGCAAAAAATACCAATATTGAATTAGAGAATGTTGATGATAACGAGACTATTAGACAATCCTCTCAGTCCGAGATTGATCATAGAGACATATTAGACAGCTTTTCAAATGACGAGCTTTGGGGAGCCGCAGTTTTCATGAATACAGCACCATGGGATGCTATTGATGCCCAAATGGGTTACAATGGCTATTTCGACATCACCACAGCCGATGGAAATTTGACTTGGGGTTAGGAGTTGGGGTTCTATTTATATTCACAGAAAAACGGGATGGCCTTACTGCTCAACTAGGTTACAATCAATCGACGTTGGACATAACAACAGACGATGGAGTGTTCTCACAGAATTTCAAACAAACCTTTCAACATGATGGATGATAACATCAACTTTTGCGAAATTTTTCTTGATTTAAACTGCATCAGCAGGCACAGGAACTCCAAACCACCCGTAGCCATGTGTGTCTTCTGGATCTGGGTCATCTATCTGGTACTCTTCGTCGTACCTCCACCACCTTCGACCTTCCCACACATCCTCGACCGGCTTAATGCCCTCCAACGCCATTTGTCTCGAGTAGCCGCAACGCCAGACCATACGCGCAGAATGTTTTCTCCGACAAGCTTTGAGAGCTGTGCCTCTGTTGCACCACGATCTAAAACGGCAGCCAGCAATTTTGGGTAAGATTTCACGTCTTCTAGACCGGATATTGTAGATATAACCCCATCGAAGTCAGAACCAAGGCCGACGTGATCCCACCCTATCCGGTTTGCAATATAGAAGATATGGTCAAGAACGTCACCCATCTTCGCATCTTTACGGTTTGTGGCGACATGCTCAGGAACGAAATTGATCATTACTACGCCTCCGTTAACAGGCACCAGGTCTAATATTGAATCCGGAATATTTCTCGGGCAATCGAAAATTGCCTGGGCATTACTGTGCGAAAACATGACTGGTGCTCGTGTTAGCTCCAGGGCTTGAGCTGCTGCTGCTGGCGTAACGTGGGATAGGTCGATAATCATTCCTGTTTCCAATGAGCTTTCGACGTGTTGTTGTTGACAGTGTTATCGCTTACCTAGTCTGTTCATCTCCAAAATTGCAGATCGACCGATACTTGAAAGTCCACCATGGACTGGACCTTCCTTTGATTGTGATGAGTCTGCAAACGCATTATTGCAATTATGGGCCATAGTACACTAAAATTACCTATTAATACTGTCGACAGCAGCTGACCAAAGTGATCACTTACATATCGAACTCCCAATTGATACCAAGCACGAATGACGGCTATCGAGTTTCCCGCCATATGTAGCCTACGAGCCGTGAAGTTAGAGATATTCTAGGAATATAAATAACTTCTAGTTCTTACCCCTCAATTCCGATAGAGCTTGATATTTTGCCTTGTCCATAAACTCTCTTTACATCACTTGATTCGCGCACGAGCTCAAACACCTCGGGGTAATTCTCAACAAGCCGGACCGTCATATCGATCTGCTCAATGCAATCTCGTGCCATATCACAGTAATCAGCTGTAGTGAAATCCTCTCCTTCGTGTATAACAGGAACGCAGATTGACCAGAACTGGGCTCCCACCGCGCCTTTCAGGTGTTAGTACTACCCATGTAGATCTGAGATCCTAATTCTTAAATACCTTCGCGAAGCCTGGGAATATCGGTCATCCCTCTTTCGAACCCATTTTCAAAGTCGAACTTCGGTTGATCGTAGATTTTGCCGTGTGTAACAGCGCGAGGCATCTGTGGCAAGTCATTGTGCCCGTCGAAAAGAGGAGTGTGTGCTAATACACGCTTGACTCTTTCGTCGATGGCAAGCTCTTGATATGGATGGGTCCAAGATGACATAATATCTCTTCAAGATAAGTATTTTCTAGACGCTGCTAGGGGGTGAATGACTCGAATAGGAGATAAAGCGTCCAAATTGGAAAATGAGTCTGTATTGACCGAAGGGTAATTTTTTACTACCCTAGAAATCTTTCAGCCAGGAAACCTGAGGAATACCCAGTACCATGGTTGGAAGATTTGCATGGGGTCAGCCCTATTTGAATACATATCCTCGGGCGTGCAGTCGCAGTCTAGGCGATGCTCAGCAGTTTGGTAAGGATCTGAAAACGGGAAGTGATTGCCGTACAGTACTCGGGCGGGTACTGCTTGGATTGGAAATTCCCTATACACCGGCGATCTTTTGAGTTTCCCTGTACACAAGCATTTTGATTAGGTGTTGGCCGGTTCAAGGCCGGTGTCGGGAAACTTCCTGCATCGGCCTCTGCAAAGTTTACCGAATTTCTCTTCGCCACTGTCAGAGCGAGTATTGCAGGAACTTGATGCGCCTGTTTGCCACTGTTGATGATTGTTCTACAACATCTCTCCGTGTTTCTTATAAGCATGATAGTATCCAAATATTTTGTTCCAATATGAACATGAGATTACTTTCTAGATCATGGACGACAACAAGAACATTGTACCAGCCGAGGCAGTTGACGCTGCTCTAGATGTTTTAAGAGAGGCAAAGAATGACTCCGACATGGGAGAAGTTCTCGATCTACAAGGTCCCAAAAAGCTTCTTAGGAAACTTGATTTCGTGCTTATGCCAATGATGTACGTTATTTTGATTTTGATTTCAGTTCCACTTATCTCACAGCCATGCTAAGACATCTAGCCTTGGAACCTGGCTTATGCAATCTCTTGACAAGACCACCCTCGGCGCTGCTGCTATTTTCGATATCCGGCAAGAGACGCACTTAGTCGGCACGGAGTACTCCTGGCTTGGCTCCATGTTCTTCTTGGGCTGGATTGTATTTGAATATCCAGCTACCTTTTTATTGCAACGATTTCCTGTGGGGAAGGTGCTTGCCGCTTTGGTACATCATTCTAAAAAGTTCTAAATCTCAGAGTGCTAACGTAGTCATAGGTGACTGCGTGGGGCGCAGTTTTGATGTGTCATGCTGCTTGCTCAAACTTTGCTGGGTTGGCAACTGTACGCACCTTACTTGGTGCCTTTGAAGCGGGATGCAATCCAGCTTGCATGGTTATATTTGGAATGTTCTACACCAGAGCTGAACAGCCATTCAGAATGGGAATATGGATCGGCTTTGGTGGAGTTGCTTATATCCTTGGGGGCATCATTAGTTACGGCATAGGCCATATTCAAAGCGCACTTAGCACTTGGAAAATACTGTACCTGGTGAGTTGAAACTATTTGAGGGATCCTTCTCCCTACTAATTACTCTCGAGATTTATGGTAGCATTACGATCTGTTGGGGCGTTTTCCTATGGGTGTGGATACCAGATTCACCGCTAAGTGCTAGGTTCCTCACCGAGGAAGAGAGAAAGGCCGTGGTCTTAAGAATTGCAGAAAATGGCACTGGATTAGAGAATAAGCACTGGAAGAAGGCACAGGCAAGTCAAGTACCAGGCATTTGGGTTGAGTTGGTAAATAACCTTAACCCAGTTTGTTGAAGCTATGACAGACATCAAGTCATGGCTTTTTCTATCACTGGCTCTTTTTATCAATGCACCTAACGGCGTTTTCATCAATGTAAGAATGATCCAAACCTTCTGTTTGTCGTATCTGTAAACTAACTTCTCATTTCAGTTTCAAGGGATCATCATCTTATCTCTTGGGTATACCGGCCTTCAGACAACACTAATGACCATGCCATCTGGGGCTGTTCAAATCATCGGTTGTACAGCAGCTAGCTACTTCGCATCACGATTCAAGAACCTTCGAATTGCAATGAGTCTTCTTTTTATACTGCCATTTCTGGTTGGAAGCTTGGGGCTTCGTCTTTTCGATGACTCCAGGCCGTGGGGACGCCTAGTTTGTCTTTGGTTGTGCTTTTTCTTTGCTTCTCCATATGGAATCGGGATGGCACTGGTTAATGCAAACACGGCAGGACATACTAAAAGAATCACTACTAATGCGATGTACATCATTGGCGCCGGTACAGGATCTTTTATGGGGCCATTCTTTTTCAAGTCAAATCAGGAACCATACTACTCTCTGGGTTTCGACTTCATGTTCGTTACATTTTCCTGTGAGGTGGCTGTTCTCGTCGGCCTTTTTGCAGTCTTATGGACTCGAAACAGATCTAGAAGGCTAGCTAGAGGTAACATAAAGGCAGATGTTTGGGGTGCAAGTCAAAATGGTTTCCTCGATCTGACTGACATTGAGAATGAAGATTATGAGGTACTCCATACATACCATGCTATATTTATCAAATTAACTGACAAAAAATAGTATGTTTACTAGTCTTTATAGGAGATATGAGCAGTATGCGACTAAGTAAGCTTGACTGATGAACAGAACGTAGTGTATAACATAAACAAGTAGAAGTCTATAGCTATTAAAATACATGTACATGTTATTAGAATACATTTTCCTCCAGGGAAACAAAATTTGTCGCATAACATGTTACAGTTGAAAGAAAAACAAAAAGACCCTTGAGTTAAGCGTGCCATGCTTTGGCCTGGTCCGCTGTGGCTTATAGCAAGTTTAACAATACACTTATTACTGGGGAAAAGGTATTGAAGGTTTTCAAGAGGACTCAGAGCGCTGCTCGCAAGTAATGTTTGGATGAAATAACGAGTGCCTATACTCAAGTCATTACAATCACAGGATCGAGAAGGAAATTAACAATAAATCTTCGGCCGTCAACTCTAAATGTCCCCAACAACAGAGACAAATCTGCTAAAAGTGGATGAAAACGGCGGCCATTAAAACACAAGTGATTGAATGCGTATTGATGAACCTAGAGGTCAGAACAGCTATGAATATAAGACTACAATCCAACTCGGTCTTTAGTAGTAAATTACCATACATCCAATTATCCTTGTTTGCCGGACCTGCACATAGGACCATAGAAGTACAGAGTCCTCCTGTTTTCCGGACCTGTACAAAGTACGAAGGAAGTGCTGAGTTCCACACAGAATACCCCCACGTTTCAATAATGCTTACGTTAGAAGGCATGCATAAGCTTTCCTAATATTTCCATGGTGACGGGCGGGGTGATGCATACTGGACCCGCATATCCATATCGACCCCTGCACGAGCCTAGCAGTTGTCAGCCGCCCTGTCACTTATCGTATAGCCCCAAAATGCCAGCTCTTCCCCAAAGAATTTAATCAAGATTGTCTACTCCTTCAAAACTCTAGTGATTTTATATACTACTAAATGTAGCAGGTAATTATATGAATTTTAATAATATCGTTCGCAGTTAATGTCTCTAAATATGAACAAGGGGCAATCTAGAGCCCTCAAGGCTCTTCCGTTCCAGTCTTCCCTGGATACGCGGAACTCTATTTATCCTCCTGTAAAGCCTTTCTGCACTAAAGTCTGCACGCACTAGGGAAGTGTGCCACGTCTATGGCCACTCGGCCAATACTGATCTTCAAGAATGCCTTCTCGGAGATTACGGGTGTTCGTATTAGGCGCTATGGCTATTCCAGTATCCAATTCGTGCCCAGGTATTGTCAAGCAAAATCAAGGTTGTGATAAACTAGCTAGTCTAAAACATATATAGTTGTAAGTATCAGTGTACTGTTCAAATAGCATTTATCTTTATCCAGATTATCTTATTGGGCTAAAAGTATGGGAGCACTCGACATATTCCGCTACACTTTGTGGATTTTAGCTCCAGTAGCTGCGATTCCTGTCGGTAATACGCTAAATAGACAGGCGGTTCTGAAAACCAACACCCAAACAACGGCACAATTTCCAAACAATACCTGGCTTGAAAATATAGCAGTGCGTGCAAACGGCCAGCTTCTTGTCACCACTATCGTTCCAGACGCAGCAGTTTACCAAGTTGATCCTACTCAATCGCACGAGCCACTACTTATTGCAAAATTCCCTAGCGCTTTAGCTTGCTTTGGCATCGTTGAACTAGGGCTTGATGAATTTATTGTCACTACGAATAACTGGACTCTCAGTACTGCAGCTTCCCCACCCGGCTCCAATTCCGCTTGGAAAATTGATATGACGAAGTTTTCAGAGTCGTCCGGTCAAGGAGCAGTTATAACCAAAGTTGCTGATATTAGCACGGCGACGTACCTTAATGGCATGACAGTGCTAGATAAGACAGCCGGTACTGTGTTAATGGGAGACGCGACTCTAGGAATCATCTTCTACCTAGATACTTGTTCGGGCGAATATCAAGTTGTCTTGGATGATGTTCTTATGAAGATCACCGTCCCCGGTCCTGTGAAGTTAGGAATCAATGGTGTGCGCCTTTTAGGCGACGAGTTATACTTTACCAACAATAACCAAGGACTATTTGTTAAGGTTCCCATCGAAAAGAATGGCACCGCAAAAGGATCTTACGAAATTGTGGCTCGATTTGACACGATCTTGGATGATTTTGCATTTGATACGATGGGCAACTCTTATGTTACGACAGACCCCGACAATACCGTGGACTTTGTTACCCAGGGAGGAAACGTGACCACTATACTTGGAAACAAGAATTCAACTCTCGTTGCAGGTGCAACGAGTGCCGCATTTGGTCGCAGATTCGAGGACGAAGGGATATTATACATCCCAACGAATGGGGGACTCGCTGGCCCTGTGAATGGGACTTTCATTGAAGGGGGTAAAGTTGTGGCTTTTGACACAAGTGCTGTGGCATGAAATATGAACACCAGTTAATAATAGACATAATCTCATATTTTACTGCAGCGATGGTCAATACAATACAACCAAGTCGCCAGGCCATGTTTTGTAACGATCACCAATGGAAAAGCCCAATGGCATATCAAGCATGTCTCTACCTCTCCAGATCGCAATGCTGTATGTGATAGACGTGTCATCAAAGAACAGTGTACAAGGGCCTCAATGTGATGTGCCTGTTTTGTTTTTGCTGAGCAACTGTGATATTATGTTTGTATAGAAGCTTTATCCAGTAGTCTGTGTGCTGCTGACTGGTTTAGCTGTGGCGGGGTACGCTCGTTTGGCGGGGCTGCGTTGGCGACGGACGGCCACAGGCAGCGATTGCCTTAATCCCTAAGCGCTGGATTTAGTGGCAGTACTATCGAAATTTGGTCTATAATTTGCGATGGGGGTCTAGATTTGAATTCCTGCATAGGTCGTAGTGGCAGCCCCCAAAAGTGAACTGCGGTGCTGCTAAACATAAGGTTTTGGAGTAGTTTTAATTCGCTTGATTCTTCCGCATGCAGCCTTGGTCGTCTACTGGCACTTGACTAGAAGCAGTGTCTCAGCATAGAGACTACCTATATAATACAGAACCCTCAAAATCCCGTGTCTTTGAATTCTTTTATCTTGTAGAATTCGCGGCTTTCAAACTCAAGACACCTCCAAGCATGGATTCGGCCTATCGCGGCAACCTAGTCTTAGGCGCTACTTTTGGCCCTTTGGCGGTCGCAACGATTTGTGTGTTCTTAAGGCTATACACTCGGATTCGGATTGTCCATGATATCCACTGGAGTGACTGGTTGCTATTGGCTGCGCTGGTTAGTATAACATGTTCCCTAGAACTGTAGCAACAGTTAGCTGGAGTTAAGATGTCCGTTTCTAATTTAAGTTATAGACACTGTCTTATGGACACTCAATATCCCTATATTATGGTAAGCATAGAACTTCCGAGTCCATATTGACGTTAAGTAACCTAATAATTGTAGAGGTCAGCTATGGACTAGGTCGTCATATTGAGACTGTGCCTTATGCGGATATCAGTGGATACTTATTGGTGTGTATAATTCTTAAACTACAAATGGTTGAACCTGCGTTTTATTATGCTGACATATCTGGAAGGCCGTATATATTAGTATAGTGTTGTACTATCCAAGCCTTTTTTGCACCAAGCTTTCAATTCTTATTACTTACCGCCGAGCTTTTGCGATACGTAAAATGCAAATTGCATCGAATGTTACAATTATATTATGTTTTCTATGGTTTCTATTTAGTTTTCTATTTGTCGTCTTGAGCTGCAAACCCATCGCAGCGTTTTGGGATAAATCTCTAGGTGGGACTTGCGCCAATCCTAAGAAGTACTGGTTAGCTTCTGCAGTTTGGAATTTGGCGCTTGATGTCATTATATTCTTGCTGCCCATGCCAGCGATATCATCACTCAACCTCCCACACAATTCAAGGGTATATCTGATGGGTGTGTTTGGAGTAGGGCTTTTGTAAGTTATTCTTCTTTGAACTGGTTTATGGATGGGCTCACTTATAATTCTCAAGCATCACCGTGGTGTCCTCTCTACGCATTCCTACAATGATCACATTTTTAAGGAGTAAAGATCCAAGCTGTAAGAACTGTCCGATTCAATATCCTAGAAGATATTAGTGGTTTGGCTAATTATTTATCATCTAGGGGATCTTGTACCCATTGTATGCTGGACAACAGTGGAAGGAAATGTTTCAATCATTTGTTCGACACTACCTTCGTTAACACCTTTTGTAAAACGCTATTTCCCTGGACTTTTATACGACCCTACACAAATCACCCTGGACCCCAGCAAAAGATATCAGGTTCAGGAGGAAGTCGAGTTGAAAGATACTCACGCTAGGGACAGTGTGGGGCATGGATCCTAGCATCGAACTAGGTCGATCCATGAAAGCAGCGAATAATGTTACCCTGATTTAGGGTTATAAAAATCCAGTAGTGCCCCATGGAGATTGCAATTTTCGGAAAGCGGACGATTTAGAAGATTCTCGGGCAGGATATGAACTTAAACAGGCTCTACATAATGGAGATCCGCCATAGAACCATGAGATATGCACGAATGTTTGTAGCGACCATGGCTGCACGGCAAAGCTTGATTTAACTAGTAATAATACAAGAAGTTACTGGCAGTGATGCCATTAGCTCGACTCTCCACTTGCGTTCAGTCAGCTGTCAGTTCATTACAATCTTGAAAACGTTCCAGGCTAAACCGTGGGTTAAGTTTTCAGCGAGAGCCGGTTCCGGATATACTCGCCACACACCATCGTTGATGCAGAGGCGCTCATGATTCCAATAAGACCAATGCAAACATAGATTGCATGGAAGAAGATCGTTCTAATATGGATGATACATGATTCTTGATGGGCGATTTTGGAGCTGGCTCGTGAAGTCTATGTAAGAGGTCATTGAGATGCCTTGGAGGAAAGTCTATGTTTTGATGGCGGTTGGGAGCGACGGGTATCTTTCTACGACAATGTCATGGGATGGATGTCATAAATGCAGGAAGGGTCATGACTGGGAAAGTGACTGGCGGTACTTATGAACAAAGGCAATGGTATTCCTAGTGAAAGCCTCGGTAAGAACGGGCTCAATCGTCTTCAGGCCTCTCCTGACTCTATTGAACTTCTCCAAAGTCGAAGTGATTGCAGTCCCGATTTCAATGGTGTTCTCTGTGAAAGGTTTGAGGTAACATGATAAGGTCTCTGAAACTGATATGATCACAGAAGGCTGGGAATGTTCATCTGAGAAGTGAGTGGAAAAGCATCCGTGAATGATTATATCAGCCCATCTCCAGAACAGCTTCAGCTTTGGCTGCAGCTACAGCGCACACTGTATCCACTTTGGTGGCGGCGTAATGCGCGCTTGTCCACCAGCACTAGTACTACTGGCCACGCGCACACTTCCAGTGGTGCCAATACTTGTGCTTCCCTGGCTAGTGGCTGTTCCTCTAGTAGTATCCGATGCCGTCGCTCCTACAACAGCAACACTTGTAGCGAGGTTAGTTAGAGCACTCAATCTAGCTGTGGCCGTAGATGTGATGCTTGAACTACTACTTATCTCGGTCGAACTCGTGGTCACCAACGCAACGACATTGAAGACTGCATAAGAGATATCCGACGCAGTATACGTATCAGTTACGATATCTGCGGTATCCACATCAGCGTCCCCCGCGGACACAGTGCAGACCAAGGTAGTTGTTCCGCGATTGGAACATACTTGATTGTGTACAGAAGGAGGATCTAACAAGGTATGGGACGAACAGGGAGGGGAATGGAAGTTTCGTCGCATCTGGAGTGTTTTTAATCTAAGGATTGCTTACTATGGCATGCATTGGAAAGTCTCATGATAATGTTGTATCTCCGTGGTAGGACCAATCGTGTCGGTCTGAGAGCCAACCTCGGGAATGCGAGTGTTGGACACAGTCTGGAGAACGGTTGGTACGAGTTCCCCAGTTGTCGCATCGGCATCCTGCAGACAGAAAACCAGCAATCAAAGATCCTACATATCCTTCGATGACGTACAGATCCAATGGAACTGGCGTCAAAGAGGCTATCCAAGCCCTCGGTGAATCCCCACAATACCGACATGACTTGGCCAACGGATTGCATAACGTGGATCGGGGATGATCGAGACTCCAATGGCTGCGTAGGTAGCTCCTTCCACCCTTGCTAGGAATCCTAATGCCGACACGAAGAAGAGTCGAGAAAGCATATTGTGACCATCTGAGTCGAAGGGCGCGCGGAGGCTTCGTGGTGTAAGTATTAAGCTTGTCAACCAGTTCCGCTTCCGGAAAGGAAGTAGCTAAGCCCGGCGATGCAAATTCGTTGTCATGCGCTCCCTAGTAACGTAATCTTTGCCCCACCAAAGCTACGGCGGTTATTGGCGGGGTGCTTCGCAGGACACGAGGTTGCGCGGATGGGGCTCGTGGTTTATCATGTGACTAGCTGCATTTCGCCCCCACAACCCCGACAATAGTCTATATGCTCATAGCTACCGGTAATGGTGGTGCATGGGTTAATCCAAAGGTTAACTAGTCCGATGACCGAATCGGTTCCAGCCGAGATCAAGGCATTTATTTGCAGCCTTGCCTTCGGTATCAACCTATCAGCCAACTCCAGCTGGGAAGCACGTGACATGGCACCCCGTTTATGGAATTATCCTTCGCTTTTCAAAGCTGGAGGTACTTTAGGAAACGCACCATACTATCATGGGAGTCACAACTCCTACAAGAAGCCTGACGGGAAGTACCAAGAATGTGTAGAGTATGAGAAAGTGGAGACTTTTGGTTGGAGTAGAACGCTGTAGCCTGAGCACAGTTATTGGCAATTGAATGCCAATTTAGCTTTATCACCGTAAGATAGAGTACAGAAGAGGTAGGAGCAAGGGTAGAAAAATTCAGCGAGAGCGTTCCAGATGGATCTAGAGGCTAGGTTCTGACTTTGGGGAGTGTGAAAAAATCTCGAACGCGTGCCATATACCTAATCATGCCAGTGCTTGACAATAACCCCACGGCTCACGACTCAGACCTCTACGTGTATAAACCTCCTTCGCAGCTTACTCGTAGAACACGAGACATCGAACCTCAATGCTCTGTCTTCCCGGTGCATCTGCTGGGGTAAGCGGGTCCCTGAAGGCCGTATGCCCTGAGCCATGGGCGATGTCGGTCTTCTCCCCCGTCATTTGACGACTCCTTGAATCGAAACACTTAATGAATAAGACCTCATCAGGCGTCATATCCTTCATGTAATAGAAACGATGCTTCTCGTTGGGTGCAATATTATACACCTCCCCCTTTACTTCGTAGCCTTCCGTCGATGAAGCGGAGTTGGGATCCGGGCGGACTTCACCTAGTCGATCGCTCTCCTTGGGATAGAGCAAGTCAACTTTAACAAAATCCGAGGCATCCATGCTTCGTCCATCAATCACGGCGAGCGGGAAATCTGATGCCGGGTTTTCTATCGGCCGCCACACGTTCACAATCTGATATCGGCCTTTTAACCAGTTGTCCACCGCGCTGGTCGGGAGGTGACGGCGCACTCGAGCTTCCGCTGCGTGAGGAGTCTGGTCAACATGAACTAGCTGGACGGGTTGGCGGGGGGAATCCTTGTCCCGTCGTCTGATGGTATGATCGAATATAACAACGTCCCTCACCCCGGGAAGTTTCTCGCGAAGCAGGGCCTCAACTTCCGCATAATACCCTTCTCTTACATCGGTCTCACGGATGAACAGCTTCTCTTTTGCGGGCGCATTATAGACAGCAAATCCGGAAAGGTCGATAGAGAAATCAGATTCGTGACCGCGGAGGTCATGGACTGCTCGTTGGTACTCCTTCAGTTGATAGGAATAGCCAGGTCCATCAACTTTGCCCCAAGGCTTCTTGAACGCCTCGGTGGCGAGTGGGTCGTATGAAGAGGGGTCGATGTGTTTGAAGGTCGCGGTGGTCATGTTGGCTGCCGTCATCTGTGGTCTCCTGGAGGATGGACGTGGTCTTCTATCACGTAACAGGTAGAGCGAGTACTGTAGAACTGTGTAATAGTATTGACACCGTTCGTCTAGAGTGTAATAGAGAAGGTCTACAGAGTAACTTATACAAATTAGGTGAGTGTATTAGGTAAAGGAGGGGCCACAATACACTGACACCCGGTGTCAAATAATGCTTAGTCAGCACACCCTTCTCAGCCAAAATCACCCACTACTTTCAAATCGACACATCGCCACCAGTGACCTCGCTGCCGTGCCTGTTCAATACTCTCAGGATGCAAAATCCCTTGCCTGAATTTTCGCTTCAAAGGAACTTGGCCAATAAGTTGATGAGCATCGTACTCGGCGGGTCCACAGGGCATGGGTTTGTTTAGCCCAGCTGTGTTGTACAGTAGTACACGGTAGATATTATCTTACGTGATAACGTATTGGATAAGCGAGTGGACCACCCAAGCGAGTGGACCACTTTCTAGCGTAACACGCTACTTCTACTTTGTTATACTATAATTCTACAACGAAATATACTAGACCTTCTATACGAAAGTAGGATCAACCTTGGACTCGAAATATTACATACGAACCCGAAACTAAGTTATAGAATTATAGCAAAGACCTATAATATCTTACGTACTACCCTCCTACGAAGACACGCCGGAACTCTCTTACGACGCGATTCTATACTAAACTCGAAGAACCTTACGAAACTAGAAGAAGAGGTTATTATACGTTATATAATTAAGCTAGGGACGCGATCGTTTCCTCCTAGACTAAGTAGTATTGAAGATATAGCAAATCAACTCTTACGCGTACGCGACGCGCCTCTAGTTAGTAAACGCTAGGCTGGGAACTTCGTACGACGCTAGCCAGAGCTCTATACACGCTTTGTTCGAAAATACGATTACCAGAGAGCCTTATACGAAGATCCGAAGGCTATTAGAGCGTGGTTTGCGCTCGTATAGAATACAAAAGCCAAGTACGGGATCGTGGAYRAGGATATATATAACYTTRATAAAACAGGGTTTATRATARGYRTRATATTCCCTRGAATAGTAGTTAYAAYRATAGAAGGTYRTRGTARGGCTAAATTAGCCTAGCCTAGGAATAGAGAATAGGCTATAGTAATCTAGGGAGTCAGTACTATAGACTAGGCTCTTCTACCTTTTATTATTCTAGTAGCCTAGTACCACCTATAGAACTAGTACGAAGAATACGACCTACTAGCTACCTAGGCTCTTACAACTATAGATAATAGATAGACTACTAATCCTAYARGCCTAGATTAGATTAAGTACTTTAATAAGTATATAGAGGGTTGTACGAAAGGTGGATATCGACTACTAGTCCTAGATAGCCATGAAAGCCACCACTCGACGGATTTTAAGCTTTACTACTAGGAATATAATATTATTACCCTTTGTATACCTCCGTATTCTTCTTACCTTCTATAGCTACTAGATATAGGTTGTTTTAGGCCTTTGAAGTAGGTATATAGTCGATAGATAGAGGACTTGATACGAGCCTATATTAACTATATTAGTAAGCTTGAATTCCTCTATAGATTCYRGGCTACTTTCTTYAAAGCYATAACCGAAAAAAAYATCCARGGAGGCTTTGCTRGAGCTAGCCTAGTACCGTACGACCCAGAGAGAGTTTTATCTAAGCTAGACGTAYRGCTACGGACCCCGAYACYACCCCYAGCTATRGCTATAGGTGTRGGTGATACCTRGGTTACAAGAACCCYCTAGAATCCAATTAAGGCTAATTCCTAGACTAGTCTTATTAAAAYAYARATTTCAAACYACTAGAATAGCTYACYAACACYAATTTTRGATGYTATAGACTAGTTTTCAAAGGGGGCAAAGGCAATAATACACGAAGTAGCCCTTCTTCGAGCCGAGGTCTCTACGCTACGAAGGGCAAATGAAGCCCTAGGTAAACGTCGACGGGCTAAAAGAACTAGACTACAGCATAGAGGGACCCTTACAGTAGAAGAAGGCTAGGCGTTAGCTAAGCAGAAGGCTATAAATGATTAGGTAACACAAGAAGTCCGTTAGGGTAGAAGAAATAAAAGTGGGGCCCGTACAAAGACAAGGTACTATGGGGTATGTGGAAAGCCTGGTCATAATGCTCGTACCTGTCCAGAGGCTAGTTCATCGTCTGATTCAGGTATTTCAGACACAATTGTAGTAGATTCGTAGGGTTAGTGTAGTAGAATTGAGGTTATTAGAGAGGGAGGTCTAGAAAGTGGTCCACTCGCTTGGGTGGTCCACTCGCTTATCCAATACGTTAGAATAGATCCTGTGGTTTGCGGCGGTTAACGGTAAAAGCGAGTCGAATGCGTGAGAATCTCAATTACACGATCCACGAAATGTACCAGAAACCTCAGTAGTCTTCTCCACCAAGACTACAATATTCTCGGGATAATCAAACCCCTGCCTGGTCTTTCGCTTCAAGGGAATTTGGCCAATAAGTTGATGTGCATCGTACTCGGCGGGACCACGGGGTATATCTTTGATCATCCCAGCCATATTGTAGTTATCTACGGCTCTTGCCCAGCCTCACCTGCAGGGTAATTGGTATACCCTTCGGCTCCACTCCCATAGAACATTGCCCTGTCAAACGGCGTCAACCTTAACCCGAACCTCACCTTTTCCACCAAGTCCGGGTTGCTGATAACCCACCTTCCAAAGGTCACGGCATCTAGCTGTCCCCTCGCAACCTCATCAAAACAGTTCTCTCCGTCATACTCCCCCGTGGCCAGTTTTGGGGTTGTTTTTAATACTTTTTCGAAATGTTCGAGATGAATGTGACCCTTCTTGGCAGTGATGGTCCCACATTCTGACGCTTTATACAAGTTTTCCCATTTGGTTGCAGAGAGAAGGAAAAGGTCGGTCCCAGGCTGAGTTAAGCACACATATGCCAGCCTGCGTTTCTCGACTTCGGCGCAGACGTATGTCCAGTTGGAAATCGGATTCGAGGCGAGAGGTATCATCACGGTTCCCCAAGGGCTGAATCGTACAGCCGTTTTCCCAGCCCCTATCACGGCTGCAACGGCATCAAGAGTTTCAAGAAGGAAACGAGCCCGGTTGAAAACGCTGCCCCCATACTGGTCGTTCCGGAGGTTTGTACGATCGTTGAGGAATTGGTCGAAGAGGTAGCCGTTGGCGGCAGACTGCCAACATCAATACCAGTCAGGATTCCCCCAACGGTCAAATTGTGAATACGACTTACAATCTCCACACCGTCAAAGCCCGCGTCGATGGCACATTTTGCAGCATGAACATGGTCCTCGACCGTCACTCGAATATCCTCCCATGTCATTTCCTTCGCTGTCTCGCTTGGCACTCTTCCCTTGGGCGTGAACACGTTACCAACCCCAGCGTTGGTTGCCGATGCACTCAGCGGTTGACGGCCTCCAAGAGTGTGGGATGTGGCAAATCGCCCGACATGCCACAATTGACATACCATATAGCCACCCCTTGCATGTACGGCATCAGTAACGACTTTCCAGGCGCGCACATGTTCAGGAGAATACATGCTTGGGACGTTCAACAGGTTGCCTCCCTAAGGTAACTCATTAGCTGAGATGCACAACCAAAGTTGACAGGACGGTGTACCATGAGGCTAGGATGCATCCCCTCACTGATTATCAACCCTCCCATGGTAGCCCGTTGAGCATAATACTCGGCAACCAAAGGAGAAGGAATCCCACCGGGACAACGAATACGGGTGAGAGGGGACATGATAATGCGATGAGAGAGGATCATGGACCCGAGTTGTAAGGGCGTGAAAAGCTTTTCGTTGCTGCGATTATGGTGTTGGGCACCCATCGTGAAGGAAAGATCTCCTCCGTGAAGATTGAGCGGAATCCGTGAATGAGTATTGCTTGATTGTTTTGAGTGGAGGAGTTTTCGACCTTATTTATGTTTGCGCCACCACCTTGGTCGACAAACTGTTGGGACTTCAACCCATCTATTTCTGTTTCAATTTGCCATCTCCCTATTCCTACAGTCGGTGTCTCTCACCGACTATTGAGAAGATAGCTTCGTTGATGCGGGTTGGAGATGAATTGACGAAGGACAGCCGCAAAAAAATCCGCATATGCACCCGCTCCCGCAGGCCCCACTCCGCGTCCGGGGTTTCATGCTCTATACCTCTAAATATATCGCTCTCGCCCCGAGAAGCTCTGTTGGAGATGGTGATGCTGTCCGATGTTTCCAATTCAGTTCTTCGTTGCGGTCGTCCTTTTCCTCCAATCCAAGGTAACTCCTCGTTACTAAGCCTTAACAAAATCTCTGTAGGCTCAGAAAAAGGAGAAGGGGACATCGTGCCTATCGCTAAACGTAGTGCAATATTGTATAATACTGTCTCGCAGTACTCAGCTACCATAATCGTATCATGAGACAGGAACAACAATAACTCGCAAGACAATTGGATATATGGTTGTTGTTCTTTTGACTTGACTGCTCCCACTCGGCTATATCCTGTTGGTTGACACAAATGGCGCAAATCCCGATGATGCAACGCCTGCCTTCATAGTGGGATACATGGCAGGTACCACGAGACACCAAATGTTGCTTGAGACATGAACTCTCCATCAGTTATTTTGGCAGGATGTTTTAGCGAGCCGTAGTTACATGTCAATGACTCGGTCTGCAGACTCAAGGCTGGTGCTAGGCCATTCATCTTGATGGACACCCGCAAGTCAGAACTGAACACACTGGGGAAATAGCGACGAGTCTGATCTCTTGCGTGGCTTTGTCAGCATGGCGTAGATGGAAGACTTTCGTGATACATAGGATCATCAGCATCTCTATTGATTCCTATATCAGGATCAATGAACTGTTTTGCTGCAGTAACAAGGCAGAACAAAAGACCGACATGAATCTTCTTGATATATGAGAGTGCAACCAGCCAACAAGAATCGAAAGTTCACGGACACATCAAGGAAGAGGACGAAGCCGAGCCAGGCAAGTGGGATAAGTGCAACTCCCAGTCTCGCCAAGTATCACACACGAGGCGGACAAGGCCTTGGTTCTATTGCGCTCTCGAATGCTCTAGCTACGAATCACTCTCAACAACCAACCTTGCAAGGGGTATCTGGTCCCGCAGTATTTCTGGTTGGAGATCAACAATGTTACTATAATCTTGTCAACCTGCTTGTTTTGTGAAGATCGAGCTAGGACTATCACATGAGAGAGTCAAAGTCGGAAAAGTGGAAGTCGGAAAAGTAGAAGTCGAATTGCTGTATCGGATGGGATTCTGCCTTGGTAGGAGAATGCTCAAGGAAAATGACAATCGCTTACCCAACGAATAAAAGGCGGGTCGGCCTGTCAATTGCTCGGGCATGATGTGATCTAACCTCGATTCGTATTGAGTCTAACCGCGATTCGTATTCCCTTGGCTTGGAAGAAAGGCGACTTTACTACTTGCAATGATATATATACTGCTGACCATCAGCCCTTTCGGCTGCATCAACATCGTCCATCGTCTTTTATCCATCGCTCAAAAATGCCACACATGAACGTTATACGTTCAGCGGTCGCCGAGCTATCCAAAGGCCCTCCTTTGGTTGTCGTTCTCGTTGGCGGGACCACCGGAATTGGCTCATATGTAGCGAATAGTTTTGCCAAAAGCTTTGCCAGCAATGGCTCCAAACTGCGCGTCTATATCGTCGGTCGCAACGCCACACGGGCCAAGGCGGTTATGACATACGGCGAAACTACCAGTCCAGGCTCTGACTGGCGTTTCATAGCGGCAACCGACCTCGCACTCATCAGTGAAGTTGATCGCTCATGCGCAGAGATCATTCGACAAGAGACTGAGGCCCCTCTCCACAACAAGCCCAGTATCGATTTGCTATACATAAGCCACTCTTATCCAATTCTCAAGGAACGATCAAGTATGGTACTGCTACACTTTCTTACAACTTGGAACTCACGGCGTTTATAGCAACGAGCGAAGGTCTCGATGCCTTCATATCGACCTTGTACTATTCTCGAATCAGATTCATCATGCAGCTGCTGCCATTACTGACAGCTTCTTCGCTACCGGGCCATGTCATTTCCATCTATGCTGGAGGACATGAGGATGGGACATCCAAAGGGGAGTTTCCCATTGGATGTCCTCCACCGGCAACTTACGGGGTGTCTGGAGTACGCAAGCACACATGCTTCATGAAGAATTTTATGTTTGAGGAACTTGCGGAAAGAAACGTGGGAAAGCTCAGCCTGACACATATTTATCCAGGCCTCGTCGATGGACCAGGGTTTTATAATCCTGAAATGCCCCGGTGGTTCAGAATTCTCTGGCAACTGTTGAAGCCACTGACTTCACTCTATATGACGTCTGCAAGCGATTGCGGTGATGTGATGGTGTATCTTGCAACCTCACGATACCCCGCCAAGGGAACCCTGGAAGTCAACCAAGACAGCGTCGATGGAGCCAAGGTTGCCAAGAGCACGTTGGGAGAGCTTGGCGGTGGTTCCTATGCCGTCGGCCAGAGAGGAGATACCGCAGCGAAAGGGAAAAGCTACGAGAATGTTCGCGAGGAGGGGACGAGCAAGAAAATCTGGGATCATACGATGGAGACCTTCACGCGAATCGAAAAGGAAAATGCAAAAGCCCCTTGATCTGGACTACTGTTTTCATGTCACAGGATATCTCGGAGAATTTACTATAAAAATGTCTTTCTATATAGTAAACAAGCAGTCTACTGAAACTTCATGGATGTGCACACTAAGTTTCTCAAGACTTTTGTTTAATTCTTTAATACTCTAGGAGACAGAATGAAGCATTTACTTTACATAAAAAGCAAGCAATAGTAGTCTTCTCATGCCACACTGAATTCTAGTGCTTTGCGACCTTGAGTTTGCTTGTAGGGCAGTACTATTAGTGGAGGATTCTTTGAAGCACAGTAATTTTTGAAAATAACTCCACTATCAGATCCTTGTACATATAAAGTACATCGCCTGTACTAAACTTAGATCGTGATAATGGGCCTCATGTTGTTCGCGGTGCATATAGCGCGGGGGCTCGATATGAAAACCGTGGTATATTTGCCTTTTACCTTATGCAAACTTATCAGTATACGTAATATAAGTACGCCTTTAATCGTCTCTCGAAGCGCCAGTGCTAATCCACCCTGACACATGAAAATGTCAACTTAATCTTCACACAACGTGGTCCTCTTTCTTGGTCATCTCGGGATATCGCTCCAAAACATGCTCCAAAATGCACCTCGCCGCCGTCTCAGGAGCCAGATTCGTCACATCTAGCTGCAGGAAAGCAGGATGGCCCTCAAACACATATACATCCTCCTCCTCGCGAAATTGCGACATAACTACGAGCCTTTGTCTGCCTGGCCCGCCCAGGCTTCCACGTGAGGTGCGACTGGGGGCGTCTTGGCCAGGCCCGGCACTAGGCAGGACTGAGCAGGTCCGCTACCTGCCTGAGTCACGATCGGGCGATAGGGCCTCTGTGCTAGAACAACGCCTTCCTAACAGAGCCAGCTTATCAGCGCGCACCGGCGCCGGCGACGACGGCAACTGACTCACGCCGCCCGCGCAGCTGCGATTATGCGCCATGCAGCAGTGTGGGATGCGGCCTAGACCGGGGTGCGCCCGTTCCTGCCTGCGGTGTGTCGCTTCCATAGACGAGCGGGTTGTGCTCTGCCTTGCTTTCCTTCTCTGCGTTTATATGTTGATGCCATTTACGTACAGCAAGAAGATTTGCATCTTTGAACCCTCGACTGGCTCGCTGTACTTCTTCCGCCAATGCTGAGGACCATGCCTTGGGCTGTGACGGCCGACGAGGTGGCCTCCGGGCTGACCGTGGTGATCGCTTTGCTGGCCATCCCGTCCATTCGCACGCTGGCAAAGGACGGTTGGCGGGTGAAGAGTCCCCATCGTGCAGGGGCAATGTACGAGGATGTCGATGGCGCCGCAACTCCAGCTTCCATCGCAGAATTCACCAACACGCCCCAACTCATCGCCATTTTCGCCCTGGCTTTGCTTGGTCTCGCCATCTCCATTGCGGATGCGATCTTTACGGCCGTCCAAGAAGGCTTCCAAATCGGCCAACCAGGAATTCCCATCCTGAGCCTGTTTCTGCTGGTGGGCGCTTGGGTAAGCCAGATATCAGCGCAGACGCGTATGAAGAACGGCAAAGGTCATGTTGTTAACCCTTGACAGGTGCTTTTACTTGTGCAACTCATTGCCACCACTCGAGAAGTGGAGTTTGTCCCGAGATTCCATAGTGCAATCTCCAGAATCACAACATGTATCTTGATTGCTATCATTGCTTGGGTAGCCCTTCTCGGCGACGATGACCGCAACAGCCAGTCCTATACTAAAAGAATGCTCGCCACATCGATTCTGACCAGTGCGCAAATTGCTGCTGCAGTTGCATTGTTTGCGGCCATCTTCTCTGTGAGAAGGCGCCCCGCGGTCTTCCGACCCGATGGTAAGATCGTTGACCGGCAAATGAATGTCAGCCTTTGGTCTAGATATAGCTTCCAGTGGTGTGTCGACGTGCTTCGCAATGCGGGCAAGGATAAATTTGAGAATGAAGATCTACCAGCCATGGATCATGTGGTGAGATCCGAAAATGCGACAGCCAGCTTCCGCAATATGGTCCTGAAGGAAGATAGCCTCCCTCTATGGGTGCAGATTTTCTGGCAGTTCCGCTGGCAACTGATTTGGCAGTGGTCGGCCATTCTTTTCTCCAATTTCTTCGATGTGGCCCCGGCCTTCGCAACCCTACAATTACTTCGTTACCTCGAGGCGCGAGAGGATGCCGATGCCATTGATCCCATGGCGTGGAAATACGTTATTGGGATTGTGGTAGCTACTATGAGCTCGCATTTGGTTGATTCAAGGATCATGTGGCTAGTCATGTCTGGTATGTCTCGTTTCCATATAACCTTGTGCGTCCCTAATAGGCATTCCGCGTAGACATCGTCATTCCGCTTCGGTCCGTTCTTAACGGGCTCATGTACGCCAAAATGCTGAAAATTAAAGATTCCAGTGAGCCACTTGAAGAGGTAAGCAATGTCTCTATTTTTCAGAAGCGTGCGCTCTCCATTTATCTCATAAGGTAGCCAATCAATGAAAATATGTCACGAAAGGAAGCATTTCATCCAGAGGTAGCTATTAAGCTATGAATTACTTGAAGGTCCAGGGATCTTTTACATGGTTTTCAAATAAGCAGAGACTAGTAAATGGAAACCCTGGGTACCTTTAGAGTTTCGACAAAGGGTCACCACCGTGGTGCGGTGTTGCTGCTTCCAATATCAGGACGACTGTATCGGAAGAGGATCCAGAACACAACTAGTGAATTCATCGTTCTAAAAGTTAAAGTCTAAACACAGCAAAGCCTATTTGGTTAAATTATGAAAATAGGCATAGACTGATTAAATAAACAACAGACTGAAAAAGAAAAGGATGGCACGACCGACGACCAAGGAAAGGACGAGAAGAAGAAAGCCGCCAAATCTCAGCAAGATATTGTCAACATGTTTGCCGTTGACTGCAATCAAATCGCTATATTCGGAGCACAGAATACACAATACATAAACTCCGCGGGCAAGCTTATAGTTACCGTCGTCTTTTTGTTACTACTTATCGGCTGGGAAAGCTTATGTGCCGGAATGGTGGGCATTTTGGTTCTTTTCCCCATTAACAAAGCCCTCGCAGAACGATACGGCCAGAAGCAGAAGGCTTTGATGAAGATTCGTGATACAAGGACCACCATCATTACCGAGGCTCTACAGGGAATACGGCAGATCAAGTTCTCCGCCATCGAGAAGCAGTGGACAGAGAAGATCTCCAAAGTGCGGGAAGAGGAACTCTCTATGCTCTGGAAAACAAGAGTCAACAACCTCTACATGTCGGTGGCCTCCGAATTTACGCCCATCGTTCTGACTGCCCTCTCCCTGGCGACATACTCGTATATTCACGGGAATTTGCTACCCTCGGTTGCCTTCACGGCGATCAGTCTGTTCCTACAACTGGAAGGTCTGGTGTCTCATATTCCTTTCTTGATGGTTGCAGCTATCAATGCCAAGGTTAGTGCTGACAGAATCGAAAAATTCCTTCGTTTGCCGGAGAAGGGCGAGAACACGCACCCAGGAGAGTCGGTTTCATTCCACAATGTATCGGTCACCTTTCCTCATGATTCGGAACACCCACGTGAAGACCGGTTCACTCTCCGAGATCTCAACCTCTCATTCCCTAACAATTCCCTTAGCATTATTTCAGGTCCTACTGGATCTGGGAAGTCTCTACTTCTTGCTGCCATTTTAGGAGAAGTCGAAGTTCTGTCTGGATATATACAAGTGCCCAGAGCCCCTCCAGCCGATCAAAGGTTTGATAACAAAGCCACTGCTGCGGATTGGATTATTCCTACTGCCATGGCCTTCATTTCGCAAACTCCATGGATTGAAAATGCTACTATTAAGGACAATATTCTCTTCGGGCTGCCATTCGATCCTGTTAGATATGAGAAAGTGGTTCAAGCTTGTGCTCTATCGCAAGATCTCGAAATCTTTGAGGATGGCGATCAAACTGAAGTTGGCGCCCAGGGCATTAGTCTTAGTGGTGGACAAAAGTGGCGCTTAACTTTGGCACGAGCTTTCTATTCCAGAGCTGGCATAATCATCATGGATGACGTCTTTAGCGCCCTTGACGCGCATGTTGGAAGACACATTTATGACAACGCCGTCATGGGAGAGCTTGCGGAAGGCAGAACTCGAATCTTGGTTACTCACCATGTATCTCTCTGTTTGCCACGGGCCAAGTATGCCGTACGCCTCTCAGCACGCGGAACTCTTGAACACGCTGGCTTAACTCAGGAGCTTCAGAAGTCAGGCAGTTTGGAGGATATTCTTGATACCGACAAACCCACTGAAGCGGACCACATCGAGGAGGATGAAGTGTTAAAGAGAGTAGCGACCAATGGCTCAGTTGCCATTCCCTCCAATGATGTTGCTGTTGCAGTTAAGGCACCGCCCAAAAAGCTTGTCGAGGAAGAAAAGAGAGAAGTTGGCCGAGTGAAGACGTCCGTCTATGCTGGCTATCTGAACGCTTCAGGAGGCTGGCCATTCTGGCTCTTCCTGGTCATTCTGTATGCTATCGCTGAAGCACTCAAATTAGGTCGCACTTATTGGATCAGGATCTGGGCAAGTGCCTACGGCGAGTCTGAAGAATCCCAATTGCATGCTGTAGCACAGCACTACTCCGCAACTTTACAGACGCACTTTTACACTCCGCCTGTCAACGCCACGAATTTCGCCAACACAAGCCTCCCAATTGAAACCAATAGCCGGGGCTTGTGGTTCTATCTCGGAATCTATGTTTTTATCTCCACAATATCGGTTGTCATGTCCATCGGCCGTCTTTATAATATCTACACTGGTTCCATCCGCGCCTCGCGTCGGATATTCAACGATATGCTACATAGTGTTCTTCGCGCACCCCTACGTTGGCTCGACACCGTCCCAACAGGAAGAATATTGAACAGATTTACAGGTGACTTCACGAGTCTCGATTCATCTCTTGCTCAGACATTTTACTATTTTGCGGGCATCACTTGGGAGATTATCGGCATCTTGGGCGCAGCTGTTTTCGTATCACCATATATGATCCTTTGCGCTCTGGCCCTTCTGACAGCTTGTGCGATGTTTGCACGAAGCTACATTGCTGCTGCACGCAATGTCAAGCGTCTTGAGTCCACGAACAAATCCCCGTGTATATCACACTTCTCTGTATCACTTGCGGGTCTCTCTACCATTAGAGCGTTTGCGAAGACGTCTGAATTTGGAGATAGAATGTTCAATCTCGTTGACACTTATGCGGCATGCGCCTGGCACAATTCACTCTTCCGCAGCTGGCTTATGATTCGCATCGGTTTCACAGCTTCCTTGTTCTCCGCTGCTGTTGCCGCGTTCGTCATCACCACTCGTGGCATTGATGCCAGTCTGGCTGGATTCGCTCTCTCTTTTGCGCTGAGCTTTGGTCACTCTGTTAGTTGGGCTATTAGCATTTCTACTCAGCTTGAGCTGGATATGAATGCCACGGAACGTATCTTTGAGTATCGCGATCTGGAGATTGAGAACCAGGACGGGGAGGATGTTCGGGCCAGTTGGCCAGAAAATGGCAAGGTGGAGGTCAAGGATTTGGAAGTTGGATATGCTGAGGGGTTACCTTCTATTTTGAAGGGGTTGACTTTCACTGCGGAGATGAATCAACGAATTGGTGTTGTTGGTAGAACAGGAGCGGGTAAGCTCTCCTTGCAGCCACGCTTCGCCTTTTCCCGGCTTCCTAATGTCCTTACTAATGAATGATAGGCAAATCAACATTATCTCTTGCTCTCTTCCGCTTCCTTCAAATCAGAAACGGCAACATTACAATCGATGGAGTCGACATCTCCAAAATCAAACTACACGACTTGCGAACGCGTCTGGCCATCATTCCACAGGATCCTGTCCTGTTCTCCGGCACAATTCGATCGAATCTTGATCCGTTCGATGAATTCAGTGATGTGCAAGTCCGGGAAGCCTTGATGCGCGTGCATCTCATTCCGTCAGGAACCGGCACTCCTTTCCCGGAGACCGCGCAGATAGAATCCTCGACAGCGAGCTCAACCACAGCCATTGAGCCAGTCGGCAATACAAATATCTTTCTCTCGCTTTCATCCCCCATCGCGGCAGGCGGGTCGAATCTGTCTCAAGGTCAAAAGCAACTCCTTTGCTTGGCTCGTGCAATCCTTTCTCGTCCAAAGGTCCTACTGTTGGATGAAGCGACCTCCGCGGTCGATATGGCGACTGATATTCTTATCCAACGCTCGATACGAGAAGAATTTGCGAATACAACCTTATTGGTTGTTGCACATAGATTAAGCACTGTTGCGGATTTTGATAAGATATTAGTCATGAAAGACGGCGTGACTGCCGAGTTTGGCAGTCCCAAGGAGCTAATCGAGATAGAAGACGGTATATTCAATGGCATGGTAAAGCAGAGTGGCGAGTCGGAGGCGCTAGAAAGTATTATGAACTCAAATTAGAAGATGGATTGGGGCTGTAAGAAGAAAAAAGATCGATATTTACCTTCCCTGTATTTTGTACATAAGCAGCAGTATGTATTCAAAAAAAAACACGGATGTATTTGCATTATATAGATGTATTAACCTCATTGCCATCCAGTTTCTCCTGAAAAAACTTTCTTGCAGGAATCTTTCCCAGGAACATGATATCCAGTTCCTCGTATGTTCTATCCTTGGTTTCCGGCAATCTGAAAAACGCCCATAATGTTGTTAAGAAACTTGTAACAGCCCAAAAGAATGCGGTCTTGCCTTTCCAATTCCACTTCGTTGGATTCATCATGTACGGCTCTAGAACACCGCCAATAATATTGCCAACATAATATGTACTTCGGCCGAGCACGACAGTTTTAGTACGAAGCTGAGTAGCACCAATCTCGGCAACGATTGTGAAAATGATAGGACCAACACTCGCGGAGTACGATCCAAGCCAGATGAGACATAAAACCGATTGGACCCATTTGATTGCTTTGGTTTGTTGGACGCAGGCAAGAATTCCAATTAGAAGTAAGCAGCATATCAGGATAGAAAACCCGACAATAAAGATATCACGACGTCCGAATTTGGACATTATAAACCACGAACAGCATGTCCCAATGAAAGCGAGGCCGGTTCCGCCGAGAGCGATGCTATTCTTGATCAGCAGGTTTGTGACTAAGAGATCAGAGTATCGACTAACCCATATGCACTCGTTGGACTCACACCTGCTTGTTCGAAGAAGTACGTTGGAGAATACGCAAAGTAACCTCCATTACTAACTTGGCCCAGGAAACAAACGCAAGCAATTTCCGTTCGACGAAGATTTGTACCCTTGAAGCAGTCCCAATAGCTGGTACCACACTCGGCTTCCTTCTCAATCTCGGTAGTACGGACCATTAATGCAATAGCACTTTTATGGTCAAGGTTTGCATCCTTCTGTGTGAGCCGTTGTAGAGATCTTTCAGCATCCTCGAGCCTGTTCGCTCGGACGAGCCACCAGGGAGAATCTGGGCAGAGCCATGCACCAATGAATAATGGAATTGGCTAGTTCGTTAGTACAGTCTACTTTTGAGTTTGGACTTTTGGCGCAAACTCACCCAGATCCATTGAATAGCAAATGGAATTCTATATCCCCATTGAGTTTGATTGTTCACGAGGCCTCTGAGAACAGCCGCAGACAGCAACTGACCGATGACCCAGCATAAATTGACATAAGCTGTCAAATATCCACGAAGACTGAGTGGACACACTTCAGCAGCATATGCAGGACCCATAGTAGCATAAACTCCCCATGGTATACTGCATAAGAACGCCCCGATCAACAAAACCTCTATATTCGGTGCAAAAAATGTGATAAAAAGGAATCCAGTCATAGAGGCAAGGGCAACCATCATAACTTTCCTGTGGCCATACTTGTGAGTGAAATAACCATTCATCAAGGCGCCAATGATGTTTCCGACAGCTCCAATATCAGTAATACCAGCTTGCCATTGACTGGATAGCTGATACCCAGCTTCAGGACCGTGATACTGGCCATACTTTTGTCGAAATGAGGGGTACGCGAAAAAGCTCCCAATGAGAGTCGTATCGTAACCTTCCATGACAATAGACATAGATACAAGGACTGACCAGAAGACAGCTTTGCGATAAGTCTTGATGGCTTGCAAGAAGGTCATGTTGTGCTCAGCTTCTGTAGCTAATCTGGCCTCCTGAATCAAAGTCTTATCCTGGAGTATATTCTCAGTGTGCTCGGCATCGTACTTCTCAGGAACGACGTGAACATTCTCCTGGTTGGTAAGGGGGCTCTTTGAAGCCATGATGGCGGTTTGAATGTCTGATGATGCTGAAGTAGTATGGTAGAAAACTCTGAATTTCCAGTGCAACAAACACGAGGAGGAAGATCTGAATATTCCATGGGAAACGAAGGTGATGAACCAATTTTATTTCACTATTAAGCGCAAGTGTTCACATGTCGTTGTAAGCAATGAAGCCAGAGTCCGGGTATAATGAATGGGTGTCTTGGATAACGGACCATTCCCTATCATGTTTCTACCCCACCTCTGGGGTTAACTACGCGGTTCTGAAACTTTGCGGGGGAAGATACTGTACCAAGCCACGTTGGCTGTATTCAGTTGTGCGGAGCAACTCCATCCGCATATCAAACAGCTTTTCCCCGGTTTGCCAGTGACATTTTCCACAGCCCCCATTCGTGCCCGCAGCCAACCTGTGCATATAGATAGGATAAGGTTGCCATATCGAGTATGGGTCCCAAGAACATCCCCGAGTGCTGTCCCAAGAAACTGTGCCAAGGTATTAAGATGGGCTAAGAGCCGGGATGAGAAGTAGGAGAGAGCATGGTCATGGTAAGATCTTGCATGACTTGAAGGGTTTTCATATCTTCGTTGTAGGACACCACCAGTAAGTGGAGTAATACGATATTCACGACTTGGCATTTCTAGTGACAAAAAGTCACCCTACAATCGACAAAAAACGAGGCTTTCCATATGCGCTCCAATGGAGAGACTTCATAGATTAGTAAGTTTGAGCTGGGATTTCCATAACCCTGCGCCATCAAGTGCTGCCCTCAGGTGGCGCGATATTCTTGATTGGAGCGCGTTTCATAATTCTTATTCCGGCAGCAAATGAACTGATTCGGGGGCCAGAACGGCACAACGCACGTCAGCATCACCGGCTTCTTTCCTGTACGCGTAAATTGAATAATCAGCTTCAGCTTTTTTTGTGGAGTAGAACTCCTCATTAACCAGTGATTCAGTCTCTCGAAGATAAAGGGGGCATCTTGGTAGAAGTTGACGCTTACGTTCAAATTGAGAAGTCGGAGGATTGGGCTCCGTCCAAAAACTGATGAGCTTTTTTGCAGACCCATCCACCTTTGAATTCCGAGGCTCGCTATCAGTCCTCGCACTGTCATCGTCATCGTTAATCAGCTTCGATTGAAAAACAATTATACTTTGATGTTGTAATTGGGGGTCACTTACCTACCTAGAATAAAAGTATCCATCCATCTCAGGGAATAATTTTCTTCAAATAAATCTCAACTATATCTTCTTTCGACATCTCCTGTCCGTCGTTAGCGTGGTAACCATCATGATGTCTTCGTATCCCCAAGAAACATTCTACCAAACCTCATTCAGCCCATCATCATTCTGGGCAAAGCGGCGTTCTATCGTACGCAAGAACACTCTACATACGCAGCTGGATATCCTTAAGTCGACGGGGCGGTACGAAGCATTCCGCTTGAAGTGGCACCCTGCGTACGACGAGGGATATAAAGCCCTTTTCTGGGATTCAGATGTGGCCAAATGGTTAGAAGGGGCATGCTATTTTCTGGCTGAGGAGAAAGATGAAAAGGAAGATAAGGTAATTGATGAGGCCGTGAAGGAGCTTACAGAAATGATTGCCGGTGCCCAATGGAAAGATGGATATTTGAACATCCATTTCACGGTTGTTAAGCCTGGACTTCGGTTTACAAACATCAGAGATTTGCATGAATTGTGAGTGCTACAGAAGATAGATATATACTTCATTTGGAGACTAATAACAGGACCCCCAGGTACAATGCGGGCCATCTCATCGAAGCAGCCCTCATCCACCACCAGCACTACGAAAATGACCTCCTTATAGGACCAATTCTGAAATACGTTGAGCTCATCCATTCATTATTTGGTCCTGGCCCAGACCAAATTCATGGCTATCCAGGTCATCCGGAGATCGAGCTTGCGCTTCTAAGACTGTATGCCCGCACCGGTAACAAGAACTCTTATGAGCTAGCGAAGTATTTTGTCACCGAGCGAGGCAACCCTCATGGTTTGCAAGGTCAACATTTCTATCTTGGTGAAGCAAAGCAGCGCAATGAGAAATGGGGCGAGCGACCCGCGGGAGATGCATGGCCTACTGCGAACGCATTCTGGTATCAGCAGGCCCACAAGCCAATATTGGAGCAAGAGACTATTGAGGGACATTCTGTGCGCGCTATGTATCTGTTGACTGCTGTTGCAGACCTTGCTCGCATTGCCCGTACCGTCAGACCCAATTCTGGAGACTTTGAAGCCTATAAAACAGCTTGTGAGAAACTATGGGACAATATGGTCAACAAGAAGATGTATCTCACTGGCGGTATTGGATCCATAGCCCAATGGGAAGGCTTTGGGATCAACTATTTTCTACCTCAGGGCAAAGAAGAAGGTGGTTGTTATGCAGAGACTTGCGCCAGCATTGGTATCATGATGATGGCTGAGCGAATGCTGCAATTGGACCTAGATGGTAAATATGCGGATATAATGGAGCTTGCCTTATATAACACGGTCTTAGGAGGTATGAGCCAAAATGGGAAAGAGTTCTTATACGAGAACCACCTTGCAAGCTGTGCGGAGCGTCCATCGAAACGGGAGCATTGGTTCGATTGTGCTTGTTGTCCTCCAAATATCACCAGAACCTTCGGGATGTTAGGCGGCTATATCTGGTCTTCTAATGTCAAGGGTAAAGATGTGGCAATTAATGTGCATCTTTATAATTCTGCGACACTTAGTCTCGATGTTGATGGTGCTGTGGTGACGCTACAACAGGAGACGGATTGGCCATGGAGCAGTAGCGTCTCTTTCACCCTCGATGCTCCCCCTTCACTTTATATCACCATTAGGCTGCGGATCCCAAGCTGGGTCCCAGCCTTTGAAAATGGCAGTTTCTTTGATGTAAGTCCTATATGATAGCTCACAGTTTTGTCAAGCCCTCAATTAATTGATTCACAGCTCGATCCATCGCCTACTACAACAATCAAACCAGTAAAATCCTACATAACCTTGTTACCTGAGTACACATCTACACATCGAGGATCTACTATAACTCTCACTTTTGATGCCTCAAGCTTTGCACCTCGATTTCTACGCCAGCATCCCTCTACAAACCAGAACACCTTAACCATCGCTCGGGGTCCTTTAATTTACTGCGCCGAAGATGTGGACAATGACTGGGTACAAGACCATTTCAAATCTGTGGCCATATCTGCAAACTCCAAACCAAAAGAAAGCATTGTACACGATGAAATTCTCGGGGACGATATCTTGACGGTTACGATACCGGGAATTAGATTGGGGGAGGAAAAATATGGAGCAGTCATGAGAGGGGCTTTTCCTGGGTTCGAAGTCGACGAAGTGAAAGACATGCGGAAGGAGAATGTTAACGTTGTTTTTATTCCGTATTTCTATCGCGGTAATAGAGGTGGAAGGGGCCATATGAGGGTTGGTTTTAAAAGCCTATGATATTTTACTAGTCACCTTGATTTCTTATTAGAGACTTTCTAGAAATCTGGAAGATAGAAAGGGTATAGAATAATCTGTTCTAACAACGAGCTACGAGCTCTCGAAGGCCCGGATCACGGTCAGGTTCAGGTGATAGAAGAGGGGGTCCGGGCTCGTCTAGTACGGCAAAGGTAGTTACATTATAATCCTTATACTTACACTAGCGAAGCTATCGTTAGTAAGGGCTACACCTAAAGGACTTCAAAGGTAGTATACATTTTCTTTATCTAACTCTAGAATAAGACGCCTCTGATTACTGTCGAGCGAGCCTCTAGCATAGTCCTCACGAAACTGAACGTTAATCATAATAGGTAATATTAGCATAACAAGGTATTTAGCTAGTTTCTACTTATTTAGGAGAAAGAGATTAGTAATTATAATACTAAATATAAATATATATAGAAAGATTTTATAGGTTACTATTGGAATATATAATATAAGGTATCATCAGTCTGTGTTCTAGTTAATGATGGTTCACGGTAGAGTGTAAAACTTAGTAGCCTGTTACATGCATTCATATTCTAAAAGGTACTTCGTCTAGGAGCTAAGGTAACAATAAATTTTGCCGTCCATCAAGTACTTCTACGTTTATATTGGTAATCCACATCTTGCCGATCTTGTTAAGAAACCCGGGGTACCTAAAGTTAGTCCAATTATGATTCAGTATCCCAAAGGTCTCATCCATGTCCACTTCCTTTGTCCTAAAGTAATAAGAGCCTTGAAGCGCCCAAAGTGACCAATCCATATCATTGTTGCTCATCCACTCGATAAGACATGTTTTGTAAACTTCTTCTTGAGTATCGTTTTGTGGGACCTGACTCCATCCAAATTCTCCCATCCAGACCGGTCCAGTATATGCTTTGCCCTCCTCAAGGAGATATCCGACCTTCTCATCAAGATAAGTATTAAATGGAGTGCAGTTTGTTTGAGTTGATGACGTCACATAGGCGTCGCCGAATGCATCACTGCCCCACGAGTATGTGTGATATTCATAAACCACCTTGTTATCAAACTCAGAGCGGTTCAGGGGCTTGGTCTTCAAAAACGAGAAGTCGTTGAAATAGTCCACGCCACCGATCATGATGAGTGCATCGGGATTGCCGGCATGGACAGTAGCAGCAGCGACGGGGATATTATCCCACCATGCGGCATGGGTACCATCTACGTCTTGGTTCTCACCACGGCGGATCTCGTTGCGGAGAGAAATGCCAACGACGTTGGAGTGGGAGAGCGAGAAATTCGCCATGAACTGCAGGCCTGACAGCCAGCGGGCGGTGTTGAAGTACCGAGAGTTTGTGGAATTGTAAACAGCGTCTGTATCCCACCATCCGTTGCCATCTTCCAAACTGCAGCACCAACTTGCATGTGAATTGTGGTTATCCATGATTACCATGACATTGTGGTCCCCCAAGGCGGAAATAACAGCACTGTACGCCTCCAGAGTTGAGGCATTTTGGAGCCAGGGATTCTTTCCTACAGCAGTGCTGAAGGTGTCCATCAATTCTGGGAGATAGGCAGTACTACCAGCTGCTTGAACCCAAGCAGCGTGGACTGTCTGCGTTGGATCGAGAGCCATGTCCATAGAGTAAGTAAGCCGGACACAATTGAAACCATTCTCAAAAATCCAAAGGGCAGTAGCATCAACTGGTTGGTATTGTAATCCTTCTGGGATCTTGGTCTTGTCGGCGCCAGCCCCTTGAAGACTTGTCAGTCACAGATTCTTATCTAAGTTGTCTGGGGCAGATCAGTCGATTGAGAAAAGGAACTTTACAGTTCAAGCAGCGAAGCTTGACTCGCTGACCACTTGTGTCTACGATAAAGCGGCCATTCACGCTTAGAGCAGTGGTGGTCAGGGCTCTGTTCAGTTGTGCAGCTAGCGTCACTCCGGAGAGAATGCTAAGACCTAAGAATGCCTTTGATACGGTGGAGAACCACATGATATTGGAAGCAATGTCTATATCACAGAAAGTCAAAGAAGCGGGTTGCTGGTGCAAGGTGAAGCAGAGCTTGAAATTGAGAAATCCAAAGACCTTATATAGTACTAGAAGGGCGGGCTCCAGTAGTAGAAGCTCCAAGAAACAAACCACGCCTCTCCCACTTTCTGGGTCAGAATGTCATCACCTGAGGCTTATCATGATGTTGTGGATAGTCTCATATCTCAATCAGGTATGCACTTTAGTTATGCTACAACGCGCTTGACCGCTCTTAAGATGCTTATCTTCCCCCTTACAAGATTGCTCCAATAGAAGACGCAAAGGCCTTTTTATCTAGCCTTATTGACATTTATTTCCCCACTTTTTGTAGTGGTCGCTAGATGTCTATCTTTACTTTAGTAGTTCCAAAGGCCGGTGCGCAAGACCGGTAAACCGGTGGAAAAGTTGATTTATACAGAGAGCGATAACCTTAACGCTTAACCTTTGTTGACTTTGCCGGGGTGGATCTACATCACATGGACTGCTTATCGTACCTCATGTACCCGAGATCCGAACTCACGGCAACCGGTCAAAGTATTCGTATTCAACATAAAGACTTAAGTTACCCTAAACACTTAACAGAATGTCAATATTACATAAGTCTGATTAATACAAGGTATAAATACATAGATAGATTTAGAGTGTCTAAATCTTCTATTCCCAAGGTGTAATTAGTTCTTCTATTAAACATTAGTATAGGTTGATTTGGTCTTAAGATTATATGCTATATATCACCGTTGCCATTTCTATTTTCGACGAGCATGAGCAGACTTGGTTACAACCTCTCTTTACTGAGGTGCTTCAGATTATGAATATGACGTCGTGAACGAGGTCAGACTGTCGCTGAAGTCTGTTCTTTGGGTGAACGTGCTGCATGATCCCTTAGCAAGGAAGTTAATTCAGACCACGCTGAGCCAGACCTAGATATGATGGGTAAATAAAGATATTCTTAGCTTCATTGGGTTCATATCATGGTTTTCAGCAATTAATAAGTTTATAAACGACGCTCTGTGTAAGACAAATAAGTGAAGGTTATTTCAACCTCAATCTCATGTTACAAAGTCAGTCCAAGATATGAATGCGCCATAAACATTATTGACGCATATGAATCCACTAGTGATGCTACAAAACTTTATCTCTAGTATGACTTCTTTCTATCCCGGCGTAGAACGAGTAGCCATGACGCGAGAATTGAGAGTATGGAGACTATCAGAAAACAGAGGCAAATGGTGTACGAAACATGGTAGGTCGGACCAAACACCGTACTGTAGACATAATTATACCACTAGATTGAGCCGTTCGTCAGGCCAAAGCCAATTCCGGCAGATGCCGTACCATCAATACGTCCCGGCGTGACAGGATAGGCGGAACCGGCGCAAGACACTGCAACGATAAAGCACAGATACTTAACAACCACTCTCGGTACTGTGATAAGGAAGACGTGGCATATAATTGTTGTTGCTTCAACTGTCACTAGCATTAGCTCCTGCCAGGCAACCAAATAGAAGATTTGCAGTTACTGGCAAGAGCGGTGGTCCAAGGCCGAATCCACGTTTTATGCAGTAGATATCCTACTGTGTTAAGGGAAACAAATCAAGCTACGTATGGTGGCTTCACAGTTTCACATCAGCACTTCTCTCTCTAGAGATTGACGGTGGAGCATGGACTTACAATATTCATCAATTGGGAAAGCGGCGTCGTGCGCGACCCAGTATGCAGCGAAACTGTACAAAGTTGGGTCAGAGAAGAGTATTCTCAAAGTTGCATAGTTCCAATGCCCCTTTTCTCCAGATGGTGCCGTCGGGGTGAACGTTGCACTAGGAATTGGCATTCCTCCTCGGTCAGCATTTTTGCAGACTGTGGATAATCCGGGAGGCCAAAAAGAGAAATGACAGAAAGCATTATGGCAGGGAGTCCTTCCTATATATAAGGTTAGCTTTATAGTCATTGGAATTAAGAACCAATGAAATGAACTTTAAAAAGTACAATCAAAAATAGCCATCTCCATCCTGATAGGTGGCTCAAGCCATCCATAAAGCCAATAAGGTACGCCAAAAGACCACGAAGAGCGCCCGCAATCTGTCCAACAGCGTCTAATGATGCTATACGCAATGGCATTTCAGATGGTTTGTACCAAAAAGCCATGTGGTATAGCACGGCGGGGTAAAACACAGCCTCAGCAAGACCAATCGCAAAGCGAACCACCATCATGCCGGTGACATCTTGGACAGCAGCTATTGAGCATGCCCAGATCCCCCAAGTCAGAATGAAGGCAGTGCCGTCGCCTGTTCTCGACTGTCTAGAACTTCTCGCCGACAATGATAAAGATCCCAATCAGCCTGTGGTCACAGGACTGGAGTATGTTCGTGCATGGGTCAAGGATGTCCATTACAAGATCGTACTTGATAAACGTGAGGACACTTCATTCGAGTTTGAAGAATTGAAGGTCGCAACTTACTATGACTGATTGTATAATTACGGGCAAACATTCTTCAATAGCCAGCCGAGTCAGAGGCGCAAAGATTTATGCCCAGATTCAATGCCAGAGATTGACAATTCAAGATATGGAAAACAGATATTTCGCAAGGAAAATCTTAATTCGTGACAAACTTCCGATGCTCTAATTCACCCTGCAATCACGATTAAATCTGACAACGCTCGTTACATGTATGCCATCACCCATAAGGATTTAACTGATCTAGACTACAGTGTGAGTGTAGGAGTAACATGTTTAAAGGTGGCGGAATAGTAAGCTCTTAGCTCACGAAGTATACTGCTTGACGACCTTCGGAGATGTATCACTGAGGGAAGACTATGAAGGAAGGCAGGATGAGGCTCTGTGTAGCATGAGTAGATGTATTCAAGACATTCAAATAGTGCATAAGTGCACGAATGACAGGTGCGGAACGCGAAACTCTAGTTTGACCAAGCATTGAGCCCGTGCTAGCTTCACGGCCGGAAGCGGGATCGAGAGATGTGACATTCAACTCCCTCGTCCTACGGGGCGGACAGGCCTAGTAACGGTGCTAAACCGCATTGCCTCTACAGCAAGTCTGTTTTAGCTGCTAATTTGCCTTTAATTTGAGCCTAGATCAAAAGATTCCGTAGTTTTTGCCAATGTGCAAGCTGTGTTCTGAGAATCACAGCTACAACTAGAAATGCAAAAATTATGCAAGGACTGAAGGTAGCCACTATAATAGCAGCTTATTATTGTTTAAGGTTCTAGTCTGCTTAGGAATGGAATGGCTTTAGCGCGTCAATAGAAGTAGCAATCTCCATCCCGTGGGCCATAGTGGATCGAAACTTACAATATTTGACTTATTAGCGAGTGGCCCCACTAAGAACATTAAAGCGCAGTCTCTGCTCGAATTGAAAACTTCCTTTTGTAAGATAAAGATGTCGACGGCCTTCTTCGATGCCACTAACAATGCGCAGCTTCGATCCTATCTTTTCGAGGTACGCGAGACTAAGTCTGCCGGGCGAGGTGTCTTCGCATTGCAAGATATCCCCAAAGGTACCGCATTAATAGAAGCATCGGAACCTGTAGCGTGGGTTATATACGATGAATATGCGAAGGAAGTGTGTGCTCAGTGTTACGCATACGACCGTGGAAGGACGTGGAAAATGCGCGACAACGCCAAAGGAATAGTTTTTTGCTCTCACGACTGCCAAGTCGCATGGCTTACAAAGTCACCCGAGGATGAGTGTATTGCCCGTGAGGAGATCCAAAAATTGTTGAAGAAAAAGCACAAAAGCACCGACCAAACTATTGACAAGAATGCTCACCGTCCTTCAGTCGAAGAAATAGAACAGTACTGGGAGTTGGCTGAACGTACGGCCCAGGATATCAGAGCAGGCCGTTTGTCACTTGGAGCGACAAAAAAGCAACGCAAAGCTATGCACAATGCCCAAGACGCGGTTATAGAGGAGCCATATTTGATGTGGTATATTTTTGAAGGCCTGGTCCGCGCCAGGTCAGATGTGGAAGGCTGGAGATCCCTAAAGCAGCTCGCTGTGAATGCTCAACCTTACAAAGGACTTTCCGACCTCGCCCGCAGCACCCAGGTCTACCTAAGCCTACTCGCGGTTGTGCCAAAAACATTTCTCCCTCATGTTACACAAGTCCTCATCCGTTCACTGGAAGGCCACAGTTCCGTCAACGTATTTGGTCTTCGGTCTCTAGACGAAAGGGGTGAAATAGGCGACGCTGGTAGTGAGTGCTTTGGCTATGGTCTTTGGCCTGTTGCAAGCTACTGGAACCACAGCTGTGCACCTAATGTTCAAAAGAAACGCACGGGCAGAATGTGGCGGTTCTGGGCGAACAACGATATTGCAGAGGGTCAAGAGTTGTGTATCTCATACCTTGGCGGGGATGAGAGAAGCATGGAAGTGGTTGACCGGAAGGCACAACTGAAGGATGTTTGGGGTTTTGACTGTGCGTGTTCAAAATGCCTTGACAATAAATAGCCTAGTCTTAATTACCCTATTGCCATATATCACGAACATTCACGTCTCAACCATGGCTGCCGTAGCTGCCTTTATTCGAGTTCTGCAGTGAGGTTCATCAGACGAAAATCCGCCTGTAGCAATATCCTCCAAGCATCGCTAGGAATCTTCATCAAGTAGAAACCCAGCAGAAGATGAATTTTTAGCAATAAATCTATGGTGGATTGGCTACAGCAATTCAGATTCCGAGGGTATGTAACGAGAAAAGACAGAGGTGCCTCAGCCGGTGATTCTCTGAGCTTTTGTCGGGCTTCGTTGGCAATGGGAAATTTGCAACAGGGTCACGTCAATATTAGAAGATTGTAGCCTTTGATAGACCTTATATTAAATTTTGAGATCGGGCTATATACAGATATGATGGATACAGAACATCGGCCATCTGTCTTGTCAGCTACACCAGTTCTTTCAAGCCTGTATAATGTACATGCATGTCCTTCATTACAGCTTCTCTCTGCAAAACGTTTAAGGACACTGTGCTATAGTATTAGTAGATAGATGGAAAAGGAGCTTTCATCAACGCTTTATTGGACACAAAAGAGAACTCACGCAGTAGGTCTGTTTTTGAAAGGTGTCAGCCAGCTAGTCAACCCAATTGCACTATGAATCGGAAAATAAAAATAAAGATCACATACGGGTGCAGCGTAGAGAGAGTTTCCGTTGTCACATCCCTTGGCGGAAGCACTCGCGGAGTCGCAGTTCATAACTTGGCCAGCGGCACCCTGAGACATATCATGTATGGTTAGCACGTGGATTTAGTTGAAGCAATATCAGCTGCAAGATGAATGGGTTATGAATAGGGAGCGAGAGGGCGATGCTTACGGAGCTAGTAGTGCAGGTCATGGTCTCGCTGCTAGTTCCGGCATACGTGTCGACGCTACAAGATGCTTGAGCAAGGCCAATGGCTGCTAGGAGAGTCAAAAGCTGGAACTTCATTGTTGCAATCAAGGAGGAGGCTCGGGGCAAAGAGGTTGAAGATATTGAGGGTTGGTAGGCGAAGAGGTTGGAGATATTGAGAGTTGGTAGGCAATGTGGCAGCGAGGAGATGGCAAGACTACATATATATACATATACAGTGCGCGAATCGATCCTGAATTGAATCCCTTCACAGCCACCAATGACATAAGAAAAGTGGGTTATTTAAACTTACATAGAGTACAGTGGTATAATGTGGTCGATAACCATGTTCGAGTGGATACCGCGCATAGACGTGCTTTGCTCGTATTTCCCTGGCCCTGGCTTTTCCCTATTATCCACCCCATAATGTTTTCAGTCACAGCCGTACCTCTGTATTCGCCACCAATGTTAGACCAGCTGCTTCCTCTGCTGAGCGCACATGTCGTTATTCATCGGACTTCATTGCACTACATACATTTTATCTAATGCACTTCTGAAAGACATTGGATTTTAGTCAAGGAATACAAGCGTGGCATGGTACTGCGGATATTCTTGATATGCTTAAGCAAGCCTTATAAATTCGTTGGTAAGCTTCTATTCCCGCGACAAGTTCCAATCTAACCCGAATAGTAAAAGACAAGACACCAAAGCTTAATGTAACGTTAATAATCGATCAATGGTGTACAACACAGATACGTCAACAACTGGAGCGAGATTAAGCTGCAGTAAGGTGGATTGCAAGGAGACATGAAACACCCCCCTCCTCCAATAGCTTGCGCCTTACTGCTGATCATGACACGACAACCATGTGCTTTCAGAGCATCATAAAGGCATCAAGGATCGCTAGGTGGCCTCCAAGTAGTAAACAGCCATATTTCTAGGAAAACCTTAGTGGGCTATTTCAATATTCTCGCTACAAGTCTTGTTGGATCTGGTCGGCTAATGTATGGGAGGATCGAGAATAAACGAATCAGAAGCCGGGGCAATGATAGAATGGATCAAGTAGCAAAGAACCATGACTCGAAATAATTAAGGAGTGGCGCAGGATCAGCTCAATGGATACTATAGTAAGGTAAATAACTGACCGAATACAAATAGACGAGTCAAGGTCAGTCAACTGCAGGACTATTAAATTATTTCCATAGTATAAATGATTTGCTGCAGTGGCTCACAACTAATGGAACTGCCGTGAAGACCAATCGTATTAGCGAACAACGAAGTACAAGAAATGGAACAGCTTGTTATCCGTGCAACATTACCGCTGTAATTGTATTAAACTGGGCACAGGTCGGCTAGAGAGAAGACATATAAGGCGGGGTGACGTTTCTACTTGATCCTCGCTGTGCTGGTACCGCGCTATTTAACCGACTTCGAAGGGCTATGCAATACTGTATACCGTACAAAAGGGGGTTTAAGATTCGTGTAACTAGCAGGGGTACACGATGTCGGAGAATTCCATAAAGAATCACTTGTGTACAATATTAGACGGTAGAAGCAGAGTTGGAGATTCTCACACGAATTCCCAAATTACCCCTCTTCGTGCACACAATGATCAAAAGTGCTCGGATGAAAGGGATTACTGCGTGACCAAAATAATCATTTCACATATATATCCAAGAAATTCAAGACCGTTCTCATATATTGGGACTAAAACAAGCTTCAGACCTAATGGATTATGGTTAAATAACCTGTTGCTGGCGGCATAAGGGAAACTTATCCCTGCCTTGTTGTAAAGAAATAGAATAACTTAGACGAAAAAGCTCGAAATAAAAATAGCTTGGTTATAATTACTTAGCTATCCAAGGTTTTTGAAGAAACATTTAGCAAGTAGTATCTACATAGAGCGCTATGCTGTCGCTTTCTTATCCTGGTTGCCATATTTACACCAAGATATCAAACCCATGAATGCTAACGATAATGAAAACTTCACGCTTCTGTCTGTGGCTTGGTTCAGCCGCATTATTGAAGCTATTGCGGAACAAATTTGGACCAAGCTATGGATGGGATGCACCATTCTACAATTTTCGGATGGATTATTCTCTGTTCAGTAAATCTCAAGACTAAGCATGAATGTGCAATTTCCGTCCTTGTTCTGGGCCCAAAATTAAAAAGAGACTGGCTACGTGCGTGTCTGCAAGAGTTGGTGGGACTGCCTGAATGGAAGGATCAAACGAAAGGATGAAGCGAGAGGATTGGGGGAAGGACAGAAACTTTACCCGCTTGGTCGCATAGCATCACCGGTCGTTCCAGTTCATCATGCTAACTCGGATAAAGGAACTATGAAACCTGAAGGATGGTGCACCATAACGATAGCTGAAAGGTCTGGCATGGCTGTTTATTTCGGGCTGTCTAATCCAAGCAATAAGACATCGTTCTGTGGCAGAGCCGCATTTTTACCATTGCCAGCCGCATGGAGGATCTTCCTGGTTGAGTTCGTCATGACATCATGATCTGTTTATCATCCGATTTCAAATGACTCGTCAGACGTCGATATTCTACGGAGATCATTCTCGGAGAGGGTTGAAAGTAGCCGAGCAGGCAATGAGAAGTCACCCTACAGCATAAAAGCTCGTACCCAGTAGTCGTTATTGCCGAGTAAATGTAGATAGATTTCTTAAAATCCCTACTAAAGCGCTTTATCTGGGTTGCAGTGTCGTTCTCTTGCATCGCTTGAGTGTTCGTGGGGAGAAGAGTTTTTCGGTAAGGGGGGGGGGAGAATCGAATCGTGGCCAGAGGCTTTTCGGTTACAGAATACCGTCCAGCTTCAACTATGGAAATGATTCCTCGGAGACACTAAGTAATCTTACAGAAGAAGAGTGGTTCGATAATAAAACTCAGACCATGTAAGGTTATCGTTATTGCTGAGCAAGTTTATCTTATTATGCCTCGACTAGCAATCAATTTGAGAATCTTGCTAGTAGTATTTTAGCCAGGAAAATTCAAGGTCACGAAAAGGTCATTAGTTTTGGAAAAAGCTGAAGAGGAATTGGCATTTAGATGTAGGAAATTGTCTTTGGCAGTAAATTGAAGGGGTTCAACACATCCGGTTCTATATCACTTGTTACACTTACCTGCAAGCACGATGCTAAGCACTTTCATACCGTGTCGATATGCCTGATTTAGTCGGTTTCCACTCTCCCTTCATCCCTCAGTCTAATAAAATTAATTCGCGTCATAGAAGGAAAGAGCGAGCCACGGGGTCTCGCCATCCCCGTTTCTAACCTCGTCTTCCAATACCTCAAGATTGACCTCAAATTCAGGCTCAACAGATATCACATGGGCAGGTCCACTTTCAACAAACTTTTGCTGAAGTCCTTCATCATTTTATTTCGTAGACGGATATACAGCAAGAGTTTATATTATTTCAACGTTACGAGAAAGAGTTCGAGAAAATCATAGTCAGTCTCTTTTCAATGCAGTACCTGGCAGATTCTTGAACCATTGATACGAGTTGAATAAGGTAAAGTGTCCAGGGCTGCCGAACCAACTACACGATGAGTAGAAGTACCATGTATTTTCTACATCCGCTATAACATCACCGTCGCTCTTATTGGCCATGCCTTCCTGACTATTTCCTTGTGAATTGAGTGATGGTGGAAGTTATTAAATTTAATTATTGTTCCCCGCGAGATCCAGCATATTATACATCTTTCCAGGTTATGATACTTTGGTTACTCAGGCCAAACCTCCATCATGTCTAACCACTCAAGTGCAAACCCCGTCACGATCTTAGCCCAGTCCTTAACGGTCGGCAGATCGAGATGTGCACCGTTGTCGTCCATCGTATGTCGAGTATTGGGCAGAGGCGAAGGCAGCAACTGAAGAAATGGCGTACCGCGATTCATAAACGGTACGTAATCATCCGTGGTTTCGGTAATAGGGCCTTTCGTCTCGAGGAGGAATGGGGAGCGCGGAGTGGTCTCGAGGAGCTTATATCCACGCAAACGGGCCTCCAGACTCGCCATCTTTTTGTATGCCCAATGTGTCAGGAGGAAGTAGGAGGGGATGGCTGGGTTTGCGGCTCCGAGGGCGTCAAGCAGAACAAAAAGACTAACTTGGCTCAAAGCATTGGGATATTTAGAGCCAGCAGGATTTATAGTCATCTCCCACGTCTCACTCAGGGCTCTGCGTCCATTCTTAGCACGAGTACATACCGTAGATGTTTACAAGGACCTACCGGGACCCATAGAACGCGGGCTCGTTCGCATCGAGAGACTCCTTTCCGTCAAGAAATAGTATCTGCACTCCCATGTCCATCTCGACCGTCCCGCCTTCACCCAATTCTGCCATCTCAACATGCATTTGGGTCACATACTGGTCAATACTGCGAGCAACATGCATCAATAGGGCGCAGGGAACAGCACTATCGGTGGCGCCGACAAATCCCTTGGGCAGACTCTTGCTGTCATAATGCGCCGCCAACGTCAACCAATTGGCCTGCCCATGCTTGGTCCACGGCGGCTCTCGCTTGAAAAGCAGATTCGCAATGGGGACTTCGTTGCCCCTCTGCGTTCTCGCAGTCGAGTTATACCATTCCATTGTCCATTTGGGCAGCTGGGTGTCAAAGAAGTCGATAAAATGGCGCTGAACGGCGGCATGCCCTGCCGTGCCCGGAACTCGAGGCGTCAGGATCGGGGAAAGGAGCCTTCCATGATTCGGGTCGAAATCCGCGCCTCCAGACGTGATGTTTCGCAGAAACCCTTCCGACAGCGGCTTGTACGCAGCGACAACATTGAAGAGACCGTGGAGCAGCAGGACGACCAGAGCACAGCTTGACGAGAGGGCGGTGCTCTTCATGGCGCGAAAGAAGGCATTCGGATCGCAATTGCTTGGAAAAGCGCAGGAGATAAGGAAAGATCATGGGGCCGCCTTCAGCCAGATCGAGCCTGCTCGCCCGAGACTCAAGGCTAAGCATCCAAAGTTTCACGCCCTGGCAGGGAAGGGAGTGTTTCGAGAGAGCCAGAGCGGACACGCCCCAAACACCAGCTGTGTGGAGATTCGGAGCGGGTGGCCCAGCGGTCGCTACGACCTCCCCCGTCGTCCGAAAGCCGACGACCTCAAACAGCTCTTGTCTCTGCCGCTACCGCCCCCGGCTGTTCAGCGGGTTATCATGCAATTGCTCCTCCTGGCCCCGAGTCTTCCTTCCACGACCTCCTCACGCCTTCGCATTTTTTTCTCTTCCATTCTCAAGACGCTGGCATCTTGTTTTCTTTTCATTGCACCAACATGTCGAACCAGCTTAGATACGAGAATGTCCAGCAGTTGGACGACCACGACGATTCGTCCATTACCGAGGTCGAGGAGTCCCTGATCGGGGACGAGAAGGGTGAGCTGCGCGAGAGATACCGCCTCAAGTCGAAGAGGTCAAAATGCTGTGCGATGCTGAAGAAGGCCCGGTGGGTGGTGGACACCGTCCTGCTGCTGGTCATCGTCGGACTATTGCTGCGACAGCAATCGCAGAAGACCAGTTTCCCCAAGACCAGCGAGCATGAGGTGGGAGGCGATATGACCGGTGTTGGACCACACTGTAGGCCGCTCCCTGAATGGTGCAGACGGGTGGCAGTGATCTAACCGCGGAACAGTGGGAACCCAAATCAAGACATTTGCAATCAACCAGACCTTCGCGCCATATAATACCTCCGAGTTCTTCAAGCCCGAGGTTCTGACGGCGTGGAATGACTTGATGCCTGGTAAGAATGCTCCGGCTAGATGCTGGCGCGACCGACTACTAACACCCGAGCAGTGGGAATGGGATTCCAGTGGGTGAACGACACCCACCGATACCACGATCTGCCACACCCAATTGAGTGGCCCGACAAGACCGTCTTCACCACTTCCATGACGCATCAGCTGCATTGTCTGTATGCTGTGGTCCAAACATATTCCGGCCTGAAAGCCAACATCACGCTGCCCGAGGACCACCACTGGCACATGATCCATTGTTTCGACTACATGCGACAAGCCATCATGTGCTCGGCGGACATGGCTCTAGAAGGATTAGAGACGACCTTCCCCGATCACAACGGAGGATCGGACGGCTGGGATTCCAAGCATGGTGAGTTCCCCATGGAGCGAAGACACGAAAGCACGGTACTGACCACGAAATAGTTTGCCGAGACTACAGCCAGGTCATCAACTATCTAGAGAGCGTGAGAGCTTATGACGACCAGCAAATCTACTAATCTGTTTATGCCGCGACATATTGGTTTCTTTCACAAATGGCGATGTCTGGCACATCATTTAATCACGGGGGCGGTGTCACGTAACCAGCACGAAGAGCAGCTCCTATCTTGGGGGAAAGACGGGATTGTATCTAGTGTTGAGCCAAGTCGATATCAAATACCTATCCATGCATGAATCACAAGAACAGAGATTGATCTGGCGTTACGCGGAAAATAATCGCGACGGCTATAGGTGTGGTGGCCACTGCCATCCAGTTTGAGAATTCCCTTACCCGAGACGTGCCTCGCGAGAGGTTGTCACTGGCAGTCGCGAATAGCGCTCTAGATCTCAGACAAACTGTATCTTTTTTAGCATGGAATTTTATACATAGATCAATACCAAATATAGTCTTTGTTTCCCTCCTCATCCTAAATCCTCTCTTGATCGCCGTCGAAGTGCGCCCACCGCCTCGCATCAGCATGACAAGAGTGGCAACTCAGCGCGACCGTCCAGTCCTCACAACTCGCACGTTCTGCCAGCCGCCAACGGCAAGAAGACTCCAGAAGAGCAGCCCGGTGGTCGAGGGATGACATGTCAAACCCGATCAGCCTGGGCAAGGAAACGTCAAATGACGTCGCAGACGTCTTATTCGATGAGCCTTCGTAGCCTGCCTTGGCCCGACCGCCGTCTCGGGTGTGATGACAAGCTTCGGATCATCAGGGGCAAGTGGCCCCCATCCACAATTTCAATACTGGTGCGGATATCGCCTGGGGCTGCTCCTTCATTATTGGCACTGAAGGGGCCGGATGCGTCCTGGACAGCATTCCGGGCGGGTGAACATTACGAGAGCCTTTTTCACGACGGGCAGCTGACTTGCTGCTACGACGGCTGGCTAATAATAAGAGGACGAAGAATAATAATAGTAATGATGGTCCTACAGCGACGCAACACAGTGTGCGGTGGGTGATCACGCGGAGTTGGGGCATCGCAGACAGTCGCGGCTTCAAGTCCAGAAAATCCATGTTCTGGTCCATCAGCATCTGGTCGAAAGCCGTCCCTAGGGTTACCGCTTTTCGAGCTTGGCATCTCCGGCCAGGTACCATGGATGAAGTTCGTCTGTACCGTATGTAGCCAATAATGCCGGTGGCGCCTATACCCCGAAAGTCAGACTACGACCTTAAATCCAGCGGATGACAATTGCTTCAGTCGGATTGCGCCCTCGAAGGAAACCAGCCATGGGCGTCAAACCAAGCGAAGGGCGGGGAGGTAAAATCCTGGTGTCTTCCATAGGCCATGGAGGGAACAACACAAACAAGCCCATGCCATCGGCCACTGAGGGCGGCCAGCGGGCTCATTCTGCCACGTTTGAGAGTCCGGAAAGAGCAATCCCATGCCCCAAGCCATGAGCCATTTAAATTGCTGGAGCCGGGAGATCATCTTGCATGGGGTAGAGCATGCATTGAGCCCGTCGCCAGTTGGTTTTGCCCGATTTCACCAGTGTTTGCGATAATCCGATTTTCTGTCAGAGCTCGCTCCCCGTCCTTCGAGCGACGGGCGGGCGCACCACGACGCCCCCAACGGCCAACACAATGTACTGCCGTGGTCATCGTCTGAAGAGTGGTGCCTGCGCGGTGTATCAATACTTGGGACGAGGCTGGCTACTTGCTCGGAACAGGCAAAATCTGCGAGTTCCTATCGCGCTCGGCCCGGCCAACCTGAACCTGGGATCTAACCGGAGAGGGACCGGCATCCATGCTCGGTCTCCGTGAGGATTGGAAACGAGCCACACTTCAGACCTGCCTTGGCCGTCGATGATACAGTGCCGTCGAAGAACCATTAGCCTTGCAGGCGCCGTCCGTCAATCACAAATGTCAAGCATGTACTCACGCATCCTGATCCCTTGGAATTAAGCTATCCGTGTATTTCTGTCAATGCACGGACACCGTTATGCAGCGCCCGCGTACCAGATGGGTGCTGATCAGTCGGATTCCCACGACAAGTACGAAGTGAAGCGCATACAGGCGACTCAAACACGTCAGCCAGGAAGAGGAATTGTCCTGTTTCACAAATCCGGCACCTCTTTCCATGAGAACACTCGCGGTGCTGGCCAGGGGCGATGCTAAGGGCTATTAGTATCCCAACGCATCCGTGTGCTGAAGAAGACTTGCTCATATTCTCTCTATCCTTCTCTTCCATCCCTACTGTCGAACTTTGCATTGTTTTGCTGCCGGCAGCTCCATTTCTTTCTTGTTTCCTAGATTCATTCACTCCAATCCTTACCATTTCCGACGATCATTCCCAGTCCCTAAGTCATCATGCAACTCACTCAACTTTTGGCCGTGGCCTTGATGGCTACCATGCCCGTCGCATTGGCTGCTCCTTCTCCTGTAAGTTCTTGCCCTGTATATATCGAGGGGTCCCACGGGCTAACAGTAGCACAGGTCAATGGTGAAGTCTCCTTAGAAGCTCGTCACCACAAGGGCAAGGCCGCAAAGGGAGCCGCTGCTAAGACAGCTATCGTCGACATTGAGGCTCGTCACCACAAGGGCAAGGCCGCCAAGGGAGCCGCCGCTAAGACAGCTATCGTCGAGATTGAGACCCGTGATGTCGAGGTTGAGCTTGAGGCTCGTCACCACAAGGGCAAGGCCGCCAAGGGTGCTGCCAAAGCCACTGCTGCCACCAAGATTGTTGAGGCTCGCCACCACAAGGGCAAGGCCGCCAAGGGAGCCGCTGCTAAGACCACCGCTGCTGCCAAGATCGTCGATGCTCGTGAGGTCGAGGTTGAGCTCGAGGCTCGTCACCACAAGGGCAAGGCCGCCAAGGGTGCCGCTGCTGCTAAGGCCACTCCCGCCGCCAAGATTGTCGATACTCGTGATGTCGAGGCTGAGGTTGAGGCTCGTGATGTCGAAGTTGAGCTTGAGGCTCGTCACCACAAGGGTAAGGCCGCGAAGGGTGCTGCCAAAGCCACCGCTGCCACCAAGATTGTAGAGGCCCGCCACCACAAGGGCAAGGCCGCCAAGGGTGCCGCCGCCAAGGCAGCTGTCGTCGAGGTTGAGGCTCGTGATGCTGAGGTTGAGCTTGAGGCNGCCCGCCACCACAAGGGCAAGGCCGCCAAGGGTGCCGCCGCCAAGGCAGCTGTCGTCGAGGTTGAGGCTCGTGATGCTGAGGTTGAGCTTGAGGCTCGTCACCACAAGGGCAAGGCCACCAAGGGAGCCGCCGCCAAGGCAGCTGTCGTCGAGGTTGAGGCTCGTGATGCTGAGGTTGAGCTTGAGGCTCGTCACCACAAGGGCAAGGCCGCCAAGGGTGCTGCGAAGGCCACTGCTGCCACCAAGATTGTCGAGGCTCGTCACCACAAGGGCAAGGCCGCCAAGGGAGCTGCTGCTGCTAAGACCACCGCTGCTGCCAAGATCGTCGATGCTCGTGAGGTCGAGGTTGAGCTTGAGGCTCGTCACCACAAGGGCAAGGCCGCCAAGGGTGCTGCGAAGGCCACCGCTGCTGCTAAGATTGTCGAGGCTCGTCACCACAAGGGCAAGGCTGCCAAGGGTGCTGCCAAAGCCACCGGTGCTGCTTAAATGATGACGATACTTCGGGTGAAAGGCCCAAGTAGTCGCCTCTGATCGCCAACACGACAACACAACCACGGTCGCTTATGTAGGGTGCAGGATTATTAGCATAAACCTGCCTGTGCTTTGATAGCAAGGTAACCAAATTAAAGTAAATCGTTACCTTTTAATATAAATTATCTCTTTACTAGTTCACACTCTGTACCGCCTTCGCTCGTTGCTGACATTGATCTTGATGGCCTTTGAAGATTTCCCGGTAGGGTTTCTAAGAGGGTTTCGGATGCCCGAGGCTCAAAGATCAAGTGGTCTTTGATATGGTCAGTCTCTAGTTCGTGGCAGTTTGGACCATTCAGTGACTTCATTATATGACCGTTTTGCTTTGACGAGATCGCTCTTGCAATCGTCCATGTAGCATGGCAATATGGGAGTTTGTATTTTGACAGAGGCTGGCAGCCGTCTTTCTTTAATCTGTCCTTTTTGGGAGGTGTTTCTGATTTTGTTTCAACACCGATCTTTGGGAGGGACTAACTTCCTTGCCGGTCCAAAAGAGTAATGCAACTTTTGATACCGCGGCAGGTCAGAACTTCGTGACCCGCCAGAATCTTTCTTTACCTACCAAAGCCAAATCGGAAGTCAAGCTTAGGACTATCCTCGGCAAATTTCTCTGTTTGGTCGTCAAGATACGGTATAGTATAAGTATTGGTCGAGCATCTTCGCCGCTAAGCGGCATACTGAGCAGGAGTCCTTGTCCCGCATTACTACCGTTGATATTCATGCTATTAGTCAAGCGAACATGCTGGAGTACGAGATGCTGCGGGATCCGAGTCAGGAGCTTGGGTCTTCCATCATCCCCGCTTGGCTGCGGGCTGATTGCTCGGCATTACAGCGTGGCTGATTGTCCTCCGCATGGCGATAAAGGTTCAAAGGAGCCGGAAAGCACATGATCTCGAGGGCGCCATGGTCAGATTGATCTGTCGTGGGCGCGAGATAAGATAAGGTCGGAAAGCCACCGGCGTCGTGGGTTGCGTTCGAGTCGTGCGTGCGTTGGGTTTGTTGTTGTGCGGGGCGTTGAAAAAAAACTCGAATGCTTAGAATGGAGAACTCTGCTCGCTTGTGCATCACCTTATTTATAGCCTCCTCTGAGGTATAGCCAAGGGCTTAGGATTGACATCACTTGGAGGTTTATCGTGCTCATTCGCTCCGTTATTTCCCTTACCTTGATAGTAGATGGAGCACATCAATTTCCATCGTATCCATCACGATGGACGGGCACGTCATGGACTCTTGGGTCTCTGTTGTCCTTCCCCCCCAAACCTTTTTCTCGACCAAATGCCTTCCCGTGCTTCCCTACTTTCTACGGACTACCTACGACCACACCTCTGACTCAGTCGTCCGTTCTTGTACACCTCCTGAGCACTTCCCCGCGGGTTCTCTACCCTTACAGCCTTATGGATCACCTACCCAAACTCGACCATGATGCCCATGTGGCTGGGTCGAGCCACCACAGCAATGGCTTTTTCGACACACCACTTCCACCCACCGGCACCGAGCACCGAAGCAGCGCCAAGAAGGGGTTCTTCAGGAAAGACGACGATAGCGATGGACACTCGGCTGATCACTCGCTCGAGGCCATGGGCTACCAGGCGGAACTAATCCGGAGTCGATCAACGCTCCAAGTTGCGTTCATGTCCTTTGTGCTCGCGTCCATCCCGTACGGCTTGGCGACCACCTTCTATTACCCTTTGGTTGGTGGCGGTCCGGCAAATGTCATCTGGGGCTGGGTCTTGGTATCGTTGATTATCTTGTGTGTGGCCGTTTCGCTGGGGGAGATCACGTCGGTGTATCCCACGGCTGGCGGCGTGTATTATCAGACGTTCATGCTGGCGCCGCCATGGTGCCGCAAGATTCTATCGTGGATTTGTGGCTGGTCGTATGTGGTGGGAAATATCACCATCACGCTAGCTGTGAATTTTGGAACGGCCTTATTCTTGGTCGCTTGCATTAATGTGTTTGAGAATGAGCAGGGCGTTGGAATTTTCCAGGCCGAGACATATCAGATCTTCTTAATCTTCGTGGCGCTCACGATTTTGTGTAATCTGGTCGCGTCGCTAGGCAATAAATGGCTGCCGTGGTTGGATGCAAGTCAAACGGTTCATCCTCTACACCTTGTGCTAACAACGTGCAGACTTTTGCCATCTTCTGGACGTTTGCCGGCGTCATTGCCATCGTCGTCTGTGTTCTGGCCATTGCGAAGGAGGGACGACGTTCGGCCAAATATGTCTTCACAGATTTCGAGCCGTCGTCTGGCTGGCCGGACGGATGGTCGTTCTGTGTCGGCCTTCTACAGGCAGCCTATGCGACATCATCCACCGGAATGATTATCTCGTAAAGTGAATCCTCCACTCCTCGGCTCAAAATGCTGACAGCTACAGCATGTGTGAAGAGGTGCAATACCCAAGCACCCAAGTCCCCAAAGCAATGGTCGGAACCATCATCCTCAACTTCTTTGCAGGCCTTCTGATCCTTATCCCTTTGCTGTTCGTGCTTCCGGATCTCGCAGGACTCGTTGCCCTTGCATCAGGCCAGCCGGTCCCGACAATTATCGCCTCAGCCGTTGGCAGCCCCGGCGGCGCATTTGGTCTCCTCATACCCCTTCTGGTCCTCGCCATCTTTTGCGGAATCGGTTGCACGACCGCGACATCGCGCTGCGCCTGGGCCTTTGCTCGTGATGGTGCTATCCCCGGCTCGCAATGGTGGAGTAAAGTGAACAAGCGTCTCGATGTTCCATTGAATGCCATGATGCTCAGTATGATCATTCAGATTCTCCTCGGGTGTCTCTATTTTGGATCCGCTGCCGCTTTCAACGCCTTTTCCGGAGTTGGTGTCATCTGCCTGACCGTTAGCTATGCCGTGCCGATTTCCACCTCCCTCTTCAACGGCCGCACCCACATCAAAGAAGGTAAATTCGACATGGGCATGCTCGGACTGGTCTGCAACATTGTCGCGATTGGTAAGCCTCGCATTTCTCCATCCAAGCAGCTCGGTTACATGATCATAACTAACATCGATGGCACATAGGCTGGAGTCTTCTCGCAGTCCCGTTGTTCTGCATGCCGTCCTACTTACCCGTCGAAGCAGCTACCATGAATTATGCGTCAGTTGTGTTTGTAGCCTTTTTCGCCATTGCTGCCGGTTGGTATTTCGCTTGGGGCCGTAAACATTATGCTGGACCGCCCATGCAGTAAAGGATACAAGACGAGACAAGACCGCCTGCGCCTGCCACGCGACCTCACCTGTGCCATGCGACATGTCTCTGGTTGCTCTCATCTGCCACCGGTGGGTTGAGCCTGTGCAATATGTAGAGCATCATTACTTCCCAGGCCAGTTTTCCGGTTGCTGTCCATCCGCTAGCGCCGTGTGTACCACCATGAGCAACGTACATCCGTGCTGATCGTTCTGTGTCTGTCTGTCCCTAAGCGCTACATATACACAGTTTCCGCACCCAGTCTATACTTAAGCTTATTAGATAGGAAGTCGAGATTGCTACACGAAAGCCAGTAAAGTCCTCAGAAATGCAAACGAAGCAAGGTTTCTTGGTCTTGGAAGCCAAGGAATGAGCATTCTTTGGACCGGGGCAAGAGACTTGGAGAGCAGAGTAGTGGGCGGTCGAGAGATTCTGGCGCGAGAAGAGCGTCGTCCGTCACCCAGTGATCATCCGGGTGTTTGGAAGCCGGTCCGCAGCCACCGTCGGACTGGATAAATAATCAAAATTCAAGATTCTTCATAAGCGATGTTCATGTGACTCTTCGATGACTCTTCGAGTGAGATTCTCAACATGTTCCTCGGGTTTCCGAAGTACAGAGCGAGGTGGTTGGGAACGAAGGCTCCACGTCCCGAGAGCAAAGACCCCTAAGGTCCTCATGGGTCTGCTGTCGAGTGAAAAAGAAGAACACGACGTCTTCCACGGGTCAGATTCCTTTCTCGCTGGGCCCCCACAAACGCTTCTAGTGGAGTAGGAATCTATGGTTTGAGGCCCAAGTTCTCGAGAAAAGTACTACTGAACTGTAGTGGCCAAGTTGATCACGCACGCACGTGACTTACTTGCTGGCTTGCAACCTGGCTCCTGCATCAGGCAAAGCGTCAATTAGGCAATGCTGCAAGCTGATATTGGCCATGGGGATTTGGATTGATCCTGATCTGTGCAGTACTGAAGGATTAGCCATGCTGCAATGAGCAGACCACTCGGTGCGCATATTGTCCCGCGGGCTGCACGCTCGCTGGGGGTTCACGGTTGCTTTTTCCGAATCTCACTGCCGACTCGCTGGAGAAGTCCGTTGTGACCAAGCCCAAACCTTACCGCTCAAGCCAATACAAAGCCTCAGCCGCAGAATGTTCTATTCAAGCTTCTGGTCTCGCCGCACTGGATGTGCTCTGGATACCTGAATACGGCGATTGATTACGTAGAAGAGAGCTTGGGTTTCCAATAGCGCGGGGACGGCTCCCACGTCACCGACTCCATTGCAGCTGGTGGCTCAGTAGCTGAGCCGCCACCGACCTCTAGTGCTCTCCCTTTCCGTCTGCCAGTCTGCCGTGCAAAATGGCGCGCTTCTCGAGCCCGGCTGGGTCAGCCGCAATGCGCGATCTCAGGGGGGCTTCCGAGAATCATGGCTTTACTCCGAAATGGCCTCAAGCTACCGCTTTCTGGATTGCTATCAAAGTGCCCTGCGCAGGTAAAACCCCACAAAACGCAGTTGAATTACAGCATCTTCCAGTTCCACGGCGACAACTTTCCCAATAATGGCCTCTTCTGTGCTTGCATTGAAGGCATCTGAGGCATCTGGCGCTTTCCAGAAAAGCAAAACGTGCAGTGTAGATGGCGCCTTGGTTTTCTTGGCTCAGGTACAATAGCATGCTGAAGCTGCTGCATACGTATGGATCCTTGGTCTGTCCCGCAGCCAATCTTTGCCGGGTTAGGAGCTTTGAGCCCGCCACCAGCATGATTTACGGCAATGGCTCATGTACCTAGCACTGCTTACAAGCCACACTTCCAGGCACAATGTATTCACGATTGAATCTTTGAATTAATCTAGCCTAACCTTACCCTTGTTGGTCTACCCGCGCTGAAGCCTCTGTACGCTTCCGAGGAGGTCCTCCGTGGTGGCAGATATGCAAGTATATATACAAAGCCGTCGTCCCTGTCCTCGGCTACAAAGTCGCTACCGTCAATTCCGGGGAGTGAAAAACACCATGGCGATTTACTTGCAGCTTTTGCTGCTTGCATTCTCCTGGCTTGCTGCGGGTCAACAGTACCTGGGTAATACCATCACCAATAGCCTCCCCTCGGTTCCTGGGTCCGAAATAGCATACTGGAAAATCACGGGTACGATTGTGTTTTCCCCTTTGGAAAGTCTTTCCACTCACCATGCGTTGCAGACAAGAAAAACCGAAACTTCACCCTCATTAACTATTTTTCAAATGATGGAAATGGGAACCGCTTGGCGACCGGCAACGTGAAGCGAGCGGTCGTCGTCCTCCACGGCTTGGGCAGAGATCCCGGTACATATATGTCCAATATGTTGTCGGCATTGTCCCAGGTCCCTTCTGGAACGGGCCCGACGTTCAAGAACACCCAAATCATTGCACCTTATTTCCCCAACGGAGACGACAAGAATTATGGTTACCCCTGGAACACCAGCGCGCCGGCTGGAGGATATGGCTCCTATTCCGATGCCTTGGTCTGGCAAGGCTCTGGCTGGGCGTCCGGTGAAAATAACCAGTATCCTCGCCTCCAGATTGCCACTTCCTCCTACGATGTCTTGGATCAGATCATCAAATACTTTGGCAACAGCACCAGGTATCCTAATTTGAACCAGGTGGTGGTCGCCGGGCATTCTCTCGGTGCGCAAATGACCCAGCGCTACGCAGCTGTTGGTAACAGTCTCACATCCAGCCTGCCATCTAAGCTGCGGGTGACATACTGGGTTGGCAACCCAAACAGTTTTGTGTGGCTCAACTCATCGAGACCGATTGATACCTCGAGCTGCTCTACATACGACGATTGGAGAGACGGTCTGTCAAACTATAGTCCAACCTATGGTGCCACGTTAGTTGCCAAAGGCAATGCAGCGGTCCTGGCAAATTACAACTCCAGATCGATTATCTACGCCCGAGGTTTGCAAGACCTGGGAGACGACTCCAGTGGTTGTGAGCCAGGTACCACGGGAGTGAACCGAAATGAACGATTCTTCAATTTCATCAACTGGTTCCCTCCTCAGTGTGCTTCAGCATCCGACTCTGCCTGTGACACAATCGATTACATAAACAGTGGACACGATGCTGGAGCCATGGTGAGTCTGATAAACGATACCTTCTGTCCTCTGCTAATTGAACGGTAGTTTGCCTCTCAAGCTGGCCTTGCCCGCTTGTTTATCGACAATCTCAATGGCGATTACTCACGTGCCACTGACTTTTATTGTCCACGGCAGGCAGTTGGCGACAACCCGCTGCCAAATCCAACGTGTACCTCAATTGTTCCCCAGCCATCGGGAACTTACTCCGGCATGACCTATGCTGGATGTTACACAGATCAAAGTCCTCAAAGTTTCAAGTATATGGCCTATGACAACAGTAGTAACTCAGTTGAATTTTGCACTCACACATGTGCGACATTGGGTTATAGTGTTGCTGGAATGGAATATTCTAGTCAATGCTTTTGTGGAAACGGCCTCACGGCCAAGGCGTCCAAGATTGCGAATCAGGGTTGCTCTTCCGCCTGTGCTGGAAATTCCTCGGAGGTATGCGGTACGAACTTCCGCCTGTCGGTCTGGTCAAACGGCACTCCTACCATTCTTGCACAACCATCGGCGCCCGCAACTATCAATGGTTATACATACCAAGGATGTTATCTTGATAACAATCCTTCGCGAGCTTTGACTGTAACCAGCTACACCTCTACCAGCTCAATGACCCTTGAATCCTGCGCTTCCTTCTGTGCTTCATACAAGTACTTTGGCGTCGAATATTCTCAAGAATGCTATTGCGGCAACTCCATTACCTCTGGGGATACTAACACGACCGCGTCGGACTGCTCCATGACTTGCACGGGCAACTCATTGGAGCTTTGCGGTGCCGGAAATCGTCTGACCTTATATGCTCGCAATGGAACTGCCGGTGTGGCCTCGAGCTCAACGTCTACAGTCACTTCTAGCCCAGCGGGTGTCTCCACCACATCCGCAATTTCTTCCACCTCGGTTTCCTGTCCGGCTTCCGACGGTACCACCTATACGGTCACGTCTACGGGAAACCAATACCTTATCGAATGTGGCATAGATCATGCCGGTGGCGATATGCCTTCACCAAACCCGCAGAACGCTGTGGATCTTGCTGCTTGTATTGCCATCTGCGATGCAAGATCTGGTTGTGTTGACGTCTCGTTGAGTGCAAACGCATGCTATCTCAAGAGTGCTGTTGGAGCAGCCGTAAGCAACAATGTCTATGGTGCAAGACTGGTCGTGGCAGCCACTATAACTTCAACCACGACTTCGATACCTACAACTAGCACAGGTTCGTCTTCATCCACAACATTCTCCACTTCAGATTCTACGACAATTTCGTCTTCATCTATATCGCTACCCACTTCATCTTCTACCGTCATTTCGTCCTCGTCTTCCACCTCGCTGTCTACCACTTCCACATTAGCAGCCGCAACCCCAAGCGTAGTTTCTTGCCCTGCTTCCAACAACACTGTTTACATATTCACATCTGGCAATCAATATCTTATCGAATGTGGAGTTGATCACTCAGGTGGTGATATGTCGTCTCCAAATGGACAATATGCTTCCGGACTTAGTTCGTGTATTGCTCAATGTGATGCGAGAGCTGGATGCGTGGATGTCTCCTTGAGTGGGTCAGCATGTTATCTCAAAAGCAGTGTTGGGGCTGCCGTTAGCAATGGAGTCTTCGGGGCAAGGTTGCTCAGCGTACCATCATCGTCAGCGACATCCTTGACATCTTCGACGTCTTCATCGATATCGATGTCCTCGGTGCCGTTGCCATCAACTTCGGAGTCCGCCAGTTCTTCGTCGGCTATTTCTACAACGTTGATTTCGTCGTCCAGCACACCATCCATTACCAGTTCATCTTCTACAGATTTATCTTCCTCTATTTCATCATCTTTAACATCTTCCACTTCAGAACCGACCACCCTGATCTCGACATCAACCTCAACCTCAACCTCAGCGACTGCAAGCGCTACTTTAGTCTCCTGTCCTTCCTCCAACAACACGATCTATACCGCACCCGCCACCGGAAATCAGTACTACATCGAATGTGGCATTGACCACGCAGGTGGTGACATGTCTTCGCCGAATGGAAAATATGCAGCCAGTCTAGCAGCTTGCATTCTCCAATGCGATGCGAGGTCCGGTTGCATCGACGTCTCCTTAAGTGGCTCGGCATGCTACCTCAAAAAGACCTTGGGCGCAGCTATCAGGAATGGAGTGCTTGGGGCCCGACTTGTTACGTCGAGTACAACAAGCACCGCACCACAATCCACCGCCACCACAACGGTCTAATAATTTCAGAGCGAGGCGAAATTCATTATTATTATTATTCTCCCATTCTATGGAAATGTAAAGCATCGCTTTCCAGCCTTTTCATTCAAAAGTGTATTCCGTCCTATCATAGTATATTTACGCAGCGTTGGAGGTAAAAATAGAGCCAGAGGGAGGACGCCATGTAGTAATACTTCCATATGAATTAATGTTTATATCTCAATTGATCTGCAAGGATCATTTCGCTACTCTCCTATCAAGGTGATGCGGTAAGTGACATCTCGTCGCGTCTAAGCGACACGCGACAACAAGGTTACCAGAAAAAGGTTCGGCAGCGAAGCCGGAAATCAGGAGAGCTCGTCTAGATCACCATTTGCAGTCTGTTGGGGAAACTGGGTTGGAACCAAAAGACAGGTGAGCTCGACTCTGAGATGCTACAGATTTCGCCCTGGCTGAGGATTTGTATGTCAATTGTGCAGATACGAGATGCGCGTGAGATTGCGAGAGCATGGCTTTTGCTCCGAAAAAATAAATAAAAATAAAAATATATTAAGTTACTTGTCCCCACAATTTGGCGCCAGTGGGGACAAGGAATATATCTGTACAGTGTATGCTATCTTAACAGGCCGGTTCCTCAACCAAATAACGGGAGCACGCTGCAGTACAAGGCCGCTCTCGACACGGACGTTTATTGGCAGATCAAACCCCGACTTGCTCTCCGATACTAAGCCAACATCTGTGGGTAGTACTGGGTACTTCTACGATATGATTCCTATACTACACTTTCCAAGTATGGAAATACCTCCAAATGTGACACTCGTGGATAGTAATTGGTCGCTGCTACGAGAAGGGAGCGGCCACTACGAACTAGGTCTTCCGTTATACTTCTAGGTACCCATATCGACTCCCACCTCAGATGGGGAAAGCTTCCCAATTTCAATAAATGAGATGATAACACATATATGCGCTACGTTACAAGATACAGTAACATACAAAGAAAATAAGAAACACAATACTTATGACGATTATGATAGGATCCTATCTCATCTGCTGCATATCGGCTGTTGAATTCAATCATCTCCCCACATCGCCATGTCGTCGCCAAATGGCCCCAGGTGTGGGGAAGCAGGGGATATACCTTCTAGGTGAACTTAATCGGCGTTATCATCCTCACGGTAAGCGCTCAGACTGTTATCGTTGGCGGATGATCATGTAGCATGTACCCCTCTCCTACGTACACTTCCTTCTTCCTCCCTTGCGTCCGATTCCTCTCTCCCCGTCCCAAACGTACTATATAAAGAAGTAGGTGCTGCACGTCTGGGCCCATCGCAATGGGGGAGTAGCCAACTTCACCATGGATCTCAGTGGAAGCCCCGAGTCACAGGGATTTGAAGAAGTGCGTGCGGCACGTCCTGGTCCATCGCGACCAGGGGCAGCCAACATCAGCATAGATTTCACGGTAATTCCCGAGTCACGGGGACGTAGAAGAAGCAGCAGTCACTCACACCACCTTGCGCCAAACATACCCCGGAAATATCATCAACAACCAACTTACGCCCACCGCGAAGACCCGGCACACCCTAAACCCTGCAACCGGCCAGCCGCTCGGGGAGGTTCCCGTTTCCACCCAAGAAGATGTCAACACGGCCGTGCAACACGCCCGGCAGGCGTTTAAGACATGGTCGAAAACCACCTACGCCGAGCGCGGAAAGCTGCTCGCAGCGTATGCGGATGCCATCGAACACCACCTCGAGGACCTGCAGAACTTGCTGGTCCAAGAGCAAGGCAAGCCGCTGGGCCTGGCGGGCATTGAGTTTGGCGTGACTTTGAGATGGCTGCGAGCCTTCGCAACCATGGAGGTGAAGGAGGAGATCCTCGACGAGAATGACGAGCGAACCATCTACCAAACCTTCCCTCCCCTTGGGGTCTGCGGCGGGATTGTCCCATGGAATTGGCCCATCCTCCTGGGGCTGGGGAAGGTCGCCCCGGCCTTACTGACGAGTAACACCATGATCCTCAAGCCGTCCCCTTTCACACCGTATTGCGGCCTCAAACTGGGCGAAATTGCCATGTCTATCTTTCCGCCGGGCGTCTTCCAAGTCCTCAGTGGCGGCGACGACCTCGGGCCCATGTTCACCGAGCACCCCGACATCGACAAGATCGCCTTCACCGGCTCCATCGAGACGGGCAAGAAAGTCATGATGAGTTGCGCCAAGACGTTGAAGCGTGTCACGCTCGAATTGGGCGGGAATGATCCCGCGATCATCTGTGAGGATGTTGATATTGCGAAGATTGTGCCCAAGATTGCGACGATGGCATTCATGAATTCCGGGCAGATCTGCATGCTGATCAAGCGGCTGTACATCCACGAGAAGATCTACGACGAATTCCGCGATGCCATGGTCGCCTTCACCAAGACCATCAAGACGGGCAACGGTTTCGAGCCGGATGTCATGGTCGGGCCGTTACAGAACAGCATGCAGTAAGGTCCCCGTGCGCCCCCAAACAACTAGTGTGGCTAACGTCTGCAGGTATGAGAAAGTCAAAGATCTGTATGCGGAAATTGGGAAATGCTCCTGGAAGACGGCTTTTGGGGGTGAGATCCAAGAAGCCGCGCAAGGCTATTTCATCACGCCGGCCATCATCGACAACCCGCCCGACGACTCCCGCATTGTGACGGAGGAGCCCTTTGGGCCCATCGTCCCGCTGCTGAAATGGAGGGACGAGAGCGACGTGCTGGAACGTGCCAACAGTGGCAAGACGGGATTGGGAGCGTCGGTTTGGAGCAGAGACCTGGCGCGAGCAGAACGCATGGCCCGGCAAGTGTCCGCAGGCAGTGTCTGGGTGAATTCCCACTTCGACGTCGCCCCGAACGTGCCGTTTGGCGGCCACAAGTGGAGCGGCATAGGAAGCGAATGGGGGCAGACCGGGTTGAAGGCATACTGCAACTCGACCTCGCTGTGGCTGTGGAAGAAGGTGTTTGAAGACTAGGGTAGGGTAGAGTAGACTAGAACAACAGAATGGTCGTGGAAGGGGGCCATATGCACCATGCGAAGTCCCGTGGATATATCTTCACATGCAAATGCTGCTGATCGCAAACGTCCCGGCGTACCAGCAACGTCCGTGCTATCAGCAAGTCATGACCCGCCATGTCATCGTCTTCGTACAGAATCCACGAGCACGAACGACGCTCCTCGCCTTACTGCACTTGGAACCACCATCCCGCATGGCATGTGCCTGACGCTCCTGCCTACATAACGTGAACGTCGCAACCCTCTCCGTGCTCCCACTCTGTCCGCTGCTTTCCCGGCAGCTTCCCCTCGCACCATATAGCCTCGCACCATGACTGTCATACCTTCTTCTTCTTCTCCTTCCTCTTGCTCCTCCCCACACTGATGGCGACAACGGCAGCCACGAATCCGAGTCAGCAGGATGCCCAGCAACGGCAACGGCCACCACCACCGCTGCCCACCGAGCTGTGGATTCGGATCCTCGGGAACCTGAACAAGGACTCCGATCTCCCCCAGCTGTGGACGTCGTGCCGCCATGTCTCGACCGTCTTTCGCGACGTGGTCGAGTTCATGTTCCGCGGCAAGCACCTGTCCAAGACTTGGATCCATTATGACCTGGGTAAGGCCTCCGCCGCGAGGGGTTGGCGCCGCGTGCTCATCTGACCATCGCAGGGATCCATTATTCTGAGGATTACGCGCGCATGTTGATCAACGTCAAATTTAGATTCGCACGTCTCTCCGACGATCGCGAGAGAGCCATCTTCCATCTAGACCAATGCGCCGAAGCCTACAAGGACCTACTGCGCCGCCGGCTGCGCAAACGCGTTGAGAAGCACGACCTCGAAGCCCCCCACCACAGCGTCCAGGTGCGGCGCGACCTGAATGACACGCCGATACCTGCCCTCCAAGTGGACTACGAGAACCTCGAGCTGTCCTGCAACTGGAAGAGTCTCTTATCGAGCTTCTATGGGGAGGCGCGATTGTACCACGAGCTCCAGGGTGCGTGGGTGGAGAGCCAGAAAGATTGGGTCTCGGGACTCCACACACAGCGATTGAGGGGTCAGAGGGACATGGCCAGCACCATGATGCAGGCCATTGCATCCTTTGGCAAGCAGTGCGACGAGGCGCGGATCAAAGCGCGCCGCTTGCGCATCCGGAAGCAGTTCATGGAGCTGGACGGCTTCGAGTGGGATGCGGAACGAGACTGGGATCTGGTGGAAGAAAGGGCCGTCATGCGCAGGCTGGCCCAGAAGGCGCAAGTGGCGTCGCAGGAAGAGTACAGTGACGACGAAGAGATGGAATTTGAACTCAACGAGGAGGAAGACTGGGATGATGGGGACGGGGACGAGGACGAGGACAGCGAAGGGGGCTTTGATGTTGACGATGATGATGATTATATTGGGCATGTGGCTTAGACTGTCAAGTGGTAGCTAGCTATGGTAGGTGTTAAAAGGGTTCGCTCTGGGCTTTACAAGTGATACCAGGTACAATAGATTGCGTTGATTTTTTATAGATTGCGTTGCTTTAGGCATGCCACGACAAAAACCAGGAGCAATGAATCTGAAGCCCAGGTTAATTGGATACGATGGTCATTGCACGAGAAGAGGGCATTGACTGTGCTGTGCTGTACTGTATGGCAGCCATAACAACAAATCAACTAAAATGCTGTACTGTCTTCCATATTTGCTCTCGGTGACAAACAATATGAAGTCGTCCGTGACAAGAGGAAGTCCAACTGATACAGTCTTTCTCCCGAGTCTTGCATTTCTATTAGACACTGTGACAATGCCTCTAGACTAAGCCTTGAATCAATGCATCGTACAGCCCCGGAAGAAGCATCCAAATCATGCAAACTCGCCTCACACATGTACCATTCGCACCAGCAGCACACAACTCATTTACACGGCAAGATCTCTTGGCGTCCAAACTCAGGTCTGTTTGATCAATCGGACATCGATATTATTAACTGGGGCTAAAGAGTGTGACCAGAACCCGAACCCGAAGATTTAATGGGTTCGTTGTGTAGACTCGACGGTCTTCATGATGCCCTCCTCCCAATGGCTGCCTTCACTGCTACCATTGCTGTGGTTCCATCTTTGCCCGCCAGATCGGTTCTTCTCTCCTAGCTCTACATCTCGATCACAGCCAACCACTGTGGTCACTCCACCAACTTTGCCCACATCAGTTCTTAAGGCAATCTCGTCATTGAAGAGACTGTTGGCGTTGTTACTCTTGCTCCGGATGTATCCGGAAGTGCCTGCATTTTTGGGCCACACATTCGATGGGCCTTGCGACGAGGACCCGGCCGCAGTGCGCATGAAGAATGTTCGGAAGAGTGGTCGGAGGGTTGCGACACAGGATGCGGTGATGCCGATGCCAGTTTCGCTGGTACTCCAGATTGCCACCCCCGTGGTGGCATAAAGAAAGTCGGAAACGTCGCCGAGGTTCTTAACATAAGGAATACGAATGATGGTTGCCGTCGAAGCGCTTCTTAGGTTAGCATCTTGCATGGTTAGCAAGGGAGGGCTTGACTTACACTGCACCAACGGCCAAAATACAGCCAACGGAAAGTTTAGTCCTCGAGTTCATCTGTAGGTTCCAGACAAGGAAGACGGGTATGATACCCAGAGTCCAATCGGACCAGCAAGATATCGCCGAGTACACGTAGGTAGCATCAATGATAATCTTAGTGTTCATACAGGAGCCGGTTCCGCCGGTGTACTGGGTCCAAAAGTACTTGGATGGTAGGCACTGCATGCAGAAGAGCAGAAAGTAGGCAGCGCCATATACTTCACTGACAACAATCACGGTCCAGATGATGATTCGGTGGGTTCTGGCCACCGCAATCCTTAACAAGAAAATGCCGATGCTGAGCTTCAAGGACATGTTCGCAAGTACGTAGACTGGTTCACAAGCCCACCACCACTAACCAGAATGAGTTTTGGCCATCGTCTTCAGGATGATGGTGCCTTACCTTCAGTCCAACGGGAATCTCTGCTGGTGGTAGGTCACTGGCGTGTTGCCCCGTCCCATGATGGACGCCAGTTATAGCGAATGTACAAAAGAAAACGAAAAAGATCTGCGGAGATATCCATGAGTGATACGGCTCAGGCCCAAATGTAAGGTACTTACCCAGGCAATGACCGCGAAGTAGTCATCGTAGCCAAAGTTCCGGACCACAACAATTCGGCAGTAGGCTCGAAGAATGATGGCGATGGTGCTCAGCGTCAGGAAAAGTCCCGCCACGCCCAGGACCGCCGGTCCTTTGTCTCTCACGGGCACCGTCATTGGGAAGACTAGGTTGAAACGTTGATGTCAAGAAGTACAAAAAGAAAGAAATCGAGAGACGAGTAATGCTGGCGCTGGGGCAAAAATCTCGCGTGGTCTGGCTGCCTTTTCATGCACCGCGGAATGAGGGCACATGTGAGTTCACGTAACCTCTCCCCCAGGCACGGCTTCAACGATCAGCAGAAAGTAAGCCCACGAGATACATGGATCTAGAGCAACTGACAAGCGTCACTGTCAGAGATACCCTTGACGCTCCCCTGATATGTGCATGTCTGGGCGAGCACTACCTTCGTATTTGGAGATCGCTAAGTGCTCCGAGCACGCAGAAACGTCCTAAGTTGAGCAGACTGGGATCCAGTTTGATTTGGAGATGATCACTCGCTCTTTTCTCCCAATGTGGAGTCCACGCTGGTTTGGGAGGTTGCTGTTTAGGTAACGAACTGCTGTATCGATATGGATGGGTTGGAGAGCAAGCCCGAGGACACCGGCTCCATACGCTTGACGCGTGCAGGGGAGGGAGGCATCGGCATCTGGAATTGCGTCTTCGCTTTCCGAGTGGCCTCGCATTCCGCTGTATCCCAGGAGTCGGGTGACGGATTGCGCATCTGCGGCACATAATAATGAAGGCATCGCATGTTTCTCGCGGTGTGATCGAAGTGCCGGGGCGGGGTGATGTGGTACCGTACCACAATACAATGGTAATATCAATCGTTTATGCCGGAAATCTCTGTCAGCCACCGAAAGCAGGTCGGAGTCGCATGCCCTGGACCTGCAGCGATAAAACACCGCCATGCAGGACGGGCTGCAGGTGCTGGCGCTGGTGCAAGGGCCGACGAGGCCGTTGTCACATTCGGGACTAAGGCCTCAACCCTGCAACCCTATCGCGGGCGTAGTCCCAGTTCGGAGATCATCAGAGTTTGATGCCACGCCGATGGCGATTCTTGGGGTGCAGCAGGAACATCAAGCTCAGACTTCGATCGGAAGACGAGCTTAAGGGCGGTCCATCACGGTGACATTCAGATAGATATCAACAGCTGCTCCGCTGGGGCATCGGTGCAGAAGGTCCTCACGGACATGCTCGTTCCCGGAGCGTGATGAGCATCGTCAGCCCGATTATCCCTCACGCTTATGTGATGTTGCTTGCGTGCATTTGTGACGGCGAGTTGTCCACTTAGGGATAGCACCGGCTGAGTGAAATTGTGAACTTTTCCCAGTTTCCATAGAAATTTGCCGTGGACATGGGCTTCACCCCTGCCAGCAGGGCAGGGGTCAACGCTGATCGATGAAATTGCCAGACGTCGTTCGGGTAACGTTGATGCAACCGAGGCTGATCGACTCTGGACTTGGATTGATCAACCAGCATCGTCGACGAGAAGGTGCGATGGCAAAGCACGGAAAGCATATGATTGCTTCGAGCAGACGTCCTACCCAGCACGATGCCGTGCCACGGATCCCGTCAGGCACCAGATGAACCTGGACTAGAGCCCTTCGCTGTGGACGGCACGGTGGACGGCCCGGTGCACTAGAGCAAGGCTTCAGTGACCGCACGCATGAAACCCAAGACTGACAGCTTGGCGAGTCTCGTAGTTGCAGCTCTCTGGAGGCAAGATCGGCTCTCTCGCCACTGCCTTTGTGAATTCTCATGAGAATCCCTTCCCATTAAAGTCAGCACGGTTTTCTGGGAGTCCTAACAGCCGCCAGCCCAAAGGGCGTGTGCGTGGCGATCCGCAGACAACAACACGGATTGCAACTTGTACTTCTCCAGACGGTCCGGACTCGACCAGTTCCGCTGCGGTGCCACAGTAGGTAGCCAAGGGGAAGAATACAGAGCCTGGGAGGGTCTGCCCATCTGCCGTGCCGCCATGGCCCTAAGGACTTCGGAGCGTGATGGGCACCTAACCTCCGCTCTCGAAGCCCAAGCGATTCTCCTAAGGAGCTTATGAATGCACTCTTGTACGTTGCTCTGCATGGTACCCATACAGAACGTGGCCAGAAGAGAAATGAGCGCTCAAGAGCCAAAGGGTATAGACCACCGACCCACAACATAGCCTTCGATAGCATATCCTCGCCGAGGGTTATTTAGAAGCATATATCCGCTGATCTGCGGGGACCTCCAAGCTTTGTGACTCCCATAAGATTGCGATGCGTTTAGTTGGTGAGACCCGGAAGGTATCTGAAGTCAGCATTGAGAATCGGGTCAGATTTCACGGGGCGGTGCCCTGCAGTGAAAGGACTGTCCAGGTAAGTGATGTTTCCACGTGTGTACACTCTTCTCAGGGTCTAGTCTACTCTCTTTGGGATGCACAATCTAGATTTGGTCATGCAAAACATGTCGTACGTTACTACATCTCCCAAGGCTCGGCACTTCATCATCCCATTCTAGCACTCAAAACAGGGTTTTGGTTTATGAATCGTCGATCTAATTCTGCTTCACCGAGAGCGGCGCTATACTACGTTAATATCAGTCTGGGCGCGGTCTGTCGCTTTGAGCGCAAAGGCTGCTCCTTCGTTGACAGCTCCCGTCGCAGCCCGCCGAGCTTCGATGGCCTCGGGAAACTTTCTACAATCAACATTCGCACCGAATAGATAATTAATCTGAGAGGTTAGCTATAAGTCGCAGATATCCGGCTTGAATCACGAACCTCTTCAAAGTTCAAGCCTTTGGTCTCAGGAATCCAGATCCAGAAAGCAATGCAGATGGGGACGCCCAAGCCGGCAAATACAAATCCTACTTTAGCCCCCAGATTTCCGGCATCTGGATTGATCATGTACGGGCTGATAAAGCCAACGACCCACCCGCTATTTTCGTTCGTCAGATGAATGCTATCACACAACCACATCAGTATGGACTCACAAGACCCCCTGGATGATACCAACAAGCCCCTGAACCTTCGCACGCAGTGGAAGAGGTGCCACCTCGGAGCCTAGCGCAAATCCAACAGCACCTATGGTTGATTCTGTACTCAATGATTAGCGCCTGTCAGCATCCAAAACAGGACCGACGAGGATTCCATGTTCATATGCAAACTTTAGCAAGGGACAAGCTCCCTGGGGGTTCGAGTTCTATGCCATGAGGTATAATTGGGTGGAAAGTTTGATCACTGCTGAGCTTACCGTATGCTATGGCCCTGTTTTTCATTTAGCTTAGCATATTCGATGACAACGTCCTTGGAACCCTTACCAGATAAATATGCACACGATAACGACCCAGGTAGAAGCTTGCGTATGCAAACAACCCATGATGCCCATGATGAGCAGTACACCGGTAAGAATGAAGATTCCAGAAACCAGAAGCTTACGTCGACCGCATGTCTCGATAGCAAAAAATGCGAACAAGTTACTAAGGAACATTACGACGTAAAGGACCACTGAGACCGTGAAGTATTGTTTGACACCTTCGTATACTCAGCTTTCGATATAGATGGCACGGTCTTTAAACCACCTACCTATCAATGAAAGGAAATACGTGACATATCCCAAAACAAAAGCCGCGCCAATGAATTGTTGCCCTGCCGCCGCAAGTATGGCAATCAAAGTCCGTTTCTGCATAGGCATCAGTAACACTGCGGGGGCTGTGGCTCTCTTTATTGACCTTGTTAGAACCTTGGAAGCATTGCCGAAGCAGCGACCCTTTGCTCGCAACAGTTTCCTGGACAGCATTGCTGATCCGTACGCTCTCTACGATTCTGTTCATCTCCGCATTGATGAGGGCTTCATCAGAAGAACCGTGGATCTTGCACAAAGACTCTCTGGCTTTTGTCCAATCCCCTCGCTTAATGTAAAAATATGGTGACTCAGGAAAGATGGGATATCCCACGATCAGTAGTACTACTCTATATAAGCAAGACCAGCAGGTGGGAGTTCTTTACATACCGATAAATACGAATTGGAATAAAAGTACCGTCATATATGACCACTTGCCCTCGATAGCTGAGCCTACATTGGCAACAATGCTAGAGAATCTCAGCGACGAAACGAAACCGGATTGGGAAGGTATACGAGAGAATGAACTGCCCGAGAACTATCGAGCAGTTGATGACACAAAGATAAAATCCTCGCAGCTCAGGTCGCGCGTTCTCTCCGATCCAAACCGGACTCTGCAGAAACACGGTTCCAAAGCCGATGGCATTGACGAGGCGGCCAATCAAGAACAAATCCCAATCACGACTTACGACCTGCATCACAATGCCCAGAGTAGCGATAAAACCCCCGACAGCAACAGTATGTTTGCGACCAATGCTATCCAGCGTATATCCTGCGAGGATCGTGCCCAAGGTCAGGCCCGCGCAAGCCGAGCCAGCCCATCCAGCTTGGTAGCTCGCCGGAATTAAAAAGCCAGATGGCTGAGATGGGTACGGCACGCCATACTGTTCCTGAAATTCGGGCAAGACAGTACAGGTTCCCGAGACCCCATAGTCATATCCTACAGATTCCCATCAGTTCTGTTCGGGCCATCCTTTGGGCCGACATACCCAGCATCAGTGACCCGACCGAAGTGTACAACACCCACAGGGAGAAGCGTTTTTGCCTGGAAAGGATATGCCATTTTTGGTGGGGCTGGATTTCATCCCAGTTGACACTGATTGAAGGAGCCATTACTGGTTCGTGGAAGAGGCGAGAATTTGCTTGGCTATTCGATGCTATCGGGCAGATACAAGCTCACAGACCACGGGCAGAAACCGTGCAATTCTCCCACAGCCGCCGGGCGGCGCAAGCGGAAGTCGAATGCCAAGTGCTTTGGAGTGAGAATATGTCGACGACCAAGGTTTGGCGGCGGTTGAGAACTTGGTTTCGAACTGCAAGCCAGAGAGAGCAACGGGAGCACAACCCGACGGAAGAATACGGCCCGGCGGGCAGACAGAATGAGGCTGCGTAGGAGTCGGCGTCTGGAGCCAGCAGGAAGAGGCTGGAGTCGGCTGTCTCCCGGCGCCAAGAGATGCTGCACGCACGAGAATGCGGATGAGGACGATGCCTTTGCAGTCGGGACAACAACGACGGCAGCGGACGGGGCACCAGATGGCTTCGGCCGGGACAGCAATGGCTATGGAGCGTGTTGTGACGGAGGGACAGGCGGAAACGAATACGAGCCGAGTCGGGCCACGTGCCGACCTCGAAGTGTGAAGCGTTCCCCGCTGTCGTCCAACCTCGCATCTCTGCAACGCTTCACGGTCTGGCAGCAAAAGCATGTTGCCCCTATCCCAGGCTGCTGCCAAGCGAAGCCATAGCCCGCCGTCGCCAGCGCTGGCCGCGTCCCCGGTCAAACGATCCAGGAGTGTGGTGTCGACCCCGACGCCGCAAACCGTTGACGGCGACGATGGGAAAGCAAGCGCAAAACATGCTTCTAGTGGTCGTCCCGCTGCCGATTACCCCAGAAAACGTGTGTCGATAGCGGTGAGCACCCCTTCAAGATGTGATTGATCGTTCCCCGCTATGAAAGCTTCGACTGATTCATCCCTTTCTCACGTGCAGTGCGAGATATGTGTGCTAGCCCTGGTGTGGTGACTTGCATAGACATGAACTAAACGGGGTGCAGGTCGGGTGCGCAAGACACGATGCGATGCTGCAAAACCATCATGTTCCTTCTGCCGCGAGATCGGCGCGAATTGCAGCTATAGGAAGCCCACCCTGGGTGACAGGCAAGCAATTTCGATGGTGGTGACGAGATCGCTGACTGACGGCCGCCCTGCAGAGCCAGCCATGAGGAGAAAGCCGACGGTGCTGATGTTTTATCCAAAATCTTCAACCGCCTCGAGCGGATGGAACCTTGTCTGGAGCGCATGGAAGAACATTTGAGAAACTCATCAACCCAGCCTTTGACGGCGGACTCTTTCCCCGCGGAAGAACTTCATCGGGCTCTACGCCAGCCGTCGCGACAGCGTGATATTGAAAGTCTCCCAACACCCGAGTCGTATCTTTCACCGACCGACCGCCATGTTCAAAGGAATCCGTCACTGGCGCCACTAGCTCCTTGGACGGGGCAACCCATTCTGACGTTCAAGCCGGCTGAGACGCATGAGATATCCATTCCTCGGCTGGAGGGGTTCCGCTGTTTACCACCTTTCAATGCTGCAGTGTATGACGATACCGAGGGCTACTACCAACGTGAATTCGAGCAGGGGGCAACTCTTTATCAACCGCACGGCGATGAGTATCTTGACTTGACGCCGAGTGTTTGCTATCGACTGCAGCGACTGTTCACGAAAAATGTACTCATCTGGGTACCTATTTTTGATGCCGAATACTGCTCGGCTCAATTTGCAGAAGCGGTCCGATGCGGCTTCAGCTCTTCGAGCATCTCCGTGGCTATTACTATGTTCGTGCTTGCTCTTGGTGCAATCTCGAATGAGGAGGAGTATACCGGCAATTGTGCCAAAGAATTTGCGGGCATTTCGTATTTTCAAAAAGCTTGCAAGATTGTTGATGAAAATCGAGGCCAGATGAACTCTATCATTGTCGTTCAATGTCGAATCCTGTGGTCGTAAGTACCACGTGCATTCATATTGAGCAGGACTGACAAGCTATATAGCCTATACGCACTGTTCTGCATGCGATCACTGCAAGCATGGAATGCCATTAGCGAGGCCTCGCGGGATGTGGTTGTACTTTGTCACTTCCGCTCCCGGATGGAGTCGGACTCTCAGTTTGGTCAGATGGTCCGCAGAGCATATTGGGCTTGCTACATCATTGAGTAGTAAGTATTGGTGCCGTAACATGTTTCTCTTACAGCAAGGCTCATCTCACATGACAGTGAACTGAAAGGACCAATTCGGCTCTCCCAAGGACTACGGATGTTTCAAGAAACCATGCCACTTCCATCAAGCGAGCACAACGAACCAGGATTCTTCTATTTCCTGTCTGAAATCGCCCTGTGGCGTCTTTACGAAAGTGTGTTTGACAACATTGGGTTTTCAGGTAAGGCTACAGGCGCACCCGGGTTCTTGATCAATGCTGACGACAGGTAGCGGGACTAACACGCTATGCCCCGGTTGTGGCTCTAGAGTTATGTTCACAACTTTCCGAGTGGTACGAAAACCTGCCCGGCAGCCTTAAGTTCCCCCGGGGCACCATGCCACTTCTCGACCCTCAAAAGGCTTTTCTGCGCGCACAGTACTACAGTATCATCTGTGTCACGAAGTGGTCATTTATTGTAAGATTTGTAGCCCAAAATCCCGATTTCAGAGGGGAGCAAGACATCCTGATCACACAAGGGCGTGATTGTCTTGAATCCGCCGTTCTGTACGTGCATACGTTGGAGACTTTGATGTTCGGCAGGCATATTCTAGTCTTTCCAAACTTTCACGGGTGAGTCTGCAAGCGTAGCATGCGAAGACTTGCGATAGCTAATACAAGACAGTCTCTATTGCCAGATGATGATCTTACTAGTTACGTTCCAGGTGCCGCAACTCGCGCCGATACAGGCCGCCGGGGCGGATGTGGCAATCAAGAAAGGTCTGGCAATGATGGAGATTTGGGAAGAAAACCCCACGGTGGCTGTTGGAGTTAATCGCATCAGAGGTCTTATGATGAAAGTTGGGCTACTGCCGCCCCGCACGATGCCTACGTAACGTAGTTACCAAAACGATCGGCTTAGATATTACATAGTTATATACCAAATTTGGTGTCTTTAGAGTGCAGACGTCTCCGCTTCTCAATCTCTTACGTTTGCTGCTTGACATCTGATTTTCGACCATATGGTCATTGTTTCGCCCCAAAGATGAATCCAGGAGGCAAGTCCGGTAACTGCGAGCGAAAGCCCTCGTTTCTGCTGCTAAAATCCGGGATGAACGCCACGTTCTTGTGGTCTATCGGGGCGGGAACATAGTGTGCATTGTATACCACCGGCATGTCTCCTGCCGCCCAACTCTCCACTAACCCCCGTGCCGACTCGGGCAGGACGACTCGCCCCGGACATTGGTACCACCACGGCGTATGTACAAACGCCAACATGATCCTCGGCCGCGGGGACGGATTCGAGACACCGGCATGCCACAGCCTGAGGTCCCGGATGACCACCGACCCTCTCTTGACCGTGGCGTGGATGGGCGGCGCATACTCCCGGCGCTGCTGGAGCAGCTCCTCGCGGATCCCCAGCTCAACGCCCTCGGCTGCATTGGGCATGCATTCCTTATGGTCGGCGAAGCTGGTGTTGCGATGGGTGCCGAGCCATAACTCGGTGCCCCCATTTTCGACGGACGTATCCACCAGGTAGTAATTGGTGACCAGGCCGAAGGGGAAGAGGCCGTGGTTGAAGGTCAAGTCGGCGTGCACCCCTTGGCGCGCTCCCGAGTAACCTCCCAGCGCGGTGTTGCCGTTGACGTAGTTGACGCGAGGTCTCGGGCCCAGCAGACTCGAGATAACCGTGGTCGCCGGCCCATTGGCCCATATGTCTTGGAACATCAGGTCGGGCTGCAACGGCGGCCCTTGAGACATGTTTCCCGTTTGGCGCTCCCGGCCGCCCGTCTAGTCTCGATCAGTATCTGCATGAACTTGGCTGCCGCCGGAGGGACGTCTCACGTCATTGAAGTGTGTGGTGGGCAGCTGGGCCATTTCTTCCGCCTCGGCAGACAAGATGGAATTCAGAAGATCGATATGTTCCAGGTCCACGGCGTTGGCGAGACAGACAATGCCGTCCCGATGCAACGCCGACAACGCGACCGCAACATGGTCTACAGAGATGGTTTGGTCTATCCGTTCTCGATCACTGAGGGGGATCGTGGTGAGTTCTTGGAATTGATAGTGCATCTTGGCCGCCAGCATCCTCAGTTCGGTGCACAATTATGACATCCCTCTCCAACCTGATGGGAGGAGCGCGACGGGTTTATTTAAACCTCCGTCGAGTACCGGCGCGGAGCCTATGATCGACGATTTACCTCACAGTGTCCGGGAAAGAGGGGAATAAGAAGGATTGAGTATGAGGACCCCATCCCTCTCCGCGATTCAAAGCCAAGATTCCATGCACACTGTTGGATGTCTTGGGCCGGATCTACCAAGGGCGCTGGCCAGGGCTTGGCCATGACGACCCTGATAAGCATCGGCGGACATTTGGCTTTGCTTTGCAAACGTCCCAGGAGCAAGGTCTGCCCACTGCTCCAATCCGGGCTGGGGACTTGGTCGGTCGTCAACGCCCAGCTTGGACTTCCAGCGAGATATCGCAACCTCAGGGCCAACCCCCGCAAGAGCATAGTCGACCATCTATCTGGACAGCTGTTCACGGACGATGGGTGAAGTCCGCATGAAGGGTGTAGTGCGTGCAAGATTTGCCCAAGTGATTGCTGGAGGACCTGTACATGGGACGCAGCTCCCTCTGGCCTGGGCTAGGATTGACGTACCGGACGGTCGCCCACGGGAACTCGGGCAGGTGCTTTTAGCCAAGCGCAGACCGCCATCAACCCACTGAGCGTCTGCGGTGCCGGGAGAAGGACTGGTGATACCTGCAACCCTTCCTGCCCCCCACCATAGACACATTGATACGACCCTGCGGGGGGATGGGAGACTCGAGATGGTGCCCTCAATGAAGTTTTCGGTGATCCGGTGACTTTTTGACGGGAATAGCCACGGGCGCGATGCTGCAGGCTCGCTCTCGTGCCCTCCCCAGCTTAAGCGACGCGACCTTCAGCCCAGTATCAACGCAGCGATCGGACAGGCTGATCCACCGGCGTTCGACGGCCACGAACACCGGCGAGGATGTGGGCCACGCGAATCAGCTGCACGGGCGGAGAGCTCCGTTGAACGACCCAGCATCGAGGCCGCCCCGGATTGATACTCGAGGATGGATGCTACAGGACGTAGGATCGCCACCTGCTCAAGCGACACGTGCCCAGCGATGGCCAGCTCGGATACATATCGGCGCAGAACATGTGTGCTGAACGTCATGCCGCAGGATTCTTCGCCCATGAACACGGCAGCCCGGAGGTCCCCCTCATAAGACAATGTCCGGCATTGCAAACCTGGTAAGTTTAGCACCGATGCTTGGACGGGGAATCCGCTCATCTGATGGTTTGGGAGCGGAAGCGGGAGAGCGTGAGCGGAACAGAACATCTCCGCTGAGGGATGCTCCCGCCATCGGAGCGTGGCAGAGAGACGGACACTGATGGGATGTAGTGCCCGATCCACTTCTACCAAGTATCTAATCTAGAGGGAAACGACGGGTCGGGCAATGAAAAGACAGGGAAAGCGGCGTCGGGGTTCTTTCTCCTTCAACACGCTCCCATTTGAGCGGTGCTTGTGACCTCGCTCCATGAGTGGGATACAGAGTGTCCAGCTCTTCCGCCGGCCTTTCTCCTATGTCTAGTATCTGCATCTTCTCAGCTGAGCTAATCCGTGGTGCTCTGGTCGTCTGCAAACTAAAGGGGCGGCTCGCTTAGGCGGGAGGTTGCGGTGCCATGCGCTCCCCCACGACGTGTAAGGTAACCTGAGGTTTCTTATGTCGAACGAGAACTCTGCGATAATGGGAATTCTCTGTACCCAAAACCCCTTACATACTCTTTTCCACCTCGCATTTCTTTTCTGAATGGCCTCGTTTTCATTTTCTTCTTCTCACCAAATGACAGCCATTCATTTCGTGTCTTGAGCTTCACAGGCGACGGGCACGGACCGGTCAGAAGGCGGGTCAAGAGGAAGGGGAAGGATTGATACCACGTGGGTTTGCAGCACGGCTACATATCTTTGCAGACATGAATAATAAGTTATGCCCGTTTGAAAGAGGATTGGATATCGCCTTGCCCGAGCCTCGGAGCGCCTCATCCAGCCGCAGGGAGGAGAGCCATAGTGTCCCGCATGAGCACATAGGACCTTCTTCCAGATATGGATATGGCTACAAATCGGAGCCAGAAAGCACACCGGGCAGACGGCACTTCAGGAGGGCGGTGCGCACGCGGGGAAACCTGATGGTCATTTATGGTTCCGGCGATCATCTCCAGGATGGGCTGGGCGGCTCTCCACCCAGCGATTTCTGCAAGAGATCGCACCAAGGTGAGCCTTCTGCTCGGTGCGGCTCTACGATCGCGATCCACAAAACCTAGGTCAGACAGCCATACCTGCGGCGGCACCAGTATGGCTATATCCGCCATGGAGACAATTGCAGAGGCTGGCCCTACCTCGTGACGGTCCCGGGAGGAAAGGATGTATGCTTGGGGGGGGGGGGAAGGTCAACCAGCCAATTGCCATATCTACGACGTATCAAATCTTCATGGATTTGGCCGCGGGAAAAGGGATCGCTGGGCAGTTCACGGGGATCAGTCTCGATGAAGAAATGAGTGTAGGATAACCAAGGTGAACCAGACTGCTCTCGGTATGGCTTTCGCCTAAACTCAATGTATATTCTATTTCCACTCTATATGGCAGACCTTCTCTTCTTCCATGCCTTGAAGTCCTTGAGCAATCCCATAACCAGGGGAACGCCAATTGGTCCGAGCAGAGGTAGATAAACGGCGACTTTGTGTTCATCCGGAAAATAGACCTGCCCGACCATACTTTTCTCAAAAAAGGCTTTTTCAGCAGCTTCTTCCGCAATGCGCGCATTTCGTAATGCTTCTTTACCACCCAAGCCATCGCACGCTTTTCTCAGATGCTCAATCGTAGTGTAAACTCCCTCGGCAACGCTCTGGGGAATGCTGATCGATGGCAAAGCCCGTGTCAGACGGGCTAAGCTTCCCAGAGTGCCGCTAGCTTTCAGCAACAAGCCAGCACTTCGGACCCGAATCAAGGTCATCAATCTCAGAGGAAGGGATCCAGCTTCCGGCGCACCGAGAAGTGCCAGTAGCTGATTGGAAAAGATAAGCATGGTTGGTCGGAGATCCGTGCTAGCAGAGTTAGCAGAGGTCACGTTCACAGGAGTGTCTTTTTCTTACACATTGGCCTGAACCACGACACCACCCCATTGCGGGATCAACCAGCTCCTCCCTCCACCCTCCACCTCCATGTCGCCTGCATAGAGAATGAAATTGATCGTAGGAGCACCGCCAATACTTGGACTCAGTGGCCATTCAGCCGCGTTGATGAAGCCGCTCAGATCCTCTTTCTTGAGCAAAGCTCCACTGACACCTGGGCTAGCATACAGTTGGACTTGAGTATCAATAGTGAAATTGCTGATCGAGGAGAGTGTATCTAATAATGGCTTCATGTGTTCCTCGATCGCAGTCTCGATGTCCCACGAGGACGGAGTTGCGGTTGGAGTGAACAAGGAGAAGGTTAGATGGTAAGTTGGGGAATATTTCATGGACCTCGAAGTCCACTTGGCCAGCGCTTCCGCGACCTCAGGCGGTGGGGCTTTGGGGCTTCTCTCCGGCGGTGCGGAGCTGGTTGAGAGCAAATGTGCGATCATAGCTTGCTCTTCGGCGAATATCGTCCGAAGTTGGTTGGCAATATATGTTGCGAGGGGTGAGGATGATGAAGAACTTGATGGGACTTGATTTGGAGTATAGTAGATATCAAGTACCGGCGAGTAAGATTGTAGTTCGGAAGCTTGCTCTGGCCCGGGAAGGACCTTAATGGTGAGCGCAACCTCATCCTCCAGCCCGCCGGTTGTAGATCCGTCAGCCGCAGTGGATGCATTGGCAGGCTGAGCGAGTTGCAGACGCAAGTGGTGAGCAGAAAAGTCGTTCAAGTCGTCGAGCGCATGCTGAGTTGTGCGAAGAAGGTGCTGTGCTTCATGTTCTTGCAGCGACGAGGCTTCAATGGATATTCGTAGGGGAAATACCGGTCGACAGGCCTAGATAAAATGAGCATACACCTCCCAGGTTGGTTCGGTATCCATACCACCCCTTTATCCCAATCCATCATCTCGTCCAGGGGAAGATCTGCCCGGTAGATGGCCGTGGTCTGCCACCATAGTGGCAGGCCGAAAAAGACAATGATGGCCCAGAAGGAGAGGATGACCGTGGTGCGCAAGTGAATGCTCCCCAGGGTCTCCGGCGGCGGTTCCTTCCTCTTGGTGGCTGCGACGACAGCTCCCTTAGGCGCATCGGCATCCAGATGGACACTCGCGGTCGAGTCCTCGCCCGGCTCTCGCATGGCTGTGGGACTGCTAGCATCTTGGTTGTTCAATGCCATTGTCGTAGCGTGGCAGCTGCAGCGCGAGGGCGAGTAATGCAGCGCGGTCAGCAGCGGCAATGGAGAAAGGCTCGCAGCTCAGTTGCGCATGACGAGAGTTGCGGTGCGGTAGCTCTGTTCTGTTCGGTGCTGGGTTGTTTTGGTTGCGAGAGAATGCAAAGATATAGTTCATATGAATGCAGGAGGTGTTCAGGCCAGAGCACGCGGCAAGGCTGACACTTTGGCCAACTCCAACTTAGCTACGCGCGCTCGCTACAGCTGCCGTCTTGGGCCCGCGGTGAGACCCGCTGAATGGTCGCCGTGTCCTAGGTCTCCCATTGCACAATTGCAACCGTCCGTGATATCGTCTCCCTTCATGCCATCTGGTCGTTGGGCCTGCATCCAGGCCGTGGCATGGTGACGGTAGCGCACATAGTTGGCCTCGCACACTCAAGGGCCCATCTTTACTATGCCGGCCACAACCAAAAGCGCTGAGCGCACTCGAGGGAGATCCAGTTGGGGTGCCCACCCTGGTGGAAGACGTGCTGCTGTCTGGAATAGTTTTGTGGGGAAACAGGTCATCACCACGGCGAGCCGAGGTATTTTGCAGAGGGGGCTGGCTTTCCAAAGATCACTGAGAAACCAGCTGAACCCTGCTCGTCCACCCTCGGCGCATCTCAGCGTCAGCATAAACGGCCTTTGTTACCGATAGAGCCTGCTCTTCACCTCAATGTCAGCCACTCCTGGTAGAAGCAGCAGCTAGTCCCGGGCCGCAATGCGATATATGGGAATATGTACCCATGGCTCCAATGCCCCGTGTCAGCCAGTTCTCACTTCCCCTTCTTCCGCCTCCCATCTTCGTTGCTCTTCCCTTCTCCTGAGCTCATGATCTGAGCTTGACACCTGTGTCCACTTCAGCAACCGGTAGAAAACCCGCGCGAGGATACGACCCTTAAACGGGCGGAAACTAACGCGACAGGTTGTGCTTTATACCAGTTGTTCACAGGCAGGAATATCTCCAAAAGCGCCATGCCAGGTGGGTGCATTTCTAGATCCGATAGGATCACACTCGCGGGTATCGCATTGCTAATCTGGATACTGTAGTTCCGCTTGCTCTCGCAGCCCCTATGGCTGTCGCTGGGTGGGCGTACGTCAATGCGAAGACGCAACTAAGTCAAGATGTTCGGTCCTTGCGAAGTGGCCTGGCTGCTCAATCCCGAGGCGTCTCGAAGGAGAAGAAAGGAGTACTCAATGCATTTTATATGCTCGAAGACTATGCCCAGGGCAAGCTGGCGAACAAGCCATTTCTAATATTTGAAGGACGAACATGGACTTACAAGGAGGGATACGAGACGGTGTTGCGATACGGCCAGTGGTTGAAGAACGTGCATAACGTTAAACCCAAGGAGATCGTCGCACTGGATTTCATGAATGGACCCAATTTCTTGTTCATCTGGTTTGGTCTTTGGTCAATTGGCGCCAAGCCAGCCTTCCTAAACTACAATCTCTCGGATAAGGCACTGGCGCATTGCATTCGAGTGTCAAAGACTAAATTGGTGCTTGTCGATCCAGACGTCCAGCAAAATGTCACCGAAGACGTAAAGGAGGCTCTACCCGGAGTGACGTGTGTCGTGTTCTCTTCGGATTTGGAAGCAGAGGCCCTGTCAACGGCCGGCGTACGAGAACCCGATGAATGTAGGAGGGAGGACAAACTACGAGGAATCGCAGTTTTGATCTACACCAGCGGCACGACGGGCTTACCAAAGCCAGCGGTTGTCAGCTGGATGAAGATGGGTGTTGCTCCAGAGCATATAGGCAGGTTGATGGGATATCAGCCGAAAGACATCCTCTACACTGTAAGTCAAACTCCTGTATCGGATGCATGCTGTCCTGACGAAATAGTGTATGCCACTGTACCACTCTTCGGCTGCTGTTCTTGGTGTAGGGACCACTTTGGCAGCTGGTGGCACGATCGCAATTGGGAAGAAATTCTCGACCAAGACATTCTGGCAGGAAGTCCGGGCATCCAATTCTACCATCATTCAATATGTTGGAGAAACATGTCGCTACCTCTTATCTGCACCCCCGAATATTGATCCGGTGACGGGAGAAAACCTTGATAAGAAAAACGAAGTTCGTCTGGCTTTTGGAAACGGCCTGCGACCAGAGGTATGGAACCGATTCAAAGAGCGTTTTGGAATCGAAGGCATCGCCGAATTCTACGCTGCTACCGAGGCGCCGGGTGGATTTTTCAATCTTTCCAAAAACGACTTCGGGAAAGGTGCGATTGGACGGCAGGGCCTTCTGGCGTCATTAGTGATGGGAGGAGATACAGCCATCATTGAAGTAGACTGGGAGACAGAGCAACCGTGGCGAGATCCAAAGACAGGGCTGTGCAAAGCTGTGACGCCAGGCAGTCCTGGGGAAGCATTATTCAAACTCGAACCCAACGACATTTTGAATAAATTTCAAGGCTATTTCGGCAATAAGTCCTCAACGGAGAGCAAGATTGTGAGAGATGTCTTGAAAAAAGGCGATGCCTGGTTTCGCACCGGCGACATGCTTAGCTTGGACTCGGATGGCCGAATGTTCTTTAGTGATCGCATTGGAGATACTTTCAGATGGAAGAGCGAAAATGTTTCTACGAACGAGGTCTCGGAATGCATAGGGGAACATCCCGGGGTAGACGAGGCAAACGTCTTCGGAGTTGAATTGCCACACCACGATGGACGTGCTGGCTGTGCAGCTCTCGTGCTTTCGGAGCCACCTAGCCAGCAGCTACTGCTCTCGCTAGCTCAACACGTCCGACAAAAGCTCCCCAGATTTGCTGTCCCGCTCTTTCTGCGACTGACCAAGGAGATGCAAAGGACGGGCACGAACAAACAACAAAAGCATGTCATGAGGGCCGAGGGTGTTAACCCTAAGAATGTTGGCAGTGACGATATCTATTGGCTGAGAAATGGAACGTACGTTAAGTTTACAGATAAGGAATGGGCTGAGGTAAACGGTGGGAGCGTGAAACTGTGAGCCGACGCGATGATAGCAGAGGATACCCATTATGTAGATTTGTTGAACACTATATTCCTGTATTTTAAGTTAGGCAGCAAGCACTTTTTACCTTCTGTTAATTCTTCTCTAAAGTTGAAGCTATTCGCAATTGATCGGGAATTATCGTCCGGCCGGGACGACGTCTAGCAAATTGGCACCCGCATTCTCACCGCCTTCGCCCGTCTGTTTTGATAAAGCAACCCTCCCGTGAAAACATGGAAAAAAGTTCCGCTGCCAAAATCTACGAGTTCTAGCTGACAGACATTGCCATATTCCCGCGCCAATTCAAGCCATTGACATGTTTGAGAATCTCTGTACCTTACCGCTCTCCTCAGAGCTGTTTGCTCAGGCTTTGCATCCCACCGAACCCATCCTCGCTGTGGGTTTATCGGCTGGGCATGTTCAGTCCTTCCGTCTACCAGCCGTAACAGGGTCCTCGAGCGATGACGAGGACGTCGATGCCGACACCAGCGTGCTCTCCACCGGCACGAGCACCATTGACACCGAATGGCGTACCCGGCGGCACAAGGGCAGCTGTAGAACATTGGCCTTCAATGGCGACGGGGAAGGTATGAACCCGGCTGCTACTCGCGCTCGCAGGTTACTTGCTTACCACTTTGAAATGCAGTTCTCTACTCTGCCGGTACGGATGGCCTCCTCAAAGCTGCCTCCTCCAGCACTGGACAGGTGCTCTCAAAATATCGCATCCCGATCCTCGCCTCCAGCGCTGAAATCGATCCTCCCACGCTCCTGCACGCCCTCTCGCCCCAGACCCTCTTGCTCGCGACAGATTCAGCTGCCCTGCACCTCTACGACTTGCGCACCCCGTCCACCTTTGCCAGCTCCAAACCATCGCAGACCCATTATCCCCACGACGATTACATATCTTCGCTCACACCGCTGCCGCCCACGGAAGCAAGTACGAGCGGGTTCAGCAAGCAGTGGGTCACCACGGGCGGAACAACATTGGCCGTGACTGACCTCCGGAGAGGAGTTCTGGTTAAGAGTGAGGACCAGGAGGAAGAGCTGCTCAGTAGTATCTTTGTAGGCGGCCTGCCTTCGAGGCCAGGACGAAGCAAGGGTGAGAAGGTACTAGTGGGGAGCTCGAGTGGGGTGTTGACCCTGTGGGAACGAGGGGTTTGGGATGATCAAGACGAGCGCATCATTGTCGATGGCGGACGTGGTGGTGGGGAGAGCTTGGATGTGATTGTCAACATGCCCGATGGGGTGGGAGATGGAGGGAAGAACATTGTGGTTGGAGTTGGGGATGGTACGATCCGAATTGTAAAGCTTGGCCCGAATAAGATTGTGGGCGAGCCTCTACGACATGACGAGATAGAAGGGGTTGTTGGCCTCGGATTCGACGTTGGTGGACGTTTGATTAGTGGGGGTGGTACTACAGTCAAGGTGTGGCAGGAATCGGAGTGGCTCGACGATGCCGACTCAGGCTCAGATTCCGACTCGGACGATGAGGCACCAGGGGCCGGAAAGCATGGGCTGGGTAGCGACGATGACAGCGACGCGGACAGCAGCGAGGAAGAACGGAAGAGAGGAAAGAAGCAGAAGTTTGCCAAGGGCAAAGACAAGCTTGCTGTCACGGGGATTTTGGGGTTTGAAGGCATGGAATGATACCCTATTGTACTTGGCTATAATCTGCGCGGTTCAGGCTTGTCCACAGGAATTCAAAAGGCCGAAGCGAATTTCCGCCGAATTCGAAGTTATTTGCTACCAAACAAGAACTACGGCTCTCAGAAGACGTGAATCTGCAACGCTCTCGTACATACCACTAGCCGGTCTTCTCCTTCAGGGCCAGATACTGCTCGATCAACTCCTTGACTGCATCTTCATACGTTCCCATCTCGCCAAAGATCTCGGTCGTCTCACTACTATCCAGAGACAAGTAGACAGACGGTGTGGTTCCGCCTAAGGGAAGCCTGCCATCCTTCACGGCTGCGGGAAAGTGCTTTTCCGCAATGCTCTTGGCGTCGTCGTGGGCCATCTTTGGAGATGGTACAAAGAAGCTCTTGTTTCCAACTACCTTGTTCTCATCCAGGCACCCGACATGCACACGAGCTACGTCCTTAAGCGTGGAGATGACGGTTGGACGAGGACTTTCGGTCAGGCCAAGTAGAGGAGCCATGGCACCACGATTGCTTCCGAGCAGCATTTGCTCTGGGCGGGTATCGAGCATGTTGGGCCCAATCACGAATCCCGGCACGATGTTCACAATTGTAAATTTGGGTTTCTGCTCTACGATGAACTTTTCGATGGCATCCAATGCGAGGATTTTGGAACATTGATAGACAAAAAAGGGGGGGCCCCATGGTGCTGTAGGTAGAGGGCGCACGCGTGAGTTGGGGGTGTAAGTATTCTGCTCATCGCCATTGACCAGTGCGTGGGTGGGAATCACAGCAACACCAGACGAAGTAATAACAATTCGTCGGACGGAGGGGACCTTTGCTGCAGAATAGAGCATACTGGTGGTACCCTTGACGGCTGGGATGATGACATCGTTTTCTGGATCTTCGGACTATAGATCGATGTAAGTCAACTGCCTGGTCGTACTGGGGGTCGTTTGCCAAGTCCAAAACATACGGGCTGAGGGGGCGGACTAGCAATGTGCTCGATATACGTAACTCCGTCCAGGATCTTGTCAAATGCGCCTTCGACCGTGCCATCAGGCACGACGACCGACTCGAAGTTTTCCGCAAAGGGCTGGACGAATGCATGGCCTTTGAGCATGTCTCCCTGGGCTGCCTTTCGAACTGAAGCCCGGACACGATATCCAGCTTTGAGCAGGTCGGTCAGGACGGCAAAGCCAACGTGGCCGGTAGCTCCGGTAATCTTTCATGGTCTCAGCTCGGCTTCATACTTCACGCTGCCCGGAGGGTAGACTTACAAAGACGAGATCTACAGCCATGATAACTAGATGTCCTTATATCGGGTGGGTTGGAGTTGTTGGAGTCGTTGAAGTTGTTGGAGTTCAGTTGGATTTTGTATAATCTGATTTTGGGGTCAGGTTGAAATGCAAGTCACAAGATAGTGCTGAGGTGAGGATATGAATCTCGGCATGGGACCCAGTGACACCATCAATCTGATGGGGGATGGACCTATCTTTTGTGGACCGTCTGCAGCTTGGAACTTGCGCCCGTCGGCTCCAAATGCTGCTGTGTCTGACTGCTGTGCCTTATGCTGCTGTGCCTTGGCTGCTGTGTCTAACTGCTGTGCCGTACAGAACACTTTGACATCAACACCAAGGTCGGCTTTGAGAGGAAACATGAGCACCTGTAGGATGATGATGAGCACGGTGGACTCTACTCCCTTTCACTGTGTCTCTACAATGTTGTATACCTGCACGGGGAACCCGCCACCCGCACCCCTCGCATCGTGATCCTTCCGCTCGCCATCGCGATCCTTCAGCCTTACAGTACGCGACCGGTCGCTTGCTTATGTGACATGGTAGCAGCTTCGGCTTCGGCTGTTACTTGTAAAGCCGATGCCCCGCGTCAGCTGACCTACATCCATTAGGGTCACGGGGCCTGGGACATCGGGGAGTGACGGGCCGTTATATTATCCGGAGGAATGCGGGGAGTGTGCTTCCAAACAACTTCATTCGAGGAAGAAATGTTTCTCGAACAAAATTACCGAAGTTTCCTCTGCGATACTTGGGTCGGCACTTGTTGGCGCGGCAGATCCAATGAGCGGGGCGGATGCATTCGATTGGCAGCGCCGGGGAAGAAATGTACCTTCGTTCACAAGCCGCCAGTGCTGAACTTCCTTGGACGGCTTTCGCTCCGCTGTAGCAATCAATGTTGAATTCAATTTTGATGAGCGAGTGGCTTGAGTCCCGGGAAACGGTCCCCGGATTATGTGACGGTGAAAATACACAGGCATATATGTAACAGTCGTATATGTATCTGTTCCCTGCCATGATTCCTGTCGCCCATCCTGATCACTTCCTTTCATCATGAAGCCCTCAACGTTCACCGTGGCCGTTGCGGCGTTAAGCACGGGTGTACAGGGAGCAACCTATGCAGTACCCGGCGCTGCTCCAGCTGGAGCTGCCTCTCTGGATCCAGCGCCAGTCGGAGTTTCGTAGGTCATCTTCATGTTGACTGCTGAACTGCGCCTATCTAATGCACGACGTAGCTTCGAGTTCTTCGCCTTTCCTTCTTACTTCACTAATGTGACTGGGACCACACAATGTCTGCAAAACCTACAGGCTCTGACCGGGACGTGGCCACCGATTCGTATTGGCGGGACGACGCAGTAAGGATTACAATCAGACTCCCTGAACCTGTCCACAGCTCACGCGCTAAAGGGATCGTGCTGATTATGACCCGTCCACGTCCGCCTATGTGGTCTATTCAGTCGCATCGGCTGTTGATGCCCCGGCATACCTGACATTCGGGCCGTCGTTCATGTCTTTAGCTGCCAAGTATCCGGGAACGGTGGTAGTCGGTAGGACCGCATTTTCTGGCATCTCAAGCCTGTACTAAATTGTTAAGGTCTGAACCGTGGCCATGACAATGTCTCAAACACAATTGCTGCCGCAAAGGTTGCTCGCAGTCAGATGCAGAATCTTCTTGCCATTGAACTGGGGAATGAACCAGAATGTAGGGTCCAGAAGCCTCCAATGAGAATGGTGCTGACCGCTTGCAGACTATTTGGGCGCTTCACAACCTGTAGCTGTGAATGCTGGCTCATGGACGCCTGCTGTAGATGCAGCATCCCAGAACAACTGGGATATTTTGGTTGGGTCAGCCCTTCAAGCACCTTTGATCATACAAGCAGGAAACTCAAACTCAGCACCTCCCACTTGGGGCGCAGCCGAACTGATAGCCACGGAGAATGCTACGGTGAAATCCTACGTTCATGACTATGCCCATCACAATTATCCTGGGGGCACAGTCCAGAGTTTGATGAGCCATAGCGGAATTGTCAGTGATATGACTATGTTCATCCCGGATGTGGCAGCGGCCCAGGGGACAGGAAAACAGTATGTTCTTGGAGAGACTAATTCCGGTGAGTCTAGCATGCCAGATTTCTGCATTTCTGCTGATAGAGACCTTTAGTTTCTGGTGGAGGTGCAGCGGCTGTGAGTCCTACATTCGGCGCAGGCTTATGGACAATGGTAAGTCAAAGCTCGTCCATGAGCTCAATTGCACAATTCCTGACATGCATCAGGACTATACACTCCGAGCCTCGTTCCTTAACATTTCGCGTACCTACTTCCACCATGGTACGATTGGCGCCTGCCAGTACTGCTTTTGGGGGCGCTATGATATGGGTGCTCCATACTATGGCGCGTATGCTGCTGCTGCTACCATGGCTGGTGGATCATACATTTCAGCACTTGATTCGGGCTCGACTGCGTTTGCCGTCTATGTCGTATACAATTCGGCCAAGACGCCGATCAAAGCACTTTTGTACAACTCCAACTACTTCAATGGCACCGGCAGTCGTACGTCTGAGAGTTTTGTTTTGACAGGCCTAGCAGGCAATACGCTCAAGGCCAAAAGACTTACAGCAGTGAGTGCTCTATCAAGAGTTGATCAAGGACAGAATCCCAGCTTCGGAGGACAGTACTTTCAAAACGTAACTTGTTCTGTGGGCGGGACAGAGACCTTTGAGTCTGCGGCAGTGTCGGGAGGGCAGGCAACTTTCAGCGTCAAGGCGTCAGAGGCACTGCTTGTGTATCTTCAGTGACAGCTTTGACAGCCAAGGCAAGCATCGGCAACCTTACAGGTTAGGGTAGGTTAGCAATGATAGCAAATTCAAATCCAGGTCTCTGGCTTGAAGACCAGGCATCGGAGCGGGAATCGACAGGATCAAATAAGCGTGCACGAGACTTTGCACAGAGGTTGTTGACCTTGACGTTGATTTGTCCCTCGATGACTCTTCCGGTCGTGGCCGTTCAGGGGTTGTTGTGACAATTTCGTGAAATTCATGCAGCCAGACTAAACATTTCCCCGTGATGAGGTTGAAGAGAATTCCGAGGGTAGCGTGCACAGAGAAATCCAGGCATCCAGACGTCCCTCGCTGTATAGTACAGAAGAAGAAATTTCATATCGCGTGAAAGCAATTATTTTGGATTGGGTTTGTGGATTACTCTTGAAGAAGGACCAGCACCGAAGGAGCACAGCCAAATTAGATTACCATCCGACCCCCCGCAAAGCGCGTCTCCGACGCGTTCACCCAGCGCTTACTTCGACTTTTCTCTTCGACGGGCTCAGCACTTCCCAATTGGGTATTCCTGTCTGCCGATTTGGTCGTGCATACACCACATCGCCATGTCCTCCGCCGAAGTGGTTGTGAAGAAGAGAGGACGGCCGAAGAAGGTTGTTGCTGAGGTTGCTGAATTGGAAGTGGTTGACGCAGAGGCACCAAAGAAGGCGACGCGAGCCAAGTCAACAAAAGCCACCAAAACCACGAAGAAAGCTGTTTCCACGGCTTCAACGGCGAAGAGCACCACCAAGACCACATCCGCAGCAAAGAAAGCTGCAGATTCCGCGGAAGCAGCCGGCAGCACATCTAAAGCGACAGCATCGGCGGCTCGAAAGCTTGCGAAAGAGTCCGGTTCGACTTCAAAACCTACAAAAGACGTAGCTTCGAGCTCAAAGCCAGTCCCGACAACAGAGAAGACCACAAGGGTAGCAACGAAAGTGGCCGGAGCCTCAGCTATCTCGGTCGAACCTACACCTCACGTCAAGGCCGCAGAAGCCGAACAAGAGACTTGTGAATTACAACAAGCTGCAACGAAAACTTCTCAGTCCGACTCAGCTGCCCTTTCCGCATCGCAATCACGAGTCGAGTCAACACCCAACCTCATCACACCAGAGGAGTCCAGAATCCTTCAGCAGGTACACGACTTACCGCAGAATCCATTTAAATCCTCGCAGCAGAGTTCAAAAGAGACCGCAGGTTTACCTGCAACAGCCAATATTGCCCCTCCTTCCCTCAGTGTGAAAGCGGAGTCTATATCCTCGAGTTCGGAACCTTCTATCACAACAGCCGCAAAGAAGTCTCCCAAGCCCACAATGCCACCAACGCCTCCAAAGCCGAAGGCATCGCCAACGAAACCAGTGCCCGTGGCCGCTAAGAAGGCACCGTTAGGAGCCCCCAAAGCGAAGATTCCCATTGCAGCTCTGAACTCTGCTATTGTCTCTAACATATCCGCCCGAGCTGGAGCAAGGCCGACTGCAGACGGCAGCCGGCCCTTGCCGCCAAATTACAAGCCGGTTGCTAGGAAGGTCACTATGGCTATCGTGGCCATGCCCATCCTGATTGTGACAAGCTATGTATTGTACCAAAGACGTAAGTTTGGACCAGCGCGCGTGAACCGATCAAGTGTTAATCTGCTTTCTTCCAGTGGCTCTCGGTGAAGATCAAAAACGTCTTGTTCCTCTAGAGCCTTCCGCTGTTGAGTCAGATGCTGACAAGAGTACTTTGATTAAACCCAAGGAAACATGAGTATATATGGATTGGATGACATGATGATATGAGCAGTAGTATTGCATAATTGCATATTGTATACAAAGAAATCTCAAAACCTTGATACCCCTACGACTATCGGATCTTTTTATGAGCGTAGTGTATTCGTAAATTCTGTCTCAATGAGATCATGGATTGTTGAGAGGCCAGGCAGAAGAGATCGACGTCCCCAAGGATGTATGACAAGCGTTGACGCCTTAGACCTGCGGGACCGTCCTTGAAGATGCCCAATATGAAGTGGCGAGTAGATTACAGTTCCCAGCCAGCACCTGTCGACAGTGGATCAGGCACAACGCCAGCTAACTCCTAAATCCTATCTCCGGCAAATCGCAGCGACTCCGCGATTATATATAATCTCATCAAGTGCCAAGACAAATACACCTTCGTGAAGTTCCCCAGTGCCCATATCTGCTTTACAAGAGATCCATTAACATGTCCACTTACCCCGCCGTCCGCCCCGCAAATGGTGGGTACCCGATCTTAATGATCATGTAAACTTCTCGCGAGGACTTCATACTTACAAACATATCAGGCACGGATTTCACCCCAACCCATCACACTGATACGTATCCGGCCATTGATTCGGCTACCAAGTCCGACTGCACGGGCAAGGTCGTTTTCGTAACGGGGGCATCCAAGGGTGTTGGTCGTGCAACCTCCATTTCGTACGCCAAGGCCGGCGCCGAAGGTATTGTCATCGGAGCACGGTCAGACCTATCCTCTCTCAAAGATGAAATCATCGCTGCGGCCGAAGCCGCTGGGAAGAAGGCACCGCAAGTTCTCTGTGTCAAAATGGACGTGCAAGATGAAGCCAGCGTTCAAGCAGCCGTGCAGGAAGTAGCGAAGACCTTTGGAAGGCTGGATATTCTTATTAACAACGCCGGGTACCTAGAGCCCGGCAAGCTGCTGGCGGAGTCCGACAGTGCGGACTGGTGGACGACTTGGGAGATCAATATCCGAGGCGTGTACTGGGTGACCAAGGCCTCCCTCCCATTGATGCTGAAGGGCGGCGACAAGACGATTGTCAATGTCAGCAGTGTCGGTGCGCATCATCTACGCCAGGGAGGCAGCGGCTACCAAACGACCAAGTTTGCGTTGCTGCGATTCACCGAGTTTATCATGGCCGACTATTGCGAGCAAGGCGTTCTGGCCTATGCTGTGCATCCCGGTAGCATCATGACGGCTTTGGCTCAGAACATGCCGGAGCGCTTGCATCACGGTAAGCTCACCTAGCCCACTGGCGAATCTTTCTACTGACCATATCCTAGTTCTAACGGACAAGCCTGAGATTGCGGCTGATACTATGGTTTTTCTGACCTCGGAGAAGCGAGACTGGCTGGCGGGTAGGTATATCAGCTGTAATTGGGATATGCCAGAGTTTCTGAGCAAGAAGGACGAAATTGTGGAAGGAGACAAGCTGAAGATGCGCATGGTATTCTAGATTGGAGCAACGAGGCGGTAGACCTATAGCACGTTGAGTATGGCGTTGCGCCCAGCAGACAGCATGAATTACACCCAAGCCAGGTTTTTGGCTGGGGTGGTAGTTGACTTCTTCTCTGAAATGGCTGAAATGGGCAAGGCTTGGCTTATATGGAATTCAATCACAAACCACTTCAATGCCATTGAATAGTGCTAGCGAGGAAGCCACCAAAACTGCACATGGAGTAGACAAGCTTTAGTCTTTGGTTGAGCACCAGGATGAATCCATAAACTTAAGGAACCGTATGTACTTAAAGATAAAGATCTGGTCTTGACGACACGGTAACACGATGTTGTGGCTATTTTTATTTAACCAAAGTATTGATGCTGAACGAGATGTTGATTTGATCACTCAATGGCAACGGCACTATCCAGTTGTCCAATCCCAATATGCCATTTTGAAATTATGATTCTGCTTGTCTTAGAGGCAACTCCTAGTCCTCGATGGGCTAAATTTCTCCGGCCAGGCTGTAATACTTCCTACTGTACATACAACGAAAACAAACACCGTACACACTCTCAAGCAGTAGGAACGGAACAGGGAGGGCCATGCCTGCTCGGGTCGTATTTACAATAATCCGAACCGAGCTCGAAAATTCCGGGGAGAGCTCCGAGTCGTGATATCACCAAGCAGCTTCCAGACCGAATCCTCCATCCCCGCAATTCTTCTCTTCTGTCCTGATAAGCAACACATTGAGATTCAGTCGCCAGTGCCCCTTCCACAATATGGGCTCCTCTGCCTCAAAGCCAGCTCGAGCAGCTGCATCAGCCGCTCGTAAATATCCCACAAGAACCCCACCTACACAACCACCACGCAGCGAACGTTCCCAGTCTGCCGTACAGCGACTGGCAGCAAGACCGCAAAACCATGACCGAGCCCAGGCAAGAGCACCGGTAGCGCGCCCATCGCCAGGGCCGAACACATATCCCGCTCCCCGAGCAAGTGCTGCACGAGACGAAGGTACCATTCCCAGCGGGCACGAGTTGAGCAGCGGGGATTGAGGCTAACCTTCCTGTGCAGCTATCAATCTCGATTCCTCGGATCCCGATCTTGGTCTTCAGGCGCGGTTACGAGCCGTTGGACCTGTGCAGCCGAATCCGACGCTGTCCAACAGCTCTACCGTCAACTACCCAGCCTCACCCAATACTCCGAACCAACACGCGAATGCCCAGTTCCAACCGTCGGCTTCGTCGCCCCTCCAAACCCTCTTTCCATCCGCGCGTGGCCCAACGACTAACCCGGCTGTTGCGCTTCTCGAAGCACGATCACGGCTTGCTGAGGCGGCGGACACGGAATTTTCGAACATTGGCCGGAGAGGTGCTGAGGGTCGAACGTTCCTGGATGTCATTACCGTGAGGCAGGTCTTGCAGTTGAGAGATGAACGAGGGTTGAGTGGATCAGAGATTGAGAAAAGAATGGGCTTGGGTCATGGCGTGGTTGAGCAGTTGGGGCGGAGAGGGGTTGTAGCTTGTGCTGGATATTGAACTATGCGGAGTAATTGTAATATAGCAGGGGTAAAAGCAGGAAAGGGAACTTTTTAGGGCGTTTCGAGGTCACGATTGTACAATAAGGAATTCCGTCGCTTAGAATGTCGGATTTGTACGTGTAAATACCATGCTGCTATGGACGGCCCGACCGGCTAATACATATACAGAGCGTTCTAATTATGAAAGCACGCTTTACCATGCAGCATGACCTCCATCCATTCTCAAATCAGATCCTTTAAAAAAGAAAGCATGTCAGCTCGCGGATTTATTGGCACGGATAAACGGGGCATGTTCGCTTACCGGTCATGAAGCTGCTTGCATCACTGATCAAGAATGCCGCCGCACCTCTGTACTCCTCGGGCTTGCTCAACCTTCCGAGCATATTGTGGGTGGGCCATTCCGTCCTTCGCTCGGGGAACTTCTCGAACAATGCCTCAACCATTGCGGTGACAATGTATCCGGGCGAGATGGTGTTCACGCGAATGCCGTACATTCCCCATTCGCTGGCAAGGTTGCGACCCAGTTGAATGACTGCGGCCTTGGATGCATTGTAGGCTGGACAGATGAGACCCTGTTGATCTGAGTTAGCCCTCGTTCATCTCCCATGGATGAGAAGATATACCCGATTGGCGATGGTGCCACTCATACTTGCGATCATCACAATACTACCTCCATTACCGAATCGGATCATCTGCTTTGCAGCGGCTTGGGCGGTCATAAAGCAGCCGGTCACATTGACGCTCATCATACGATCGCAATCCTCGGCCGTGTAATCCAACGCTGTGGTCTCTTGTTGAATGCCAGCGGCGGCAATCAAACCGTCCAAACGGCCATGGGTGGTTGCGATCTCCTCCACGATCTTGTTCAGTTCGTCCACCTCGCGCACATCAATTCGTCGGTAGGAGAGGCTGGTTCCAAGGTCGCCTTTGGCTCGGGCCTGGATGCGTGCGAAGTCAGGCGATGGCTCTTCTGTTGTTCAACACCTGTCAGTTTTGCGACATATTCTCAGCCAGGAATTCCTACCAAGTCGGTCCAAGGCGTATACTATAATCTTGTTAGCATGTAATTCGGGGGAACAGGTGCATCGAACTGCGAAGAGCCCGGGGTTTCTCTGCGCTTTCCCACGAGCGGGCTTTCTCGGATGCGAATTGCAGCGAAGTGAAGTTTAGAGAGAGATTATGACAACTCACCAATGGCTCCGGCTTCCAACAGAGCCTCGGCTTGCACCAGACCGAGACCTCTGGCTGCACCGCTGACGAGCACCACTTTGCCCACCAAGTTGAACTCCGGGAGTCTCTTCGTGGTGCCCAAGTAGGTTGGGGCTCCCTCGCCCGTCTTCAGACTCTCGGCCTCTTCGGCGGGTGGAGACGGAGGTTGCGTGGAGAAAGCTGGATGGGAGGAAGAGATTTTGGTAAGTGACAATGCCGGCTGGACAAGTTTGGGTTGGTGCACAGATGTGGAGAGACAGCTTGCTATGCCCCGGGCTGACACTCGTGAGGCAAGGGGACTCATAGCTTTGGATGTCGCTGCCCTGGAGAGGAGGGGAAGAAGTCGGGATGAGTTACCCATTGTGAGGTACGAGTGGAAAAGTGTGGAGAGGAAGTCGGTTCGATTGCGTTGGCGTGGATCAAGTGGGTGAAGGTGAAGGTGACCTCCAGAGGTAGTTGGATCAAGCGGGTGAAGGTGACCCCAAGAGGTAGTTGGATCAAGCGGGTGAAGGTGACCCCAAGAGGTAGTTGGATCAAGCGGGTNCCCCAAGAGGTAGTTGGATCAAGCGGGTGAAGGTGACCCCAAGAGGTAGTTGGATCAAGCGGGTGAAGGTGACCCCAAGAGGTAGTTGGATCAAGTGGATGAAGGTGATCTCAAGAGGTAGTTGGCTCAAGCAAGAGGTGTAGAAGTTAAGGTAACGAAAAGGTAAGGCGAGGGAGGTAGGAGTTAAGTAAGTAGGTAGGTAGGTTGGTAGGCAGGCGCGTTGAGTGAAAGGACAAGATGGAAGAGAGCAAAGTCAAACGACCAGAAAGTCAGAGCAGAGCAGAGCAGAGCAGATGATATAGGAAGAATGCAATGCCTTATCCCGAGGTGTGTAGCTGGAACTCTACGTCGATCGACGGCTTCCCTTCGGCTTCCTTCTTTGAACCTTGGGGGCATGATGATATGGCTACGAGACCTGGTCTGGTCGGGTCGGGCCTGGTCGGAGGTCAGTGGCCGGTGGCCAGTGGTCAAGTCACCCTCGAACTCTAAGGGAAATGCGCATGCTCGACCTCGAGACGCGTCGGGATGGGCAGTATATGCTCATTCGCCCGCCTCGCCGCACCTCCTCTGCTCGTGCCTCCCTCGACTGCCATCCCATTTCACGGTGGCGTGCGTGCAATTTCCCATTGGAGCGCAGCAGCACTTGCCACTGCGCGCGGAATGCGGGGTTGAGATACCATGCTGCCCCTCATTGTCGTCGGGCTGGACGGGCACGGCACCAATCGACTTTGCCCAACCAGCGGTCCCACGGCAGCTTGAGCTTGAGCTTCGGCATCAGCTCGAGCATGCTTCCTTTCCACTCAATGCCAGCGCGTTGGCGATACCCAACTCCAAGCCGCGGTTGACGACTGACCCTTCACCAGCGACAAGGAGCTGCAGTCGTCCGGCCGCCCATCGCTCCAGCGCGTCACCCCACAATTAACTCCTACCTGTTCTCCGTTCTCCGCCATGGGGACCGGGTTCCCGCTTTAGGAAATCCCGAGCCATCCCGGGTCCATGCTCGAGGGCGGTTTTCGGTTTTGGGTTCGACCATGAGGTGAGGCCATGCTATCCCACACGTCGTCTGGATGTAAGGAGACCGGCAGCTTCAGCGGCAGCCACGATAAGTGCTGCTTGAGTCTGTGAATAGCCTCACTCCATCCAGCGTCCTTCACTCGGTCGCCCCTGCACCCGTCTCGCGTGTGCACGTGACAGCTGAAACCTGGCCGTTGTTTCTTATCTCGCCTTATCATGAACAATGATTAACGTTAACGTTATTCTCTATCAGGCCGTCCCTCAGGATCTGAAGATCTCCCGTATCTGCATCTCCCACCCAGCCAAGCCTCGTTGTCCGTCCACCTCCGTTCTGGCAAACTCACACGCGCTCATCATCAATCCCATTTGGCTCTGCGCGCTTTTGGTTTTGCGTTTCAACGTCAACTGCGCTTTGCCGACCGGCCGTAGACGTGGCCAACCGTCAGCCTTGACACCCGACGGAAATCTACCCAGCCCTCACATCTCAATCCTACCTTCACAGCGTGCACTCGGGAAGAGATGAGGCAATCATGAGCCCAGGACAGGATCAAGGTCCTGCGAAAGGTCCCAAAGGTAAAGACGACTTTCGACTCTCACCGCCACCAAGATCTTGCCATGCTAATGTTCCCGTGACCTGTCTCCAGACTGTAGGGTGTGCAATCGACGACGCATCAAGTGCGATCGAGGGCTTCCAACCTGTCAAAAGTGCAATGACCGAGACCTCAAGTGTCCGGGCTATAGTGTGCCTCTGAAATGGATTCAAGGGGTTGCCAGTCGGGGCAAAGCCAAGGGCAAAGGATTCCCCGTCCCGGGTGCTCCGCAAGAGATCACTTTTGTCTCCGGAAATGTAGCCAACTCAGGCGATTCTTCGGATTCAACGCCCGAGGACATCAGTGACGATGTCGAAGAAGTGGTCCCGAGAGAGACTTCGGTCCAGAAGAGTCCGGCATATGACATGGACCAGATTATCTCCCTTGCACCGCCCCAGGCTTCTGAATTCCTGAACCAACCACTGGTGCGTCGACTACTTCATCACTTCAATCATGATGTGGCCCGGAGGCTGGCCTGGGTGGACAGTTCTGATAACCCATGGCGGAATATCATCCTTCCTATGGCGTTGGAATCACCGTCGTTGATGTTCTCGGTCCTGGCTCTGTCCGCTGGCGACATCTCCTTCAAAGCCCCGTCTGGAACGTCGCTATCGTCCCAGAGCCTGTCGGTATCGACGCAATATCGGGACAAGGCTCTGGAACTTCTAGCCCTTCAGCTCAAGTCAGAGACCCAAGGTTCGGACAACAACAGTCTACAGACGGTGGACCAGAAACCGGCCAACAAAGTCCTTGCCACAACCCTAATGCTCTTCAATCTGGAAATCCTACAACCTGGTTCTGCTCACTGGCGTCTACATCTCTGGGCAGCGCGCACGATGATCAGAAGGTGGGGCAATACGATCCATTTACCAGCACCCATAGATACCACGAGTACCTTTCTTCTGCAAGAGTTTTTCGTGCCAAATGTTTGTGCATTCATCACCACTTTTGCAGATACCCACGACGTGGCCCGTGATACTTTGATCCATGACAATGATTCGGTGTTTGTTGATTTCCATAGGGTCCTTCAAGAAGTCACAAACCTGGAAAGACGGCTAGCTGGGCAGCGAGGATCGGCTGAGGATCTCATGTCTTTTATTCAAAGATTGGAAGAAGCCCGTGAACGGACTCTCAGCTTGGGACAAGAGCTCAAGTTTTGGTCCCCCAAGACCCGGTCTGAGTTCGCTCATGTAGTAGAGATGTTCTATCACATGGGTCTCATCTACAGCCGCCGCGCTGTACTTGGAGGATCAGCTCCGAATGCAAATACATGGGCCTCACGCGATAGGATATTTGAGCTGACAAGATCGCTCAAAGAAACTAACGCTTTCATTCAAGATCTTGTCTTGCCGCTCTTCCTAGCTGGCACTGAATGCCGTGGCTGCGCAAATGAACAACTGTTTGTGGAATCAAAGTTCTTGGAAATTATCCGAGCCACTGGCCCATTAGACCGGTGGCAGATCTTGAGTTTTCTCAAGGCTTTCTGGTCACTAGAGGGAAACTTTTCACTCAGTTGGATTGATTTTGCACGGGCGAGAGCGCAACAAGGCAATAGTTTCATGATATATTGAGCTTTTGGCCGGGTCTTTCTCCGCCAACAAGAGATCCATATACTGGTTGCTTAGGAGCTAGAGTGTTTGGTCGCTTCTGGTAAACATATTGGTTCTCAAGCAGACGCTTTGGGCTTACATCACTACAGTCTCCTCGTCCTCAACGCCAAATAGGACCTTCATTGGATCTTGATACTGGTAGAATCCCAATGAAGGCAAGGATATCCCATATCCTAACAGTCGTTGGATTTGTGGCGTGAACTCTTTCGCCACACCCGGAGGGACCATGAGATATTGATTTTCAGCTTGCCGGTACATGCTGCGAGAAAAGAACATACCGACCGTCTCACGAACTTCGTTGCTGTTGAATTGTCAGCATAATTGTATTCCATCAGAAACGAAGGGCTAACGTTGTAGTGTTTCCACCACCTGCATGATACATGTTACCCAGGAAAACCATTGCACTCCCTGGTTCGAGCTCGGCAGCAGTGGTTTCATGCTCATAAGGGCATCTCTCTGGCCCCCATTTGTGTGATCCTGGAATGGCAACCGTCCCACCATTCTCCTTGGTCGTCTTTGTAATGGCTGTTACACAACCAACCATGACCGGTTTCTCCATATCTGTATTATGGTAATCGCTGTGTTCGTCAGTACGGGCGACTTTGCGCCAATAAGACTTACGTATCATCTCTATGTAGCGCTTGCTGCTTTCCACCCGGGTTTACACGAAACCCTACTGTGGATGATATCACTGGCTTCGTCTCACATTCTATGAGTGTTTGGTTATGCCAATAGCTGAACCTGTCGGTCAAAATTCCATTGGCGACCTCAATCCACAATGGGACGGTAGCAAGCTCGCGACATCCTGGCGATATGTTGATGAGACCGCTTGCTCGTTGGGTTGTGGCAGGAAAGAAGCCAGATAAATCGACGCTGTCAGTGTCGAAGTGTGGCTTGAGCTCGCTTTTGATTCGCGAAGCTAGTTGAGTGGTTATCAGGTTCTCAATTATAACCCCGCCGTCGTGATTTATTGCCGAGATGATCTCGGATGCGTTGGTCTTGGGGTCATTTGCATCGAATCGCCTGAGTTGTGGGGGCGTGGCTTTCTCTGGTTCAGAAGATACTTTGATGGGATAGGAAGATATGGTGGAAAGAATTTGGCCCATTCTTGCGGTAAGCTTGCAACAACCAAGCGGAGTTTCAGTCCTTGGTTTCGATGTTTATATTTGCCCTACGACCTGTAATTATACCACCCTCTTAGGGTGCAACTATTATCTTTATATACCTCCCATTGTATGATCTCATCAACGCGAGTGAACTCTCACTTATCTCCTCGGTCCTCATCCTGAGCCCAACACGAAATCCGAAGCCGCTAGAAGCCTGCACCACCAGTGGCTCTGCTGCATCCAAGCTACCAATGGAGAAGCTGCCCAGCCGCTCAAGGGAAAAGGTTCCCCCTTCAGACTTAGCCCCCCCGCAGCTGGCTCGCCGCCAGTGCGCGGGCACGTGAATACCAAGGTGGGCTGGAGGTAGCATGCAGCTCGGTCATGATAGCAGCTTCTTCACGCACACTTTGTTGGCGCCCATTTGAACTTGGTGCGGGAGCTGCTCTCTCTCGTGTGTGGTTGGTAAGTGGGTGGGGGTGGGAGGTATGGATGGGAGCGTCCGCGTGAGAAACAGCACCTGGACAGAGTTCGCGATGAGAATACCGGACTCGACGAATCACTCGTGGGCTTGAAAGAGTAAAGAGTTCCAAGGCCGCTTGCCACATGCATCAGAGCTGGCATTCGGACTACCTGAATTATCTAGCTGCCGGTCAAGACCAAATTCACGCCCCTTCGCACCACGGGGTAGATAAGACTCCTCAGGAAACTACTTATGCGGCCTGGTGGCCAATGGTACCGTGTCTTGTTGGTTTATGGGCGGTTGCCCGGTTTTCGAACCACATCACTCTCGAAGAGCTCCCCCGCTTGGTCTTGCCCAGGCCGGGTCTTGACCTTGCCTGATGTCGCGGCTTATACTTCTCCGCTGAGGACGCTCCTCTGAATGTGATAAAGCTTGCTAGGTGTGCTCATACTTCTGATGCTCCGAGATATCCGTAGACCTGTCTACATGGAGCGCTATAAGTGCAGCATTAGACTGGCACAAAATGGATCAGTCATCGAGAACAATCACCTCTTGCTTGCTGGCACGAGTAGGGTCCTTCCTCCTACTTGGTGGAGGAAGGGAATTGCCGCCACTGGAAGAGACTAGAGTATCTTGACCGTTGCTATTTTTCGATGTGAGCTCTTGGATACGGGCCTTATTGAAAGAGAGAAGAATTTTGTAGCTCTCGCCAAGAAAGGCACCGAGAAAATCGCAGTCCATTCTCTGCAGCTCTTCTCTTATCGTATCACATTGTCGCTTCCATTGGTCATACAATGCAGCATATTCGCCATTCGTCTTTGTTACCAGTAGTGGATAGGGTGTTGGGGGTGTCCTTTCCACCTGGCAGAGATATCCTCCGGACTTTAATTGGGTCTGCAGGTGTTTTCTGCGTTGGTCGTTCATTCTGAACCTCGCACGCATTTGAGCAGGATCCTCAAGGAAACCGTCTAATTGCCTGCAATCCGAACAACCACAGCCCCTCTTGGCTCGCTCCCAGCCTATTGGCTTTTTCGGTTTGGGTGGAACGCACTGCAGAATATAGAATCCAAGAATATCTAGGAAGAGAGGCTTGAAATTATCATGGATCAGATCGGTGGTGGCTGGAAGAAATTCGACGAGTTCCGTCAGAAGCGGTAAAAAGAAGTCGTTGTAGCTAGTTGCTGACGACTTGCGCGCTGTAGTCGAGATTTTGGCCATGATAGTCTCTAGCCTCGTAACCATACCTTGAGACATAGTTGAATCATTGTACAGAGTGAGTAGTAAGGCGAGATTTTTGGAATTGGTGTCATCTCTACGGGGTGGTGGAGAGTATGGTTGGTAGGCACCGTAGTAGTTATGCCTATGGCCTAGCATTGCTCTCTTGTTAGGCTCTGCTATGTTCGACTTGGGCTCAAGACTAGCAAGATTAAATTCGGCTGCTAGATCTGCAACCACGTCCTCAAGAATAGTGGTTGCGAGAGTCTTCATGCCAGAAGAATCTTTCTGCTCGGAATTCATTTGCTCATATACTGCAACCGAGAACGATATTACCATTGCGTTGTGTACAATGTTTCTTTTGACGGCTGGCAAGACGCTGGCGGCTCGTTAGCAAAACAAAGGATCGATTGGTGGATCAAGAGTGCCTACTGGTCGAAAGCTTCCTGCTTTGGTACCTGAAATAAGATCCTAGCCGCTAGCTTCCCATCACCTACAGTGCGAAGAGGCATGGAGGCGATAGATGCAATAACTTCGGTATGTAGCCATGTCCAGTACACCGTAATATCCTCCGTTGGGTTTGCAGCAGCGACCTCTTCAAGACCAGCTTGGAAAGCTTCCAATACACAGCTTCTGTCTGCTACATTGTTGACCTGGCGGAGCGCGAGACTCACCCTGCATCACAAGTCAGCCTTCATGGGTCTATCCGAAAGAAATATCGAGTCGCCAATCACACAGTATAAGAGGTGCCCGGGTTTCACTTGCCTCGGAAGCAAAGACTCGAGTTTGTATCTTACGAGTGCAATACTGACGGATCGAAAACTCGAGAAGAAGGGCTTCGACATTCGGCTTATACAAACTTCGAACAGTTCCACGAAAATGTGGTGTGTGGATTTCTTCAGGTGTTGCGTCGCTGTAAGCAAAGTTGCCAAAAACGCATCTCGGAAAGCCATTTCTGGCCATCCAGACCGACTAATATTATTTCGCAAACCGTTCGGCTTCGCATGCTTGAGTACTAGACTACAAAGCTGCCTAAGTCTCTTCTGCCCTTTGTCAGAATCAGGATTCCGTCGAAGCTCTGCGTTGATGTTGCCAAGCTCTATGGCGCAGTTTTCCCCATTGCTGTCATTTTCAGGACCGAAGAAGAAACTCTCTCTGTTCTCTTTCGGGAAAAGCAATGCGACCTGTATTCCTTTTAGAAGAAGATACATGTGCAGTTACCGGGATCTCTACCTACCGTTCGATTGTAGAAATGGGTTGTAGTGACGCCTTCATTGCCAGTAGGCCCAGAATAGTCCTCATCGTCAGGGTCGATTCCTTCAAACGGATCGGTCTGGATGAATAAGTCCTCATCAATGAGGATATCCTTGGCAACTATTGTCCCGTCAAGGTCAAAAACGCACTGGATAGTAATGCTGCGCTCGATTTCCTCCATTATTTCGTGAGGTCCGTCGTCCGAATCACGCCCATACCGGCTTCCATAACCATAGTAACCATAGTAATCATCTTCATCTTCAGGCTCGTCGCATGCGCCCTCAATACTCCGTTGAATATTAGCCAGGTACAACTCGAACCCAGCATCAGCACACGCCTCTCGTAACTGAGCTGTCACTCTTTGATCGCGGCCTTTCAGATTAGCATAAGAGATGTTGGCTTCTGTGTAAGAATAATCGAAGAGATAGACAAGCGCGGGTCTGGCCACCGGATCGGGATTGGCCTTCCACGATTTGAAGAGAGGCTTCAGCGCGGACAAGGTATTGTTTGTGCTTGCTGTTAGTTTCTCGTGGCCATAACCATTGTATATAAGGTTGTACGTGAGTACAAGTCTTCGGCCAGATGTAATAGGCTTGACCTCATGCGTCACGTCGGAGTACCTGCAATTTGTTCAATGTTTACGAAGCCGCCTCAGGTTGCTTACTTACCATGCTAGATAGGAATACTCAAATGCAGATACCTCGGAAGTCTCGAAAGTCTTGGTTTGACCTAGATGTGTCACAACGAGCTGACCACCCTGATGTTCGGATGGAAGTGCGATCACCAAAGTCCCGAACATGCGAGGAGCCTTCTCCGAGCTGGCTTGACTTCAGCAATGTAACTCGAACCTAATGTTAAATGGCAAGGACATGCGTACTCTTGGTGCGGTTTAAACATGGCCCCTTTATCGTAAAGCAACAGCTTATACAGCTCAGCATCAACGCCTGCTCCATAGCTGGTGATACCTAGTCCTGCGCTGACTTTCGTAACGATTTCTCTAACGAAGCCATGCCATGCAGGATTTCTCAGGTCAAAATCGCTAGGGGCAACTTCCCACGTCTTGCGGACACTCTCATCCACAACGGTCTCTGTGCCCTTGCCAAATGGAGCTTGTCGAGCTACTGATATGATGGCGTCTGCATCGCGATCTGAGAGAGGTAGTCCAATGGTGCCACCGACCTTCAAGCTCAGGCCGGGATTGGGAGCTGTATCGAGGGCTGAGAAGAAAGCGAACGAGCCCGAGCTTTGTATGCTGGCCAAACAGCGTTCTAAGTCTGCTGTGAGAAGGGGGTCACCATCATATGACATCACCGACTCATCATCAGAAGCAGGGGATGAGAGTTCTACAATCTCTGCCATGTTTGATTTTCCAATTGGCTTTGGTACGGTGGTGGACAAAGCCAATTGATACGGTAGTGGAATACTTTGTGGAGGAGCGATGGAAACGGTAGAAATAGTAGGGGCATGTTATTTGCTTCTGTTGAGATAATCACCGCCTGGTGGATTTAAGATTTGGAGGGCGGATTCTATGATGTAGATTCCGTAAGCGAAGGTCCGTGGTACAGACATGACGATGGCACCTTGAGCTTTTCGGCATATGATCATTACAGTCAAAGTCTACGATTCTTGGAGTTCCAGGAAATTCCATGCCTATCTTCCAGGGTACGCGGAATCCTGAATCTGAGCATATGACTTTCTGCGCAGGGTGTATTGTTATACGAGACGCGGTGTCTGTCTCAGGATTGCAGCAAAAAGAAAGCGTTAACTCAGAGGCCTATCAACGACGAGTGACGACAATATAATAACGGGCGCTGGTAGATCATTGCATATCTCAAGAGTGCTAATGTCTAATGTGTCAGCGTTCGAAGTACCTGCCTGGACTGGGCTCTGAATCGTGGACTTGGAATGGATCAACACGACAAAAGCTGTACTTCATTTTGCAACGTCGTTTCTTTGACTGTTGGTGTTGATTTTGAATTCTCATTTCATGCTATTATAGCATTGCTGTCTTCAACGATTTGCTATTTCTTCAACGAAATGCTGCTCTGCCGTTCTTTCAAAGTTTGATAGTTGACTTATTGCTAGAGCGTTGCCACCCTGTAGACGGTTAACACTAATTTGTTGAAGGCTGTCGATACCCTTATGCTCACCTAACGAGCCCAACCGCACTAGTCTGTGGAATACAGGGCCTTTTACACTGTATATGGGCCTCCACCAATTTCTCAGCTTCATCCTGTTATGATGAAATGTCTCCATATTTCCAATAATAGAATTTGACCTAGATCTCATTTCCATAATCTATTTTCTACCAGAAATATTTTGTTGGTTGATTTTATACAATAGAATATAAACAAGGAGTCAAAGTAAAATATCCTATTTAGGGGTTAAAAAAGTCGCTAAATTCCACAGACTAGTGCGGTTGGGCTCGTAAGACTGCTGGAATGCGTCTGAGCGCTGACTCAAGTCACAGCATTGCTAATTTTCATCACTCGAACCAAGCGATGAACAGCGATGTCGACGAACAAATATTATCGTTAGCGTAGCTGTTGGTGCTGTCTTGGTAGCAGGCAATTTAGCCTTGGTTGCTCGGTGTTTGCCTCGAGGCTTGAAACGTCATATCTAGCGCAACCTCCTAGTAGTAGGGCTGGGCTGGCAGAATTGTTCATTTTAGTTGCAGCCTCATACACTCAAGATCTGGATGTCCATGGCGTTAAGGTAAAATTCCACCTCTGGTGCAGCAGCAGCATGTTTCCCGGGATGTTGAGTATGCTTCTTGCTACGAGAAAAGCTAGGACGGCCATCTTCTCTCTCTTCGATCATCAGGCATCCACCGACAATGAAACGACCAATGACTTCAAAATCTTCGTTCAGGATCGAACGAGTAATAAATACCCTATTGCTGTTGTGGAACCGATAGATCATATCGCCTTCAGCAGCAGAGCATGGGACCAAACCCCAGCTTCCGTGTCCAGAAATGAATAGGCGAGGCCCTAAGGACAACTTAGAGCTGCTCAGGCTTGATGAGGGTGCTTGATCGATGAAGTCCAAGTATTTTGTGACCGAATTCGGAATGTGATCAAACGACGTCGTCTGTAACTGTCCTGTAGAGCCTTTACAGAGGATAATATTTGCGGGGAAGGGTATGTTTTTCTTTGCTTGCTTGTGTCTGAAAAAAACATCCATTATTTTTGCTTTTGGGAGCTCGTGTTTAACGGTTGGTGATATGGACGAGCATGAGTCAAACCAGTGATACTCTGAACTTGGGTCTGAGATATGTCGAGTGGGGCTTATCTCTACAATCCTCCCAACTCGGGTCGCTTTTAAATGTACCAAGCCTGTAGTATGCCTGTGAAAGCTGTGGTAAGGAGGTGCTTGACTCAAGCATTGCGACTGATATCTGTCATGAGTTTGCCGAATGGGCTCCTTCAAGAAGCCCAGCAACAAATTGCTCAGTCGTATCGGCTCTGTTCCCTGATACTTTTCCATCACATATTCATATAAGTCGAAAACGGACATGGCATAGTCCACAAGCAGAGGCTCCCGGAACGTGGTGCTATTCGTTATGTCGCCCGCAAGCCCGAACAAAGCAAAGAGCTTATCTCTAGGATCACTAGATAGCGAGTCTGCAGACATTTCCAATAAAGACAAAAGGGATCGTGAACCAGGATTAGATCTACGTTGTTCGTGTAGCTGTGCAGGCATGCTCTGGCAAAGCACCTGGCATGCCATACTGGCCGATGTCCTGTCGTCGTTTGAAAGCTTTCGGAGGACTTGAGCGAGTGTATTCCATTCCAGACGGTCTCCTCCACACTGAAGGAGGATTTTCCTTGCTCGAAACAGTTCTTGAATAATCCACATCCGCTTCCAATAAGGTCGGCTGCTAATGTTCTTAATGGCAATGAACTCTGGTTTATATCGACTGTCATTTGTCCAGCCGGCCAAACAACCCTCTTCCATACTCAGTCTCTCCAGCGCCGAAAACGCAGTTCTGCTGCATCTTGACTCAATACCTAGCCATACCACAACATCTGTTGCACGGCTATATATCCTACCCATCTTCCCAACCTGGTCGTTGCGCTCTCGGATGTTATTTTGGTCGATACATATTGCATCAATCCAGAAGAGCCTCTCAAAGTCTGCATATCTCAAATGAACGAGCGCTTGGTAAAGATTCTCTCGAACAAGGAAATCTTGGTCTTCAATCTTGATCACTCGTTGCCCAGTAGCTTCCGCACCCCAAGCATAGGATAGAGCCTGGTAAGAACACCTCAGAGGTCTGTCAGTGCGGACATGCAAGATCTGACACTTGACGGGGTCGCTTTCTAGTCCTGGTAATATATTGACGAGTCTGATTTCTGAAAATTTCAGCTGGCGATAGCGGAATGCAGAAACCGTCCGAGAAATGGGCAAAGGTGCTGGGCCAAGGAAGATCAATTCGTCATTTACGTCGTACTCGTCCAAAGTTTCCGCATCGCCATCTGATAATTCAATACCTTCCTGCAGTGCTACTTTCTTCTGAGCAGGCATTATATTGAGAGTTGTTGAAGACTCCAAAGCTTCTTCGTTGCAGGAGCTCTTATGGAACTGGCGAAGCTGGCTGCCGAGACAGACCACTTCATCGTCGCCATAGTTTGTTGTCGCAGAATGAGTTGATATTACATTGCCCAACTTAGTCGTTGGAGCTGTCCGAGATTTTTCAAGTTGGAGGCCACTATTCGATTCTGTGCTTTGGGAGACCTCAAAAGCGGGGTGTTCTTCCTGGTCAGATTTGGAGGTGCGATTATCAAGACCTCGTCTTTTACGGGCTCTGATACAACTATCGTCACACTCCAACTGCCTCGTCTTCGAGGAAGCCATGGCAATAGAACAACAACGCTGCGCAAGGTGATGGGTGCAAAGAAGTGTTGGTAACGGGACGGACCCTGCCCCAGGGAATCTCCGCCAAAAAGTAAGCACATATCACGTGCTGTTGCTTAGATGCATCACAGCATCGAATCTTTGATTCTGTGAAGCTTGACTTACGAGACAAGCTCAGCTGTAAACCAAATCGGTACAAGAACCATAGGAAATATCGGATTTGTTTCTTTGCAGATTCGTACTGGCACATGGAGGAAAAGCAATCCCCAGACTTGGATGCAATGAAATTCAAGACCCATCAGTGTTCTTCGCTAGGTGGAAGTGGTATATTCTCAAACACTTTCTTTCTCCAGTATTATAGTACAAGTATCTTTGTTGTAAGTCCGTCTCACATAGCGTCGCTGAACTGTTTTTTAAACTTGTCGGTTCGGCTGCTTGATATACCACTAACCATCGCTTAGCACTCTAGGTCAATTAGTCGCTATTGGCAAGCAGACGGTGGCATCCTGAAGTAGACTACAGACTGTCTACTTGGATATGGCTTGTCTCCTGAGATGATTTCCTCGTTCCTATACAGTCTCTCATCAATCAGCTATCCAACAATCTTCCAATCTCTCTCATTCTTGCTTCTACTCTTCTGCTTTACCAACCATCACAACGTTCTCTCCGTTGTAATACTAAACACTTCAGAACCATCACCTTTCATTCTTTCTCTTACTCGTTCAAAATGAGCTCAGTCACATCTGTTTCTCAAGTAGAGATCGAGAAACGACTTGCTCTGCTTGAAGCCAAAATCGACGAGCTAACAACCGCTTCAGCGAGCTATGGTAGCGCGGAGCGGCTTGAAGGACTTGCCGACACCACTGTTCACACCTTGCAAAATACGGAGAACCGCAACGAGATTCTTGAAAAATATGTCCAAGATCTTGATTTCAAGTGCAAGATTATGGAAATTGACATCGACGTTCTCAATAGCCGTTACAACAAGATCCAGACAGACAACAAAGATCTCAAAGAACAGAATGACAAACTCAGTGCCTTGGTGAACAACCAACAAGATTTCATTCGGATACTTCAAAACAGAGTTTGCCAGCTTAAGGAACTTGGTGACGAAACAGAGCAGAAGATCGCTTACCTCGACCTCAGTCTTCAAGTACTCAGCAAATACACTCTAGGGAGTTTCCAAAGATATATTGACACCTTTAACATGAACACTCACATAGGGATTCAAACCATCTCCAACAAACTTATCGTACTCGAGCGTCAAGTAGCCAGAATCGAGGGCCAAGAGGAAGCTGTCTTGAACGTCCAAAAATCTCTTAATGAATTTATCCAGGAGGCCGACAGCGCGCAAAAGACATCCCAGAATGTCAAAGCACTTCAGATGTCGTTCGACCGCCTCTCACACCTCTATGAGAGCCTGTTCAAAGACTCTAATCTTTCCAAAAAACGACTCTACGATCTTGAACAAGCATCAAAAGCTGGCAAGAGTGATGCTACCATGGAGGAGTTTTCCAAGCAAGTTGGAACGCTCAAGCAATCTTTTGATGGACTCTGGGATCTCTACCAAGAACAGCACAGGCAATCCAGCCGCACTCATGAACGACTCTGTGATCTCGAGCAATCTGAAGACATCTGCGTTGCCACCAATTCCCAAATTAGCAAACTCTGCCAGGATCGTGACACCATGCAGTTCAAAATCCAAAAGCTCGACACTGCTCGAAAGTCCATGTATGAGGATCTCAAACGACTTCTCCAAGCCGATAGCCGTGAAGCAGAGATTCAAGAAAGCTACGAAGCTCTCTCGATCAACTTCAATGATCTCTCCGTGCAGAATAAAGACCTCCAGGAACGAGTTGAAGATTTCGAGGAATTGGTTGATGACTGTCCGGGAGACATCTCCCAGCACTTGAAGACCAACTCCGAGAGGGGAGAAGCTACACGGAAGGAAAAATTGGACACTCTGGTTCAACGTCTCGTCGGTATAATGAAGGGTACCACTCGTGGTACCTATCCCGAGATTGACATAATGCAAGAGAGATTAGAGGCACTTTTGGTCCCTTCCGAGCATCGAGATCAACACATAGAACAGCTCTATGACAGTGTTCATAATGTCACTGCTCTTACCCACGATGGCCACGACTGGTTGACCAAGGTATCTTTGGCCCTTCTCGAGAGAGTTACAGAACTCTCCCAATCTCGTCTGGGTGAAATATGATTGGGGGGGACTTCGTTTGTGTTCGAGAGTTTGTTGAGGATGAAGCCACTGGGGTCTATGTGATGCTCAACTGACACAACTTCTTGATACCGAGTCCAATTCATGCTGGACCCCCCCCCCCCACTTGTCATGGGGCATTCTCAAGGCAGGTCTCTGGTCGAAACTTCTTTGGCGAAAACCCAGGAACCTTTTCTTTCGGTTTGGTTTTATTCGATCGGGCTTATGAGGGGTCTGTCAGCTACAGTTTTGTTTGGGAATCAGAAGGGCCTTAGTGAAGAGCCAATATTTGAGTTTTGGGAAAGGTTCGGCGTACATTCGATTTTGCCATCGTTTGCTCACAAGGCTTTGCTGTTATTCTTCTTCGGGTTTATAGAGGGATTCTAGTTTTGATTTTTGATGGAAAACTCGGATGGCTTTTTGTTGTTGTTTATTGCATTGTATAAAATGAAAACACTCCCAAAATGATTCGCGTGCCCCAAATTGTGTTTGCCTCCTGTTGTGCAAGTAGACCTGGAGCGCCTTGTTTTTGTCTACACCAGCCATAAGACCCAGACCCTGTTTCTCATGTATCAAATCTCCCCAGCCCAGAATTCTTTCCATTGTCCCACGCGACTGAGAAGCAGCCTTACAGGTCAAGACCAAATGCTTTACAAGCTAAAGCTATTTTGATAGTCGAGTTTATCAACCTAGAATGATTGTAGTTGATGTAAACAGTATTCGATTGAAAGCATCTTATTGAGGTTCATAGTTGTGACGCAAACGGGAGTGTCGGGGTTTCCTCGATTGTGGATAAGAATTCTAGCTGGGGTATTAATAGAGAACCTACATGTAATGCGTCTGATTAAGCATAATTATTGATTATAGCAAACCAGTAGATATAAAGACCTGAAAGCGGTCGGCCGGTAATAGATTGACCAGGTATGGTACTCAATCTGGATATTCGGTTATCGTGGTAACTTTCTAGCTTGTACAACCTCCAGCCGCAGTTGGGAATGCTTGGATTAAGTTCCAAAGAGCCTGCATCACCATTTCTTTGGTCAGAACGTGGGGTAAGGCTACGGGAAAGTAAGTAGCATTATTGAAGCCTGGTGCCGGGTTTGTAAGGTAGCAAGAAGCGCCTTAATAGAATCGCCTTCAAGGCCAGTCCGGGCAGGGACAACCCTGTCGTAGCCATCATGGAAACTGGGAGCGGCAAGAGTGTATTACTCATGTTGCTGGAAATGTTTCTTTCAGTGGCGTTACCATAGTTGTTACTCTATTAGCTTCGTTACCGACAATACAGAAGAACAGTATACAAAGATATGGATTGGTGGCATCAAGTGGTCAAGCGGGTACCCTTACGAGAATGGCTGCCGCTGTATGAAGCTTCATTATCTTGGTAGAGTCTCTCTAGCATTAGCAAGTAGACAGTGGTCCTTGAGAGCCTCTTGGTTTCGGGGAGCGAAGTGGTGCGACAGAGTGGAAGACATAATAAATAGATCAATAAAATATTCAAAGTAAGAGGCTACTCGGAGGAAACTAGATTTTATAAAGGCTAGACAATAGAAACACAAGCCAAGTAACCTTATGACTTTATAAGTCATCTAAGTTAGACGTTCATGATGTAGTTCAGGTTCTAGCGAAGTAGGTGCCTACGGAAAGGAGCCTCGAATCCCCACAGCTAATGATTGCCAGCCAAGGAAGTTATACGAATAGTGCTTCCTACCATAAAAGCAAAATGTGCGCACCAGAGATTGCGTCTTGGCAGCCATGACAGGCTTCGTCACTTCACACATCTACCCAATACAACCCATGGGTGGCAGCCATTTCATTACCGCAGCTGGAGTAGTATCTCTAACTGACACAATCACAAGGTGCCTGTGTAACGATAAAAAGGCTATGATTCTTCCACAACCTTTATATACAGGGCTCAAGGCTGACATCACTACTATATATGGGACCGTGGGGAAATTCTGCATGTTTTGTTCCATTTTAGCTAACGACAGATAGGGTATTTATAGCGCAACGCCAGTACTCTTTGTCTTTTCCCAAAAAACGGTCATGCAAAGAAAACATCTGAATTTGTTGTTATATGTCACACATCGCGCCAAATCGAGAGTTCTACATCTCTAAATCCCTAAAGTATAGAAGGAATTACACATTAAGAAACAATCTCCGTACTTCTTTTCATAGCATGCTTCTCATCGCCGTGGTGGTGGTGCGCATGCATATCAACCGCATCAACATTGCCGAAGTTTGTATGATTCTCCACATCAGACTTGTGAGCACCTTCGCTGAAGGATGCAGATTCACTTTGAATGTCGTGGCCAAAAATTGTCTCCTCGACCAAAGTGCTCTTTGGCGGGAAGATGAGAGACAGCGCGACATAAACGGCGATTGAGGTTGTGAATCCGAAAAGCCAATCGAATGTATAGAGATTGCGTGCGCCAGCGGTAATGTGTACAGGGTTGGGACCGCCATTGCTTGGTGCGCGGATACTATAGGCAAGACCCGGAAGATTGGGGCCGATGGAGATGAGGAAAGCAATCAGTGCGCGCCAGTTGATACCACTTCGGTCATACCGGTATCTGCCGTTTGGATCGTAGAGAGCCGGTACGTCGATGTTCTGCTTTCTGATTATCCAGTAGTCACTGGCTAAGATTCCAGAAATGGGTGCAAGGAAAACGGCATAGCCTCCCATGAAATTTAAAAAGGTTGATGCAGAAGATAAAATCTTCCATGGTACGATGACCCATCCTCCCACAATGGCTGCGATAACGCAACCACGTTGAATGTTGACATATTTTGGGAAGAGGACCGTAAGATCATTGGCGGCGGAGATAGAGTTTGCTGTAATGTTGGTTCCTACTTGAGCAATGTACCAAGACAATGCAGCGAAGAAAGCCGCTGCTCGGCCTCCATGTCCCAGTTTCAACCATTCAGAAACAATGTCAAGCGGATTCCAGTAGGCTGAACCATAGATTTTGATTGTCGCGGAGGTAGTCACTATACCAAGAACACCTGTATATTGTTAACATTGTATAGGAAAGGGTGTCGGAGCATCATACCACAAAGTGTGAAAATCAATGGAAGGAATGGAAGTTGAATGAACTGTCCCCTGCTCGATCGAGCGTACCGAGAAAAGTCGGGGATGTTGCAAGCTAAGGTTGACCAACTGCCGGTGACTGAAGACATGCAACTCAACCATAGATATGCCTTTGTGCTGCCACTATATTCTGAGGTCTGGTTGAAGAGCTCTCCACCGCCTCCGGCTTTGTGTATACACCATCCCATGGTTGCGATAGCTGTAATTGGAGCGGCAATCATCTTTACAACGAACAGCCACCGCAATCTTGTTGGTGGGATCAACAAAAGTGGCAACTGAATGATCCAGAACAAAAAGTAGCTGACCATGCCCAAAGTTGTGATTCCTTGCCCAGCCGAGATATGATTTTTTATATTGTTCTCATTGTAGGATGGCCAGATAGCTTGGAGCATGACAGTAATACAGATTGCGCCATTGGCACTTTGGATCCCAAGCCAGAACATTGCCAGAATGGAGCGAGAGACAATGGCGAAGTAGGCGAAATAGTATCCGAAAGAGGCACGAATGGCAACCGAGAAGGGAATATGAAGCTTCGCACCGATAGCTCCGTTCAGCACCTGATTAATCAGCAGAGATTCACGGCGAGCTTGTCATCCTACTGACCATAGGAATAGCAACACAGCTGGTACCAACTACCATGATGGGAATAGCCTCTCTCCAAGTCAAGCCAACGTTGATGATACTGCTTGCCGTCTCCCACGTTCCCAGGTTGATGGTATCGGTGGCCCAATATGCCATCCATGTCCACAGAGTCCAGGTTTGGTTCTCAATCTTGACTGGATCCATATCTTCGTTTGTCCACACATGATCAGGAGCAAGGGCGGACTTCTGCTTCGGCAATTTCCATGCCGAGAGGGAAGTTGAGCGCTCCTTCACCTGCTGGGCGGTGGGGATCCAAGAGTATTCCGTGAGGGCTTTCATGATGGGCAAAAGCGAGGGACCTGATCGCTCGCGATCAGGTAGTAATGGCGAGGAGAGGCGAGGCGAGCGGGACAGTCAAGTGATATAAATCAATTGGATGGTCGAAGAACCTCACATGCCACAATGCATGTGGATGAGGGGCCAGCGTATATATAGCTGCGAGTGGAAAGCACAGTGAGCAAAGCGTGCTTGGTATCTTTTTCTCACAGAGTTTGGGTTACGTGCAGGATACTCTCGATAAGAGGTGCAGTGCCAGGCTCGACCATTCCCCATGCGGACGGAGAGAGCACAGAGTACAGGGAGAGCTCCCCGAGGTGGCGGCACCAAAAGCCCTTGGGCAACCCGTGGGTATGTCCAGCGAATAAAGTCCAGCTTGCTTATCGTAAGGAGCCGGTACAACCTCCCCATCTACCAGGACGCTGACGTTAGAAATCCCAGTCGACCAAGCGATCGAGCCTATCTTTGTTGTCTCCTCCATTGGACAACCGTCTTTCGATGTTCGGCCTTCCCGAGAGAAAGTGGCCCGCCGGCTTCCTCCTCCCCTGTTGTTCGCAATGCGCCGACGATCCCAGATATATGACATGACCATACCGCTGTTGACGTCGAAAGGCCACTTCCCCGTGCGTGCCGTGATGTAAGATATGGCGACAGATTCTCCAGATCCTTCCTCGCAATGCCGGACCCCCGTGACCAGCAGGAAGGCCCGAGGGTCGTAATCTGCTGTCACAACGAGCAGGATGGAGATACTCCTTTCGTACAGCTCCTATCAGTCTCAGGGTGTGCAGCGGGGCTCTCGCAGGGGCCCCCGTTCCCGAGAAAAACCTGGGGCTGAAGGACGATAAGGAACAGGCGAGTTGTTTCCGCTCGAGCCCAATCCTTGGACGGCTGCAAACGGTGGGCACGCTGGGCTGCTGGCCGTCGTGGATTCCAAAATGGCCGCACTTTTGGATTTGGCCTGTTGCGATATCTAGTCTGGCATTTGGTCCCTTCCGTGGCGTAGCTTCGTCCGCCAATGACGGAGTGAGTAAGTGAGCGAGTGGCTGCTGGGGTCGCCGCTCCAAAGCTTACCTCTGATACACAATTTTATCGGCCGAGCAATTGGTGGACTCACCTCTTGATCTGCTGGTCCACCAGGTGGCTAGCTGGCCGCGGGCCGCGGGTTGCAGGATGCCGGATCGAACGTATACTACCGTCGAGGATGTCTGATATCCCCATACTTCTTCATCCTTTCCTCGAACGCTGGTGTCGTTGTCGTCGAGGCTGATGGAAATGTACTGAAGTGCGCGACGCATACACTTAAATGTCTAAGGCTGAGTGTGCCGTGGAAGATGTCTGTAACCACCCATGATCGTTGGGACGGGTGTTCTGGATGCTCAATACGCCCAAGACTCTTGCATCGAATAGAGAAAGGAGATACCACCGTCTTGCCCGAGTAGATATGCCTGGAAGAGCCGGCCAAGGATCTCCAAGATCCGGAGTTTGAGATCCTTTCCTCGCACTGGATCTAGTTGCCCAGCGCTCAGCGCAGGTCCTTTAAACCGAGGCTGGGAGGGGGAAGCGATAAGCAGCTAGACAGACATAAGATGTGGTGGTAGCCAGAACTGAGTTTTGTAGCACTCAGGCGGCACAAGTTCATCTTTGATAGTACATTCGAGGCGCTACGTCTATCTGCACGCTCGCCCCGTTTGGGAAAGCGTGGATATAAAATTACATGATGCTACACTTAGGATTCTTCGTCTTCATTATCGGAGAAGTACTCAAATTCTCGGGGAACCTCTGCTTCCTCTGCGCCCTCCTCATCTTCGTCAACAGCCGTTAACACACCCGCAGCCGCGGCTGCTCCCGAAGCCTCACCCCCAGCATCTGCTTGTCGGCGGAGATTGAATGATTCGTTCCGCATATCCTCAAGCGTAGTTGGAGCGGCTGCTTTCTCAACCGATGCTTTCTTGAGCTTCTCTTCAATCAGAACCTTCTCCTCTTCTGGCTTGGTGTCGATGAGTAAGATAACACCCCCGGTTGGCTACAGCATGGTCAGCAGGAATTCAGGTTAGAGAGTGTATACGCAAAAGACCGACCTTCTTCACCGGCTTGTAGCGGCCGGCTGGGAAATTGATGAACTTGAGTTGAGCAGGGAGAACTCTCGACATGTTCTCAATATCATAGCCGACCTTCTCCTTCTCCAGCTTCTTCTTTGCGGCTTCGGATGCCGATACCTCCTTCTCGCCCTCATCCTTCTTCTCTTCCTTATCCTTCGTGTCATCAACGTCCATCTTGTCATCTACTGGAGCAGATGTTTTTGGTGTCGTTGGCGTTTGATCGACGTCCATGCTATCCTCCGTTCGCTGAGCACGCTCTTTCTTTTGCGCTCTGCGCTTGGCCTGTGCCGTCGTGGAGAGAACAGCAGTAGCAATTAGTGTAGGTGCGTCCTCTGTCTTGACCTCTTGCTCTGGAGGGTAGTCGAAGAGACTTGGTCGAGTTGCACTGTGGAACTTGAAACTTGGGATCTCGAGGTCGTGATCGAGACCAATCATTGAGGTTGGAGTAAAGCTCAACGAGAGGAAGTGTGTGAACGGGAACCAGTACCAGTATTGCGTAAAGATGGCCATGCCCACAATGCCGGCCATGTTCAGGTTGCCAGTTTGAGTCTGCAGGCCGATAGTACAGTTGCGACCTCCAGCGTCGATAATGCCCAGAGCTAAGGCACAGCCAAACTTGGTCATCGCATCTTCGTGACGATCACCAACGATCTTCTTCAGAGTCTTCCGGATAGATGCCACCTTGGGGTTCATCACCTCATTCTGTTGTACCATGATCATGGCCAATGAAATCAGAGCACCTTGGCGAACGAAGTCGGTTGGGTCCTTCATCATGGGCTCGAGAAGGTCAATGGCTTCGTCCAAACCAGTACCAGCGCATGAGATACCAAGAGCCATGGCAGCACCATATCGTACATGTGGGTTGTAAGACTCGGAGAGCAGCTCAACCATGCGAGGAACACTTCCTGGCTTGCGGAAAAGAATGAATCCAAGACTCATAACTGCAATACGCCTAACATCGTCGTTCACATCGCTGACAGCGACATGAAGTAACTTCCGGACAGCCTTGTTGCTTCCAGTACCACAGTAGGCCATTGCCACAGTCATGATTCCACCATAGCGCAAAGTTGGATCAGGGTCGTTCAGGAGTCCTTCGATAAGCTCATCGGCACCTTCTTGGCGTCCGTACATAATCAAAGCCATACCGATTGCAAGACCGCGTACGATCTTTTCATGTTGTGTATCGTGTGCGTATGTGATCATATCTTCCAGAGCCTTGATGTTTCCTGTGCCCAGCATGATGAGACCCATTGCGAGTCCAACGGCCTCACCATTCAGAGCAGAATCGGTGTAAAGTACATTTTTTAGACTCTCATAAATCTCCTCTGACCCAGTAGCCATACCGGCGATACCAAGGCCCAAGGCACCACCATGTTGAATAACTTCTTCTTGAGCTTCGTTGAATTGCTCTTTCAGATAGTCGAGAGCCTCAGCACCGTGGTTGGCGTGGATTAAACCATATGCATAAAGTGCTCCTCCTTGACTGAAGATTGATCCACCCAGTGCCGTGCGTCTAGGCAAGTATGGTTCGAGAAGCTTGCGAGATTGAGTGACATTACCACGATGGATAACACCCAGGGCTGCGGTTGCAGAAAACTTGGACCAGTTGACAGCTTTTCCTAGCCATTCGAGGTTGTCGCGGAAAAACTTGTCATTTGTCGTTCCTTGGTTCATGAATGCATTACAGAACGTGACGGCTGTATGGAATATGGAATTCCGGCCCTCAAGACTATCTCTCACTTTGTTGAGGATGCTCAAATCGGTATGATTATTTCTGTACAAGAATTCAAGGTTCAACTTGATGGTCTCGCTACCATCAAGGATCTTGCGTATTGCGCCGAAAATCTCCAAGTGGGCATCAGAGAATTGTTCTGAAGATGTGGCATGGCTGCTGTCGTTGAGTTCACCCAAAAGCTGGTCGGATTCAGTAGGCTCCGCGGAATCCTTCTCCACCTTGGAAGCTGGTGCTGGCAGAGTCTTAATAACCTTGGCAAGGAATTCTTGTGTACCATTGTCGTACAAGTCGAATGCTATTTGGTATGCTATCGCCTTGGAGGTCTGATCATCGTTTGCAACAAGTTTCTTGAGCATGGTCGAAGCCTCCTCATCCTGATTCAGGTATACCACACACTTGGCGATAGAGAAGTAGTCCGGCGTTGGAATTTCATTCAGAAGATCCAAAATGAGACGCAAGATATCTGTCCGCAATCCTCGCTCTTGGACAACACCCATGCATATATCCAAGACATATTCCATCAATTCTTCGGTCGGTCCTGCGCCTTCCACCTGCTTGCCTCTCGACTTCTTCTCATCTTCGCTTGCACGCTTGATGACTCGGCGTAATACGTCAAGATTCCTTGCCTCAACAGCAATTCCCACCACTTGTCTGTATCGACCCTCGCGCATGCAACTCTCGAAGAGTCTCTCAATGACTTTCAATAATCTGTCCTGTGTTGCACGGTTTGGCAGCCCGCCTTTTCCGTCTTGTGCACCAGGGGTAGGGGGTTCAAGGAGGGTGTCTGTAGACTGTCGAGAAAGTAATGACTTTGATGGGAGGGTTGATTGCGAAAATGGAGTCGTAGGTGAAGTGAGGCCCGCGGTCAGGTTGGCATCGTTGCCGCCATTCGCAAAGGATGTAGCCAACGCCGGCAAAGACGCTTTCCGGGCAACCTCCTGAGGCGCAGCATGATGCTGAGCAGACACCGCAATGTACTGGTCTACGCATCTCGAGATGATCGTCTCCTCGAACTCGCCTCCGTTGTCCAGCTTGAAAAGATCTCCAGCCCCAAGGGCAAATGCCATACTCTCATTATACTCTTGTAGGTGATAGTAGACCTTGGCAAGAACCAGAGATGCGAGTCTCCGTTCCGGGAATGCTTCGTCTTCGTACAATGCTTCACTAGGGGAGGATACAGGTCAGCGCGGACTTCAGGTAGCTCAAGCACTCTAGACTTCTAAAATATGCCGCCTCGTATTTAGTACTACTACATATGCTACTCACATCTGTCCCACAGATCCAGCAACCTCGGTCCAGAGCGTATCGATGTCGTCGTTCAAGGTCTGTAGAGCAAAGACCTTGAGCTCTGGCTCCTCATCAGACAAGAAGCCCAGCACACCAGAGGCTGAAGTCAAGCCGGGCATGATTGCGGATATTGTGATCAAGAAGAAACGAGGTTAGAGACACAGATGGGAGCCTCCTTGATGGCAGAATCAGAGATGTCGTGTAGAAAGATGGAATGAGAGGTGTTAGATGTTTGGTCTCGACTCAGCTCAACTCGCCAGGCACAGCTCTCACACGTCAACCGCAGGCAAAGCTCGGGCCGCCTGGAACTCAAGCTATTAGTCAGCAGATGGGAGCATGTCTTGGAGCCTCAGGATTTAGGCACTTCGCAGCCTGACCATTTCGGACGCGTAAACCATGAATGCGATGCGATGTGAGGTGACAGGCTTTTGAGATTTCTTGCTATGCTGCATTCCTCATGACTTGAACTGTAAAAAATTCGTCGACACCAATGAGCTCCTGTATCTGCACTACTTGAATGTGCCATTGTTTCGATTGAGCCTTACCTCAATGCAAGAAAAGGGGCGACGGCACGCTCGTTCGTTTGCGTCAATCTCTTGATGAGCCTCAAAAATATCCATATTGCACTTTCCAAAAGCACTATCATCCACACCGACGGTCTGCGATCATCGCGATCCCTGTGCCTATTGAGTAACGAAAGCCCTGCGAATGATCCCTGAAATACCGAACTTGCGAAGTGTGCCTCTCCCCTCCTTACGACTTCTCGCAAGTTGCGCCCGAACTACCACCTAAACCTGTCCTTCGTTTGCGCCCATATCCGTTGAGCTGCCAGCACGCCCACGAAGTCCGAATTGTCCAAGACGTGTAGCTTGTTAGACGAATGTAGATTGGGAGGATACATCGAGATATCTGCAGCGTCCAGCAGGGCGCCGGTCGGGGTGCTTGAGGCCAAATCGCAAACATGGATCTGCGCTCCATCATTAATACTGAGGGCGGCGATGGCTCTGCATCAAAGGTGGCAGCGCCGGTCACGCCTGTACAAGCTGTATCGCAGCAAAGCTTTCGAGAATACAGCCATCCACCGCATGCCTCGCCGAGCAAACACCCTCCAGCGGACTATGGCTCACGCTCTGGTGGGCCATACGCTTCGCCAACCCCATATCAGAGTCAGGGCAATTATCAAGGGCGTCCTGGACAACCTCCACCGCTGCAAACTGCAAATCATAACGATATACGCTCACCCGCCGCTTCATATACCGCCCAGAGCCCATATCGACAGACACCCAATTCGAGTGTGGGTGGTGGACAGTACCCTTTTCCTCAAACCCATCAAAGTCCTGTGCAAGCTCACCAATATCCACCACCTCAGCAGCAGCAAGCTCAACATAGGGACAGCTATCAACAGACAGCCCATCTGCAGCACCAGAACTCACATGGCCAAGGCTCTATAACTCCTCAAACCCCCCCTGTAGGAATTCCTGGTGCTCCCCATCCTTACCTCCAGCATCAACGATCCCAGTCCTCGATTTCTGTCTCAACGCCCACATCGGCACACAGCCAACAGCAATACTTTGGTAACCAACAGCAGCAGGATAGCCCAATATCTGTGCATCAGTTCCCAGTGCAATCGCTTCCACAACATCAACGCCAATCATCGCAGCAATCACACCCCGGCACACCTCTTGGTCCACCTATTCAAGCTCAAAGACAATCTTCTGGCGGGTTTATGCAACCCACAAGCCCATATCAGCAGCGTGGCATGTCTGCAGGCACTGTCTCCCAATATCAAACTTCTCCAGCTCCTCCTCCACCTGCAGCCATTCCTCGTCTGCCCAGCACGCCGAGTGCTTACGAGTCCCACAGAACTTCCACCAGCGAAAACTTCCGTAGATCACAAAGCGAAAGGGAAAGAAGTCTTAGTGTCAGCCCTAAAACAAGGCTACCTAGTCAGACTCCGAGTAATTCGCGCGAATCTTTCTCTATTCTTCACGAGCAGCCTGAAGTCGGGCCCTCTGCTTCGGCGAAAAGGAAATTGAGTGACCGCGAGAGCCCAGTGGAGCAGCGTCAATTCGTAGAGCAAGTTTCGAAGCCACAAGTCAACGGCAACCACCAAAGCACACCGGCACCGGCTTCGTCTACGCAAAGACCTCAGCAACCACCTGCGAAGAAGAAAATGCGGTACACAGAACCACCAATTTGGGCCCGCAGTGTACGTGGAGGATTCAAGAGCAGTGGCATCAAAGTCAATGGCAGACCGGGAGTTTCTGGCGAATCTACTCCTCCACCCACGCAAACTGAAGCAAATGGCCATAGGCATGTCTCCCCAGCCGTTGGTCGGTCTGGTCCTCCTTCAACAACTGGCGCCTGCGGTCTTTTAGGCGCTTGGGAGGAGAGCATAAGCGGCATCAAACCAGTTGAAGAGCTAAGCAGACTTGTCGCTGATTGGCTTTATGGGAAAGTTGTCTCGAGATCTGATATTGGTGAATTGCAGGTCCGAGGTGTAGAAGTTGAGATCGAGGCCAAGCTCGGACAACTGATCAACAAGGACACCAACGAAAGATATCGCCTTCCTGTGGAGTCAGAGTGTCTCCTATCCGAGAGCGGACGAGTAGGGTTTAAAAGCTCGATGACGGAGGTATGCAAACTTCCTTTGCAAATAATCTTGCACTTACTAAACATCATGTAGACCCAACACAAAGCTCTAAATGAGTTTCTCAACCAACAAGTCACAGAAACGCACCCGGAGAACCCACGGCAGGCGACAAAGAAAAGAGTACCAATAGGCTATCGCCACCGAAGAGAGCGCGATCGATTCTTCGAACTTCCAGCATCAGCACAAGCTATGCTCCCACCTGCCATCCGAGCGGAGCTGAATCCACGGCACACCGTAAAAGTGCGTGTGACTCATGATCAAAAGACGAACCAGCTCCTGGCAAAGATTGTCAAGGCTCGCGTAGCAGATCTTGATATGTATTGTCCCCAGTCTGTTCTTGATTGTCGCATAAGTGTGAATCTAGAGATGAGGTATGATGGCGATATCGAGGGTCTTATTGGTGGCGAAGGCACGAGACTTCCAGACCGCAATAAGGATCGGTTAAGCTATACACAGTCACATTATCAGATAGACTTAACTCAGGTGACTCAGGTTACTTCCATTAATGTACGTTGCTCCCTTCACCAGAAACCTGTTCATGGCTTATTAATGATAAATTTAGGGCGTCAGCAAGGTTGACAAGGAGCACGAGCTGGAAATCGAGCTTTCGGCGGCTGCACTCAGGGAACAGGGCCGACGGGCTACAGCAGGCGAGCCTAATGAATACATCAAACTTGTGGAAGGACTTATGGACAATGTGCGCGTGCTCTCAAGGAAAGCAAGCCAGGTCGAGTAAAAAGGGAATTGGGCAGGTTGCGTTTGGCAAACATCTTATCCGATACCCAGCGCTTGGAGTTTGGAGAATTGATGACGGGATTGAAATTTTGTTCGAATCTATAAATCCAGTCAAGGAATACAGCATACTTACTGATCCTGATATGTGTGACCGTAAGTGGCAACTAGTCTCGTGGCCTGTGCCACGAAAACTCTCTGTTGCCTCGTAAATGCCAACTCGTACGAGATATCCGCACTATACAGTGTCAACTATGTACTTGACCATTTGAATGTCTCACTTCGTTGGATAGTAATTGTTTCTTTTGTTTGGTCGCTTGATTCGCTCAGCTGCAAAATCATCCGTCTTTTCCGTGTCGCAGCTAATATCCTGATTAGCATGTATTCCACCATGAGCAGACAAATGCTTACCATCGTGATTTACCTTGGTCGGCCTCCTACCAGCTCGGTTAACTTCATTACGCGATGGGCTTTGTCGCAGTCATATTTTTATTTGATATGAGTCCCAGATATTGGGGCTAAGTACAACCTGGCGGTTTTTCATTGCAAAGGTAAATTTGATCACATGAAGCCACTTCCCGCTGGAAAATCTCACGGGATGCGTCCGGCAGCTCATGCGGTTCTCGCCAGACCAAATCCCTCCCTGCGTCGCCTCCCGCAGAGGCACCGTCAACGTGCAATGACTAGCGCTACGGGTTCTCCCAGTTTAGATGTGCTTTTATCATTGTCTGGCTGAAGGGCGGCGTATTCGTGTCCTACTATAATGCCGCATGTCTTTTCCCTTGCCGTGTTTTGGATAGCCTCTAGAGACCTGGATGCTTCCGAATACGTCGCGCGTTGTGCAAGCTACAAGCATACTGGGGAAAAAACAGTCAACTCATAGACCTAGTGGCTAAATTGGAGAGGCTCAAATCAGACATTTATGTTTTGGCAAGCGCAACTCTAACTCACCATAGCACCCTTCTAAGCGTCGAGGGTCAGGGACCAAGGGAAGAGAGAAAGCGAAAATGTGGGGAAGCTGCGACGGGACAACTTCGGCTGAGCGCACCACCACAACACACCCGCCCGTAGGTCATACCTAGGTCATAGCTCAAGCATCAGCAGATGGCTGTTGACAACACACAGATCATAGCACTGCGACCCATGCTTCGATGTCCCGTAAGGTTGATCTGCGACGAAATACCTGAGCAGAATAAAACATGAGATTTGTGGTCTACCCCAAGCACCCCGAATCTTCATGTCGCTCGTACCATATTCGTCGCGGGATAGCCGCGAGATTGTTTTGTACGTTGGATCATCCCCAATCCTCTGCGGTGGCTACTCTGCAGACATTGAGCATCAATGACGCATTCCCGTGCTAACAAGAGCTCCGCAGACGCCATGATGATGCAATTGTTGTCCGCGATCCCCTTACTCAGCAGTTGATGCTACGCGGGGCATCCCCAGACCTCTCTCTCTCCGAATGCCCAACCTGCCATCGCCCCTTCCGCAGTTCGTCCCCCGAGCGAAAACCCTCTCCTCATCGCCAAAATGTACACCAAACGGCTTTCATAAGCCCCGAATATTTCCGCATGCTGCAACATGTCAATGACGGTCCCGAGCAGCAAAGTCCTCCGTCAAGTCCAATCCGAAGACTTGTGCAGCCTGATTTCTCCTCTCCTGGGAGTACTGGTGGATCGGTAGCAGATGCGGAGTTTGTAGCCAGCACTCCAGATCCGCATGCTGGTCACCATATAAAGAGGGATGCATTTAGCCCTAATTACTTTAGGAGATTCTTCATTGAAGAGAAGGAGCTTGGAAGAGGGGGAAAGGGCGTGGTGCTGTTGGTGAGGCACGAACTTGACGGAGTATCTCTTGGTGGGTTAATATATACGCATATGCTGTACGTTAACTGACACTCGCAGGCCAATTTGCATGCAAAAGAGTTCCGGTGGGAAATGACCATGCTTGGCTAGAGAAGGTTCTTATTGAGGTCCAGCTTTTGCAAGGACTGTCTCACCCAAACTTGGTATCATATCGGCATGTGTGGCTGGAGGATGTCAAACTTACTCGATTCAGTCCTTCCGTCCCTTGTGCATATATCTTACAGCAATATTGTAATTCTGGCGATCTCCTTCACTACATTGCTGGTCCTGGACCAGTTATGACATCCACAAACGAGCAATTGAAAGAGCAGATGCGAAGAAAATCACGAGGCAGATCAGAGAGACCAGACATGAAGCCGAGTCAGCGTAAGCTGACCTTTGAAGAGATCTATTCCTTTTTCAAGGACATTTCTTCTGGGCTTGCTCACCTCCACTCATCCAACTACATTCACCGAGACCTCAAGCCAAGCAATTGTCTACTGCACCGAGACGGTAACGAGTTTCGATGTTTGATCAGTGACTTTGGGGAGGTTCAAGCCGAAAATGTTGTCCGAAAGTCGACCGGCTCTACCGGCACAATCTCATACTGTGCACCTGAAGTTCTCAAACAAGATGCAGCGGGCCGCTATGGAAACTTTACTACCAAATCTGACATATTTAGTCTTGGCATGATTCTGTACTTCATGTGCTTCGGCAGGTTACCATACAAAAGTGCAGATTGTATACAGGAAGAGTATGAAGACATTGATACTTTGAGAGCTGAGATTAGTACCTGGACCGGATTCCAAGATGAGCGCAGGGAACGTCCTGAACTACCAAACCAGCTATACGACTTTCTGAAGCGGCTGTTAGCGGTCGATCCGGTCAATAGGCCTAGCGCAAATGAGATAATGCATGCGCTTCGAACAGAGAAGGGACTGGAAACGCCTTCTAGGAGGAACTCGGGGAATGGGCCCGCTCTTGGTGCAAGGAGAATCCATTCTCTCGACCCTCCCAATCTATCAGATAATCCCCATAAAGGTATGCATAATTACCCTGTCGAAGACATAGGTTTAGTGCTGACTTTACAGAACCTCGCCGGGCACATTCAGGGGCATACATTGAAGATGCACCCTCGGAAACATCAATCACTCCACCATCGTCACCAAATCTGCAACGGAAGGGCGTTGCAGGATCATCATCGTCCACAAGCCGACCAAATTCTCCTCCACTCCTGATGGCACCACCGACAACCCGGTTTTCGGCGTTCCAGAATCGCATCGCAGTATACGAGCATCACGTAAGGTCTTGGATGATGCTCAATGCACAGACCCTATTACTCCTGATGCGGCTGGTTAGCTTTTCCATCAAGATGTATTTGATTAGCGGACCGTGTCTTCCGGCTGGAACAAGGCCTATTGTGGGGTATCCGCTGATGCTTCTGGCTGCATTAGAAGTGGGATTAGGAGCCAATGTCGATTTGCGGATCAGCGCTGTACTGTTTGCGTTGCATGCTCTGGTGGTAACGCTGGGGATGCGGAGAGGAGTGCTGTGTGCGGAGAGGGTCGAATTGCACTGGATGGACGATTAACGACTTCGTGAACTTCATGCGGGGCGTCGGTTGTAACCCATGGCAAGTGGTATTTGCAGCGAATCGGGCGGCTCAAAGCACCCATGAGTTTATTCGCAGCGTTATATATTCATTCATTGGCTCCCAAAATGACCAAAATGCCTCTTGAATGCTGACAGTGGGTTCTCGACTTTCTGACTTCTGCGGCCGCTGCTCACACTGTTCGCTTATTTTGTGTTCGCAATAACTTAGACTTTTCAGCATTATCGCACCGGCTGGAAACAGAGACATGCCTATTGGCATTGAGACCGTGATTTGTAAACGCATCAACGACAGGCCAATCGCTTTGGGGATCGGGTTGTATATCGTAGAATCAAGAAAGTCCACGCGACGATTTGCCAGGCCGGTGCAGGGTACGCCGAAAGGACTATGCACCACTGCGTAATCAAAACGTCCCCGCCCGAGTCGTTGATGACAGGGCCATCCTCTCGACATCTTCCCAGCATGTTCGGCGCTCACGACGTCAAGCACCGGACCAGCTCCTAGGTTCGACGCCGCTTCCTACTGCACTGCACTGCATTGTATTGCACTATACAGTACCGTACAGTCCTATACGGCATGGTCGTGCTCCCGAAGACTGCCTTATCCGGAGTCCCGAAGTGTCGCCTCGACTCTGCCATCCTTTACCAATTCGCTTTTGTATTGTATCTCTTATCTCTCCCTCACCTCATCTCCCGAAAATGGCGATGACGAGGCGGAGGCATAGTGACCTTCGCTTCTACCGCGAAGGGCATGTGGACACCGGCGACATCCTATGCAAGGGACGGACTCCTTATCAAGTCAGCTGGCTCTCAGTGTTCGTCCTTCTTTGAGCTCTAAGTCCGCTCGCAATCGATACATGGGGAGATACCGCGGCATACTTCCCTCAGACCAAGAGCAGAGCCGGATGGCAATGCTCTTGACTCCTGCCGTGCCGTTCCAGGTTGAGCATACGACCAGTTCCTCAATGCAGACTCCTCTGCAAATCCGAGGTCAATCGTTCACACCTCATAGGATGCTGCTGTGAGCGGGATCGACAAGAAGCCGACTCGGGAGACCACTGGATACCCAGCGACATTGTCCTACATCGAGCAATGACCATTGGCTCGAGACCAATCTCTGAAGCTTGTTCGTACCCCCATGTTCCCACCGGCCACTACCGATACAGTAGAACACGGTGCATATCCACCGCTGCTCCGCTAGCAATCCACAAAACTTCAGCCTCGACTGTACAATATACTTTCAGGATAAACAAATCCCCTGCCTGGTCTTTCGCTTTAGGCCAGTAAATGGATAGGCCTCGTACTCGGCGGGCCTACAGGGTGTGGGTTTGTTTATCCCAACTTTGATGTAGAACCAGGGCATCGGTGAGAATCGCCAGGTGGGTTTCCAGCCCTTCGCAATGCAAGGCATCCTGGCTTTTTCTCATGTCGGTTGCCATGTGTTCCTGGTGTACCTGTCCATCTCACCCCGCTGAAGATATGGATATGGGTAATTTAGCAGATCTGGATAAGGAACCAGTTCTTGACAAGGTTGGCTGATCCCGTTGGCGGACGGCATTGAGAAGCATAAATACGTTGCTCAATTCCTCCCTTCAGAGGATTTCGCCTCAGCTTAAGCGACTCGTCACTTGTCATATTCCCTCCCATACACTTTTCTGTTAATCTCGCCGATTTTGATTCAGGAAGTGTCACCATGCGCTTCTCTACCGTTTTTAGTGCTCTAGCTAGTGCGGCACTCGTTACTGCTTCCCCAGTGTCAGATCTAGTCAAGAAACATGAGGAACACGGCCCTCCTACCGGTCATCACCAGGAGTATGCGTCGAAAATCGCCCCAAAGGTCTTCATTATCAGCATGGTAAGAATATACCATCCTTGAATAGAGAAAGGAATTTTATTTAATCCAATCGTAGTTCAGCTACGAGGCCAACATCTGGTACGAGAACGCCGAGACTGAGGGATCTATTGGCAACCTTTTGGAAAAGAATATCACCGTCCCCGGTTTCTCCATGCTCTTCCCTGACGCTCACTGTCTGGCGGACGGATCTGTCTGCCAATTGACCACTGGCGAGTCTGAAATCAACGCGGCAAGCACTATCTCAGCGCTTATGTACTCCCCATACTTCGATCTTACCAAGACCTACTTCATGATCGCCGGCATTGCTGGCATCAACCCTAAGTACGGTACCCTTGCCGATGTTGCTCTCTCCAAGTATGCTGTTCAGGTCGCCCTTCAATACGAGTTTGACGCTCGCGAGATGCCCGAAAATTGGACCACCGGATACTTCCCCCAGGGTTCATATGCTCCCGACGAGTACCCCAGCAGTCTTTATGGAACGGAAGTATTTGAGCTCAATGAGGCTTTGAGAGATATTGCTGTCGGGTTTGCCTCAACGGCCACCCTCAACGATTCCGCGACGGCCATTAAATACCGTGCCAACTACAACTCATCCGCGCTGTACGCCGCAGCTACCCAAAAACCAAGTGTCATCACCTGTGACGTAGCAACCTCTGATGTCTACTTCTCGGGTGCTCTCCTTGGTGAGGCTTTCGAGAACTTTACCACGCTCGTTACCAATGGTTCCGCTACCTACTGCATGACGGCACAGGAGGACAACGCTTCTCTCGAGGCCATGCTCCGTGCCGCCATCACTGGCCTGGTTGATTTTAGTCGCATCATACTCATGCGTACTGCCTCCGACTTTGATCGTCCATATCTTGGAGATAGCGTGGCTAACAACCTGTTGTACAACGACGTTGGAGGTTCGACTCCAGCCTTCGAGAACATTTACCTCGCCGGTACGCCAATTGTCAAGGGTATCCTCGACGGCTGGAACAGCACCTTCGCCGCTGGCATCAACGCCACCAACTACATTGGAGACGTCTTTGGTACCCTTGGGGGTGAGCCAGACTTCGGCCCTGGCAGCAGCTACGGTGGCAAGGGTGTTGTCTTGAGCCAAGTCGGTCTCAGCCGCCGTGACACCTACAAGAAGGTGATGAGAAACTAGATCAGGATGCGATCTAGACGACCGTGTCGTAAGAGCATGCCCACGATGCTCCTTCTTGTGTATATATACTTTTAATTATGGGGGGATGGTTCTGATGATTGAATACCATGATAGACCGAATGATGCCAGGAGATGGAAATGAATAATGTTCTTGTATTTCTTATACATATGCAAAGCAAGACCGACATGTGATACATCCCAAGTATGGCGCATCTGGTGCTCTTTTCACCCTCGCCGTCGTTAAAGAAAGCTTCTGCTATGCCAAGAAAGATATTTGAGACGAGCGGCACAGCACCGGCACCCAAGTCTCGCCAGTTCATTTTAGCCGATGCCCTGCGAAGTGCCTCGGAACTCCATCGAGAGCAATCTATTGCCCTTGCTGATTCTGCCGATCAATCAGTCAACTCTACCGTCTTTATCATTCGGCGCAGAAGCTGGAGATCGAAGAGGCCAAGCATGGGAACTGGCGGGGTTACGCGACCATATCCAAAATAGCAACCGCAATCTTAACGTCGCCCCGTCTGAGTCGCCGTCAATACAACAAGGGCGCCTAACTGACAACGACATCAGTGTCGTCAAACAAAGCAGATGAATGCGACCGAGAGCTTCGCGCGTTCATCTCGACCAGGTCTAATGACTACCTCCCGTCGCGCCAGATGGAGGCTATTTTTGGCTTCAGCCTCCTGCTTACCGCCGGACCAAAGCGCTGGAAGCTCTAACCGCCGACCAGACCCAGGGCAAAGAATCAAATGAGACAACCGCCTGAGGAGCAACGGGACTCGGAGGCACGCAGCCAATGCAAGCTCGTGCCTGAACGCGCATCTCGAGATTTGGAGACCTCGCGGCTGCTGAATCGCAATCTGCTTCCCCGTGCCTGTTTCGTGGTGGAGCGGGACGGCGAGGGTCCTGTCGATATGGCGTCTGGCGTCCTGAAGCTTCCGGGGCAGGTCAACGGGTCTTCTAAAGAAAGACCTTGGACGTGTTTCATGTGCGGAAATGGACATCGCGGGCACTGTCTCCTCTGATCTTTCGTCGCTACCCTCCCTGGCGCTGGCGTCTATGAAGCTATAAACAAACCTGGTCTTTGTTCTCCGGGTCTTGCAGGTTGGCCTGGTCTTGACCACGGCGTATAAAGTACAGACCTCAGGTCCTTTCCGTGGCCTTCTTCATTTCATACTCCAATCCACTTTCACTCACTTTTCCTCTCATCTCTTTTTGATACCCCGCGGAGTGCATCTTTCCTATCTCGCTCCTCATTCCCATACCATCGCTTCCGTGCGTCGTTCTATTCAGTACCATCTCCACTCGTTCTCGTATATATTTCAGACACACACATTATTGGACGGGCCACTTGAGCATCCTCCAGGAGGGGCAGCTACGCTTTAGTCTTTCATTCTTTCTTTTTGCCGAGGGATTCTGCACCAGATGCCCAAGGTCACACGTCAGAGACATCAAGAACAAGGATACCATCGAAACACACCACTGAGACCATCACCAGCCCAACAACAACAACGACAACAACAACAGCAGCAACGTCGTCGACTCGTCACTCGTTCTTCCACTAGACAGATAGCAACCGAGCAACCACCACAACGAACCCCTATCCAAATCGAACCAATGCCTCAACTCTCGCACCAATACTACACTACTGCAAGCATGCAGCCACAGACCTATTCCTATTCTAATGGAGGCCCGGTGCAATCTCTTCAGCCACATCACTACCAAACCATCCAGGCCCAGTCCCATCTCCAACCCCAGTCTCAGACCACATCAACACACTCCCTTCGTCCCTCGTCGGGTGCGTGGAATCCACAAGATGACCAGACCCTCATGGCAGCACGAGCGCAAGGGATGAACTGGGCACCTATCCAATCAGCCTACTTCCCAAGCAAGACACCCAAGTAAGGCCCTTTTACTCAGTCCTCACCACTTGGGAAATCAAAACTAACAAGGCCTTTTAGTGCATGTCGCAAACGTCATGAGCGGCTAATGGAACGCCGCTCCGCCTCGGACTGGGATGCACTCAAGCTCGAGACCCTAGCCCGCAACTACATGAGCATGCGCAAAGAGATCTGGAGCGGCCTCGCTGCAGCCACCGGGGAGAAGTGGGCGGTGGTGGAGGCGAAGTGTATGGGGAGCGGGCTTAAGAACCTGCAAGCCGCGGCCCGCAGTGGCGTGCGCCGGGAGAGGCTGTCGGGGGAGTTCTGTGGCGACCATGGCGGGCCGGGGAACGACAGCGGGATATCAGGCTTGGGACCGGAGTGCGAGGATGAGGAAGGCGACTGCGACGACGAGGGCGAGTATGATAATGGAAGCGATGTGTCGCAGGGCTACCATCCCTCGGGAAGTGCTGGCAGTGCTGAGAGTGCCGCCGCGGTCTATGCGAGTAATCCGTATATGAGTACCGGCGCCTACCAGCAGCAGCACCTCCACACTCATCAGGTTGGACGATCACAGTATCAGCAGAGGCTCCCGAGCATGGACATGGGCATTGAAGCCATCATCAACCGCACAAGCTAGAGCAGCAAAAATGAACTTCCCTGCATACATTCATTCATTGATTGGGATCGGAAAGGCGTTTTGGGGATCTTGGCCATGGGCAACGTATTGGATTTTGCGAGGATTACGCCGTTTACGTCGATAGACGAGCTCCTGTAATTGTATAAAGTGGCCAGGCATACGAGGATGCAGGGCGAATGGAACATAATGCCTTTGATTTAAAAAGTTGGTAGTTGCAGATGTGTGAGAATTCCCTGCCTTAACACCCTGTCCCAAGCATATTTCCTACAGAAAAAAACATATACACAGGAGAAGTTAAAGAAGTCGGGAATGTTCACTCATGATCGAGATGGTATCGGTAGCACAGCATCATCCTCGTCTTCCCACTCCTCGTCCAGGTCAAGATCTGGCTGTCCAAAGGCTGCTCTCCACACCCGTTGCCACATTCCTTTCTTCTCCACCATAGCTAGGATCAGTATCGCCGGGAGGTGCCATACGCTAGCCCAGAACAAGCCTCGAGCGCTGCCCTTGTGCCCCTCGAACTTCCAGAATCTGTATGCTTCCCGTACGAGCCAGACATTGACTGGCGTGCTCGCGACGGCAAAAGACCATTCCGTGACGCCGGTATAGCAGAGGGCAAAGCAGAGTGGAATGAAGGTCAAGCTGTAGCGGAGGGCGACCCGGCCATTGCGAGCTGGATTCACCCAGGACAGCATCTTGTATCCCGCCTGTTTGTACTCTTCCCGAATCGACCACGAGAGCGCCATGAAATGTGCAAATTGCCAGGACACAAGCAGAGATGCCAGAATCCACCCTCCAATACTCTCGTCACTCAGCAGAAGTTCCTGCCAGTCCCCGTGCCGGGCACATTGGCCCGCTGCTGCTGCCCAACCCATCAATGGTGGGATTCCTCCTACCACGGCTCCAACCCATGTGTTCAAGACGGAGACTCGCTTCAATGGTGTATATACTCCAGCATAAAGGACAATGTTCAGGGCGCCCAGGAATGACACCGTGGGGTTGACACCATAGTAGAGCGATCCAGTTCCAATCAGACCACTTGCTATGGCGAAAATGGCGGCTCCGCGGGTCGAGATCAACCCTCGTACGAGCGGTCTATTTTTCGTTCGGCTCATCATCGCATCCCATTTCGGCTCGTACAGCATATTAAAAGCATTCGCACTCGCAGCGCACAACAACGTTCCCGTCCCAAGGAAGAAGAGTGTGAGCGTGCTGAGAGAAGGGGTTTCGGTTAAAGAAGGCGAGAGAAGCTCTGATACGGGGTATAGTGAATATGATGCCATTGCTGTCAGGACGACGAGGACGGAAAGACGAGGCTTGGACAAGGCGAGGCATGATGAAGCAATTCGGCGGAGGGAGGAGGGTGGAGCTGCGGAAGCTTTGGTGGTAAGGGCATCGGAGGCGTTTTCTGGTAGGACTAAGTCTGCTGCTACTGCTTCCTTTCTTAATCTCTGCCGCCGTCTGTGGGGTAATTCCTCGACGGTCTTCGTTGTTGATGCAGGTATGTGGTCTGCGATGCTCGGGGCCCCGTCCTTGCCATTGAGACTCCCTTGAATTGCCGTCGTAGTAATTGCACCTCTCCGAGCACTCGCGCGTGCTTTCTCCAACAGGGAGTTCGCCGAAAAATATTCTGCTCGCAGTCTCGGGCCTGCTCCAGCAATGGCAGCTTTAACATTCGATGTTCGGGAGAAGTGGCGCGTTATCGATTGCCTGGCTTTGGGTCCGGTCTGTTGCAGACAAGACAGGCATATGCTATGAAAGCCATTGGTTCGAAACACACTCGCGGGCGTGGACCGTATAATCATAGCTGGACATTGATGCTTCCGACGGAGAGTTCATAGGGATGCTTTTCGAGCTCACGCATGATTCTGCGGGTTCTTGGATTTTCCGAACCGAGAAAGCTCAGCCAATGACAGCAGGTGGGTTGGTGTTGTCGCTTCAGTCACGTGTAGTCGCCAAAATGCGATTTTAAGTCTTTGAAAGTGTAAGTACTTGTTCTTGTCTAGTCAATGAGTGCGACAGTGGGAAAGCTTTTGATCTAATATTACCATTGGGGTATATATGTGGGTATCATTACATAGTTCTCAGCCGAATGCCCAAGTCTCTTCTCATATTACAAAATCTTCAATTCCCCCCGGTATTTCAGACTCTACAGTTTACTCGTCTCGTAACGACTCCTCAGCCGGAGTGATTTCCCATATGCAAAGAACACCCACGGCACAGGCATCATGACGACACTGATGCCTGCAAATACCGTTCCGGCCCAATGTATGCCCAGCTTCTCATACATCTGAATGGTGAAAAGCGGAAATGCAGCCCCGAATGCATATCGAAGGATGCCATTCGCTGCCACCGCAGATGCGCCATTTGCAGCTCCATACACATCGACAAGATACGTGGTCGACGATATGAAGATTGTGAGTGCTCCCCAGCCGAAAGGGACACCCGCTTCGACAGGGACGATCCAGTGAATAGACTCTCGAGGGGACCACGCAAACCACTGCACAGATATTGTCAGTTTCATAATGGAGAGGGTGCAATTTAGAGAGGCTCACGAAGAGGCCGATTGGGAGCATGATACTTCCGACCATTGCAGCATAGAGCCTGTGTTCCGGTGCGGGTTGGCCAGCAGCGTTGACGAAAGCCCTGCGATAAAAGGTATGATCAAATATACCAAATGTCGCAATGGCAAGGAGAAAGCCTATTTGATTGAATTAGTGAAGAGTTGTCTTTGGTATCTCTTTGGTAGCATACCGACGATTAGACCAATGAATGCCAACCCGACTCCTCGTTCAGTAAAGCCGTAGACCGAAGTGAAGACGTAATTGTAGGATCCGAAGAAGGAGAACATCATCGCGAAAGCAAAACCAGTATAGATGCTCAAGAAGCATACAAGTGGCTGTTGAGTTTAGTTTCGTACTTCAGATTTTCGATGACAATGTGATAGGCTTACCTCGAAGATCATCATATCAACAGGTCTCCAGATGGCGGTACACAACTTATTGAAAATGAATTTCGCACTGGTCTCTTGTGATGGGATCTTGATGCCACGCTTCTTGTTCCTCAGATATAGGATCCGCTGTTTCGATGTTTCTTTCATGAAAATGACAGCGATGGCGACGGGTGCAGCGATTATGAAGAGGACCCATTGCGAATATTTCCAGTTGTTGTCAAAGTCGTACACTATATATGCCCCAACAAGTGGTCCTAAATAAAAGTTAGAGACAGTGGAAATTGGGTGCGAATCGTTCATCCTGACCTAAAGCGGGGCCCAGGAAAGGGGCCAGGATGTAGAAAATCATTGCTTTCCCACGTTTCGGGCCATCCCACAGATCTGCAATGCTACCTGTGACCATGTTAGTATATTATGACAACACTACAAGCACGTTTCTAAATACCAGCACCAACTGCCAATGATCCCGAGCCGCCGAGCCCGGCAAGAAATCTAAATACGATCAGAATTGCAAGATTGTTGCAAGCAGTAGCGATCGCTAAGTTGATGAGCAAAAGCGGTAGGGTTGTCCAGTAAATTATGCGTCTGCCCTGGAGTGGGGGAGTTAGCTAGTGCTAGCCAAATCTGTAAGTGTTGGACTAGGTACGTACATATATTTCGGAAAGCGGTGCTGTTAACAGGGGCCCTATGATGAAGCCAACGCAGTATGCAGACAAGGGAAGAACTGCAATCTCTCTGACCGTGTCAAACGCTTCCATAACCAATGGGATAGATGGCGAATATGTCGATAGTCCCACAGTCCTATAGAAAGTCAGGGATTGAACTCTTGAATATCGTCGTCTATTCTTACAGAACAAAACCATAGAAGGCTGGTATGGATGTATGAAAGACTCTCTTCCACGTAGACCATATTTTGGGATTGTCGGCATCGTCTGGCCCTTCCCAATCAGGTGGAGATGCCTTCTTGCCATAAGTAATAGAATCCGCGGAAAGCCTGTGGGTCGGTAAAGCCGCCTTGGAAATCCTCGGAGGATAATATGGCTCATGGATAGTTTCCGACGAGCTGGAGTACTCATAGATATAGAGCGTTCGGGGTCTGCCAGCACTCCAAGGCGAAAACGGGACCGAGTTGAGAATTGCTTCCTCCGAGAGGAGGTTTCGTGCATCTCGCTTGACGTAGACAATGTTTGGTCTCGCTATACTCTCCTCCGCAGCCTGTGGTTTTAAGTATACCCCTTGGCCGGATGATCGAGGAATTTTCTTCTCTGAAATACTGGGTGGCCGAGATTTCCTAGGGATCGATCTGGGCGTCCCGACTTGGGCCTCTCGAGGCGTACATGTTAGGGTGATGGTATGATTGCAATACTCGCAGTGAGTCTCCGAGCTGTTCAGTTGAACGCCTGGCATACTGGCTGCGTGACGGTTTGATCGACGGAAAGGATGGGAGAGAGAAGGAGCAGATACAGAGCAGCAGCTGGGGAGGGCATTATGCACATGGATTCTGGACTGATAAGAGTTTATAGCTGAGAGTCAGCCAGTCACTCACGGTGAACATGCAAGATCAGGTCCATTTTCGGAGCATTGATTGCGCAACGGCACAGACGTAAGGACGAATCACATTGCACTGTCAATAAACATCCTCTTCCGCAATATCCTAAATCCACGCCGTGAGTCTCATGCTGGGATCTCCCGTGTGAAACATATATAGTTATCTGACAACACCCTTTCCCCTTTACGAGGTGTACCACAGCCTACCACATGGTAAATGAGTGCCAACTGCCCTCTATTTCAGTCCTGGTCACTGAATACCGGGTCCTTGGTCCCACAACATCCAGAGCATGTTCTCCACCTTTGCGAGCTGACGCTGCATGACTGCAGCTTGCGAGCTTGCGAGGGCGATGTATGCGATATCCGCAGGCAATGGACCAACTGGGATGCTTGGGTGAACATGCTCCGCCCAGAGGGTACAAGGTGCACAGTCAACCTTACTTGGCGATTAGTAAAGCTGAGCTTGATATATTCTGGAAAGCCAAAATTATTTTGGGAAGGCCGGGCTCAGACGGGCGTCAGGTGACCTTAACTGCTCCACGACTTGGGCTTGCAACATGGCCAAGCTAGATGCAAGCAAAGAACCAATGCGGTGCATATTGGCTAACTCATAAGGCATAGGAAGGCGCCTTCAACCAGACGTTGCTTTCCTCCCTGTGCATACGTGCGCGGTGCGATGGTTTCCCAATTGGGATGAGAGGCGGGACACGGGCCGCCAATCGTGGTGGCTGCGGGCGCTTCGGAATGCTCATCCTCGTTTCGTCTGAGACCTGGCAATAATCGCACACCACCTTGCACCACCCTTCAATGCTCCCAAACATAGCGCCGGGAATATGAGGAAGGAAGAGAGCTAATTATGGGAGGGTCCCTCCGCTTCTCAGCGGCGAACCTTGTCAGTCTGCCTTCAAGGCTCTCGCGGCAGATATGCGTCTCTCCAGTTGCAAGTCCCAGTCCAGTGTCAATGTACTCAACAGGTCATGTTACGAGGACAGTACAATAGAGCAAGATGCAAGACGCTGCCAATATGGATTCAATGAACAAAGGAATGCATTTTCCATGTATGGGCAATGTCTTACCACCGAGAATGCAAGCGCACTCTGCTTGTTGTCCAGTCCTTTCCTTTAACTCGGCCCTCTTTACTTCTTGTCTTTTCCTTTTGCAAACTTGCACGTATTTTGGCCGCAGCATCAAGATCAAGCAGCTACAGTGGATCAGCAAAATTCCATCACCGTTTACGAGTTGGCGACAGTCATTAACCGATGCAGAGTTTAAGGGCCTGGTCCCCTCTCTCAGCTCAGTCAGGGCGAAGCATCAGCCAGTCTTATGGCGACACGAAATGAAATAAATCTCAACAGATGGGGGGAAGGTGATCCAAATGACGATGGAGGAGATCCTGAAAACAATGAAGTAGCCCCGTTAGCTCCTTTGCCATTGGATCCGGACGTTGCTGCACGTATACAAGCACAGAGCCTTGATGAATACATGGCCAGATTGCAGCGACAACAGTTTTTGAATGAAAAGGTCGAAAACTCTAAAATAATCCAAAAGCCAGGCCTTGATAGAAACGATCCAAACTACCAAGAAGTACGCAAGCAGATACGGGAGCGGTTGAGGACAGAAAGCATTCAAAGTATCATGGACGATGAACTTGATGAAGTCCAAAGAACGCTACTAGTTAGCCCCATAATGGACCCAGGGGGTTTCCTGTTGAATATACAGGAGTTACGCAGCCAATCGTACAAGACAGCACTACGGTCTCCAAAGTGGAAAGGTGAAATGGACAACATAGCTACCAAGCTTGCGATGGCAAAGTTTGGTTTGCCGGTACAGCCTATCACATTCTCCAATCAACTCGCACTCATAGACCCTACTAAGGACCAAGATGATCCGGAGGACAAAACTGATACCGTGCCGCCTATTCAAAGAGTTGTAAATAGCGGGACACCATTAGGATTCCTGGATGAGTATTGGGAGAGATTTTATGGGTATCCTGGGAATCGGAGTAAGTGTATCGAATTTAAGGTTCCGATTAATTCAGCAATTAATAAAGACTGGTTCGAGCAGGGGCGAGACCAACCACGCTCGGGCTGCGTGGGGGTGCTGGCTGCATTGAAGATATCGCGTCCTATGCGGATGGTGCATATCGAAATAGCCTCTACGACGAAGCTTTTCTGACGCGCGGCTTCTCGACACCTGCATTGCGACTTCGTGGAGGTGATCTACAGGTTAATCACACTGTCTATAGCTACAATGGCTATGCCGAGCTTCCGGATTGCCGAGTGGAAGGATTTATCGATGCCTCCTTGAGGCTATTACACTATCCAAGTCGCGATTCCGCTAATGGGAATACTTCCTGGGCATTCAAGATCTACTTTTCGGGCGTACTTCCTTCCCTTTTCAAGTCAAGGAGCGTCCACGTCAACCAAGAGAACTACAACAAGGTCTGGCATGATAATGAGAAAGCTTTTGAGAGCTGTCTCACTGGAGAAGCTTCACTGCATCCGGATGGCGGCAGTCAATTCTTGTTTGTGTGCCATCGTGGACTTCCGTTGCCAGATTCTCCAACCCCCATCGACGATCATCATGTCATTCGGCTTACCAGAATCGATAATAGCCTAGCTTTGACCGTATACTGGGTACTTGCGAAGAATCTTGATGGCACACATGGTTTAAATCAAGTCCAGGGGGACTTTTATTCAGCAATGAAGATACTCGCTAGCGACCATGAATTCCAAGGTAGAGTCGTCATCAATAAGTGCAACCTTGGATTCGCTGGTATGGAAGCCACACAGGAGCTTTGGGACGCGGCAAAGAAGTCTTTGAAACGGCGTCATCCGCCTCAGCCTTGGAAGGTCAGCGTGCGGCCTATTAATCAAGCAGCAGGTCTCCATTTGATTGGTCGTTCGAACATTGCTGTTTGGAGACCGCAGGACTATCAGGGTGCTTTTGATGCAATCAAAAGCCTTTTCCAGGACCTAGGAGCTGGTCGTTCTGGAAATATTGACAAAATCAGGATGTTTCCAACTCTAGATGCTCGTCTCAATGGCAGTGGGTCTGCTATCATTCCACTAGGAGATTCAGCAGAAGGTACGAAGCGTATAAAGAACGTATGGGAATCTCAGCCAGTACATCTCCAAGGTCGTTGCTTGTACTTTCGTCCCGAGTTCTCGGTGCTTCAAGTCCAAGAAGTCGGTAACGATGCAAACCGAATAACGTGGACGGTGGAAAACACGCTACAACCAGATATCGAGTTCATGTCTAAAGTAGTGCCCAAATTATTTCCTGGGTTTGATCGACAGAAGGATTTCATCACAATTCCTCAGATCGAACCTGAAGAGAAATTCGTGATATCTCCAGACTTAAGCCTGAAGGACCGTCGCGTTTTCGTATTTGATTATCTCAATCGCGAAAAAATATGTGTCAGTCGCGGTGGAGATGCTTACGATCGCGAGAAGCTCTGGGGGTGTGATAACTCCTCGCCACAATTTGCCAGCAGTTCAACTGCTGCTGGCACCCAGCCTCCTACTGATCCCAATCCTCCTGCTGGCACCAAGTCTCCTACTGGGCCCAACCCCCTTGCTGGTACCGAACTTCCTACTTGCATTAACCCTCCTGCTTTGAGCGGTCTACGCATAAACCAACCACGCCTTCTTGCAGCTAGAGCTTTGAAGCCGCAAGAAATGGCTTTCAAGCCGTGGCGGAAGCTTCAAGATGAGAAAGACGCTGAGAGACTACGGGCATATACTTCTTATAATTCAGTTGCCGGTCCGGGAAGACAGGGGCGAATCCCAATTACCAATAACCTCCGAGAGCGTTCTATCAATGTTGGTTCGTCAATGCCACAACTATTTCATCAACACCGCACTCCAACAGAGTTCAAAAATCTTCAAGATGAGAACATTAGTCTTCGGAACCAAGTCTTGAGAAGAGAACTGTGTTGTCCAATTTGCACAGAGAAATTCCCTGCCTATCCACAGGATGATTCACAGCCGGGTGATGGACACCTCGGTGAAGTTGACGAAGTGAAGCGCAAGCACTTTCAAAAACACTTGAAGCAATGTCAAGCGGGAGGTAAATGCCCACTCTGCGATACCGACAGGTTCCAATTCTGGTCACAAGACGAGAAGAAGCAGCACCTAGACAATCACTACTCGGTATGGTACAATCAAGTTGCTAACGAGGAACGAAATGGTGTCTACTGTCGGGTTTGTTACATAAAATTCTCGACCAATCTGTTTCCAACTGTGGCAGATATTACTAGACACATGGAGACTCACGTCGCGGGCCTCAAGAAGTTTTGTGATAAGTGTGGCTTGGACATGAGAAATGGAAGGCTCGAGCCTTGGGAGCAAAATCAGCACCTTCAGAAGTGTATTAACGCCCCCAACAAATGCACTCAGGGATGGCCAAAGGAAGAGCAAAAGTACAAGAGGGCAGACAATCCTGAGGATATGTTCTGTCGGCAATGCGGTACCGATTTAGAAAAGGCCAATGAAAATGAGCAGACGAAAAAGCAGCACCAGAACGCCTGTGATTTGAAAAAGAAAGAGTCTAAAAAATGGGAGTACTGTGGCAAGTGTGGTGTGCTGTTGACTTTACCACAAATTACAGAAAAGCAACGAGAAGCGCATGCAAAGAAGTGTATTGTTCCTGGTGGGTGGTCGGATAGGTATTGCATACAATGCGGCGTGGAAACAGCAACACTTTCAGACCCTCAGAAGAATGCAGAACATATCAGAAGTTGTCGGTTTAAGATGCCTGAATTTGTGGATCCAAGTTGTAAGTAATGCATCTCACTTGAAGTTCGACATAAATTTCTAACTTGCACATTCAGTGAGACCTCAAATCCCGGTCGAAACCGATCACGATTGCCCAGTTTGCAAAACAAGGTTGCCAAAAGATATTAAGCTCCTGATCGCTCATATGCAAACTCATGCACGTTCCCCAGCTAAGGGTGATTGCCACATTACTCAGTCCTGTCGCGACGGCTTGAAGAGTATGCGCGACGAGTTGGAGAAGTCTGCTCTCAAATATCCGAATGAAACCCCTGATATCAAACGACCAGCAACGAAAATGCCTTCGCAGAAAGACGTCGATGACTTATTGAAGCGTCTTGATGCAGCAATACGCAATGCCGTAAATAATGGGCAGCAATCAAAGTTAGATAAGCCACCAGGAGAAGGCGCGAAGAACGAGAAGGCGGAACGCGAAGGGGGAATTATTGACCTCGATGATGATGATGTCGACGATGATGATGTCGATGATGATGATGACGACGACGATGACATCGAAGAGGAAGAGACTAGTCACACTGAAGCAGGCAACCAGGAAGGAATTCCAGAGGGAAAGCGTCGCAGTCAACGGAAGCGCAAGCGCCCCAGAGACAAAAGCTACCAGCAAGAACAAGATTCCTCCGAGGATTTCGATCTTGAACCCGAACCGGAAGATCTTGACCTCAAAAATCTCCCACCCTCCAGCAAGAAAGCCAGACTCAACCTCGACACCAGTTTCCGGCCTGATCATGGAGACGAGGATTCTGACGGAAATCCCGTTGTTTCGCCAATCAGGACAGCTAAGGGCAAAGGCAGGGGGGGTAGGAAAGCATCGTCCACTTCACACGTCGAGACTGTTTCTCTAACAAAGAAGGCCAGTCGCTTGCCTGGAAACAGAGCTGCCTCGCCAGAGAAGAAAGGAAAAGCTACTGTTTCCCGAAGGTCGGTAAGCCCTCGTGAGGCGTCTACTCCGACACCACAGGAACGGAGCAGCCGCAGCAGGAATGCAACTCCAAGCGAGCCAGCCGAAAGCAAGAAAGCAGCTTCGCCCTCAAAGAGATGGAGAAAGAGTCCTGCTAAGAAGAAGTAGTCGTGGGCTTGGGGTAACAGAAGGGGTTTGCGTTGCAGGCGTCTGGACAGCGGAGAAAGTCGGGCTTTTGAATTTCCTTTTCGTTTCGTTTATGAATTCTCCTTGTCTTTATCCTATCTGGATGGTTCTTTTCTCTTCATAACAGACGTCACTTGAGCCTTTTGACGGTTTTACTCCTTAAGACTTTGAGTGTATGGGGAAAGGGGGGGGGGGGTCCGAAAGCGCGAAGTTAGAGCCGGAATCTTTCGATATTTGAAACGGCCACCTAATATTCTGTGGCCTTGATTTCATTCCCATACATCCTCTTCTGCACTGGGTCACTAGTGACAGTAATCTTCGGGCCTCAAACTGTCCATTCGTCGCTGCCAAGAGATGTTGCGCTTGTCGTGTTAATTCCTGCTCTGCTCGCTTATGGGGTTCATTCGTATATGTCCTCATCCCCAACCCCCAACTCACACAACCCAGCCCTGGAAAAAGCCACATTCCATCACGCTGAAGAATTCACATGTGCACAGGCGGCTTACAGGGGTGAAAAGTGTGTTGTAATTTCGAAGCAGAATCTACGCGAAAATTATGCTAATTATGGTGCTTGGCGCTCCTGCTTAATTCATGAGGTCTAACAACGCTTTTGGAATACCTGAGTATAGCGTGTCAAAATAATGCGAGCATACTGTGAATATTTTTCGACCACAGAACATGTCTATGTGAGATGTATGGAGGGAAGAAGGTTTTCGTCAAGACGAGATGGAAAACTACGTGGGATTAAGAGACAGGTTCAGCCTAGGTCTTCCTATGTGCGAAAGTGATTACATTCCTTGGATATATACATTCTTCTGTCAGAAGTTAGATTGCTTGTGACAATATACATCCGACCCCACCCAAACTATTCTATCTCAGGACCAGATTAGAGCACATCCATACTAATTACCAGCTAAATATAATCACAGTCACAAGCATCCTCCTCCACCGCCATGCTCTCCAAAACAAGGAATCTACCTCGTGATAGTATTAACTTGATCCAGCTCGTTAGCTACACGTTTCTCCCGAATTGCTTTCCCTTGCATCTGGATATATATCGTTGGCAAGACGGAAACGGCAATGATGATGCCGACCATCAATCCGGCGCTGCCGCTGAGGCCAAGTGAGGTGAACATGTCTGGGAACCAGAAAGGGCCTGTATTGAAGTTAGTGCTGCGTCTCTTCTGCTTGTCGGGCTTGTGTCTGTTTGGAGAAGGGACAAGAACCGAGAACTTACCAATGAATCCCCAGGTACTTCTGACAAGATTAATAAACACACCAATACTCGCCGCGTGTTCATGATGGCAATCAACAGCATACGTAACCATAACTGTTGTAATGACCTGATTTCCGAAGCCTGCGATGGCAATGCCTACAATGGGGGTGACGTTGTAGCTCTTGATATTGTTTAATTGCTCACAGAAAACCACAAGGCCAATGATAACGGGCAGGTATCCAAAGTATGAGAGCCAGAGACGATGTTCAGGCTCAGGATGGCGCGAACGGCCAATCTTGGCTTGTTTGCGCGCCATCCACCAATCGCTCCCTCGACCACCGAGTTGTTCACCAAGTACGGAACCAATGATGAGCCCGACGAACTGGAGTCCGATCTGCTGCGGGTTGAAGCCGAACTTTTGTACAAAAAGCTGCGGGATCTCGACTGTGATGAGCACGCTGGCAAAGCCGAAGACTATGCTGTATGCTACAGTGGGCAGTAAGATATTCGGGTAAGCAAAGAGACGAATAGGTGTCCAGAAATCGCGTAGTGTGAGTGGGTGAGCTCCAATTTTGCCAAAATTTAAGTATTGGCGACTGAAGGCTGATTTCTGGGTGTTGACTACCGGGCGGTTACGCACGTATAGGGTTTCTGGCGAGAAGAAGAAATAGAGGATAAATTGCACACCGTTTATGATGGCCAAGGTCCAGTAAATCCATTCGAACCCATTAGTATGATAAGCGACGAAGCCCATGATGAATGGTCCTGAAGGAGGACTACATCTGCATTAGCATCATTTGACACGATAACAACGGTAGAGACATACCCAAGGGTGACCATAAGCGTCCAAATTCCCATCTTTGCCCCTCTCTGCCTTGCGAAAAAGGTTTCCGTCACCACCGCACTACTAATAGCAATGGCTGGCGAGATGAAGAAAGCGACCAAGAATCTCGTCACAACTTGTGAAGCATAGCTGTGACTCTCTGCACAGCCAATGTTACAGATCATAGAACACAACGTGGAAATCAACCATATAGGTCTGCGACCAAATCGGTTCGACACTGGCTTCCAGAAAAGGGGCGCGAAGCCGAGCACTAAAATTTGAAGACTAGTGAGATACGAGGCGCGTGTTATGGTTGTGTCATATGCGACAGCAATGAGCTCGAAGGCAGGAATGATACTTGCAGCTGTGAAAGTCGTCATCATCGCGTTGAAGGCAATTAGGACCAGGTTGAGATTTTTCTGTCGTAGTCAGGATAGGTTTGGCGCTCAGCGATGGGAATCTCTACTCACTTTCCATGAAGGCCAATTCAACGGATCAGCAGGGTCCATGGTTGGAAGTGGAATGAGGTCGAGCGTTCCATGTCGCTCCATGAGATAGTTGCGATGCTCTGGACTAAGATCATTTGCGTCGTTCTCAAGGTGACTTGCCACATACTTCTGGTCCTTCTCGTCTATTGCATCACCCGAATCATTGTGGACAGTGCCCGTGGTTCCGGTTGCTACGGCATGATCTTGCTGAACAATGCCATTTCCTATCATAGGGGTGTTGGGGATTTGTGCATCGTCCTCGCTAGTTCCCTTTGCGACGGTGTCTCCGGGCTGTTGCGCCACGGCTTTCTCCTCGTGGTTCATTCTTTCAATGGCCGATCGTCGCTATCCAGAGCTCTAAAGATTGCGATAATCCAGCAAAAAGAAAAAGCAGAAGTCCTCCTGATGATTGCCGCACGGCCGGGACTACTTGCAACGAAGAAAAGCACAGCGCAATGGATAGAATGGAATCCAGATGTGCACGTAAAAGCACTCAGTGTTGTTGAAGGGACCGGAACCAAAAGCTCGGCATCAGCGCCACCAAAGCTTGAATATTTGAGACGAAAGAGCCGCAGGAACAAGAAGTTGAGAGTAGAGGAATACAAAGCAGGGCTTGGCCTCAATCATATTTACACCCGTTCAACCCTCATCCCCCTCTTTCTACGCAACCCTTGCAGCTGGTCCCCACATTAGACAAGGACGAGGTGGACGAGCGACGCAAGTAGATGTTGGTGACATGACCTTAGCGAGGACTGGCCTTACAATGCCCTGCTTCGTGATTCGACCAGCAGGGGGACTCTCCGAAAGGCCGACCCTGAGACACGCTGAGATGCCAATAGCCGGCAATACATCTGGATAGCGTCGGTGACGGAGTCCGTAAACCGCACTCACCATCCCATCGCAGGCGGGGACAGCAGGTCTGGGCAATATGTAAGAGAGGTGCCCTGCGGCCACCGACCATTGCTGCGCGCACTGTGGGTGTTCCACACGCTGCGGAAATACATGGCCTCCTTCTTGGGACGATGGTCCGCCTTCGAGATGCCAAGGAAGCTGGCCCTCTCGATGTGCCGTATCGATGGAAGGCAGGACGATGCTTGTCGCCCAACTGGTTTGGGAGTGCATGGTGGACGGGGGAGATGAGGGTTGGGTGCACGTGGGGATGGCCCCGTTCAGCAAAGTTGGTTCGTGGTGTGGAGGAGACGCAAGAAACCGGGGTATCAGAGGTGGAGTGGGAGCGGACTTAGCGAATCATGGGGATGAGACGCCGGGCCACTTCCCCGTGCTGCGTCGGCCACCTTTCCTCCGTACGCGCGACCTGTGTCTGCGACTCGCTGGCTGTGGTCTTTGTCGTCCGTCGCTGTCACACAAGTAGCAACTCGCTGCATGCTGAGATCCTTGCCACTGCCGACCGTGGTTAGCACCCGTTTTCCTGCTCATTTCTGAGGCTGGCCGTCCACAAAGTCGCAGGGACGAGCGCCATGAGCCAGATGGGAGTTGATCTCGGTAGTTCGTGTCTTGCAGAACCCCGTGGCTCGACTGTCCTATCGTAGCAATGCTCTCGCCTTCGTGCCTTGGGGAACAGCTATCGGTAGTCGAGCGCTGTCTTTCCTCGGGCTGGATCTTGCAGAACAGCAGAGGAGTATTCCATGGCGACTAGATAATTCAATCGACGCCGAGCTCTGCTGAGCAGACTCCTGGTTCTTGTGCCAAGTTTTGGGCCAGCACGCCAGCGGTTCAGCGATATGCTAACACTCGAAGCAATATCTAGAAACTTGAATTTTGGAAAGAGAAAAACCAAAGAACACATTTGGGGAAGACCTGCTCCTTCAACGCCTATCTCAAGCACATCTAGATGTATTGAACAGCAGCTCCACCAGAGTCGCCTAGGACAACCACGCACCACAGGCGGAGAGGCAGAATAACCGCGTGATGCTCGCAACGAACTCCAGAGGGAGAAGGACACTTTTCTCTGATCACTGGAGATTGCGAAGTGGTCGTTTCCCGCTGAAGCCTTCCAAAGGACGTCTTATGTATCGGTCCCAGACACGTAGGAAGACTATGGTCACACTTTATCAGTCCACAAGTGTCGTGATCTTGGGACGGGGATGGGACTTTGTGCATCGGGATTGTGCACAATGACGATGACCGCCTCCCCTGCTTGATGAACACAACAGGCAAAAGAATGACGGGAAAGTGCTAAATCAGACGGTCGCAAGCACCGCGGCGGCCTGAGGCACCTTTACTGGATAGGACTTCCACAAGGGGACAAATTTACCCTGCACGACCTCGTCTCGCGACGGCATCCCACCCCCAACCATATACTCGCCATCGTTTCTGACTCTTGCTACCTGCTATTAGACCTCAAGGCTAACCCACTAACCCCTTCTTTCCATCTTCACCGCGAGCCTCAACAGCATTTCCTATTCCAACCGTCCTATCTGGGAATGTGATCACGTTTATTGTGGACTGGCACGCCCAGAGATATGGCTCACTCCAACGCTCTTAGCACGCAACGGTACATGCAGAAGCGCAAGTGGCAGCGAAAGTAGGTATATACAAGGCTATAGCCTTGGACCTTCCAAGCCGTATTTTTTCCTTTTGTTCCCTCCGGCCTCTGCAGTTTCCCTGGGCGTATTGAGGTCGTCATGGTCATCAAGGGCCTCATTCCTGCACCGAAAGGGCGGGTCCGTACTGCTGTTGGACACAAGTATCTCGATGCATTACAGGCACATCTCAATGGAGACTCCGATCGCTCCTCCTCCTCGTCCCCTCCGGCCGGGTCAAAGTCCCCTGGTTTGAATCTTCTGATTCTTGGAATTACGTCCGGCACAGCTATGGATGATATCGACTTTGCCCTCTGCCGTTATACACAAGAATCACCCGAGGCGCCCCTACACCTTGACCTAATTCAAGTATGTCTCTCAGTCAGCGGTCCTAGATCGAGCTAACAGGTATCAGTATGACTCCGTTGTCATGCCCTCGAAGATACGAACCGAGATCTTGTCAATGTTGCGAGAGGATGCGGCTCCCCCTAGTATGCTGTCGCAGATGGACGCTGAGATGGGACATACGTTCGCCAACGCGATACATATTTTTGCGCACAAGCACGGGATTGCAGTAGATGACATTGACTTGATTGGATCGGGAGGACAATTAATCACTCTGACCGGAAAGCCCGTGAAGGGCCAACATCGTTCGAACATGTGCCTAGGCGAAGGAGCTGTCATATCAGCCAAGACTGGTGTCACAACAGTCTCGGATTACCGGACGGCGGAACAGGCAGTTGGTAGACAAGGCGCACCTCTTTTTGCGTACTTGGTTGGGCTCTTGCTGCATCATCCGACGAGGTTGCAGATCTGTATCACGATTGGCGGTATCACAACTGTTTGCTTTATACCGTCGGATAAGAAGGGCGGTATAGATGCCATGTACGATTGGGATACTGGGCCCGGCACGACTCTCATTGATGCCGCATTTCGGCAGTTTGGGCTTGACCCAGCTGCAGATCAAGCACGGTCACTTCTGCATGGTCAGGTATGCCATGAGATTATCGAGGAGCTTTTGGCCAATGATGAATATCTGGCCAAACGACCGCCCAAGACAACGGCAAGAGAGATCTACGGAGATGCGCTGGCTAGTCGGATCATCTCGATGTGCCTGTATCGTGGATGCACACCAGCCGATACAATAGCGACACTAACCCGGTTCACATCTGCGAGCATAGCTCAACAGATTCTGCTCTATGGGCCAGGCCGGGAGGCAATCAATAACGCCGATATCATTGTTGATGGACGAGGCATGTCCAATACACAGTTGATCGCAGATCTGCAAGCCGAGTTCCCTGGTGCACAATTCGGGTCCTTTGATCGTACGGGAATCCCGAGCAACGCCAAGAAAGCCGTTGGGTTCGCCATGCAGGCTATGGAAGCTTTGTTAGGTAGAGCATTGCCCGTGCCAACGAATGCTGATGTGCGTCGACCCAATACCATCACCGGGAAACTGGCGCCAGGTCTGAGGTGGAGAGAGGTAATTGAGAAGAGTGTTTTATTTAGCGACGCTGGTAGGGGATGGGAAGGCCTGCCCGAGGTGCGAGAGTTGATTGTGAAGCAGAAGGAAAAGTTGCTGGCGTGAGTCGTCTCGTTGCTTTAGAACTTTGTTCGGGCAGGCGGTTTCGGTCTGTATTTATTGATATCATGGGCGTCTCGGACCGTTTTGTTTTACGGGAATATCCATTTCAACGCCTAGCATCAGAGCAATGACCATCTCTTTGAACAAGTGCTCGGTAGTGAGCCGTGTTAACATCTTCTGCGACGTGACCCTATTTTCCCAACCAATTTCTCTATCCTAATAGCACGTCCTATGCTGTTCCCCACAGCCATGAGATAGGTCTGGCTTCACCCCAAACCCCGTACTCTTTACCATCATCCTAATCTTCGACCAAGCCTGTCAGTACAAGACTAACAATGCTCTGACCCTCCATCCGAAGACCTACCGTTTGTCATGACAGATTGGACATCGACACCAACAAACAGCCACTATGCTAAAAATGAACACCCCCTCCCCTTCGCCTGCCCCAACAAAACCAGCACAGATCTGTTCGTTAGCTGCCCTGGGGAGTTTAGTAGTATAGTACAGTGCCTCGTGGTCAGGTTTGGTGTCTTTCGGACAGCAGTTCCTCTCGGCATATTGGGAGCCGGGAACTCAGGACGGCGGATGTCTATTCCAAAGACTCCTACTCAGTAAGCGGCCGTCGACGAGGCGTCGACACTAATACAAATCGCTTCCAAGGGACGACAGGAGGGATGGGGAGTCTGAGGTAGGCTAGGCGGAGAGATAGGTAGCCAGCCGTTAAGAAATCGATGTATCAGACATCCCAATGCAAGTGGCTGGCTTTTCTATCTGTGCAAAAAGAAGAGAGGGTTCTAGGTATGGCTGGCTACATGACGCCGGTGAGCTCAACAACTTGGTTGGATAGGGCTTGCTTATGCATTAAGCTTCAAGCGTGGTATCGGCAGGTAGGTAGGTAGGATTGGTCGGTGTTTGGGCTGCAGCACCAAATCAACCTCTGCTGGTGTGGTGTGGTGGACACATCCCTTCTGGAACTTGTTTGGTTGGCTCATGCCCTCCATTACAGGCGCCCGCCTTGGGGAGGGCGATTTTTGCAGACGTGCAACAAAAAAGCTTGCATGGTGGGAAATCAATCATCTGACCTTGGCCGGCGCGAATGCTTCCTCGTCTTCTGCTAAGGTGCGTTGCTCTTGTTCTGGACTGTGGGAGAAAGAGTTTGGTAGGGCTTGTATGAGACAAATGTGATATCCGTGGCCGTGGATGCGGGATTACAATGGGCTGCTCAAAGAGGAACTAATGAACTGATGATGGCTTGGTACACCTTCTAGGTGACGGTCATGTGACAGTAAACCCCGTGCGGTGCGGCAGTAACACATCACAGTGGAGTCTGTCCACTCCCCTAGACCAGCTATAATTGGCAGGTTACCATTGTAGGTATTGGATCCGGGCAATGCACCTCAAAGGGAGGACACACATCGGTGTATGTACTGTGATTGAGGGAGTGTTATGTCAAAGACAAGGATGGCAATCCCCTTTAATCATCCCATCTCGGGGCCCGGCTGAATGCTGGCCTGTCGCGGCATGCTTTGCATTTGCTTTTCCTCCGCTAGACTGCTACAATACAGTAGGTATGCCATGCCACTCCACCGATGCAAGAAAGCATTATCCGGGGGGTTGACGCATGAGCTGCAATCAACCAACCCACTTTTGCTGCCTGCGCCCTCCTGCCTGAATACATTTTCTAGAGGCACGGATTGCTTTAAAGTGGTGCGGCGCGGCATGTGTGTTGGATTATCTGTTTGGTGTCGCGGATGGTCGGAGAGAAGAGAACCTATGATATTGCGATAGTGGATAGGTTAGACATGTGCCTTGCATGTGATTTTAATTGCTTTTTCTGCTGCCGCCGTCAGTCAATACTTGTCGGGAGTTACGCATTTGGCGGTTCACTTGACTATTAGTGTGATATAATGGATAGATAAGCAGTCTTTACCAATACAATGGTCAAATCTTAGATTTTCCCGAGGTTTTTGTGCCGAGAATAATAGAACACAAAGACCAGCCGCCAAGAGTCAGAGAAGGATGGGTGGTCCATGAACCCTGTCTTGCTGCTCCCTCTGACCCATGCCAACCGTAGAGAGGAACAACATGGAGAGCGTTCTAGCGAGAGCTGAACGACATGCAGTTGCTGAATTGAGACCTTGGACCGCAGACGGAGATCATTATTTTAGGCGGGAATGTGCCTGGGGTGGTGACATTTCTTTGTGTCCGTGGTCCTTACGAGGAACCGAAAATGCTCGACACGAATGCAAAGCCCAGCCAATTAAATGTACGGGCTGCGGATTTACTCTGCGATAAAAAGGCTCTTAAAAGTCACTTTATGTTTGGTTTATGTATCTTGGGCTATGAGAGTTGGTTCTTCCACATCGGGAAAGTAAGCGGACACGCGAGTAGATGTTACAATACGAGCCAGCGGTTGGCATAGGTGGCCATCCTGAACCCGGTAGATAATCAATAGGCCAGCTGATCCTAGCTATAATCAAGAGACTCGGGATTTCTGCACATGGTAATCGATATCTGGGAAAAGGAGTGTCTGCCGGATGGTCTAGATGCAGATGCTAGTGCCGGGTTTTGATGCTGCTTCATACTTCTTGATGTAGTTCTATCTCCTCCTGGATAGGGTCTCCCGTTAGTTACATACGGTACGGATGCATACACGGCTCGGCGTAGCCTAACGGGATGAGTCGGTGCGTGCATCGAGGGAGGGAGAATACGCTTCGAAACCCTCGAATGGCCGATGCTACGTCCTGTTCGGAAGTTGCAAGTTTCTGAGAAGCTGCTTTCCTATCAGGATTGAACGAACGTTGTAGCGAGCAAGTGTACGGTAGCAGCAGGCTTAAGAACCTTATTTTACCATAATCATTGTTGTGACGAGGGAAACACACGATGACATCCAGTAGCAGTACCACGGGCGAATAAAGCCTCGAGAGTTATAATTCTCGTATTGCTTTTTACTTTTGTTTCGCGTCTGACCTTTTTCTCACGGTGCTGCTCCCTGGATTGTATGGCTGAGTTCCTAGCCAAGGAACTCTGTTCTGCCAATCGTCAACTTGGTGAGAGGCGCCTCCTCAACAGCTCTCGTGCCACCATTCGTAAGTGAGGTCAGGCTCCTCATCTGATGGGGATGGCTTCCCTGCTTCTCAAGGTTTGTGGTGTCACCCTACTACAGACTAGGCGACCAGGTCGTGTTGTGATGGCCTTACGGCTGTTCTGAAACACGGTGGCATCCTGTATTGCACTATCCAAGATCCGGATTTTGTTGGTAAGAGCTGATACACGAAGTAAGTGACGGAAAGACAAACCCTGTCGGACAAAGAAATCGTTGCTTGGAAGTCCATCGCCCGGAAGCATGGGTTAGATGCGCGTCCTAGTCCCATCAAAAGCGTGCGGTGGTTTCCCCAATCATCGGCTCTATTCGTAGGCTCCATTCAGTCTCGAGCCTCGATCATCTTGACACCGCGGCCAACTCGGTACAGGCCTAAGGTTCAGGAGCGAAGGCGATGCTGCTCATACAGAATCGCATGTCAGCGAACATGCACCCTTGGTCCCACGTGCATGGCGGGCATACCGGAAATGTGTGACCGGAAGACAACCAGGGCCTCGGGGCTATTTACCTTCTACATTCTGTCAGATGAGCGCGCATATCAGTGAAATGAACGGAGACTGAGCCACCCCTTATCTCACAATCTCAAATCCCAGCTGGCGATTGTGCACCCTGGCATCATCACCAGCAACGGACGGCACCCAGCGCGGGTGTTGCCGATAAAGCATCATGTCCTTTGATGGTACAGAGAGACTTCTGGGCTAAGGGTCGGGAATATCCATGCCCAACAGGGTCGAGAAATGCAGCTGCCAATGGAGAGTGGGATGATGTTCGCAAAGACGTCGCGTACGGGGAGCATCCAGGCCTGAGAACCATATCAGATTCTCGCTACCACAGCTGCGGACCGCCGTCCAGTCCGTCCGAAGCACTTTCGGTCCATGTGCTCGTCTTGTCAGTCTCCGGCGGGCCTCAGATCACCCGCTGTTCGCAACGCTCAACCGTCATGGATCAGGAGCTGGGCTGGCCTCGACCTGCACATTTCGCATCTTTCGTGCCTGTCAGCCTGTGTTACCATTCACCCACGACCCCTGGATGCGAGGCTTGGCCCAGACGCTATCGTAGGACCGTAGGACGGCACCAATACTAACCTCCGCTGCGCTACTCTCCTGTGCGGCGCCATACACCACGCAGGTACAGGACACCCGCTGCTTCTGCGTCCTCACGCCTCCAGTTTTGGGTTCTGATGGCGGCTTCACCTCAAACTCTACTGACAGCTGGGGAAGGCAGTAGTGCTACCCAGCCCTTCGCAACGGACGGTGCCATCGCTGCGATGCCCGATCTCACTATTCCCCGATGTCGGTACATCACCTGCTTGACCTGAGCCATCGGACGCTCTGTTCCGTTCACTGGCTGATATGTCCTGGCCAACACCTGGCTGTGTTCCGCCAGCCCGTCGCGACTTTTACCAAGATATCTCTTGTCCGTCCAGAGCTGCCCAGCGAGTCGGAGATCCACCTAATGCGTGCTGAGCTGCATCCAGTATGGGTGGCAGTGAGCTTGAGCATGGACATGGGCGTGGGCGTGGGCGTGGGGCCCAGAGACAAGGTCGCTCATCTTGAGCTCCGCCATTCATGCCCGTTGTGCCATAGGGCTTACTTCGAAGCTATGCTGAGAGTACCATCTTTCTCTTTCAGACTTGTCCCCTACCGCTGTCCCTGCTTACCACGAGTCCCTATACCGCTACCCATGCTCACGTCTCTGCTTCTACGGCGCAGGTCAAAAGTCAAACCCCAGGAAAAGGGCTGCTCCATACACTGATCGCTTCCTCTTTCGTCTTTCCTACTTGTACCCAAGCTCTCCCCCTCCATCCTCATCTTGTATCCTCCCCTCTTTCGACCTGATCTTCGCTTGGTTGTCACTACATACCAACACATCCAATCTCAATACAAGGTGTGTATGAACATACTCGACTCTGTTTTGTTCATCCGCGTTTGCGATTTCTTTGTTTCGATTCTTCTCTCGATGCAGTCAGACTGACTATCCCGGGTCATCTAGCGTGCTTCTCAACCACTTCTTTGTTACATTTTCATATTCTCGACACTTGTACCTTTCCCTGTTCTTGGTTTCCACCATCGAAGATAATAGTAGCCTTTGATCTATCAAGTTTCATCTTGCCTACCTATCAAGAGTGATACAAGTTCTAAGGTCGTCCGCTATCCTGGAAGACCTCGAGGTGAACCCGCCATTCGGACCTCTACGCCTATCGAATTCTGAGGGATCAGAATATTTCCGAGAAATAGATATAGCTTCGCGATTGCATAGTTAGCAGCCATACTCTACCCATAGCAGAGCGCTTCAATTCCTTGCTGTACTCCCAGTCACCAAAGCCACTAGGCAACATGTCCGGGCGAAGTGCTCATGTGAGGAAGGAAAAGACCAAAGTGAAGGACTCGGATGCGATCACTATACGCGAAGAAGCTCCGATCAAGTTGCCGCAGCCTACTCCTCCGGCAGCTGCTATCGCCAATTTCCCACTCCCAGGTATAGAAGGACGACCAACGCAATTCGCACACGATATACAATATAAGAACCACAGTTATGGACAGCAATCCAGCGCCAAATCGATCGCTTCATCGCAGTCGGACGAGAAGCCAAACCGGCTCCACGATGACCTGGCATATGCGCGAGTTCGAAAACCGCACCTTCCAGCGCTTGATGTTTCTGGAATCGAGAAGTCGTCATTTCGATCTATGATGGACAAGAAGAGTGAAAATGTCCGAGGAAGACTAGCAAAAACTTTTGGTGGAAAGAAGAAGAGGGACGATGAAATGGAACCAAGACCACCAACATCTGCGACGGTCAGGCCGGATGCCCAGAGTCCTCTGGAAATGGACGCTGGCTATTACGACAATGTTCCGCCGCCCATCGCCATTCGACCCAAGATGCAAACGCAACCCTCCATCGAACAGCTCAGCCAGTCCCCGCGTCCAGGACCACCACAAACTAGTCTCCCACCAATTCCGCAGGGACCCCAATTAAAGCGATGGAACGGATCTGGAAGAGCTCCCCAACCCTGGAATAAGCTCAGAAAAGATCCGGAGCTCTGGGATCCAAATGGAGATACCTTGGTGTATTTTGGTCACGAGAGTCAGCAACCACGACAGCAACCATCATTCCGTTTGTCGTCGCATATTTTAGAAGGGACTGAATCAAGATTTCTAGTCACGCTACTTCGCGAGGGTGCTACCGATGATATGAGTGCTTTCAACATACCATCTTCCCCCGTCAGCTCTCCAAGTACGAGAGCAGCAATGCCATTTGCTCGATTACAACGAGGAATGCCGACCCCACCCATGTCTGAAAATGGTACGAGCACATATGATGGACAGATTTCGTATGAAATTTACTTCCAGACTCCGCCTCATCTTTCCAAGTCAGATTCCATTAGACATCAGGTCACTACGAGAAATGTCTTCGCTATACTATACGGCGCTTCTTTGGTAGGAATGAACCTTTTCCAGGCGCTGAACGACCTGCACGAGCGATTGGAATCTTGGATGCCTTCCGATTCCGAAAACTCAACTCTGATCATTGATTATATTGCCAGCAGAGGAATTGATGATGTGCGAAATGATCCTGCCACGGCTGCAAGCCTACTAGCATGGAGTGAAAGCCAGGGAATACGTTGGGAAGAAGGATGGAGAGAGGCATACATTCACTGCTCTGGAATGTATAACAGATTGGAGCTGTTGCCAGACTATCGATACATTACACCTATCTCAAGAGCACTCCTGGAGAGGTCCAGTCTGGAAGTACAAGTGCGCATTCAGTCTAGCGAGGATCGCTTCTCGGAGTTCGATTTCAACGATATGTGGCCAATAATGAGTTCCCCACCACCTCCAGCAAGGGGGAGCTTTGAACGACTAAGGAATTTCTTCGTGCAACATTATCAGGCCTCTTATGGATCTTGGCCCCCCAGCATTCAGCCTGGAGATGACCAATGGCTTTCGCGCGGTGTGGCCCAGAGACTGCAAAAAGATTTTGGTGCTTTGTACGACTATCTGGTGAACCGCGAGGTTGTATGGGATTGTACCGAGGCCAGCAGTGGCCGGAAATGGAACATCGACAATCCTGGAAATAAGGCATTTGATGCTGACACTTCAGATCTGCCAATGACAGATATTTTGGTTGCATTCGATAACCGACACAAATATCCTCATATACCTCATCCATACCCACTTGTACCAGAATCAATCCCCGTCAAGTCTTCATCCAGAGAGAATTTGTTCAAGGCAAGCAAGAAACCGCTGCCACGGGAGGACAAGATTACGGAACGTCGCGCTGCACTTGCTTACACCGAGTCCACAAATATCTACCTTCTCGGATCGGATTTCGTGACCAACGATCTTGTGGATGCGTTTGTTCGCTTCGAGAAGAGCGACAAGCCGGCCGAAGTAGACCCATATGCAGCTCGACGAGGGCGATGGGTGTTGATTTATGGCATTCTGCAGACTCTGGCTACTGTCGCCGTTGACACACCAAACATGCGATATAACAGCGAGGTCAATTATCATTTGTCGCCGCGACTCCGCGGAACGCCTCCATGGAGAGGTGCAAACCAGAACATTGTTGAGGCGGGTCATGAAAACAGCCACTGCTGGACCATTCCGCGAATCTGGAACGGCGAGGGTTCGCCGACGGTGTCTATCGCGGCTCCAACAACTGGTCATTCCAACTTGTCTCGAAGACAGACACTAGTCTCCAATCGCTCATCCACCGCTGTCAGTACGACCGACAGCGATACAGGAAGCTCCATCCGCCAGGGCCGTTTCAGCAACGGCAGCAAGACCGGCAGAAGAAAGGGAGGAAGCCGAGATCATAGCGAGAAGGATTATAGCTACGCCAATTATGTACCGGGTATCGAGAAGGTCGAGGAGTGGCCAATCCGCGAGGAGAGCAAAGATATGCGGGCACCACCGTTAATTATCAGGGACTTTGACGAATATAATTTTTGACTGGCCGACGAAGCAAAAATGCCTGAGACGGGGCAGGCAAAAGCCGTCGCCGTGACGAAATTTGATGGGACACGCAAGCTAAAGAGGGTTACGAGAGTTCTAGACGAGCGGATGGGAGGGGATTGGGTGTTATGGGATACGAATTTGGGACCGGGTACAGCTGGGCCAGGGCCGGGTTTAGGGGGAGGTAAGGGAGAATGACGATAAGGGCACTTGGCAACTGATAATACTGCGAATCCATGAGCGACTTTTTTCCTGCGGCTCTTGACTGCATAATCAGTCTCCGCTTTTTCTGGGATGGGAGGACAAGTCCCTTGGTGTTAGGTGTTCTTGATTCATCATTAGCCAGTTTCTGTAGCGGTGAACATAATCTGTAAAATGGAAAGAATTCCTATCTTCCTGGAGCCAGACGCGCGACATCATTGCTCTTGTGTTTTGACAAAGTTTTATATGAACAATTCCCAGCTAAAAGTTGGCTTGGGAGTTGCTCGTTAACTCAAGTGACTCGTTCTCGTTAGCTCCCGGCGCAGCCCTACGCTTCTCCCCGCCATAAGCAGCGGGCCCGTCCTCTCGTGCCCCGCTGGCGTGACACAACCGCCCACCTGCCCGAAATATATTTTGGCGGCGCTACAGCACCACCGACGACAGACATCCACGAGCATACCCAGCCCGCTTCGTCATGGCTGAACGGCACGCAATCCTCAATGCACGCGCCCTCAGCACTCTGCTCGATCGAGATGACCGGGTCTCGAAAATTACCGACGGGTACGGCGATTTCGACCTGGCCCCGAAAGGGCTCCAATGCCTCCATTGCTACGACCCGCTGGATCGCGTGGCCCGGAGCGTACCCATTGAGGAGGAGCTAGAGGCCATGAGCATGGGTGGCGCCGCTGCGTAAGTCAAGATGACTTGAAGAGCCGGACGGCCATCATACAGCGCAAGATCACGCTAGGACTGACCAAGCCACGTTTTTTGCAAACAGCGCGCCGCTTCAAGGCTCCTTCCTCGCCCTCCCCAAAGACATCCGCGATCTCATCTACCAGCACTGGCTCGCGCCCTTCCAGAACCCATGGGACCACGGCCGCATCCATGTCGCCGTGGGCGTGGTCTACGACCGCCGCTGCCACCCCTTCCGCAACGGCTACAGCCTGACCGTCCCCGTCGCCGTGGCCGCTCGAGACAATGATTATCGCCCCGAGGCACCCCATTACCACCTCGCGCGCGGCGAATACCATCGACTTGCCGCGCTTGCGCAGACCTGCAAGCAAGTGCGGGCCGAGCTCGGCGCGATGTTCTGGCGGAATGTCTACGTCGATATCGATCACTGGGAATACCTGTTCGTCGACTTCCTCCAGGACCGGCCGGCGGCGTGGGCGGGGATCAAGAAGTTGCGGATGGTTTGGGCGTGTGAGGATCGGGCCACCGATCTCAACGATGGCTGGGGCTCGATTGTGGAGTTCTGCGACTTCATCCACAACAAGCTCGAGCTCGAAGAGCTCATCTTCAATCTCGAGACGTGCCCGCGCGTGGTGAAGGATATCCTGGCCATGGGCAACTCCCTGAAATGGGTAAGGGCTTTCCGGCAGTTGAAGATGGAGAAATTGAGCGTGGTGTTGAGTCTCTGCCGCGACAAGAACGAGGGCTCGGATATGAGTGATCTCTCGGACGGGACCCACGACTATTTAGATTCGGATTCCGAGGACGAGGAAGATGTAGCAGTGAGGCAAGCTGCGCTTGACTATTTGGCACAGGATGAAGATGTTGCGCTTTCCGAGGACGATGAGGAAGAACCAGGCCTGGATGCTGCATCTACGGGATCGAGCTCCGGCCTGGAAACCCCTTCGGAAGAATCATCAAGCTCGGCTTCCTCTGATGTCGAAGATGACGACGAGGATGAAGATGTTGATGACTATGACGATGACGATGAGGACTCGATAGGTTCGATGGAGTTCAGGGAAGCGCTCAGCGCAGAGCTAGCTCCATTGATAGAAGCGCTATTGCATCCTCCCTTCGAGCATGCCGAGCAGGTCTCGGCTGCAGATGAGTATCTGGCCGAACGAAGAGCGCTGGGCGACGATGGGAGCAAGAGTGAAAAAGTGGAGGTGGAGGGAGGAGAGGAGTTATGATTGTCGTCTTGTCTGAGCGATGGCTAGCTTGTTTTCTTGCTAGCTTTCTGGTGCTAATATGTTTGGCCTTCATAGCCATCGAGACCGAGATGGTCACTTGTAAGTCTGAAGTTTCTTTTGGGGGGTCGTCGGGCGAGGAGACATTCATACGGTAAAGACAATGGGAACTTCTCTCTCAGGAGACCTTTTGGTTGTAATGTTTCTCGATGTTCCTACGAATTGGGGCCAATAACCCTTATGTATGTAAGGTACTCATTCTATTTCTTACGCCCCGATGAACCCTCCTTTGTCCCTCGCTTAAGCCCTCGTCTCTGATAGAAGGTACCGTTACCTACAGGCGGCCGGTCCTCAGATGATTTGAAGGAGAGTGTACCTTCGCTATATCTAAATGTAAATGTACATATACCTCTGAGTGAGCAGGTCAATTAGGTTTCCAGAAGCCTGCAGCCAATTGCTTGAGCGTCCAGCCACTGGAACCACGCAGTATTCCGCCGCTCCAGCCATGTCCGCACCGAATTTAAACCTCTCGATTCGGAAAGCCACCTACTCAGCAGCAGGCGTAAAAATGAGCAAACCAACCGTCTCATCTCTTGTACCTGTCTCGGCCTTCTACTTCGTCGTCGTTGCAGCTTCCAAGAACCTCACACTCACGTGGCCCTCGTCCCGCTCTGCATTCAAGACCGCCTCCAGCCGCCTACAGAACAACACCTTCTCGTCCCGCTCCACACTCGCCGTCTCGATCCCAATGTCCAACGTCCTCAACCCATCCATCGCACAGAGTCCCTTACGGATCCAGCTCGCCGCCGGGTCTAACAGGTTCTCATTGACAGAACTCGGCGACGCTAATGGCCCGCGGATCCCCAACCGCAACTCCTGGACGCCTTTCCAGAGCTGGCACAGGTCGATCCACTCGTGACAGCTTCTTCCGCTGTGCATCAGATCGCGCGCCAGCACTTCCACGCCCACCCTTCGGAGCGCGTCGCGCTGCCACGGTTTCAGGGCGCAGCGCGAGAACTGGCGCGCGGCGTAGACGCCGCTCCAGAACCAATTGACGAAGGTGAAGGCGTTGCTTTCGAAGGGGAGACGGTGGGCTTCTTGGTAGATCTGTTTGCAGCTGGCGAGGAGACCCGTGGGGAGTTTCCCGCGGGTGGTGGGGTGGGATGGGCTGTCCGGGAGGAGGGAGGGGAACGTGAGACCCGGGTTGCTGATTACGATGGGAACGGCGAATCCGGTGGGTTGAGAATGTGCTGCGGATAGTGGGACCGTGTTGGGGGAGGTGATTCTGGACGCTGGCGCAGGTGCGAGGTGGCTGTGGATGGCGCGGTGGGAAGCGATGGTGAGGTAGTAGATCTCGAGCCGAAGTTCGTAGGGGAGGCTCAGGAAGCCGCCTTTGCGGGGTGGTTGGGCTGGTAGCTCTAATTCTGATTCTTGGGTGGTTTCTGTTCCTGGCGTAATTCCAGCTATGATATCGTCCTTGGATGGTGGATCGGGATAGCCTTGTACATTCTCCACATGCATGGTTGAACTAAACCCCACGATATCTATCTTACTTTCAACGCCCCTCTTGACCGACGTTTCAATTTCAGGCATCGTTCGAGAATACTTCCGTTCCGTCCTCTCCGTATTGGTGTTTCTTCTCGGAGGAAATGTCATATCAGGCACCCATTTCTGAGCAGGCTGTTCCTCTGGTATCGCCGAGGATCTAGGTGCAGCAGCCCTGGGCCCCGTCCGAGCACCGTTCTCCCCAGGGCTGTGGCTTGAGGCCGCCAATTCAGAGGTTGATGTTGATAAAAGGAGTGAGTACCGGGGCGGAAGGGCCAGGTTTTGCGGTGGTGACTCCATGGTATATTCCTGACGTTGTGGCCGTGGTGCTGCTCGGCTCGAGCTGCACCGAGGTGGGAAGGTGAAGTCGGGCTTCTGGTAGGTTTGCTGCCTCGTAGCTGGGGAAGACGAGCTGGACTCGGTCGAGTGTAGCGTCGTCGTCGTCGTCGCCATGATTGCCCTTGGAGTCCTGCCTCGGAGGGACGAAAGTGGCGATGGGGTGAGTTGAAGGAGGATCAGTAAGTCAATCACATGGGTGATGATTACTATACGGGATAGCTAGCTTTGGAAACACTAGCTTGACAATGGGTGTAAGGAGTCGGGGCTTTCGTGGAGGAAGGAAAGATATCCAAACTCTGAACCTGATCCGGAGTGGGATCAAGACGATGCTTAAGAGCGCCGGGGGAGTCGAACGTGATACCTACCGTGGCTGGCTGAGAATACTCCGCGATCCACATACCGTCCGAGAGCCAGCGCCAGGAGTACAGCGCGACTAGGAGCTACTCGGTTCAGGACTGGCATCGGTCCAATGGGCAGCCTTCTTCCTGTGCCATCACTGTACGTAGTCTACCCGTCCACCTGGCATTCGTGTCGCTGACTGCGGCGGGAACTGGGGATCTGCAGGTGCGTATGGCTGAACAATAAGAATCGAGCCGACATAAGCACCGCGGACTTCCGGATTCGGATATTTAGAGTTCTCGGTCTGGCTGGTTTGATTGGATGAGTCAGTTCAACTCAGTCGCTGGCATGGGGTAATGTTGGATCCGTAGCGGGATACCTCGATGTTGTTCTGGTCTTTAGCCTTAGCTGCTGCGGGGAGGAGGATGCTAGTCCCTCCCGCCTCGCCCTGTAGCCTCCATATGGCCCGGATATTAGGCTGACTCACCATGGACTCTACCAGGAAAGAAGAACCCAGCCGAGTCGACCAGTGATAAGAGCCGGTGTTGGCTTATGGTCTGACAAAGAAGTGGTGGAGTCGATACGGTCTTGGCCGGAAGAGTCAATGGGCAGGAAAAGATAACCAGCTGGTCGTATACACTGCAGGAGGGGCCGAGGAAGAAATGAAAGTAGACAGTAAGCACAGGGTGTTGATTTAAGTCCCACCTTAATTCCACATCATACAATCAGACCCCGTGCTTTATTTCAGCCGCCTTCTGCCCTACGACGGACAGACGAGCGATGGCCTTGCTACAATATAAGATACAAGAGCCTCAACGCACCGTGGGCCATTGCGAAAGGCCCGAAACCACGAAAGCATCGTCCATTCCCTCGCCGCCGATCTTGATCCGGGCGCCGTCCCACAAGCTGGACGGTAGCAGTGACATTCTCGCTGGATTAGGGCTGACAATACCCCCCGGCGCCACCCTCCATGTCCCCATAAACCAAACTGTAAGGCACCAGTCTCCCCATAGAGCAAGCAGCACTTCATGCTTCGGGTATCCCTCGTTGTTCGAAAACCGACCGCCCTGCGCCCAGTCCAGCCCATCCCCAACCAATGCAAATAACACCAGAGCAAAACCAAGTATAGCATAGCATAGTAGCACAGCACAGCACAGCACAGCAATATCGCACACGACGCTCTCCTCCGCCTCGCTCTCCCCACCGATCTGCGTGATCGTCTGCTGACGCCTATTGGCCAGCTATTCGGCCCTCGCCCAACCGCGCGGGGCAGCACGGCTCTCTAGTTGTAGGTAACGCGACCATTCTTGCCAAACGACAGACTCCAGCGCTTCATGCCCCAGCGGCGCACGTAGAGCACACGCGGGATGACGGTGTACTGGTGCATCTGATGCTGGACGTGGAAACCCATTCTGACAATGGCGGGTAGACTTCTGCAGGGGGGATGTACGGGTTAGTGTGTGGTGCTCGAGGCAGGATTGAGGGGAGTGGATGCGCGCTGCGGTTGCGACGTACCGGATGAGGATTGGTTGTTATTGTAATGTCAAAAGACGGGGGTAGGGACGTGCGTGTTGAAGGGGGTCGATAATTATATAGTTGTGGGTTTTATGATTTGTTTGTAGGACGAAGGTAGGGGAGAGCTCAGAGGATAAGGGTTATCTTTTCTAGAGAGTTGGAAGTTGGAAGTTGGAAAGAAGCCTCATGACACGACACCACGCCTACGTACGCCAAGGCTGCAATGCCTCACCTTGCCGTGGTCCATCATCTAGCAGTTGCATTGTGGAAATGACATGAGTGGCACACATATATACCATACTCTCAGATTAAACAAATCCCTGCCGGGTCTTTCGCCTCAAGGGAATTTGGGCAGTAAGTTAACAAGAATGGGCATAGCGAGACGACAGGACATGGGTTTGTTTATCCTAAGAGTATGGTATACAAGCTAGTCCCGTGTTTTGGCGGCACCCAGAGCAGGATTCAGGAATTAGCAGAATCAGGACGATGGCGCAGCTGTGGCGTGGCTGTTTACAACCCCCCTCAGCCACGCACCAGCTTGATACCAACCAGAACTACCGCGCCAAGCCACAGCGAGCCTGCAATCGTGCCCGTGAACTGCCGTCCGGAATCGTGTTATTCCCCATCGACCAACCATCAGCTCGTCAGCTCCGTCCTTCTTTCTTGCTTCTCGACCTGGACGAGACGACGAGCGCCCTGTCGTCGCAACTCCGTACCGCACCACGCGCACTCAATCCAAGCTTGATGGTGCAGCTGGCCGGCCCTTAGCGGCGTCTGTGGCCGAGGGAGCGGTTGATGGATTCGTCGCTTGAGATGTTTCAAGGAGGGCCGTGAGGCGACGAGTGTCTCGAGCGCGTGGAACGACAGCAGCATCCAGCTATAGTCCGCAAGTCATAGTCATAGTCAAAGCATCACATAGCCCATCGCACGAACCCTACCTGTCTGACACCTATCAATCCGAGGGCGGTTAAATGCCATGCTTAAATTCAATCCCTCGGCCGTTTGCCCCGTCCCTTCACCTCTTCCCTCTCCTCTCCACCGCTGCCGCGTGAGAAGCAGGAATATACTATCCCCCTCCGTGACTGATTGTACTGAGATGCACCCGCATCCCTAGAGCTCGCGATGTGGAATCGGGACCGGAGGCACCTCCTCCCCTTGGCCGGCTCCATCTTCATCCTCGTCTTTATCGGCTTTGGACTCTATGATAGGAAACTAACGACGGCCGTACCCTTCCAGACGATCCGCCCCAGCTCGACCCCGATCTCAACCCCATCCCATACCAGCGGACAACATGCCATACCATTGCAGGGGAATCCACCCGCCGCAGCCTTCGACGTGGCCGAGCATTACACGGAGGTCTTCTCGGTATCGACGAAAGACAAGAAGTACTTCGAGATCGACTTTGCCGGTCACGGTGCCATCAATCCGAATATCATCCCGCATCCGGTCTTTAACAAGACCTGGATCCTCGTTGCGCAGCAATTCAACCACCGGGTCGTGCCCAACAGCGTCTGGAATGCCGAATTGACGTGCAATGGGGTTTTTAAAGACGGCGCCCTGCGCTGCGACGACTCGCCGCTCATCCTACCCATCGCATCGACCATTGGCGGCAAATGCCCTGGTAAGACGGCCTACATGGATTGGAACGTCGGGCCTCACGATGCCAGAGTTTTTTATGGCCCGAAAATGCCGTATGCCATCTTCGGTTCCAATTCCGGATTTACATGCTTTGGGCAGTGGATACAGGATATGCGTGTCCTGGTGGATTGGGGGCTGGATACTTATCTCAAGCAGGAGTTCCACAAAGCCACCGAGCTGCAACGACCCGCACCATATGGACTGATTGAGAAAAATTGGTTTGTGTTCTGGGATAACAACGAGCAGATGTATGCGCACTACGACCTGGGCCTAAAACGTGTCTTTGCCAGAGTGGATGGCAATGGCTCCATTGGCGAAGATCTGGCTCCCTTGGCCGCTGCCAGTGACAAAGGGTGCCTAGCAAAATATGTACCTAAGTCCATAGAAGGACTGGAATCCATCCATCAGGCGACCAACTCATTGGCCATCTCGCTCTGCAAGCGCGCCGACGCCTGCGTGCCCAACGACTCCAATACGTTCATCCTCACCATTTTCCACCACAAAACCTTCTACTACTTCCACAGCGTCTACGAGCCCTATGTCATGTTGTTCCAACAAAAAGCACCCTTCGCCATTCACGCCATCTCGAAGAAGCCTATCTGGATTCACGGCCGTGGTGGGCCCGGGCAAGGCACGAAGCCACCCGGGCTTCCTGCGGACCTGGCGAGCGCGTGGAATCAGACGGAGATGTTTTATGTGACATCCCTCAGCTGGAAGACGCAGGGCCAGAAATACCATGGTTTTGTAGATGACGTTATGTTCATGTCTTTCGGTATTGAGGATTCCAGGACGGCAGGCATCGATATCACGGCTGGGGATCTTCTGAAGGATATGGGTCTTTGCTGAATCTCTTGCAAATACGCCATCAATATCGCAGCCAAGGCTCTAAAAAGTGCTGAAGTATCCAAGAGACTTTCATGATTACATGAAAATTACTCCCATACCTGCCTAGATAGCATTAGTGACGCTTCGCTGATCCTCCGGAGGCCACTGCCGTGGAGGCTGGGCATTTGGCTTTCGTTCTTATCACATACAACTCGAAGGACCTATTCCCAGATAGTGAGGTTTCCCTCGTCTCCGAGCACACATAGTGCCAATCCAACTTGTGATATTAAGATCATAATATGTTAGTCTGGTGAGATGTGAGTCGGAGCTGGAATCGATGGAATTTGAGGGTCGGTTATAAGGTCCATAATGGTCAGTTGTCATCGTAAATAGAATTAATATCTTTGGTCCAGGATGTGATAGAAATCAATAGACTAAGAAGTGTTTTGAATTGGAATCGGCCTTGTTCTTGGTGACATTCTTCGATCTTTCGAACATGTTTGTCAAAATTCCCGGAACTTTCTAAGGTCCACTTCGAAAGAAGGATGTCCCATGTTGAGCAGACCGGATCAGAATTGATGGTCTGCGGTTGCATTCTAATTTTTCGTATCGTCAAGATTGATCGTGATATAAGTTGTGCTTATCTTCTCATCTCCTGCTTGGGAAGCACCTCTCCTCTGGTACTGAATTCCAGTATATCCTCGAAACTCCGGACAGGACCATCTCTCTTCTTTTGCGTTTTGATCTGGCCTAATTCAAATTCGGCCGGGCCCATACCGGATTTGCGAACGACCGTAACATCGAGTTCACCCTCTAGCGTGTCCTCCATCTTCTGGTCTCTGTCTTCATCCTCGTCGTCGTCGTCCTCCTCGCTCTCGTCGTCATCCTCGAACTTCCTCCTCAGACCCGTCCGCACATTCTCAATTCCCATCTCTCTTTCTTCAGCGGTGAAATTGTCTCCGCCTTCTTCCATAGCATAGGTGGCGATTCTCTCTCCAATCCATCCCTGCGCCCACTTGGAGAAGTCTTCCTCATCCTTCGTGTTTCCTTCTATGGCTCTTCCCTCCGCAACCCACTCTTCAACCGGTGGTTCGAGCCTTTTGCGCACCAATTGCACAAGTAAATTCTCCTGCGTCCGACCTGGATAATTTGTAGAGGGATACACGACAGTCCTTTCTAGGAGATCCGCATGTCCTGAAAGGTGGCTGGTGAGATTCTGCAGGTTCCGTGCTAGGATCGCGGCGGATGTTTGAAGAGATGCCCTGCAAAATCGACAGGTAAGCTCGATGTCAAAGAAACAATACAGTGCACAGCGTCTCACGACCGTGAAACTCAGCGCATAAAAGTATGAAAGAAATACACACCAGTCAGGAAGGGGATTGCTGCGCATCATCTCATTGCGGAGGGAGCCAATATTGTTTGAGAGGGTGAACAGCTTTTGGCGAGTCTGTTCGAGGGCTTTCAGATCCTCTTGACGCAATCGCGGGTCCGACATTGTGAAGTTATGTTCCAGCTAAATCCCTGAGAGGTTCGATTTTGGAAGGAGATTTCAGTGGGTGGTTTTGTTGTGTTCAGGTTACAAGTGCTGCAGGTCCGCGAAACAGTGGTGACGATCTTTCTGGGGTGACGCGGCCGCTTCCATGGAGCTGCTTTCCTTGCTTCGATTTCGAAGCTCTAACCTTGCCAAAGCTCAGCTGCGTTGACACTTCAAAGTATTCAGTCTCGGTATTCTACCATGAAAGAAACGTTGCTTTATCATTTGCGGGTATTCTAAAACGTCTGAACACTGTCTGAACACTGGATGGGAGGCAGGGCTGGCAATAGTTTAGAAGCTGAATGCGATAAATAACTTAAAGACTCAACTGCCAATGGCAGGAGTCAGATGAAGGTCTATCTAATTAAAAGAGTGCAAACAGTAAGGCCTCTGATTTACCCACGTCTTCTGGTAGTAGGACTCTTTCCTTTGGAAGCACTCACAGAGCTACCAGAAGTCGTAGCCGCAGCCATTGGGATCGCCTGAGCCTTTCCCTTTTCCTTTCCCTTGACTGGCTTGGACGCAGGTGCAGGGGCGTTCCAGTAGTAAATCATTTGCAGAGCCAAGATAGCATTCAGAGTCCCACCAGCAATGAACCCGTACAGGATTAGCTTGTCATCCACTTCTTGCAGAGTTGTGAAGATTCTCGAGAGCGAGCCGATGAGATAGTTGAACACCTAGATTTCAATATTAGCAACAACAGCGTAGGCAAACCAGCCAGTCAACTTACGGCGAAAGCGCTCAACTGCCCAGTGCTTCCCTGCGAATAGACTGCAAGGATCTGCGGGACTTTGCTGGCAATACCCAGGACGCCAGCGCCAGCTTGGAGGTAGCTCAGCATGTTCATATCCACGATGCCTTCTCCAAACAGACTGGCACCGGCAACAGCCAAACCAGCAACAAAAACTGCTGCTGCTGCCTTCTGGCCACTGTAGTTCAAAACCAAAACCGCAATAACAACATTCTGCACCATGATCAGAGCCGTCTCTCCATAGGTGCTAAATGCGAAGCCCTTTCTGAAGTTATACGCAAGTGAGATCAGGTAGGCGCTCGTCTCGAGGAGGTATGATAAGAAAGAGATACCAGTGGCGGACTTCGAATTGAGGAGCTTGAGGATTTGGGGGACCTTGACGATCGTGCTGGTGGCAATGATACCGATTCCAAGGCCTTTGGAAATAGCCAGTTTGAGGCAGTCGGGCGAGTCAAGGGAGACATCAAGGATGAGGGTCTTGTAGCACTGCTCTCCCAAAAGAGTCGTTCCTATATCTGCGATAGGTGCTGGGAGATTGTGGGTTATTGGCTGGACAATAGCGCGGAGGGAATCCATCTTGAGCAGAGTTCGCAAGCAGAGTTGTGCGTGAAGAGGAAGATTAGAAAGTGGTGATGACAGACAAGAAATGTCACAAGGCTGTCAGACGGATCAAGGGTCGAACATTTTTGGCGCTAGTCGGGTGACCACATTTCCACTTCTCGGCTTGACAGAAATCGCACGGCTCACCGAATAGATGGTCAGAGCCATTTCTATTCACAGTCCTTCTGTGTTGTCGTCAGAAAGTTCTTTCAATGGCAAGAAATATTCTGTGTTCAGCTTCGCAAAGTAATATCCAAGTGTGCTTCCATTCTTGGTTCAAAAGTCCAAATTTCTGTAAGCTTTGGGTGATTTTCTTGGGGCTTTAAGTACAATATTGGTTGCAACACATCAAGCATTGCTCATGTTATGAACGTCACTTGTGTTCATTTTGAAATTTATATTCAGAGACGAAGTATACGTCATGGGTTGCTAGACTACTGTGCTATGAAATTTAGTGCAGTAAGCGACCACCATGCTCACATCCGGCCGGTCCAGCAAGGTTCAACATCAGCATCTGAAGCAGACATCTGCTTCACAAAGTATTCGCATATATGCAGAAGAATTCGTTTGCAATGCGACTTTTTGTATGTGAGTATGATGTACCACCCCCATCAGGGTTCAGCGCAAGGCGCCCAGTCCATCCTCTTGTTTGGTGGCCATGATATCCAGACTGTTCCAGATATTCAAGGCTTACCCGGGAACATCTTGTTGAAATCTGCAATCTTTTTCTCTGCATGAGCTAGGTTGCTTGCTGGCTCCCAGCTAGACTCTTCTACGGGATAGCCAACCCATTTGACGTAGTACTCGACCTTGTCGTTGGCCTTGAGGCGGGACTCGAGAATTCTCTCAACCTCATACTCTGCAAAGAAACGTCCTGACTCCTGGTTGCCGACCTTTATGGCAGCGGGGCGGTCAAACTTGTCATTCTTACTGGTGCTCTCTAGTTTCTTTGTTGCAGAAGCCTGAGTTAGCAAAGGGACAGTCTAGTTCGAACTTATCCTTAGTGACCGTGGCGTACCTTGGTTGTAAGCCCAGTACCTTTCTTTGGAGGTCTACCACGACCAGTCTTTTTGGCCGGAGTCGTTTTCTTTGTGGCGCTAGTACTCGGGCCGGACCTTGCCTGGGTACATCATTAGTAGTGATTGAAGTCATGTTATGAGCAGATCTACCATTCTAGTTTTAGAATTAGAACCTGAGGCTGCGGGCTGTTGTTTCTTGATCATTTCAATACGTGCAGAAGTTCGACGCTCGCCACCTGCCATTGTTTGCTTCCGCTTCCTCACAGTTGTCTTCTTGAAAGCAGGCGCAACCTGCTTTGGAGAAGCGCTAGGCGTTGGTGGTGTATCTAAGCAAGCGTTGCCGCGTTTAATGCCGACATTTGAAGCCTTCGTGGGAGTGCTTGGCCCTAGCTTGTTCTTCGTCTCGCTAGCCTGGCTAGAAATTGCGGAAGGCGATTCAGTCTGAGTAGGAGTGGGCTCGCACGATGTGCTTTCTAGGCGCGGCATTGTAAGTCAGACGTAGTACGTCAGTTGAGAGCGTACAAGGGAGATGAAAAGATTGTCCGACGATCTTGAATGTCAAGTACTGCGGCGGTGCGCTCCCGGGTGTGATTTCCTAGTTAGAAGATTAAGGCGAGGCCAATGAAGCTTTGTTGAGACTAACGCAGAACACGAGGATGAAATCTTCTCGAGGCAAAACGCAGTGCCAAGTCTGCTGAGCCTAGGAGCCAATTGAATGCTTTGATCAGATAATCGGGTGGAGATAGACTGAGGTTGTAGAAATCCAAGCGTTGAAAGACTTGAAGCTGAACCAGATCTATCAGCTTTCTTGACGTTATGAGGGTAGTACTGAATAGCTTCTTGGTTGGGATTCGACGTAACTAAAGGCTGTGCGAGTGAAAGTGGAAGAAGGTCGAATGAAGTTGCAGTAGCTGAAAAGAAAGAATGGGATGAAATCTAACTGCGTGGTTGAGTGAAGCTTTGTAGATTTGAGAGTTGTTGACGCGCTCTAGTAAGAAGGGCCTATGTCTCTCAAATCACATGTCCAGAAAAACAAAATGTCAGAATCTGAACAAAACCTACTAGAGAATCGAATTTAGGCTAGATGAAGCATTGTGCTGGTTGCACTTTGTGGGGTGAAGGCAAGTTTGGTTCTTGATGTTTCAAATCACTAAGAGTTGGAGATGTCAGATAGCACGGAAGATGGAACAAAGTTAAAAAGAAAAAACGTAGAACTAGATAAATTGATGAGGTAAATGTCACTTTGACCGCCTATGCAAGTAGCGCCTAATATGCCCAGATTTGGAAGCTTACTGTCGACCGGGAAAATGTCTATTCTTCTTGTGCTCTATAATGGTTGGCGATCAAGAAAGCCAGCTCCAGTGCTTGCTTCTCATTCAAACGCGGGTCACAATAACTCGTGTAGTTCAGATTTAGATCTTCCTCGGCCAGACCCTCGCTACCACCCACACATTCTGTGACAGGATCGCCGGTCAACTCGAGGTGTACACCTCCTAGATAGCTCCCTTCCATCTTGTGGATCGTTAGCGTCTCCAAAAGTTCGTCAAATATATCCTGGAAGTGACGAGTCTTGATTCCCTCTTTTGTGGTCTTGCCATTTCCGTGCATTGGATCACACTGCCACACACAACAACGAGCATATTCACTATCCTCGACCGCTCGAATATGGGTTGGTAACAGGGCACGGACTTTCGAGGCCCCATATCGAGTGATCAGAGTGATTTTACCGACCTCACGTGCTGGGTTGATGGTTCGGAGCAGTTCGAGTAAATCCGGCGTTGAGGTTGTTGGCCCAACTTTGATGCCAATTGGGTTCTGGATTCCGCGAAGATACTCGACATGAGCACCATTCACATTACGGGTTCGGTCGCCAACCCACAAAAAGTGAGCGGAAGTGTTGTAGTATGCGGTGCCCGATGGATTGTGAGCAGCAGGGACTTTCCAGCTCGATGTTATTTGGCTGTATGCGGGGTGGTCTATGCATGTTAGCATCTGCCCTGGAGAACACTAGGAGCACTGGGTGGAAGATGATCGCCGCCAGACACCCTGTCAACCTTGCACGTCTTCATCGGAGACAGCTAGAAGTCGATTGTCCCCGTAGTCCTCCATTGAGAGTAAATACTTGTGCTTACCTTTCTGTATAGCAAGTCCGTTCGCTTCTGCTAAGGTAGGTGTATTATTTGGCTGGCGCAGGTTTCTGGTCAAAGGCTCTTCATACTGAAGGACAAGCGCTTCATGACTAGTGAAGAAGTCGACTGTCTGCAGCTGGCCCGCAGTATCAGCACCGACAGTCCTCATGAAACGCAGGGACTCGGTGATGGAAGTGACAATTCTGCTGTATTTGGAAGACAGATCCTGGTCTTTCACATGACCTAAGCTCCAGTCAAGAGGTCCATGAAGATCGGCAAAGCCCGATGCGAGAGCACCCCGAATATAGTTCAGGGTGCTTGCCGAGTAGAAGTATGCTCTGGAGTATGTCAGCCGTTGATTCTGAGCGGCGCGGAAAGGAGCCAAAAGACATACTCTAGAAGCCTGGCCGGATCAAGGTTTCTCGAGTCACGCGAGAAGCCATTCAGAATATCGCCCCGAAACGAGGGAATCTCTTTGCCGTCCACCATCTCCGTCGGACTGGATCTCGGCTTGGCATACTGCCCAGCCATTCTGCCAATGCGGACGACAGGCTTGTTTGCGCCCCAAATGAGCACCATGCTCATCTGGAGGAGCAGCTTGATTTTCGACTCGATTGGGTTCTGCTCGCAATAATCGAACAGCTCGGCACAGTCACCTCCCTGCAAAAGAAAGGCCTTGCCCTGAGCCACTTCCTTAAGCGAGGCCTTGAGCTTGACAATTTCCGTAGGAGTCACAAGAGGGGGCACTTTCTGAAGGCGAGCCATTGCTTGGTCGAGGGCTGGTTGAACTTCTTGAGGATATATGGTTGGCTGCTTCATTTGCTGCTCTTTGATGCGCCATGACTGTGGAGACCAGTTCCCGTGGAGCGTGTCCTGGGCAACATGGGAAATGGTCCCATTCCGCGATGAATCATAATTCGCCATGAAGACGATTTGCTGTTCCTCCGATCGTCCGGGCTGCAGGATGGATTGGAGACCGAACCGATTCAAGAGCGGGTTGCCCTGTTTTATCGTCTTATTGTGCTGTTCTCTGTGTAGTGTGTGACAAGTGTATAAGCTTGCGTTGGATGGTGTCGTACTAAACCCCAGAATTGGTGCGAACGAGGACGGGGTCGGGGACGGGGTAACTTCCGAGGTCCAACCGGACTGTCATCAGCCTCGCCGCCGATCACTTCTGCACGTTGGGCCACAGCTCTCTGGCCGTGCTTGCTCTCCTCAACCACTTTCTAAACACGACCTCCGAAGTCAATTGGCCACCTACTTCAATCATGGCTGAAAAGCAACCTCCTACCATCGTTGAAGGCGCGACCACAGGCGATGTAGAGGACGAGATTCCTGTGGCAAAGTCCGCTGAGGACCGCAAGGCGGCGGCGGCCCTTTCCTCCATGGATACGCCGCGAGACGATGAGACATCGGGTACAAAGGATGTCGACCAGGAAGCTGTGCGCAAGGCTATGGATAGGTTGGCAGGTACTGGCGGATCAAACGGTGTAGCGGCGAAGAAGGACGATGCAAAGGTGGTCAAGAAAGCTGTCAAGGTCGATGCCGCCGATGTGGCCTTGGTTGTTAGTCGCCCCATGTCATTCTTTCCTGCTTCCATGAAGGCAAAGTAAATATCTAGCAGCCTGTACTGATGCCATGGTCCATCTAGGTCGAGGAGCTTGAGCTTTCCAAGATTAAAGCTACCGATTTGTTAAAGGCACATGAAGGCGATGTCACCAAAGCTTTAAGGGCATACATCACTCCAGCGGCTTAAAGGGCATTCCACCGACTCGAAGGTGCTATTTTATCCAGTCTTGGGCATAGCGGAGGAGTTCCTGGCTTCGAAGCAGTTAGATCACGATTAATGAACCGCTTTGGAGAAGCAATGGCTGCTGGGCAAACCTTTGGCCAGTAAGTACCTTGCTCATCTGTGTTTCGTGTTTGTTGTGATATGGTTTGCTTTACCGTCTATGTTCATGCTGCACAGCAATTCAGAAGCCATGGGCCTGTTGCTGGAGTTTGCTGTATATGAAATAGTAATAGCTACTGGAAGCCCGAGGCATGAAATCAAGTTACTCACCATCTTGCTAAACTGCGAGTGGGCGAGGCTTCTTGAAAAGTGATTAGCTCTATCGCCTTGAGTCTGAGGTGGATCAAATGTCCTAGAAGTCCAACTCCGATGTTGGGGCTTTGGCAATGCTGAATATGTCGACGCGTCCTCGATCTCTGTGAACTTCTCACACTGTGCACACAACACTACACCGCACGAAAACCAAACCTTTGCAACTTCAATCTAAACCTTCATTTTCCATCACCTACGCAATCTTCTGTTGTCCACCAACCGAACAAAGCCAATTACTCATTCGCTCAACTGAGATCTGAGTTCTTATTCTCCTCTAAACACCCTCCACGCAACACGTCAGCTCTCCACCGAAAGAATGCACCCACTTCAAAGAACCACCCCAATACTGGGTAGAAAGACCACGCACCTCGTACTTCTCCGAACTCCAACTGCCAATTTCCACGCCAGCCGACCTTTCATCTCCACCGATTACACGCCGCCCATTCAGATATGCAGGCTTCGACTCAGCACAGATGAGGAATCCGCAGCCGCAAAGCTCATCCGGCAGCTTCGCGAGCAGAGGGAAAAGCGGACCAAGATCTACGTTGCACAGATCAAGAGCCTTTACGCTGATGCCATCTCAGCTGAGCTCTTGCGCCAGAAGGAGGCTCTCAAAGGAGTTGAATGGTTAGTCCTGGATTCGGTATTGATGTCTAGCCCACTTTGCCCTTCACTGTTCCTCTCGGCGCGATCATCCAAGTTCCTCGTCGCTAAGCTCCTCCTAGGAACATCCGAGCTGACTGTGAGTCCTCATACAGCGACGGCTACGGCAATGGCAAGATGGTCTAGGCTGATCCTTGGGCCAGTTACCTTGGAGAGTAGCCACAACGCTCTTGTGCACCACCTGCTACTTTTCTCTGTTTTGCTGTGGCTCTTGGGTGGAGGAAGACGTGACAAGTGCTGAGTTGGGATGGTGGACTGAAGCGTGTTACGATTGTCAATTACCAGGAAGCGAGATAGCGACCATGAGAGCAGCGTCTTTAATCATACACTTGAGTTGAATGGTTGATCTGCGTGGGAATTGTAATTTGTCACACTTAGAGTAGCCGTTGAGCCGTTCATGAAAGCTGAAGAGGCGCATTCCAGCAGTATAGGGGCTGACTTCACAACCGAAGTGATTGTGGTGCACATGGCACATCTAATTTCATATCTAATGATCATTAAACCTCATAGCGACTCCAGGTCGACTCTTTATACCCATCGTCCGACCGAACCTAACACCACCCAATGCCAAAAGACGTCTACACCCATATCCAATACCAATTTATAGAATCATGAATCCACCAGTGACCCCCAGAAGTGCTAGAGCCATAATTCCAAGCACACCTCTTTGAAGAGGAGGAGGGTTTGAAGCTACACCATTAGACGTCGAGTTTCTTAAAGAAGAAGTAGATGACGACGAGGTGGAAGAAGAGGTAGGGAACGAACCTGATGCAGCAGAACTGGACGAACCAGAGGAACTTGATGAACCAGTCGAAGTAGCTTTGCTACCCGAAGCCTTTGCCGTGCTAGTCACAGCTCCAGACCCAGGAGTTGCGGTGCCGGTCGAACCGGTATCGGCACCGCCTGAGTTCTGGCTTCCCTTGCCCTGTAGACCGGGACCAGTACCGGCGCCAGTGCTAAAGAATTTCGCTGCGGCGCTTGGAATGGCGGGGAGCGCATCGTCGCTGCTCGGAAGCCAGTTGGCGGAGGATGCTGGGCAGGTGGAAGCAGCGGATGTAGTTGATGCACCGCCGGTTCCTGAGGGATTGGGTGTCTTTTGGTAAGCCTGTTGCAGAAGGGTGAATTGCTGGCCTTCAGTGACAGTATTTCCGCTGATCGTAACAAGACCATAGCCGTTTCCTTCCTGTGAGTATTCGTAAACTAATCCACCAGAGAAGACATCGGTCATTTGCGTGCTGTAAAGAGCGCCGACTTCTTCGAATGTGCGGTTGTTGGTGATGCAGCCAAACTCGGACATGCTTGAAACTATGTCAGTATGGAATTCACAGTAATTCGGAAGTTAGCCTACAAGAGGGGAATGCCGTAACCAGTATAGTTCTTGACCATCACGTCCCAACCGGACGTTTGGAAGGTTGAAGGATCGCACCATGAATAAATATTAATGGAGTAAAAATCGACTCTTTCATCAGTCGTTCCACAGTTGAGGTAGTCGGCCAAAATCCTTTGATTAGCCGCCACATCTGCAGCCGCATAACCTACCGGGATCGTTCTATAACCTCTGCTACCAATATATGTCTTCATATCTCTACCAGTGGCTTTCACATACGGCGCAGCATTAGTGTTGCTAGCTTGGTTGATGACTTCGTTGCCGGAGATGAAGGCAAGGGTATTGGGATAGTTGGCGAATGCATCGATGGTAGCAAACACGCTTTGCAAGTAGACACTATTGTACGATACCGCAGGGTTGGCTTGGTTGATGGAATAGAGCGGCGTATTAACATCAAGGACTAAGTAAATGCCGGCTGCTGCAAGAGCATTCATGCACGTATCGTGGTTCGCGCTGTTGTCTACCGCATAGACTCGAATCGTGTTGATACCTAATTTCGTAAATTGCGCGATATCCCGTTGACAACTCGCTGCGTCTGCAATGGGATCTTGCACCACTCCAGTTCCACCACCTGTAGAAGGGTTAAATACAATGGCGCCTCTGGCACCGAGGATCAGGCTCACCTGGTTGGTAATCTACGCCACGGATGAAAAATCTTGAGGATCCAGCATAGAAAGCTGCTCCAGTCAGTACTATCTCTCCGCACAACAAAGATCCTGCTCACCATTCCCAGTCACAGTGACCGGAGTGATGGTCGTTGACGCTCGGGGGGCCAAAACAGGAGTGACATCAGCGGTCGCCAAAGCACAGAAAGCAGCCACCAGGCTCATAAGCATGCCTTGCCTCATCTTGAAGCCGGAATTGGTAGGAGAGTTGGGGAATAGATTAGAAAGTGCAAACAAGGACGAATGGCTGGTCGATCTTGCGAACCAGATAACGAGAGACTGAGAGAGAAAAAGACCGGCTTCAGAGAGGCTATAAAGATGTAAAGGAGAAGTCTCACACAAACCAAGCGCTCGCAAGAAGTCAAAAGATATCTGATCTGCCAGATTTTCCGGATGAAGGCTGTGCAGGATGTGGCCAAACACGAACTGTTTTGCGTTGGGCCAGATGAGACGACAAGCTATTTCGGTTGCTGACCTCGTGTTGAGGAATTCAGCTGACTACGGAGTACAAAGGACTTCACCAGACACTGGTCCAGGTGCAGCCAGAAGGACGCTTGCGCAATCCACTTGGATGCTTCAACGCGAACATGATTCTGCCCGAGGGTGGAATAGATAGAAGACGGCCGAGACGTCCGGAGTAACTGGGCATGAAGGTCGGCGTGTAAATGACGTCTGGAGCGGTGTGCGAACAGCCAAACCTCGCACTTGCCATCAAGCGAAAGAGGGTGGTTGTAGGAATATATCTAGGCACACCGCGCTGCGGCTCCCTTGGCTCGTCTTGGTCTCGCTCAGCTGCGCCTCAAGCCCTTAAGCCAAAGTCCGATCCTAAGATGCCTCCAAGGTCAACCCGAATCTACAATGGGCAATAGTGATGCTTGGATGAAGTAGCGGCCGCTTCTTTCTTGAACTGGCCGATGAATCATCCGCCGATGGCGTTGCGGCTGCGCGAAAGCCAGAGGTCTGGACTTGGGTGAGAGCGCACTTAGTTGCGAGACGCTACCTGCCATCAAATATGCTATATAGACTCACAGGAGACCGCTCTTCCTACGGGAGTCCATTGTAGAAGTGCGATGGATTTCCTCGAACTGCTGTATCCGGAACCACTTGTGACGAGCACCTTGAAATGTGATATGAGTGATGACACGGGAAACAACTCACCGCTCTGTGCTCAATGTCAACAACGACTTGCACCGGCTGCATTTGTCGCTGCGGCAGAATCTAGCCCGAACAGTGACGGCTGGTCTACTCTCTGTAATGCGCGTTGTTCCTGGGACGACCTGCAAAGCGGCACCGCCTCAGGATGTGCTTTGTGTAAATGTTTGGTCTCATTCAAGTCGTCCACAGAGCAGCTGCATAAAGTCTTATGGGAGATCAAGATTCGGGATGGCACTGAGAAGCAGCTTCCAGATTTTGATCAGCTTCGTGTGACATTTATCTCTGCCGGTAGTACTTCAGGACGATCCCCATTCATGTGTAAAGTTTTCGATGTAAGATCCGTGGAAGGTATGTTGCAGCGTGAATGCATTCGTTGTCTTACTAACAAAATCACAGGATCCCCAGCGGCGGTGTATATATCAAACTTCGAGTTTGACACCACGATGGGCTCGGCAGCAAACTTGCAACTGCTCAAAGACTGGAACGTGAAATGCATAAATGAACACCCTCTCTGTCTGAATGACCGGCCATTTCTACCGACCCGAGTTCTTGACTTGGGCTCTGGAGACAAAGAGCTGAGATTACTTGCTACAAATGGTACCAAGGCAAACTACTGTGCTTTGAGTTACTGTTGGGGAGGTGACCAACCTTATAGACTCACAAACAATACGCTTGATGCTATGCTGAAAAGCATCGACTTTGAGCAGTTACCTGCTACGATACAAGATGCAATAACAGTTACCAGAGCGCTTGGCATCCGTTACCTCTGGATAGACGCCTTTTGTATCATCCAGGATAATGATGATGACAAGATGAAAGAGCTCAAAAATATGGCACAGATCTACAAAGACTCTTTTATCTGTATCATTGCTGCTAAAGCTCCTTCATCTCGTTCAGGATTTCTAGCCTCGAGCGACGTTCCGGAAATTGACTTGAAAATCAGATATGGGATGTCTGATAGCGACCAAGGCCAACTCATATTACGCGACAAGACCAACTTAGACGACAACTCAGATTTCCACCTTGACTTTACGGAGGAAAGAGCATGGTGCTTCCAGGAAAGTTTGTTGGGTCGTCGGTGCATTTCCTACTCGAAACTCTACCTTCATTGGAGTTGCCAGCAGACAGCATATGCAAACAAGTATATGCAAATCCCAGACTACCCACTGCCACCTTCTATGCGTCATTATGTCCAAAGACTTCCACAAATATCTCCGGGGAGGACAGCAGATCTGGTAGATACCGATAAGCAAAAGCTGAACGAATTCTGGACTAGCGTCATCCAGGAGTATAGCTATCGCTCTCTGACAAGCTTCGAAGACAAACTTCCCGCTGTTTCGGCTATTGCCGCCGAGTTCCAAACCCTATCTGGGTACACTTATCTCGCAGGACTCTGGGAACAGGATATCGCCAACGGGTTGCTGTGGTACGTGGATCCCACCGGGTCGGCGGATTTTAAGCCAAGAAAGTTTCAAAAATGCCATCCGGCATTTGGACCACGGCCAAATAGCCAGCTGGCGCCAACGTGGTCGTGGGCATCGATCCACGGACAGGCGCATTATATGCAGTCGACCATTTGTGAAGACTTTCAGTTCCTCGGCGCTGATGCAACCCCAAAGAACCAAGAGTCGCCTTTCGGCTCACTGAGATCGCCAAGCATCATGCTTCGTGGTCGGTTAAAGCATGCAATCCTGCATAGAAATGATATTTCATCTGGTACTGGCCGCCATTATTTAACAGAAGTATCGCCCTTTAGTGCACCATTTGGAAGGTCAATGAATCCTTTCAGTCCTCAGCAGCCAGGTTTCCAGGGGCGATTTTCCCAGCACGTTGCCTGCCATGAGGCGCGAGCTTACCCTGATATCAAAGAGACAAGTTGGAATCCATCCCAAACATCTGAGTCCGAGGTCTGGTGTCTGGAGATTGGGACTGAATCGCGCCTTGGAGATCGTATTGGACTGATGCTGAAGTCGTCGGAGCCTGGGCATGGAAGAGCATATGAACGTGTTGGCTTCTTCGTGGCTCAGAAATCACATTGGTTTGCTGATGCGCGGATTACAGATGTTAATATTATCTAGTTGTAATAGTTAGTTGTTCTTTACACCGAGTAGTTTTCTACTTTGGTATGTACAATAGAATATGTCGAAAATACCATTGCGCTGTTTTACCAAGTATTGCTCACAATATGGAAATGTTAAGGCGCTAAATACAGCGAGAAAGAAGAGCGAGAAGAGTTACAGCGGCTTATTGATGTTAGAAAGCATTTACGAGTTAGATAGCTATTATATCTGTTACAGTTACTTCTAATAATACTTCTATTCTACAAATCAGGCTAGGGAAACATCGCTTTCGAGAATTTCTATAGAGGTAACTGATCTGGTGTTCTTGATAAATGTATACAAACCCATCTCAGACTGCCAAACGCCATATACAAAACCGTCTTTAGTGGTATAACCCATATTTAACCCATGATATATTCTATCTTAGCACATACTGGCGCCCACAGCTCCTTCTCATCTTCTCCGTTCCCAAATCCTGGGGGTCTACCACGGCCTCGTCCGGGGCCACCGCCTGGAGGTCCGTAAGGGCGGCCAAACCCGGGATATGGACCACGGTACGGCGATGGATACTGGGGATCCTCTCTTCCTTTTTCAGGAGGGCCATCAACCCCAGGTGGGGGGCCATGACCTGGTCCTCCGCCCCATCCTTCACGACGGGCCATCAGAGGCCACATTGGGATGAAGCATTTTTCCTATTTGAGGTATTAGCACTGGCATATTGACAAGCAATAGAATCTGATATTTAGGGCGATCAACTCACATCCCAAGCACATTTCTTATCGCAGCTAACCCACTCACCAGCCCAGCCCAACCATGCCATCAGCTCTAGCACGCCCTCGCGCCATCGTGTGATTTCAGCTGACAAGCCTACATTGTCCACTTCCCTCGTGTCGTTCAATGGACTGTTGAACTTTGACTCCCAGACTGATTCGACCGAGAGGCCGATATCGACCATGACATCACAGATCCCTCCGTACGTCTCTTCAACGGCCCATTTCAAAGTCTTCTCTTGAGCGCCAAGAAAGATTCCTTGATCGGGATCAAGGAGGCGGGTATGGTGGAAACGGCAACGGGCATAGGTCGCCTTGAACAGTTCTGAGGAGCGTGACCACTTCTCCTCAGACTGCTTGGACGCGCTTGGATATTCGAGATACGGCAGCAAGAATGCGTGGGTCTGGTCTCGAAAGGTCTTCATCCACGCCTGAATCGCTGTCTGATTCTTAATGATTGTCACTGGCAGCTCTTCATGTTTCTTTAGCAGTTGTGCCAGTCTGTCCAGATAGCCAGAATTGCGCTGTACGATCTCATTTGTCATTCCCGACCAATCTAAACCGCTGCAGTTTGGTGATGAGCTGAGAAGCTCATAAAAAGCTGCTTCGGAAGCTTCTCTCATGGTGATCGCGTCCTCCACGGAGACGTCTCCGAGAGTATGTGCCCTTCGACGACGAGTTAGATGCGTTAATCCTTCTCTCTTGGAGCCATTCGCCCCAGGCCCCTTCCAGAAGCCATCACTTGTGAGGTTTAAAGACTTCTGCTCGATTTTTGCGTGGGCTGCTTCAGCACTGCGGAATGCTGGAGAGTAATAACTCAGAATGCCACATGACAGGACCTTCACTCGGGTTTCTCCAACGTGAGGTCCTAGACCAGAAGAACCATAGTGTTCTGTAGCGCTCGTGAACCAGCCCCACCCTTGAGATCGCAGAAAGGGCTCTCGTTCTCGATCCCGTCTCCAATTTGGAGGCATGGGAGGGTTTGTTGGATTGGTTACTCGATCAGACCGTGTCTGGGATGGTGGTAGTGGATAGTATGAGGACCCCTCGTCTCTTTTGGCAAGTGGCATAACAACCTCGTCTACGCCCATCTCACGAGTCGACTGCTCGTCTTCCTCGGCAGGGAGCAAAGGTGCAGTGACATTCAAATGCGAGATCAGTCGCAAAGTCGGGCTCGAGAAATCACAAACAATCATCTCGAACCCAGCATTCATCCTCACAACCCCCTCAAAGCCCCATCCGGAACCACCCAGCTTCTTCTCGCGAATCCAGTCGCAAAGGCCCGTAGCGCGAGCATACTCATCAAATAAGCCGCGGAATCTGTCACCGTTAGGCGGGCCACTGACATTACCATAGAGATGCAGCATTTGCGTATCCATCTGACCACTGCCCATCAGCGTTGCGGATTCGCCATCAAAATAGATGCATTTCATCGGGCGAGTGGTTTGATAAGTCAGCAGGTGAGAGTTGCGAAATGAGCCCATGATGCCATATGCCATCTCCCTTTACACTTCTCTCAGTTTGGTTACGCAGTAAGTCAGAGAGGGCATCTACTTACACGTCGAAAGCCACCCATTCTGGGCTAGGTGGCTCATCCGCATCTAATCTTCCATGATACAACTTTGTGAAGGGTGCAATCTCACACGGCGCAATGCTGTGCCCGTTGGGGAAAAAGGTGTTTGGCCATTGCTGGAGAAGGCCGTATACTGAAGCAAAGTAGTGAGGTGCTGAGGACGAGAAGTTGAACTTCCAAGTACTGCTTCCTTCCGCTACTAGTTCCGACTCATGATCGGCCACAGTCCCGCTCAGATGATCCTCAAGAGGACGCTGTTGTTCAGTAGCAGCAACAGCAACAGCCACCAAAGTCATGAAAATGGAACAGAGCAACATCGACCCTGATAAGGAGCCCGCTCCGAGACGAAGACGTGAAAAGCGTCTCGCCGCCATTCTGGTAGCAAAGAGTGTGGTTTGCAATCTTCCTGGCTGTACAAAGTGACCGGTGAGGAGGTATTACGAAAAGAAATCTTCTTGATTATACATTAGATCTAGAATTTCGAGGTTGTTTATGATGTCCGTTCCAGACTTCTAGAGGCCGCGTAATGCTCCGATAAGAGCCATCTGTCACGTGGCTTACAAGTCTAATTCTACAGTGATTTACAAAAGAAATTGCCCCGTTTAGGTGTGTTAGGTTCCCAGAAAAGTATGCTCCTCGACTCCGACTTATAATATGTCTACCACTTGCCCTCAAGCCTTGCTGGATCGCTTGCCGGCGGTTGGTCTGCAGCTTCGAACGAGGCACTCCTCTCTCCAAGCCCACATAACAGCCATGGCGGCACCAGGACCAGCAACCAAGGTTGTGCCTGCAAATACACCGATGATACGGCCCCAGCCGACATTGAGCTTCTTCTTCTGCTTCAAATCCTTGAAATGCAACATGGTCCAGAGCGCACCGGCGCTAAAAGTCGCTATCTGATCGTAGCGGAGAGCGCGTGCAGTAGCACGCACGATCGGGATGATTGCAGTTGGATTGGAGATGTCCTTGAAGAAAACATTGATCAGAGAAGTAGGAGAGGTGAGTCTGACATAGAGATTTGCCAAGGCACTGGTGGCCGCCGAGAAGCCATATGCATATCGAAGGTATGGAACATCTGCTTCTGGGTTGTGAATACGATCATGGGTGGTAGTGTCCTTGACTGTCTTGGATAACAGTCTTTGAAGCAGGGCGCCATAGAGAGGGAACGGCTGCCAGAAAATACCGTTGATCCATTGCCGGGTGCTTAAGCCCTTGGCTGCGAGCATGGCCACAGTTGGAACAATGTATGAGAGGGTAATAGTGGGGATGATGGTCTTTGCTGGTCCGACTTGTGTCATGCGCATATCGGATGCGTGGTATTTCTCGAGAGGAGATTGAACATAGTGCAAGAAATAGTAGACTGGGATTACAAATCCAAGGCCTTTGAGCTGGCCGAGGACACCCACCAGTGTTGGACTAAAGTTGGTCAGCAAGAACACAGATTCTAATACAGGTAAAGACTTACAGAAGATGAGCAGCGGTAATGAAGTTACCACGTCTGATGCCTTCAATCATCCAAATGGTCTGGATAGGAATCAAGTCGGCGAGGAATGCAATTGCTTGTTTATGGCCTAAAGAATCCATGTTTCCTAGGGCTGGTGTGAAGAATGCAACTATGACACTCAGGAGCTCGTCCAAAGCTGCAGATCCGAAATACTTGGTGCAGACTGCAACAAATTCGCCATTGCCTAAAGGAACCTTGCCAATGTTCTTTGCGAGCTCTGGGATGGTTTGAGCCAGCGATGCACCCATTGTTCGATGGCATCCATAGACAATGGCCAAAAGAGGCAGAGCGTACAGGGCTCGAACCCATTGCTTCTCGGTCTTTCCAAGCCCTGATTCGGGGTCCCATGCCATTGTTGCAGTGAGGGACTTTTCAGGAACAGGGAGGCTCTCAATCAATTCAGCACCAGTGATTCCGGCACAGGTAACATCGGTCAGGAAGTCACCCAGGACTGGAATGACATGCAAAGCCATAATCTTCATCATTGGGTCATCTAAAGCCTCGAGACGAGTCAATTGATTGGCGGCATCGCAGATTAAGTTGACGCGAGTGTGTCGCTTCTCGTAATAAGCTTGGAGAGCCCTCTTGATTTCAGGCAGGGAAGGGTTTGACAGCTTGGACAGACTGTTGGCCAAGGCCGCAGCACTCTCCATAGCTGCATTTCCGCCTGCACCCAGATTTGGCGTCATCTGCTATGATCAGCGATCACTTCCACGTTGTTTGCAAGCTAAGCGTACCTTGTGGATTGCATCTCCAACACAGACAATTCGATCTGAAGTCCAGTTTTCAAACTGCGACTCCTCGACGCAAGTCATGTTAGCAAAAGTCCTAGTTGCCCATACTGACTCGAAAGTGACATCTCCAGTCATGTGGATGTTCAGGAATGGTTTGATGGCCTCGTCGAGGTCATCCTTGGTGTATCTGGGGATATCTTTGCCAAAATATCTCTTATCGAGCTTGGAGAAGAGGAACCAGAAAAGTTTTCCACCTTCTCCGATAAATGAGAGAGTTGAATAGTTCTTGTGATAAGATCGATGAGAATCACCCGTGATTAAAGCTCCTTCCACCGGCTCGCCAAAACCAAAGATACAGTTGTATTCAGCTGATAGAGCATTTGCATCCTTCTTAGTGATTCCGGGACTGACTGACTCCAGCTGTTCCAGCATGGTTGATCTGATACTGCTGTGCACGCCATCAGCTCCAACAAGGATGTCGCCCGAATACTCGGATCCATCCTCGCAAAAGGCCGTGACCCCCGTAGCAGATTGCTCAACCTTCTTCACTCGCTTGGACGTGAAAACTTTGGCATTCTCTGGAAGATGATCTGAGATAATCTTGAGCAGATCCCGGCGGGTCAAAAACGCCATTGGGTAGCCCGTTCTGTATTCCGTTAGTAGCTTTCAAGACGTCGCCCCAAGCTTGACCTACCGGACCGTGGTCAGAGCTGGCGCATCGCCCGTGATCACGTTTTTGCCATCTCCGGTCCAGGTATAGTTTTGTCGCAACGGCGAGACGGTGGCAAAGATATCATCCCAGATACCGAGTTGATCCATAATCCGAGCACCATTGGGGCAGACCACAATCGATGCACCAACCTGGGGGGCTATTTCCTTGCCGGCTTCAAGCACCACAAAGTCAATGCCCTGACGGAGGAAACAGTGGGCAAGAGTGAGTCCAGCAACGGAGCCACCCACGATGACGACCTTCAACCCCGACTTGGTCGAGGTCGGTTCCAACGAACCTGCTGCTGGATCCATGTGAGACATCTTCCTACTTTGTTCGCGTGGTGTCAGATTTGCCTGCCCTGGAAGTATTTCCTACCGATCGTCAAATTGTCAGGACTGAAACAAACCTAAGTCAAAGGCGGAGCGAAGAGGGCATGTTTGTCGAGTGCGAGATCAGTTTAAAAGGGAAGATCGAAAGCTCAGGGGTCCAGGAGACCTTCCGAGCGTCTGCTAGGCTAAAGTTCCGCCCATTGGGATCAACAACGTCGGAACGTCCGTGGTTGGAGAACAGTGGAGTTCACCGGACGGATACGGAGACAGCAACGGTGGTTCCGGATGGAGGTTCCGGGTGGTGGTATACGCCTTTTACCATCGTTGGATGGGTGGTTTTAGCTAGAAATTGCCCATCTACAATGGCCAAATAAAGGTGGGACGCAGAGTAGTGGTGGCAGCAACAGAACCAAACCATGTGCAAGACGAATCATCATAGCTCCAAGCAGGAACTGACGATCGAAAGTAGCGTGATACTGGGGTGGACGGGCATGGACGACCAGGATCCGGGGGAGATTATGGGATTAATCTTTCCATTTTCCTCCTACAGGCAGCTGTCACCGCCTCCTATGCGGTACTCTTAGTGGTCCGGAAGCGGAACGGAGCATAACTTTACGCAACGTCTTCTGGGCCAAAGACAAAACGGCGGGTCTAGCACTCCAGGTGCCGATGAACTGCCATGGAGAACGGGCGCCTCCATTCACAGCCATATCCAACGGATGCTCGTGCCGACGCGAGACGATCCGACATGTAGGATCAAAAGGCTCTGAAGAAGACTCTGTGTGAGCCGGACCGCAAGGTACCGGAAGTAGTGCTGACGGGCTTGCTGTAGCAGGCGAAGTGCCGGTGGCAGCATTGTGGTCAGCGACAGCGCCAGAAAGGGGCGGCAACGGGATAGCGGCTACCTTAAAAAGCCACCCCTACGGACCCTCCCAATCACGTGATGCTACAACCACTTGAAATGCCTGCGTCCGCCCCCATGCCTCTCTATCCCTACGTTGCTCTGCTCGACGTACAAGTACGAACCATGAGCTTCCGGCCCTGACCGGCCAACGCCGTCTGGCGTGCCATTCCTGGTAGTCGCTGCGGCGGAACAGGGTGCTTCGCGGCTTCGACTGTCTGCGCCGGCAAGGGTACTGCCCTCCTGCCGCGTACAGTGGGGAGCACAACCTGTTGGACGTGCCCAATTCGACGCCTGCGACACGAGCTCTAAATTCCATACTCCACAGCACACGTGTTATCATCTCCTTGTGCACCAATCCAGGAGACTATTTCGAGGCAGCTTGACGAGTGCGAAAACTCTCGGATTTCTGCAGCACGATGGCAACGCCCACTAAGTGCTATCAGTCCAACCTATAGCTAAAGCCGGGCGCGCCTGCTTTGCACAGATGTTCTCACCCGGCGGCTAATTCGTGTGAAGTCGTCATTTACCGAAGTGGCGCAGTGCTCGAGCAATTTCGGTGCCCCTTTTGCTTCTCGGGCGCCGTTGGCATGCCGGAAAGCTGGGGAAGATATGTTGGGCACCGTTTCGGCCTCGGACGAGCAAATAGGTGTGGTGGTGGAAGCATGGGGTACAGACAAAACCTGATCAAACATCGACGTACAGGAGCACCCTCTTTTTCTGCCTTCTTTCAGCTCGAGAATCTGCTTCACACTAAGACTACGGCCATCGCTCCCAATGAACTGTCAGGATCATATCATCGTCACAAGATTTCCGCATTAGAAAGACCAGGCTGCTTAAGATCAAACATCGAAGGTGGACCTGCCGTGGCCCTCCTGTGTACAATAGGCCTTGCACGTATCCACCGTCCTAAAATTTACCCCGGCACTTGACTTCAAGCACACAAGCGTCTCTTTCTGCACGCCAGTCCCACCCACGAACCAGTTACCCGTCAAAGCACGGGAATCTCTTACTGGTTCCAGTCAACAATTGTGGGCTTGAAAAATGTTATTGCAAGCGTGGACCTGGATTCAAGCCAGCTGGATCCATGGGAGATGACCTGGAGCCTAATCTGCTGCCCACCCTTTTGACAGTCAATTCTACCAATAAAAGCAGTTCAGTTTTCTAGAACCTTTGAGTTCTGTCAGGGGAGCCGAGCACTGGACCTCGTCCTTCTGTCCATCCTTTCCCGTTCTGAACCGCGGACGTAGGCACGGTGGTTAGTTCATCTTGAATATGAAGCAGGAGGCGACAGCGCTATACAAGGTAGCTGACATGTCGATCATTTCCCATCTCCAGCCTGGACTCAAAGTCCAGCAGACGACGTACTTCTCGATCTATAAGGCTAGATGCAGCGCGTCTTTGGCACAGGAATGGGGAAATTTTCGCTTTCTTTTGTGACCAGCTGCAGGCTCCTTAATTCTTTGAGCCGATAATCGTCTTCTCATTGCTGCTGCGATACCAGTAGGGAATATGAAGCTATTGTGGGTAGTGCTGGCCGCGGCTTCTCAATTACTTTCCGTCCAGGCTACAGCTAGTATTCCAACTTGCTCAGTCAGTAACACTCACTCTCTGCCAGTGTCAACTATCTAATGCAATTCTAGGTAGCATGTGTGACATCATTGGTGCAACCACTCTGTGGCTCTATAAGCAATGTTACTTGCCTGTGCGAAAATGCGCAAGCTATGAAGACAGAGCTCACTGCGTGTGTCCTCCAGGCCTGCACTGTTCCAGAGAGTCTCGAACTCGAACTATATCAAGCGAATATCTGTGATATCAAGTCGGATATGTCAATGGTACAAGAGCAGCTGAGACTTTACTATATCTTTCCAGTTCTTACCACTATCTTTGTAATTCTTCGGCTACTCTCTAGACGACTTCTAGATCTGGGGGTTCGAGAGGATGATTACATGATGATTGCGGCCCTAGTCGCCTACTATGCAGATTGTGGTTCTGGTTTGGCGATGGTTATGCAGGGCTTTGGGCAACACACTTGGTACCTCAGCACTGATAAGATCAACGAATCTTTGAAGGTAAACGTGACCGCATCGGAGATTAATATATCTTAGCTTACTAACACGCTACAGTTCTTTTACATATGCGAGCTCTTCTATATCCTCACCATTACCCTGACAAAGCTTTCCTTACTTCTATTTTTCCGCCGGATCTTTCCCAGTGAAAGATTTAATATCTGCGTCTGGGTTATGATCGGCTTTGTTATTGCCTCCAATTTCTCAATTCTTATGGCTCTGACCTTCCAATGTGTAAGACCCTCATGCTTCTAGATTTTCTGTGTGCTACAGACTAATTCGTTCTCAGGTACCGTTCTATGGTCAGTGCGAGTTTGATTTTCTTTGGTGCAAAGGTCTTGCAAGATGGCCTTGATCTGACTTGAGATTCTAGGGAACTGGACCAACTGGGCCTACAAAGTAAAGCCAGTTCAATGCATTGACCAGTACGTATGCCTTTCAAAGCTTTCTCCTTATTTCCCGGAATATATGACATTCTGGTCATGGCGCCTATCTTCCACTCCAGCGATGGAAGCGACTAGCGATAAAGAAGACTCCTAGCAAATCGAGCTATTTGAAAGATTGCTAATAACACCATCCATCTTTAGGTACGCTGCTGTTTTCGTCGCTGCTGGCTTAAGTATCACACACGACGCGATCATTCTCGTCATGCCTCTGCCATTACTCTGGAAGCTACAATTGCATTGGAGAAAGAAGATGAACCTTCTCTTCATGTTTTCCGTCGGATCTTTTGTCCTTATATGCAGTCTTATCCGATTGCCTTCATTGCTGAAATTACAGACTTCTCTTGATACATCATGTAAGGATCCATCATGCTCAAGTAGCAAGCAACAATGAGCTAAGCGAGAACAGATGACCAAGCTCCCATCGCCGTCTGGACTGATCTTGAGATGGCTGTTGGCATAATGTGCGGATGTCTCCCGGCATGCCGCTCACTCGTAGGGTGGGCATTCCCTGCTCTGAAGATGTCCCTACAAGGCAGTAGTGCAAAGAAATCTACATACGGGCTCGGCTATTCCAAACAGTCCAAGAATGCTTCCCGAATCGACCCGCTCGATCAAAACTTCATCGAACTTAATGAGAACTCCGATAGTGAACGAGGTCGTAGGGACAGCGTCAAATCCGAAGGCTCGACAATTCCTTTTCGTAATACTCTTGTGCCGAGTGGAAAAGAGATGGGACATCGGACCTACGTCAAAGCTGTTGAGCCGCCGCAGAGCGAGATTATTAGGGGCGTTAGTTTGGAGAGGAATCGTGGTAGGGCAAATAGTCGACCGGAAGGTGACGGCGGCATCATAATGACTCGAAGTGTCTATATGACCGAGCAGAGATCGGGTCCAGGACGCTGATTTCTTGTACATGTATTATTATACCCACATTTTCGACATTTATGTTCCGTGACATCTTATCGCGAAGTAATCTAAATTACCTAGTTCATGGATACGGGGGAGCTGTCGCCGAAGGAGTCATTTCTTGCTTACTTCATCCGAGCTTGTGCCAGAATCGGACATAATACCCTGATACGTTCGAACCCTATTTGAACCCATCGCTAACTTTATTTGTGGGCAGTATGCTCAAGATTTAAACACCACGGCCGGAAGCTTTCATTCATTACCATAACTATATCTTAGGATCCGAGCTGCCCATTCAGTTAACTCATAAATGCGACATTCCAACTAATCGAAGCCCTATCGTCCACTCATTCGTTCCTCTTAACCATGTCCAAGTTCAAACTCCGCCCCGCGCTCGCCAGCGACATTCCGTCCATCGTTTCCATCTACATGAGCGCATTCTCACATGCGCACGATCTCATCTCCTTACAGGTCTTTCCGCGCGACCAAAAATCCTCTCACCAATTCTGGCACGACATGATGACAGAAGAAATTGACGATCCCGAGGCCCGGATCCTCGCCGTCACCGTCGCTACTCCACGCGCGGAGGGCAGCGAGCTTGATGAAGAGGAAGTCGTTGCGTTCGCCAAGTGGAATACTCCCCGCACCTATCCCCATCCTTCCCTCTCTCCTTTCCCGACCTGGCCGCACCCCCCAGCTGCTGCGCTCGCAAACCATTTCTTCGGCGCGCTCTCCCTGCGCAAGCATGAGCTGGTAGGCGACGGTGCGCTGCGCCCGTATTGGTATCTTGAGTTGGTTGCTACCAAGCCTGAGTTCCAGGGTCAGGGTGCTGCCGGGCTGTTGATGCGGTGGGGGCTAGAACGCGCTGATGAGGCGGGCGTGGAGACGTATTTGGAGGCGAGTCCTGAGGGGAAGGCGGTCTATGAGCGGTTTGGCTTCAAGGAGGTTGGGAGGCTGGTTGTTGGTGAGGAGTGGTTTGGGGAGCAGGGGGAGTTTGTGGAGGTTTTTATGGTCCGAGATGGTAAGGAGACGTGAATTTCTGCGGCCGGGTGGCAGGTGCGTAAAGAGCTGGGTTCTGGAATCCAGTGAAATGCGCTGGGTATCTGGGTGGAGAAAAGATTCCCAAGGTAGTTCTTCACCTATTTAGCATAGCAAAGCATATTTTCGCTAGCGTTGATCTCCTAGGGGGTGATGTGCTGCGGGGATGGACATATGGTAAAGTAAGACAGGAACCTAAGGCTACTGCCCTCCGTCGCCAGACCCTCAGCTCGCCATGGTCGGGAGAGAGACTACGTTTTCACTATGACATAATGCTAGCTAGAGTGCTGTTCTGAGTCGAACTCCTATCCACCTGTCATTGCATCTCCAAACATGAAATGCCTACATCATGATTTGGCATATGGGATATGGGATATATTCTTACAGCAGAGTTCAGTCTTCAATATACAGATACGCAGTACGCATTTCTGCTAATTCTGGCAGTTGTATGCCTGTGTACCTAGCTTATCAGCCTCCACTGACTCAGCGTTGTAGCAGCTCGCTTCATCGCTTAACCTTCTATGACTTAAATTTCACGATACAATAGCTGAATGAGATTCGGATTAGGAAGTCAGAAAAGTAAAACGTTTCGGATGTTTATGCTAGAGTATAACAAAGGTCAAGACATAGAAGCAGTGCTTTACAGCTAGAAAACGAGCGACGAGAGGAAAGAGCACGTAAGGCTGTTCTAGTAGAGCTTAAGCATACAACAAGGTATAGAAATATGAACGAGTATACATATGGTCTACAATATGTAAAGTCATTTACAACCTGTGGAATCTTTCTTAGACTTGTACTATACATAGAGAAAGTATAAAATCCCATGGCTTTTTAAAAGAGTTCTATTTTGTTATCATCTTTTAGACACGCTAAGCTTCCATCCTCGGCCTCGAATAGGCCGCTGGCATATCAATCGCCAAAAACCACACAGATCCAGATGTCAGGGACTGTATCTCGACATGCTGAAAGTAGAAGTATACTCTGAACAAATGCTTCATTACTCTTAGTCTCCACACCATACATAAACCAATCTCCCAATTTCTCCTCCATCTGATCTACCTTTCTGCCCAGACTCGGGCAATCGAGTGACCAACTCAGCGATCTCGGGGCTCGGGACTAACATGATTGCACGGATACCATAACCATCCATCCTCTTTCTTCACCGACCCAGAAACCAGATTCACTCTCGGCAAACTCTACTCGAGACTCGATGCGCAGTGTAGATCGATAAAACCGATCTCACTGCCCCTGCCACGTTATCCACTCGCAAGCATTCGAAGGAAGGGAATGGATCTAGATATCGACCCTTATTAATACGTGAGAATCTTAGTGCGCTACTTTCTCTAGGCTCCACTGGTAAGTGCAACGGCGAAGTGGAACCGCATGGTGTTTAAGCGAATGCGGATCTGTAGGGGGGGGGGTGGTTGGATGACATATGTTTCTGTCGGTCGCGTCGCCGTCGGATCGATCATTTCAGAAAGCGAAGTACGGTGATGGGGGCGATGGACTGAAATGGATTCACCGGGGCTCCTCAATTGGTAGGCATTAATAAAGATGGTGTTGGATAGTTCCATTACCAGATGCATTCACTTGACCCATGGGGCTTGATTCTTCAGGCCTCAGGCCCTCGTGAGTGACAATGCCATTTTCTTTGCTCTCACTTGATTCGAAAAGTATTCTTATGTCTTAGGTTATGCAGGATTTTATAATATATGAGCTTTGAGGTCGTCAGGCCACAGTCAGTTCACGCAGTTTACTACTGAAAATTCAGTTCCACAGATAGATAATTCCATTCCCCTCACAGTGTACTTGAAGTTGATAAGTTTCGTTATTATTTTTATGTAAGTTTGAGCGCGAAAACAAATGGTGAAGAACGAAAGGTACAAGAAGAAGTGAGTTAATTCTGAGTCGAGATTTGGAGAAGGAGGGTATTTATAACGACAATAAGAAATATAATACAATTACGAATTGCCTGTCTAACATTATGGACGGTTGCTTCTCACCCTCTCCTGCCGCAATGAGCGGCTTCTCATCTCAGACACCTAGCGATATCGTTTCAATATGCAACTTCATTACGCGGGTGGCCGTATATACCTGTGACCGAAACACTAGCTGCTATCACGAATTATTACTATCTTCCGGTGTTCGGCATGCCAAACCACGAGTACAATGTATCCTCCATCTCAAATTCGCTCAGATCCGGAGGGTTGATAATAATGGGATCCCAATCCTGGATGTCGCCACCGTACGAGTTGCCCAAGTCGTTATACATCGCCATGAGATCTTCATCACCGCGCATATTCGCGTTAGTGTACTGAAAACTGTTGTCCGAAAAAGGTGCGGGAGAAGCCATGGGACCCACGGTAGCGAAAACACAGTGATTACTCTCGTCCATCTTGTCGGAGAGCTGCGTGGTTGACGCTATATCTTTTGCGCTCGCATGACTCTCTGCCATATCCGCATACACGCCTTGTGGGCTTAGAGCATCATTTGGTCTGAAAAGCGTCTTTGCTGGGGGATCTTCGCCACCGAGGACGCTTGATTGTACTTCTTGATCTTTATGCCATTTGCGGAGTCGCATTATACCACCACAAAACGTATAGGCTGACCTAAACTCAACTGGCCCGACCGCTAGCCTGAGATGATTTATCAGTTTCTCAAAGTACTCGTCTACTCTCAAGCTGGGGCTGTCAATAGCACCTCCTATTGGACTTGTTGTGGCATTTGCAGATGTTTGCAGTTTTACCAGTACGACCATGGAGTAAAGCATTCGAACGTATGTAAATATCGGGAAGGAGCGCATGGTTTCAATATCAGTTTGGAGGAAGAGATCTAGAGTAGTTTGTGCAGACGTGATGCATGCAGCTAGAGAGTCGATATATTGCGCAGTGTTTGCGCGGTTGGCTTCATTGACAAAAACTCTATTCATGCGGTATGGTGGTTTGAAATCTTCCGGGAGGTGGTCGTCATGCATAGATAATTCGTGAATGTAGATGCCCATATGGTGATACATGAACAACAATGATACTGTGAGACGGTTAGCAGCTTGACCATATCCCACGCATTGCGTTCAACGACGTGGAATATCCGCATAGTCCCGTATGCGTATCGAGCACATTCGGTGCATAGGTATGAAAAGACATCCAAGAAACAATCAACATACTATGAATGCTACCGTCTGCGTCGACTTCCTTCTTCCAAGCCTCCAAGCGCCTCTCAAATCCCTTCAGCATGAGTTGCACCCTCGGTTCGGACAAGCTAACAATGCCAGCTGGATCGTCGAATGAGAAAGAGGAGTTAACTTCTTCCGCAATGACGACCAGTTTTCCCCATTTACTCATATCTTTATCAGCCCATGAGGCGTTAGGAGACTGAGATAAGACCTCGATGCAATCACCAGTCCGCTTGCTATATCTTAGCATTGTAGGGCGTCGTAAATTCATTGCGACACTATTGTCACGAGATTTAGCGTTTGGTCAGGACATAATAATTTTCACTTACGTCGTTGAAGAAATGTAGCAAGCTAGATACGTCCTTCGCTTCTCCAGATCCAGAAGTTCGTCTGCCAATATATCTTCAGATGTCATAGATGTGGCTTTGGGACCGGCCAGGCTTGCAGTTTTGGATGGCTTTGAAGTGGATCCGATGCCAATATCCATCGCCATGGCGGTCGCCATAGATATATATTCAAAAAATTTCAGCTGACGAAAGGTTCCTGGTGGATAGTACCAGATAACGGTTATAATCATAGCCTGGACAAGCTCTAAATTCTTTTCACTGAGTACCAAGGTCCTGTGCGCATAAGCAGTGATAACCTCACTGTGAAGCGTACTGTATAGGTGCGGATCGACCTTCCCAGAAGCTGCTGCAATGGCAGCTAGGAATAATGTCGGCCGAGACATTCGTAATTCTTCCAGGTCGGTGGAGTCTGGAAAGACAACCGCGGGGAAATGCGGTGTGAGATCTCGGCAGTAGATTTCAAAGAGTTCTCTTGCTTGATCCATAGTGATGATTCCACGATCGACGACGTCAAAGGGCTGAGCCATTGAAGGTGGTGGAATGGGTTGCGGAGATGTTTGAGGCAGAGGCGTATTTGACGGCCAATCATAATGCATAGGAGGAGAAGCAGTAGCAGAAGCAACAACTGTACTGCCACCAGGCCGAAAAGAATCCGAGTTCTTGCCATTAGAATGACTTCCAGGCGCACTCATGCCTAACCCGAGATCTTGCGCTTCCTCTTTAACGACCTTCTTTCGGATATCAAACAAAGCCTGCATGGCCTGGACCTCTCTTTCCAGCTCGGCGACCCTGGTATCTGTCCGCTTCCTCTGCTTCCGCTTCTGAGGTGCCGTGAAGAGGCATTCTCTGTTAGCTTTAGCACACCTCTGACAAATCTTGGAATCGGGTGCGGTTGTGTCGGGTAGACATCTGACTTTGTGATGACGACAGGCATCGCAGGCTCGATTGTGCGGCGAATCCGTATGGTTGCGAACCGCAACACGGCTTGGGTTGATTGTAGCCATCACCTGAAATCTATCTGTAGAGATTCCTACATGAATAGCCAAAGCCACACTGATGTTTGATAAGATTGTGAATGAGTCCCAGCTTGCTGATATTGACGTCAAATATGTCGCAATAGCAAAGTTACATGTGCCCTTTTAGACGAATGGGGCTTGGCGCTCAAATACTAAAGCTTCGAGGCTCCAGCTCCCCTCCACTGTACAGGATAATGAATCCGAATAGGAATATATGTTAAGAGGACAAGAGACACCCGGATTCGACCAAAACTAAAACAAGGGTATGATTGATTGAATTATCACGTGCACTAGCTTCGGCTTCGGCCTTAAGTCTCTTGCCGCCGATCTTCCAGTAAGCTGCTGTTGTCGTTCACGTCATTATTATTTATTATTAACTTACAAAGAGCTGTTTTCAACCCCCAATCTTGTCTATGATTAAGCTCGAGAATCCCAAGCCAAGGGTGATGCTCACGTCGTCTCATTCGCACCATCATCTCCCTGTGCTGATGTACATTCCTGCTCCAATTCTTGCATCTCTTCAAGGGTTAGAGCACTCTCGGCCTTGTTGATCTTCACGAAAACAACCATGATGAATAACGCCAGAGCCGCACAAGCGACCTCAAACCAGAAGACAGCATGATAGCTTTGTCTCTGGCCCAATCTATCAACCGTGTATGTATTCACAATATCTGCAAAGCCTAGACAGACAGCAATGCCGAGATGGAGGAGGATCATGATAACAGCACCCGCAAGCCCTTGTTGCTTTCGTGGTAAAGATGTGGTGATAAAAATATTTGCAACGTTGAAGGTAATGTCAATCCCAATAGTAGCTGCAAGCATAGCTGGGAATATATAGGCCCAGTAGTTTGCGCCCTGAGGTGCAATCGCAAATAAAAGGGGGGCTATGATCCAAGAGATGCCAGCAACAATAACGAGGATTGTCCCCGGCAGGAGATGAAGTACGAAGCCCCCAAAAGTAGCAATAAGACAACCTCCAAGTGCCATGGGCACATACCAAGCGACCACTTGTAAAGGACTTGCGCCCATCACACTCTCCATATAGAATGTTGCATAGAGTAAGAAAACCCCAAGTGAGCCATATGTGAGAAAGAGTGCAATAATGAGCGCCGGCATTCGAGGCACAGCAAAGAGCGATGGAGGGAGGAGTGGCTGCTCTGCAACACAACACTCAACGTAGGCTGCAGCCAGCAAGAGAAGTGAGCCGACGATGAAGAGAGCGTAAATATAAGGCGTGTTCCATTTCTTTGGAGCATGAGATGAGTCGATCACAGCAAATGTGAGAAGAATGAGCCCCGTCACAATCAGGATTGTTCCTAGCCAATCCATCTTCACTTTGGAAGTTGCATTGCGCTTCTCGCTTATGTCGGATGGGATGGCGACGTAGGCCGTAATAGCGGTAATAGCCGTGAGAATGGCACCAATCCAGAAATACCATCCCCAGCTCGTGTATTCGGCCGTCAAACCAGCGAAGAAGATTCCGATCCAGAATCCTAATGGTGCCGAGGCGCCATAGATGCTAAAGACAAGATTCTTCCTCGGCCCCGGTCGGTAGATGCTCCCGAGTATCATCATGCTGGATGGCAAGAAAGCTGCCGGCCCAAGTCCCTGAAGAGCTCGACAGAAATTCAACATCACTTCGTTGGTTGAGAAACCAGCGATCAGGCTCCATATGACCAACCACACCATTCCCGCCACATAGACAGGATATCCTCCATACATGTCTGACGCCCTTCCAAAAGCAAGAAGGAAGGATGCCACGGTCAAGGAGAAGGCACTTGCAGGCCATGTTGACGATGCGGCGGCGATATTCAAGTCCGAAGCAACCGTAGGCAAGATGACGGTGAACCCAGAAACAAAGTATTCCTGCCTTAGTTAGTAGTCGCCCATGAAAGAAATATCAGTTAACATGCCGAGAGCACTTGTGACATGGAGATGGCAAAGACGAAAGCAATCTCTGAGTAGATTGATTCAAAGACTTCGGGCCTGACCCGGCCCAAACGTTCGATCCTGGCTTCCATAGACTCTTCCACGGTAGGAGGCTCTTCTGGCTTGGTGGATGGTGCTGGCCGGGGAACATTCTGTTCGCCATCGCTTATACTTGAAGCTCTTAACCCCACCGCATGAGGCGAACCGCCCTCTGTTTGGTCTACCGGACCAACAGCTCGCTCTGCTTGTGGCTGGCAGTACTTGGCCGCCATGTTGTTGCGTTCGTACTATCACGACACTTCCGCTCGAGAAACAAACGTGACAACCGAGCCGACCTTTGAAAGGAGTGGGGCGAAAATCCCAAGGAAAATTTAGGCGGAAGAATGGGAGCAGAGAAGGGATCTGAATAAGAGATAAATAAGTGCTGAAAAGTCGTCCATCAGACCGCTTGGACTGAGCAGCAAGTAGATTGATAATCAAGACTAACAAAGGGCGTCACGGTGCATTGCGAGGGGCGTCATTATTCCCAGGACGTTAACACCCACGCGAGTACGTCCTATGACGCCCAGACCCGAGCCAAAGAAAACTCTTAGTCGCACCCGAAATTAAACGTGCTGGCTCGAGTTGCCTCGACAGGACCGGCCTAGTTTTGCCATTGCTTCTCCAGCCGGCCAGTATGAAGCTTGCAGAGTCGTGTTGTTTGGCCTCGATGCTGCTTGCATGCTTCCGGCGCAATTCTACCGCAATGAGACTGGAACTTCGTGTTGAGAATTCATCCGGACAAGCACGTATACGAGTGCTAGACGCGGGTTCGAGGAGCTGTAAGTATATAGATGGCTGAGTCAACGTCTGCCAATGCATATCTTTTATATGTGTAAGGCATGAACGGTCAGAGTGGTAGTTGTGATAAGGAACGTGCCACCGCACTCCAAACCCTCTTCGGCCAATGCAGCCGCCAATGGCCAAGGGCTCGAAGCCTTGGATACAAGGCCTGGACTTGATCAAGCAAACTGAGCAAACCGATCAAGTCACGTGAATAGAATTTTCTTTAGCGTGCCTGGGCACTCAAGATCAAGATAGAGGAAACCACACGGCTTTGAATACTTGGGGCACTAGAGAATCATTTGGGCAAGAACTCGAGATTCTTGAGGGTATATAGCATGTAGGCCTACCAGGAGGAGGCATTGAAGAATACATGAGGTCCCGTACCCGGAGAAGTTCGTTCGCTTGGTTCCACACACCCAGCAAATTTTCGTCGCGCGACTCCCTGCATTTTCAGGCTGAACGATGCTGCCCGCGCTAGCGGGCCGCTCATTCTCGTATAAGTACCGGCTTCGCCCCCGACCTTTCACCTTTTCTTCTCTTTTTTCCCCATCATCAGTAGAGTTGGAATTAATACTTCTAATTTTATTTACTGGCCGCTCCACTCCGGTGGCTTGCTGAGGGTTACTCTATTCACTATGGGTAGTCTTCCGTTCCCGGCGTCCTAGAAGAACGGTGCCCGTTCTTTCCTACCAGCCGTTGGCGACGATTCGATAGGTCGACGACTGTGGGATGGTCTCTACATACTTTGGTGTTCTGCTCGAGAATTATGGTGGAAGGGAGGGAGGGAGGAGAGTGTCGTTTACGGGATGGGTTTGCTGTTGCTTTTGCAACAGTGATGGCTCCATGCTGTCGCTGCTCTCGAGACGAAAATTCTGCCAAAAATTGCAGATTAGATCTCACTCGACACAGCACTTCCCTTCCCACCGACATCCTCTTCAGCGTGGTTTCTCATTGCAAACCGTGCTAGCCGTTGAATGCGTGAAAATGAAAATGAAATCAATCCATCAGCTTCAACTTCCCTGTCTGATGGCTCAAACATTATGCCATATCTTGCCTCATTGCTGTCGATTTTGTGCTCTGCATAATGATGTAGGACCTCTACCTGGCAGGAATGGTAAGTGATATCATTGTGACTGGCAACAGAAGTCATATTAAGGCTCTTGATCATGCCAAAGCGAGAATTCTTTCGAGTTTCGTGCAGCTTCACCCCGTAACGCACACAGCAAGTTTCGCACGGTTCAATTTCCATTACTGGGGGCCGGTAAAGGAAGTATTCTAGATCAGTCCAAGTATATGCGAATGCACCAGAAGGTAATGCCGTCACCGCATGAGTCTCATAACATTATTCATGTAGCTGCGCTTTTGAGTCTTGGCTTCTTATGACTTGCATTGGATTTTGATCTGGCTACAAGCTATGATTCCTATTCCATTCCAGACCAGCATCTCAGTAAAGAGCAACCAGCAAAACACCATCTAATAGAGGCGCTTAGGAGGAGACATGGAGGCCTTGATGGTCAAGGAGCCAACGTTTTGCCATCCCTTCTTCAACAGAGAGACGAGGTAGTTGATGGCCAACATGATGTTGGAGATCAATTGGTCCTCGGTCATGCCGACGTTTCCGACGGCAACACCCATACACAAGACCTTCTTCAATTGGAACTTGATGGTGGACTTGACCTCGTTGATCTTGCCGCTGAGGTCCTCGTTGTGGGAGACTGGGGTTGGGAATTTACCAGCTGGGATATGGGTTAGCTAAAGGAGTGGCAGATGCTGAAAGCCATGGATGGCAAGGACTTACCCTTGGAGAGACCGGGACCCAAGAGACGAGGAATCTGCTTGATGAGGGTATCGGAAGCGACGAAAGCATCGTACTTGCGAGCGAGCTTCTTGATCAACTTCTTGTTCTTGTTGAGCTTCTTCAAGTCATCAGCGGACATGGCGTCAACACCACCGTGCTTGGCACGATCGATATCGTGCTGGTCACCGAGAATGCTAGATACCAATCAGCCTATTGTCCTTCCTTCCTTTGTGTAGTGTTTCGAAAACGTACCAGATGGACATTCCTGGGCGAGGGACGATTGGGAGACGGATGGTTCCAGAGAAACGCTTGTCACGTTGAGGATCATAGTTCTTGAGGCCGATTTGGAGCTCGACGGTTTCGAGGAAGTTTCTCTTCTTGGTCTCGAGAGAGTACTCAAGGAGACTCTGTACGTTGGTACGCACTCCGGCTGTGGCGACTTGTTAGCATCCTGTGTCGCGCAAGTGGGATGAGAAAGAGACGGCGATCAGGACATACCGACTGTGATTTTCGACATGATGACAGTCTTCCAGTAGAATGGCGAATATTCTAATGGTGAGGATTTGCGTATTTGTCGTTGAAGACTGAAAATCAAGCGGGCGGATTTGCAAAACTTGTGTGTGTGAAGCGGGACCGCCAAGATTTTAGTGCGCGATCACGTGTTGGATTAGTGGGTCTCGGTTTCGGTTGGCTTAGCTCAGTCCCTTTACCCCAGCGTTTCTACTCTGAGATGTAGCTGTATCGAGGAATCTACTCTATGCGTCTTGCGCCATTTAGTGGTCGCCGTATACAGATAGCGATTCGAAGAGTTTCGCATGCCTAATCTACTGTTCTTTCCATGGCAATTGTTTTCACTTCTTATGGCTGATTCCGGTTGAAAGATGGCACCTCTGAAGGCCTTTTGAGAGTTTCTTCAGAGATCCTGCGATCTTAAACTGACTTCTTTCTTTGAATCTTTGAATTTTGTATATCTGTCAGGCTGAACTCGGGGTAATTCGTCTATATCATTTAAGTCGGATGATGTGATGAACTACTAGAAGGGCCAGAGAGCATTTCCATGCCAGCATTTAAACAAAGCAAGAAGAAAGGAAACAAAAGTAGTAACCCCCCATTATATGCTGGTATGGATCCCAATGTGTCCAACTGCCATGGCGAGAATTGAAGGTGAATATCCTGTCCGTTTGATGCGACAAGTGCTACTCCTCACAACCTCCAGTCACGGTGAACCCTTTATTCATTCCCTCGTCACTTTCATCAATTTATTATCACAGCATCAAAGTCTCCACTCCTGCAACTTTTGTCTCTTTATACAATTCTCTAGTGACCCTTCTGAAATCTATCTCTGACCATCACTTCAATCACCTTCACACCCCCAAGGTTTCCAATCATTCACAGAACTTCTCTCATCGTTATCCATTCCAGGAATCCCTTGACAATGGCAAGCAATAACAATTCCCGCAAAGCCAAGATTTCCCTAACAAATTACGTCCTCGGTGGTCCTTTGGTGTCAATGAAGCCAACAGGCAGCAAAGCGAAAGACGAGCCCGAGCCAGATAAAGAGCCTCACTACTCTGTCAAGAAGCTAGATGGTGGCCGAATCCAATTGATAGACAAGCGTGTAAGCTTCTTTCTATATGATACCGCAAGGTTGCAGCTTCATACTACATGTTGTGTGCTTTTCAAGCTTTGCTCTCTGTGTGCGTGTGCTGATGTACCAGGAACAGACAGGCGAGAAACAAATCTTCAAAGCGAAGCCCAGCAGCAAGTCAACTGGTGTCAATGAGGATGGAAAGGTGAAGGTCATACTGCGGGTCAAGAACAGGAACGCGGAGATTGCTATTGCCGCACCCGAAAAGACGCAGAAGGCACAGAGCACAAAGAAAGAAGACGTGAGCAAGAAGGAGACAGAAGAGAAGAAAGAGGAGAGAAATCCCACGAAGAAGAAAGACCCCGAAAATACAAAAACCAAAAAGGTGGAAGAAGCTCCTAAACCTGCAGCGGCTGAGAATGAGACAGAAGAGGAGGTTAAGATGCCTGGACAGTGGAAAGCAGGAGATTGGACCCCAGAGCTAGACGCTACGATTATGAAGCTCAAGAGCGAGAACAAATCATGGAAGGATATCGCGATCGAGGTCAGCGCTAGCAAGAAGGACGCTCAGAATCGATTCAAAGAATTGCAAAAGGCTGAGGAGGATAAGAAGAAGGGAAAGGAGGGAACGACTGCGAACGAAGATAGCGACGGGAATGCTGCACCTTCTGAGGGGACAGTCAAGGAGAAAGACAAGGAATGTCGTGCTGATCCTGGAAAGAAAGAGGACTCCAAAGCACAGAAGAAAGACGACAAGCCAGACAAGTCTTCTCCCTCTGGAGCAGCTCCTGAAGAACCAAGCACCAGCCAACAAGACATGGCTGCCACTAGCACAGTCACACCAAGAGGAGAAAAAGGGCTTAAACCCGACGAAATCTGGACGAAAGATGACTGTGCAGTCCTCGAAATGCTAAAGGAGCGATATGAGGCTCATAAATGGCAGCACATGCAAGCTGGATTCTTCAACTGGACTGGACGGATGGTCGTTGCGAGTATCATTGAGAAAAAGTTCAAGGATGATGAAGTTGCTCTTTGATTCGGTTGGCCTATCACTCGCATGGCTGGGAGAGAGGGGCGTGGGGTCCTGGAGTTCTAATCCTATGGTCTATGGAGACAGGCGGATACAAGGCATACTGTAGCTATCTTTCTTTTTCTTTGAGTGTGTGGCTTGCATCCTGGGATAGGTCATATATGTGTTGTGAGCTCTTGGTGTTTCGCGAACAACAAACGAGGTCTTCACTCCACTCATAGTACCACGGGTTTTCTATCATCTTTCCATTTCGCACACTATTAAGTATAGACAGACAGCAAAATTACAAAAGCCAAATATCGCAACAGCATTGTGGGGTATCTGCATGAAAAGCAACTAAGTACATCCATTCATCGCAGTTCTGTTTTCCTTTTCAGATCTGTCTCATCATCCAAGTTTTAGTCTCTGCTCTCTCTTTCGTTTCGCACGCAGAGATGTGGTGTTACAGTCAGGCATCGGCGATGCTTCTCTCCTCACCACTTCGTTTGCGAGGGAGTAAAATGGCGACCGCCATAAGCTTCGGCATTGAAAGCTATGAGCCAAGAAGGTTTGGTGTTTTTTGTGGCCGAGAGGCGTCGCGCTTTGAGAGTATCTTCTCTATCTAGTAGGATTGCTGTTGCTCCAGAATATAAAACACAGAATATTAACGTAAGAGAGTGCCCTCGATCAGATAGGGTTGTCCATTCCAGGGGTATAAGGAACGCCGGGTCTGAGGGTTCGTCCAGATTCAGGTGTGCTGCCAACTGCAGGAGCGGTTCCCCTCTTCATCATTCGGCCGAGAATTCCCACCAATTCTGCTGCGTCCTCAAACATATCGTCGTCCATACCCTCCTGGGCATTATACACCTCCGCAATGGTGATCTTGGCCAATTGCCTCGAACCATCCCTATCGTGCATACAATCATACAAGAAAGCTGCATACTCCACTTTCACTGACAATCGCAGAGGGTGGGAACCCCATAGGAGTCGCTCCGAAAGTGCAGTGGCTTCGCGAAAACAGGCCATCGCAATGGGTCGAAAATCTCGAGCAGGAACTAGGAAGTTGGCTGTATTTGTGACTTGTGGCATCTCGCCACCTACAGGCCCTCCTTCGAGTTGATGAGTTGGCTGTACCGAGCCAGGCCGGTAAATATCTTGCTCCTCGCCGTATCTCTCTACGCCCTTGCCTTTGTCGAGATGACGAGGTGATACGAGACCGGGGGGAGTTTGGACTTGTGGATTTGCCGAGTGGACTGTGATTGCTGGCTGGTTGTGAAAGAGTACATAGAGGTGATAATAGGAAGCGCGTAACTTGTAGGCCAGGACCTTGAGTTCGCCGTACTTGTCGATCATAGGTAGAACATATTGCTCAAGCAGAGCAAGCCCCTCGCGCGCATACCATATAATGCGACAATAGAGATCGACCGAGGGAGTGTCACGCGTCGTATCAAGTCTTCGCAGCTTGCGGGCCTTGATGACTTTGTCTGAGAGTTGAACTAGATTTCCCATGATAGTGAATAGGCGCTTTGACAGGAATGGATGATCGATCTCGATGTTCTTGGCAAATTGCCCAAGAAACTTCATGTCAACTTCTGAGGAAGCCATGTCGTCTTTGACAGTGACAGGTCGATTGGCGTTTGGGTCGAGGAGGACTGTGCTGTAGTCTTTGTGGGCTTTGAGAACGCTGAGATGTTGTTCAAAGTCAAGCAGAAGGTGGTGCTTTTTGTCGATTCGAGACTCGAAGCTGTCTTCGTTAGTGCTTGCTGGACCTAACAACCTCCTTGTATAGAAGCAGACGCCTGTAGGCGTCATCCGCATGAACTTCACCTTGAGTTCTGGTCTTTGTGCCATAATGCTTGATTGGAGTGAATGCATGGGAAGAGGAAGCCATTTTGAACTTACCAAGATTCAATGGCCCCTTCAACCAGTGCGCCGAGACAATTAGTCCTTAAACCTGTGCGCCGAGATAATTAGTCGTCGATTGCCTCGCTGCCTCGACAGTTGGTGATGTCTGTTGTTCGTGGCGGAGATTGGATGTCAGGTCGAAAGCGAAAGCGTGTCGATATATGCAGCAATGGGCGAACCTGATTCTGTTCCAATTCCTGGGCTGTACAACACCAAATACCCTATTAAATCAATATTTACAATTGAGTCTTATACACAGATTCACCCTTCAGGAGAAACAGTCACCAATGTCAAGAATTCGTATGCGCTACCGGGCAATGCCCGTCTTCAGTGTCGAGTTCGATGTTAACCCTCCAAAACACCCCTTACTGCGCGCAAAGCATCAGCACAGTTCTGGCTGGGGAGAGCAAGTTGCGACCAGCAAGAGTCTCCCAATCATACCGCTCAATTGGACTGGACTGACCACTTGTCACCGAAAGACTCCTTCGGCTCGATCGATGATGTCTTTTGCCCGTCCACCGTCAATCAATCAATCCTCCACCACCACCCACTTGATTTCTTAGCAAACACAACTCCGCGAACTATTTGGTCCTTCGAACAGAAATTCAGAGGGCGCACAAAGCATTTCGACTTCTGGAAAAACGACGAAGTGGGATTCAGACAGGGTGGTTGTCAAAAGGCGGTGAAACGGTGACGATGGTCTGAGGGATCGTGGACCTTGGAAATCGGAGAGTGGAAACTGGATTCGACCCACGATCACGATCACGACCGTGACCAGATCAGATCAGACCAGAGCTCGTACTGTTGCCTCCGAGCTCAATTGATCGGCCAAAGACGCGCAGAAGCTCAAGAATCAGACGCGTAGAAATTCCAGCAGATGTTCGGGCGTGCTAGCCACGATATAACGAGCGTCAAGCCAGGGCAAACACGTCGCAAGCGTAAAGATAATAGCCAAAAAAAGCCCCAGCACGAAAGCAGAATCGGTCAGGAACCAGAAAGCAAAAGACAGACAGACGCGCGCGAAAGAACCAGTTTGCAGTCCAGATATGGCTTCAATACCTGCAGCTGCAGCCCCTCTCTTATGCACTTATGCAGCTAAGCCCGACCCCGTCAGCTCACAAACGAAAGTATGATCTAGATGCAATGCGGACGGCTGTAGCTGCATGGTGTTGTTGGCGTGTTGGCTTCTGAAGCTTGCAACATGCACGATACGTGGCAGCGCAGGCCCCCAAAGCTGGGAGAGTCACGAGTTTAGTGGCCCATTTTGGCTGGCTGAGCCCGCCAAGCTGGAGCCTGCGCTCGGGAGTTTGCATCATCGACCTGGGTAACGTCTACGATGGCGTTGTCCCAGGTGTTGCCAGCCATCACATTTGTTCTACTGTAGCTATGGGCATCCGATGAGAATTTAAGATGCTCTATTACGGACCTGGACGGCTGCAGAGCGTCCTGCAGCTTGTCGTGCAGTAGTAGAGTAAGGCTCCCATAGCTCTCACTACTCTTACTGGATGAAGAGGCGACGGTCAACCATGCGTTCCCTGCAGGACATCCCACACTCCCAAACAGCACCGCAAGGCCAAAAGCAACAGGGATTCGTGGCATGGCTCCTTTGTGGGAAAGCCAGGCTGGAAAGCAACAGTACCGTCTGACCAACGTCTACGCCCAACCTTGTCAGACATTTAATAATGACCAGCAGAGCTCATGGGGCCAGCGCATCGATCATGACCTCAGCCCAGTCGCTGGAACAAATGCGTTCCCTGCGGCCTGCCTTCATTTTGCTCGTTCGGCTTACCGAAGCCATGGCTGGGAAGAGAGTTTGGCCGGCCGACCGACCGGTATGGACTGGCGGTGAAAGGGTGCTTCCAGGGCGGGGGTCGTACCAACTTTGGGAGAATCACGAACGTTACGCGACATCGCGCGTGTAGGAAGGAGCAAGACGTCCGGCAGGAAGAGGGTCCAGGTACGCCGAAAGAGGGCAAGATCTGTACCAGCACAGAGGAGTTATTGTTTCAGCAGAGCTTTCCTGGAAGTTTGGTTACATGCGAAATCACTTGATACTGCACAGCTGTTTCTTCTCCTGCGAGAAGCCGTGTCAACAGCGACTTTACTTCGGCCAAAGCAAGCTGCCGATCTTTTGTTGATCCGATTATTATTCCATCAGCCCTACACACTTGTTTTCTGCAAGACTAACTGCCTTTAGCGAAGCTACTCGTCCGGAAGTCCTCCGAAGTCAAGCTAAAAATGCGTGAAGGGTCTTGACATGGAGCTTGAAAGGCTCCAGTTTCGAGAGCCTCAGACTTCTCCAGAGCCGGAAGTCAAGACTACATGTTCCGCTGCTGGGTCTGCATTTTCTTTGTTTTCTCGGGACGGCTTCAACCTCACATACAACTGAGGTACACAACCACATGGCACTACATGTACTCAAGTGAGCAACAAGCAAACAGTAGGACAAGTAGGTAACACCCATCTTATAAGCTGATTGGCTTGGATAGCAATTCATCCTATTATTTGTGAGAATGAACGCCTGAAACATCATCGTGAGATGCTTCGGATACATGTTACCAGCAAGCCGATATCCTACAGGGGATTTGGACATTAGATGTTTGTCTCTTGGGGGAAAGGGAGCAGACGAAGGCCGATGATGAGTATAAGAGGTATTTACAGACTGAGAGAATGGACAAGATCGTATCCTTCTTGCGAGAAATCGTCCACTGCTTCTCCTCAGTCATTCTTATCCCATTATTACGCACAGCACCACATTTGACCTCGTACGACTAGATCAAGAAATCTTTCACACCATCAAGAGACAAATCTTCTTCTACCCAAACTTCAAGGAAAACAAAAGCATCAAACTCATATCCACCTCATTCGCGGCCTTTACTCTCCTTTCAAAATGTGCTATTGGTACGAACATGCCTATACTTGCAAGCATACAACACACGCGCTAGGCAAGTACTGCACAGCCGGGAACCTGGTCCAGACACCGTGCAAGAAGAAAAGCATCTGGCAGAAGATCTATGTGGGCGAGGACTGCGAGAGTTGTGCCATGCCAGCGCACAAGATCGCGCAGTACGTGGTGAACGCAAAGGCAAAGAAGGAGAAGAAGAAGGTTTAATGTAGGGGTTTGGATTGCGCGAGCTTAAGAAGAGGGCGCGGTAGTTGACGTCAAATGTCTTATGGGAGGCTTTCAGACAGGTATGGATGTGTACGAAATAACGCTTCACAATATCTTTCCCTGTTTGGATTTGGTTTTTGATGTTGTCTATCCCAAACGATCTCTTACAGACAAGTGGATTGAGGCAGCTTAGGGACACGTTACTTGCTTCCAGCGCTCAAAGATTAGGTCGATCGAGCTGCCTTTCGACAGACAATGCGCGTGGCTTCAAATATCTCGTGTCAAATCGATCTGGATTTGACCTTTTCCCAGAGTCGAGACGCCATTCTCCTTTTCCCTGCTCGCTTATTTGGCTGCTCGGATATGATCGCAGATCCTCCTTCTTGGACGGTTACACTTCCACAAGTTGTTCAGGTCTGGAATCTTGTACATCAGGAAAAGTTTCTTCAGAAGCGTTCTCTTGGAATTGAAGGTCTTTAGCTTTGACGTCCGGATCACGATCGGTGTTGATACATCTGCCTTTGCATACACCGTGTTTCTTTGAGAGAACGGGCCATTTCCCTGAAGCATTGAGGGACTTTGATATTAGCGCGCTCGTCCAATATTTTCACACCTATTATTCCAGCTGGGTTTCCTATCTCACCGGGGTTGCCTTCGATCCTAACGCATATATCCAGCGGAGTGGGCCCGGCACTAGCTCTCTCCTTTCTATATCATGATATATCGTCGGTCGAAACTGGGTTACACAATTTATCCTAATGTATCCATACCTCAGTGGTAGTAATTAGATATTGAATGGAATCTCTACCAATAGAAAGGGTATCCTTCCAAGCTGTCCCACTTTTCACATATCAAGCATGTACGTGTAGGTATGTTCGGACAAGAGATATATATATTCCGAGATGCGAATGCTAAAGAAGTATATACAAAAAGAAGTGGAATAAATCAAGGGTGGAGTGAGCTCCAAACCATGCAGTCAGTCAAATGGACCACGGGACGAGGACTATCCATTCCGATCAAGCAACGACCTTCTTGTTCATCGCAGCCGCGTGATCTATGACCTGTTACAGAAGGAATGTCAGCATGTTATCTCTCAAAGGTGAAGGAAGGGGGCGACGCCGACGCAGGACTTACCATGGTGGTGTATGCATCTGAGCCGTAGTAGATGGTGTTTCCGTCGTCGGAAGTCTGGCCCGAGGACAGAGTCGTACCGAACTGCCAGTACATGTCTCCCGCGGTCTCGGTGTTGAGGACGGTGGTTTGCCAGCCGGACTGCACGGTGACATTGGCGCTGTAGCCGTACTCCTCAGCTATGACAGGCTTACCGATCGCTGCCGCGGCCGTGGCATGAGCCTCGATCCACCCGTTGCCCCAGGACGCGCTGGTGCCCCAGCTCTCGGGGTACAGGTGATAGGTGCCGAAGTCAATGTCAGGGATGGCGAGGTTGGCGGTGAAGTTCAAGCCAGGTCCCGTGGTGTATGGGTACGAGCCGTCCGAACCGGTGTCGAGGCCAAAGCCCTCGTCGCCCATGGTCACCATGTGGTTGGCGTCGAGCGACTTGATGTAGGCGGAGGTGGTGGTGGCCCAGTTGGTGATGACGCTGGTGTCGCAGCCGGAGCAGCGGGGCTCGTTGGCCAGCTCCCATGCGAAGACGGCAGTGGAGTTGGCATAGCGGGATACAACGGTGGAGATGTAGAGTTGGTATTGGGCCTGGGCCTCCGTCGAGTTGTACCAGAGCGAGGGGTCACTGGTAGAGAGGCCGTAATAGCTGCAGTAAGCGGCCATTCCACCATAGTCGGTCCAGTTGTTGACGAAGTTGATAATCAGACTGATTCCGTGGGCCTCGGCGGACTTGACGACGACGTCAAGGCGCTGAAGTCCGTCGCTGCCGGTGTTAATGACTGGTGCTGTGGCACCTGAGACGAAGGACTGAAACCAGACGGTGCCGTCGGTAGGTGTGGTCGTCACATCGTTGAAGCCCCAAACTCGGAGAACCTTGATACCAGACTAGACACATATTAGCAACGTACTCGAAATCAAATCAGAGCCGAGCACCTACGGTGGAAAGCTGGGACATCACAAGATCAACATCCGAGTCGTTGGTGAGGAAACCAATCCAGTACGAGTTGGTTCCAGCAAAGTAGCCGGTCTCGCCATTGATGTTGAAGACACTTCCGGAGGTACTGGCGAACCCTGAGATGCTAGATGAGTTCGAAGTGGAAGCGGAAGAGCTGGTGGATGTATTGGCGCTGGCAGAGGTGCTGACCACGGCCACTGCAGCGGAACTGGCTGCTGCCGTGCTGGTGGTGGCCGAGGCGGACTTGGAGCACGAGGCCTTGGTGGTCATGGAAGGCGTGCTAGTAGCGGCGGATTTGACGCAAGCCTTCTTAGTAGAAGCAACAGTGCCGTTGGAAGCAGCACTGGAAGTACCTATTCAGCCATTCCCAGATTAGAGTGCTGTCTCCATCACACTGAAAAGATTGGTCTCTTACCAGTGCCCTGAATACACTGGGAGTACCACTCGCTGGACTGGAAGCAGTAGTAGCCGGTAACACAGGTCGTGTCTCCCGTCCAGTTCAATCCACCACATTGAGCATAGGCGGCATTTTCAGCAGCGGCCACGGCCAACACGGCGGAGGCGGAGAGGAGAGACGAAAAACGCATGTTGCGGGAAGAAATTCAATCAATGAACGAATGTACAAAGCCACCGGGGCAAAAACGAATGGACTCAAAGAATGGTGGTGCTGGAATGACAAGACAGGATCCAGACTCGTGGGGAAGGCCGGCAGGTCATGGCTATATACGGTGGGCAGCGCAAACTACCGACCACGCCACGACGACCCAGGAGTGATGTTTAATGAGACCGGCTGTTTGGAGGAAACCCATGACGCAACGGTCGACCAGTCACGGCTTGACCTCGATAGTGAAAACAATTCATCTGATGATCCGACGAACATGCCTTTTTCCGGACCCTGAGGCTTGGTGCATCAGATATAGAGATCCGGCATGGCCAGGCATTGGACTGGAAGCAGGAAAAGCGGATCTTTAGGACGGTCTCCGGCCTCAGCTGCCATGGATCCAACTGCATACGAATTCCCGGGACGAGCGCCTCCCCCTGGAACCGGGTCGACCCTCTCGTGCTTCCCCAATCCGCACCAAAAGCATCCGCAAGTATATAGAGGCCGTTGTTTCAAGCCGGGACGGGCCAATCGCGTGGGCCGGATCTACGTTGGCGTTCATCCTGAAATGAACCGACTGTGGGGTAGCAACGGCGGTCCATGTGCTTCCGCTTCCCAAAGTAGCTCACCCGTCGTGGCTTGGGCAGGCATCTACCTACAACACCGCAGCACGAAAAAAGACGTTGGGTGTATTGGCTGCGGCTGGACGGTACGAGACACACGCGGGCGGTTCTATTGAGGTTGTTGCTAAAGACCCTTGCCACGCTTGACTAGGGAGAGCTGGGGGAGGCTTAGCGATGTTTCTGCTCCCGCGATGTGAGCCAGCTCTCCACGACGGTTGTACAATACTCTGAGGGTAAATAAAACCCTGCCATGTCTGCTTGCCTATGACGATACAATACTCTGAGGGTAAATAAACCCCTACGCTGTCTGCTTGTCTATGACGATTCCTCTGAAGTTATTGGCTAAAAGCCCTTGAGGCGACAGACATGGCAGGGGTTTATTTACCCCCAGAGTATTGTAGTTCTTATGGCAATGTATGGAAGCCACTAGAGAGCAGATTTATCCAGAAATCAGACCAAACCCCTTCTCAAGTCTACTTCCAGTCCGACCATCTTACCTTGGCAGCATTTAAGCCCGACTGAGCAAAAGTTCGGAGCCGATTTCTTCGTCAAATATAATGCAAACACCCTCTTTCTTACCACGCCCCGTCCCGTGACCGTCGGCTCTTAAGGTCCGGATCGCCTCGTCGAAGAGACCGTCTGACAACAATCACAGCTTTAACTTTGGAGCATGGGTGTCCACATTGAGCCTCACAATCCAGACTGGTTCATCGAGGTGGCCCGCGTCAAAGCCCATCTCCAGGCCATCCTGCGCGATGCACCATTCATGTCCATCGAGCACGTGGGCAGCACCGCCATCCCCGGCCTCGTTGCAAAGCCGGTTCTCGACATCGGCATCGTCGGTCGCCCTGAAGACCTGCCCGCGCTGAGGAAGGCTATGGTTGAGGGCGGATACACCGACCAAGGCGACTGCGGGATTCCGTCGCGTATTGCCTTTCAACCGCCTCCAGTGCCCGGGCTGACCATGCAGCGGAATACGTACGTGGTGGCTGACGGGTGCCTCTCGTTGCGGAACCATCTGGACGTCAGAAGGGTATTACTCATGGACCAATCTCTCCGGGATGAATATGCTCAAGTGAAGAAGGCCTTGGTCACGAGCGGCGTCGCTGATGTGGACGAATACTGCCGAGGGAAAACCGAGATTCTGTTGAAGATCTTGCGGCAGGCAGGCTGGACGCAGGACGACTTGGAGCAAGTCCACAAAGCCAATGCATGAGAGGAGGTGACACAGGAAAGGGATACTGGAGTTATTAAGCTCAGATCTAAAGTATAGAATTAAAGTATAGATGTCCATCTGGATATCTGACCGAGGTATGTTGAATGATAGGCCAATGATTCAGGGGTTGTGCCGACTCTGCGCCACGGATCGGTTGCTTGGTTTGTCCGTATTACAGATCAAAGTCGTGGTGCTGATGCCAAGCATTGGCAGCACAAAGACTTATATAAACGGCGTTGCTCTCTGCCACACGCTCTCTAACCTGACCTCCGACTTCCTGCATTCTTGCTGCATTCTAGCAACTCAGCCTTCCGCCTTAGTTATCGACCACAAGTCACGTGTGTACCGGCGGAACTGCGTGGCCCACTTCCGCGCTGCAACAGCACCAGTTCCAGCACCAGTAACTTGCTGTTCTGGAGACCCGCTTGCCCATTTCCCTTCCACCAGGAACTCTCCTCTTGCTCAAGAGAGCGCAACTGGCTACGGCGGGTGTGAGCATCTGTTCAAGAAGCCCGGCCGGCCGGCAACAACGCGATAAGAGAGATAAAGCTCAGAAGTGCTGCAAAACTCCGACAGGCCACAATGTCGTTAGATTGGTGCAACTGGGTTTTCGCCTTCCGTTATTGACGATGTGGAGCGGAAGCCAATATTGGGTGCGACCTTTCTTCATCGGAAGTCTGGATGAAGGGGAGCGACGCGTGCCCGGAGAGTAAGTATATGGTCACAACGAGGTGTGGACGTCAATGCAGGGTCTAAGTGGGCTTCCTCTACGTATGCTACGGAGTCCGGAGTAAAACGCGACACATATCGTTTTGCGCCTTCTGTCCCTATCTGCGCCCTCTTGTCTATCCGCGCTCCTGTCCCGTGGCGGAATGGTGTTATGCGCGTCTGGTCCATTTTCCAATCTCGTCCGCTGGTCACACGGCGGCCTGAGCACCTGGAGGTGAGCCTGGCGACAGAGAACATGCCCTAGAATTTAGTATTTCTTGATGCCTAGGCGCATCTAGGCCGTGCAGTTTAGTGACGCTACAGCTTTAGTAGAAGAGAAGTAAAGATGGATGACTTGGCGGAAACGACGGTCCCGGGGGCAGCGTGGCCCACGGCTACACTCCGGAGGCTGGGTACGCTACCCTCGAGATAAGGAACTGCGGTACGACACACTCCTGGTCGACTTCCATGTCCATTTTTCCTGTCAACCGTGCAGAATGTATCGTACTTTCTACAAGCAATCGATGCCCGTGGTGGATCACTCAGTGATCGGCATTTCATCTGATTAGAGACATTGCATGGGCTCTTATCACGACGGTAACCAGCTTCCTGATTGATCATATCCATGGGAGCACCGTCTCCATAGTTCAGAACCGTAACAGCTGCATTATTGCAGCCAGCAGCGAATTTGATTCGTAATGCTCTATCATGAGGTCCACCAGTATCCATGTGGAGTTGGGTACTGTCGTCTATCTGAACTCTTTTTCCTCGGCATGGAACAGCTTGGTCTGGAAGGTGTGATTGATCCAGTCCCTTGGGATGCTGTACGCTGTGCATGCAGGGAGGTTTCGGAGAAGGAGGTGTCTTCGACCATGCAGAGACGCAGCCTTTATCGGGCTCTGAGCATACACGCCACCCCGGGCTGCTTTCGCCATCGAGAATGCGATATAAGTACTCTTGCTTCGTACCACTCTCTTGCTTGGCACGCAGATCAGTTCACCTGTAGACACCACCATGTCGGGACAAGCAGAGTACGTTGCCACCACGGCGGGCTCTAACTCGTCTCAAGACGACTTCGAGAAAGTCGTTGGCGATGCTAAGACAGGCGTGGTTGAGATCTCGGCACAGGATCACCACGACTTCATCGGCACTCTCAAAGAAACTCTTGCCGAGCACTCGCTCGATCCCAACTTTCCCGCCGACATTCTCGAGCGTGCGCGCGACATCCTCAACGATGATACCGAAAATATTAGCCCGGAACAAGCACATAGACTGATGGAAGAGATTGAGGTGGAAAAACAACTCCTGCTGAACGATTCACCGTACGCTGAAGTGCGTGCCGTGGTCGATAATACCGATGATCCTGATACGCCCGTGAATACGTTCAGGGCTTGGTTCTTGGGAACGATTTGCGTCATTCTTGGTACCGGCCTCGATCAGTTCTTCTCGCTTCGACAACCGGGCATTTGGATCTACTCCTTCGTTGCACAATTGGTATCTTTCCCGATCGGCGTGGCTATGGCGAAATACCTTCCAACCAAGAGCGTCAGCCTGTTTGGTTATTCCTTCTCCCTCAACCCGGGACCTTTCAATCAAAAGGAGCACATCTTGATCACCGTCATGTCAAATGTGGCTTATGGCGGATACAATGGAACCGCCTATGTTACCTACATTTTTCAGGTGCTTAAACTTGATATGTTTTATGGCGAGAAAACCTTAGCCAACAGTGCTGGCTTTCAAATCCTATTAGCCCTCTCTACCCAGCTTATCGGATATGGGTGTGCAGGACTGACAAGACGTTTCTTGGTCTACCCATCCGTCATGATCTGGCCCAAGAACTTGGCAACAATTGCGCTCAACAAAGCTCTGCACAATGATAACGGAAACATCAATGTCAATGGATGGACAATTTCCCGCTACCGGTTCTTCTTGTATACCTTCTGTGGTATGTTCGTGTACTACTGGTTCCCAGACTATATTTTCCAAGCATTGTCGTACTTCAACTGGATGACATGGATCGCACCAAATAATCTTAAACTTGCCATTATTACCGGAAGTGTCTGTGGTCTCGGTCTGAATCCTTGGCCTACGTTTGACTGGAATGTCGCTTCATACTTATATGATCCCATCATTACTCCTTGGTTTTCCATCACTAATGCAGCTTTCGGAATGGCTGTCGTCGGATTCATATTTGCTCCTGCAATGTACTTCAACAATGTCTGGGAAGGTGCATATTTCCCAATCAACAGCAACGATGTCTTCGACAATACGGGTTCGACTTACAATGTAACTCGGGTGCTTAATGCTGACTTTACTCTCAACGTGGAGGCCTACGAGGCATACAGCCCTCCCTATCTATCTACTATGAACAGTTTGCTATACTCGACCTTCTTTGCCATCTACCTCGCGACCATCGTTTATGTTTTCCTCTACCACGGCAAGGAACTCAAGACGGGTATCATGTCAGCAATCAAGTGGACCAACGCGCGCGACGAACACAAGGACGTACACAACAGACTCATGAGAAAGTACAAGGAGTGTCCTGAGTGGTGGTACTTGGCTATCCTCGCCATCTCCTTCATCATAGCCTGTGTGGTCTGCACCCATTGGAAAACCGACATGCCAATTTGGGGCATCATCTTTGCGGTTGCTCTCTGCTTCTTCCTCCAGGTCCCGATTGGCATGATTCAAGCCGTTACCAATATTGAAGTCACCAACAACGTCATTGCCGAGTTCGTTGCGGGTTACGCGCTACCAGGCAAGCCTATTGCAAACATGATTTTCAAGTCATATGGCTACATTGCCTCGGCTCAGTCTGTCCAATTCGCATCCGATTTGAAGCTTGGCCACTACTTGAAGGTTCCACCACGCACCATGTTTATAGCTCAGACCTATGCTACAATCTGGGGTGCGCTTGTATCCATCGGTGTAAATGCTTGGCAGCTGGAGAATATCGCTGGCATTTGTGAGACGGATCAATCTGCAAAATTCACGTGCCCAGGTAAAGCCACCTGCCTTGCTATCATGTGAGGTGATTTCGCTAACACACTTTCAGGATCACACACTTTCTTCACCGCATCTGTGATTTGGGGAGCCATTGGCCCTAAGAGAATGTACGGTACAGGTAAGACATTCTTGGCCCTTTCGCGAATCCAAGCATCGAACTAATAACCCTAGGCCGCATCTATAATCCCCTCGAGTGGGGGTTCCTCGTTGGTGCTCTGCTACCCATCCCTTTCTACTTCCTCTCCAAACGTTACCCAAGCTCCTGGGTGAAGTATATCCACATCCCAGTCATCTTGTACGGGCCCCTCTGGTGGGCTCCCTACAATTGGTCCTACATGCAACCGTGCCTAATGGCGGCCTTTGTCTTCAACTACTACATCAAGCGCCGCTATCTCGATTGGTGGCAACGATACGCTTACGTGCTTACCTCCTCCCTCGCTGTCGGCCTCTCCATTTCCGCCATCGTTATCTTCTTCGCCGTCGAGTATCACGCTGTCAACATCAACTGGTGGGGTAATAATGTCCCCTATGCCGGCATTGATGGCGGTGGAAGCGGAACGTGTACTTTGTTGCAGGTCCCTGAGGGTGGTCACTTTTAGGCATTAGTTTTGTTGTTAGGATATACGAGTGATGATTTTATACTTGGTTTGAACTGATTGATGATCTGTGTGCTATAATGATGTTGGGTGAAATCGTTTTCTTCTCCCCTTCCGCTCATTTCAAGTCCGAATAATCATCTTAAATACCCCCTTCGGTTACGATCCCCATGACATGCAGCTACATTGAACTGATCGCTATGCTTTTCTGATTCAATAAAAAGCAAGAACTCAGATGTATACATTTACATCGTAAACCTTGATTCAATGGCACTTTTCCTCAGTGTCCAAAGCCTTACGGATCTTGATCTCATATCCGTCATGTATAGAAATGATTTTTCATTCGCACTCGCTACCAATACCAAACTGTAATCTATCGCTTCGATGACAGGACATAAACAACGAAGAGGAAATGTCACATTTGTCTCTAACACATGGAATTGAATTGCTCTGATTTTTGGTAAGCCCAGCGCGTAAGTAGTGAACGGAGCTTCCCTTCCCTTCCCACTAGCCAGCCGTCCAGTTCAGTTTACAATGCTCCTCTTAAATTTAAGCGACGACTTCCCTTCGCGCCGCATCAGATCCCGACATCGTTGCCAACAGAACGAGCCACAGCAGACCCCTGCGCTTCAATGGAGGACTATTATCTCTACGACGGAAGTGACGACGAGCTCACCCCGCTCCTTCCCAAAGCCGGCCAAAACCCACGGCGCCGCACATGCAAAGCACCGTCCCCCGTCGCTAAAGGCGCCAAGAACATCTGCACCCGAATGACTTCTGCGCTCACGAACACCCGCGCATGGAAAGCGCTCCACAAGTACCCTCTCGCAATCCGCGGTCGCGGATCCTCAGTGGCGTCTCAACCAGTTCGGAAATCGGACGCTCGCGAAGCCTCGCAAGTAGCGCAGGCGTCACGAGCTGCGGCGGAGATGGCAGCAGAGATGAAGACGAAGGCGGTCGAGGCTGACGCGCGGCATTTGCGGCATGCGTCGGAGTGGGCGGATGTTACGACCGTGTGGATGTCCGGCTCTGACGTGCAGAGCTTGAGTCAAGGACAGATGAAGCTCATCCTCGACTTTGCGGAGCGCTTCGGTGACGATTTTGCGATCAGGCGGGCTTGTCGACGGGAAGCGATGGGTGAGGAGGTGAGTGTGGAGGACTGTGCTGCTGAACAGAAGGTGTTGGCTACATTGGTGGCTTTGAAGGCGCAGTTGAGGTCTCGTATGGCGGATTTGAGTGCAATGCCGTAGTGGTTTATTGGATTGCCGGATCGTGGGAAAAGGCCCATTTAATATGTGAAATACTTCTTTGTTTGTATAGACTGGATATGTTATGCATCAGAACATCAGAGCTGAGTCTTCTCGGTATATTGGGGGTCTTCTGTAGTATGTGTCGCAATTGAATGCAGTAAGCTGTCAATTTTCTTTTTGGAAGCACCGTCCCAAGATGTATTGCTCATGTACAAAGGGATTTCGCTGGTCTAAACAGGTTAGAAATAGTCATTATCCAAGCCTTGCAACGGCAGAATAAACGCTTTTGACTGCTTTAGAGTATTGGGGTTAAGCTTACAAGTCGAAAGACGTTGAGTTGAAGGTACGCAAAGTTTGGCAAGACTCCCTAGATGTCTTCTTGAGCAATATCACTTATCTTCGCCAACAAATCCCATGCCTCTCCTCCACCAATTCACCAAATTGCCGTCATCGTGACTGTCGCCAAGGAACCTGGCAAACGCCTTCAACTCGTCGATCTCCAACACCTTTCCCGGCTCCACGATGCCAGCCAGGCCCTTTCCCTCCGGACAGCTGACCTCCTCGGTCTTCATGAGGCGGTAGTCCTTATATCGCAACCTTCGCACATGCCCCATCCATTGCTGGACCGAAGCGGCGGGCCCTTCAGCGAGCATGATCCCAGGGGGCTTGCCGGTCTTCAGCACCACGGAGAGCCGATGCTTGGCTGCGCTCAGCGTGAGGGAGCGAATCTTTGCTTTGGATGTCATGTGATGTGTCTGGATTAGAAGCCGGGTTGTGGTTGTGGTTGAGGCCATCTTGGTCATGCACTGGCTGGGGCGCAGGCATACCGTGGAACCAGTATGGCATTACAGCATGTGACGTGTCGATGCCAATGGATGTGGCCGAGGGAAGTGCTGGTCTCTCTGGACTGTCTTCATTCCGGGTTGTTGTTGAGGTCGTCGGCCGGAAAAGCTATCGGGTTCCATTTTGGGCGATGCCGAACCGAAGCGTTTTGGGCAAGTTAGCCGATCCGCCGATGGTTCACCCCGCTACCCCTCCTTCGAGGTTGGGAGCCGTCCAATTTTCAGATTCATATTCATTCTTGTGTTTCTTGCCTTCCTGTGTTGTTGCGATCGAGGGAAGCGGCGAAACTGGTCGGTATCTTAAGTCTATTGCAAAGCACAAAAGTGTGTTGCTCGTCCAATTGGTGAAGGTAGCATATGATACCATCATCCCACAGCAAAATGTCGGCCCCTACATATTATGAGGTGAGTCCACCGATGCCGTAAAACAGCACTGTGGCGACCTGTAAAGAGCCAACACTAATCACCACTACTAAAGACATATGATGGTAAAGCTCTCGCAGCTACGCGGCATGGATATTTCCGTGCTCCCAGAACCACTCTTCCGAATGGAGGATTCGTGGTCTACGACGAGCGGTTTCATGCCATCATGGGACCTAAGCCAACTATTGAGGTGATAGCTTCAAATGACAAAGAGCCGTTTGCTCACGAAGCCGGTGTCTATATCCCTTCCACAGGAGAGATTTTCATTACCAGCAACCACATTAAGAGCAATGGCACAAAGCATATCCAAATCAGCAAGGTGCAGAAGCAGGGTTCAGAATGGGCGGTAGAACCAATTGAACCGGGTATCATTCTTGCCAATGGAGGTGTCAACTACAGAGACGGCGTTCTGTTCTGTGAACAAGGGTCACTCACGGAACCCGGTGGACTGACATATATGTCTCCAACCCCTCCATACAAGACCGAATCCATCATCAGTAACTACCATGGCCGATGGTTCAATTCGGTGAACGATGTAGTCATCCATGCCGATGGCTCAATTTGGTTTACCGATCCGGCTTATGGCTATGAGCAAGGAATTCGTCCCGTTCCTCAAATTGTCAACCAAACTTACCGGTTTGACCCGAAGACTGGGGATATTAGAGCCATGGACGATAGCCTGACAAAGCCCAATGGTCTATGTTTCGATCCGGAGCAAAAGACCCTCTATATCACTGACACATGCGGCGTCCGAGGCGATACTCATGCCCCGGGAGTTTACGACCCCTCCAAACACGCTTCCATGTAAATCATTCCTCAGTGCTCTTGAAGAGAAGCAACATCTACTGACGCTTTGAAGTTATGCTTTTGACATCATCGAACGTCACGGCTCTCCATTCTTAGGTATGTGGCTTTCATCATCGGCCGAAAGTCTTCCCGTTTGAAGTCCAAATCAGATAAAACTGACCGATACCAAAGCCAACAAACGACTGTTCGCACATGCTGATACGGGGATTCCAGATGGAATCAAGTGTGACAGGAGCGGGAACGTCTACAGTGGCTGCGGTGACGGGGTGAATGTATGGAGTCCGGGTGGCACTTTAATCGGAAAAGTCTTCGTACCCGGCGGGTGTGCGAACTTCTGCTTTGGAAAAGATGGCGAGATGTTCATGTTGAACGAGAATAAAATGTATCGAGCTCAGCTTGATCCTGGTCTCAGAGGAGATTTGTTGGGCATTTAAGTACAGCTTGCGTTGAATGCTTCGACGACAAGGCCTCGGTTCTTTGGAGATCGATTAGGCGAGAATGTTCTAATGGTTTTAAAAGCTAAATCGCTCGAAATCGCTAACATCTCAAAAGACTCTGGTGCAAACCGGGAGATACTGTCCAAATCACCAATAAAAAACATCGAGTTACCTATCAAGTGAGATTTTGATTGTGTGCTACGGGCTGTCCGGGCAGGCCAGCTCCTGCTAGCTCACTTGATATGTCTGTTACTGGCTAGCACAATTCCGCTCGGCGCTAGTCGTATAGACAAGCCACAGACGGAAGTGTCATCGCTACATTAACTTATCCCACGACGCTCTCACAATCATGATGCACCAATCATGTAACAGGCCGGCAAACCTATCTCTCGCATCTCGACGAGCATGTCCCATGTCTGTATCCACATTTGCGCAAGAATCGAGTTTCTCCTAATCCTTCAGGTCGAATTAATCAGCCCAGCATCAGCTTACAATACACTTGGGATAAACAAACCCATGCCCTGTAGTCCCACTGAGTACGATGCTCATCAACTTATTAGCCAAATTCCCTTGAAGCGAAAGACCAGGCAGGGGTTTGTTTATCCTGAGAGTATTGTACGAACGCATCAGCTTACAACAGGTTATCCGGCACTCGGCATCGTGAATAAAATGCACATCTATTCGACTGATCACGATGAAGAGGGCTGGGTATGGTAATGTGGTTGTGCAACGTGCACATCTGGTATAACTCGTCTTTATGCAGTATAAGATCCAGTCCGGATGCTCGCTGCCCAGCGTGCATCCAGATCCTTGAACAGTACTTTACAGGGCTTGCATGTGCTTGAAGCATCTGCCGTGTGGCCCTTCCGGCAGCCAATGAACCACCCGATATCTCGGAAAACCCCTCCCTACCGAAGTGTGGGGTTCGATGCTGGGCATATTTGTCCTTCTCCGTCATGTGTCGATGCCAAAGTAGCACGAATAGAGTGATTTAGATTAAAAAAAACAGACGGTTATGTGGATGCTATCATATCCTTATTAGTACTAGAGAAGCATAAGAGATTCGTAAATCGAAACCTAGCAAGGAGCCCTAGCTGTTAGCAAGGGTTCTTATTTTATGGAAGCTGTGAATCGGAGTTCATTACACTGCCTGAAACTGAAAGAGGGAGTTTGCGGGCCTTTACTAGTCCAAATCTGCAAAAAGACAGCATAGGCTGTGTCTTCGAAGGCACAACCACCACCATTACTATAATAGGTAAAGTCGGATACAGTTATTCCAATTGGTGGTATAAAAAACGTAAGGTTACGAGGCTATTGTGGAGTCACGCTATACCTCAATCAGTATCTATATCGTTATCTACTGGAACGTCTGTTTTTCCCATCTAAATCACTCTAATGAAGAGACAGCACCACTGCCATGCGTCCCACTTTTATTCTAGCCGTCGTTAGGGGGGAAAGTTTTAGCTAAAAGCACCCATCCAACGATGGTAAAAGGCGTGAACTCAGGTCTCCCAGGTCTTACTATAGGTATAGTAGCCTATCGTTACAGTGTATATCAGCCTATGGTTTTAGAGTATACGGTAGCTTACTACCCTTCTAATTCTTTTAAATATTTTCTTCCCTATATCTCTCTTTCTTATCTTTATTTTATCATTATTTGGAACCTTTATAAATTGTTATTAGTCTATATGAACATTTTTAAAATAAATCCAATTAATATTCTTTGTGTACTTTATTCTATCATAGAAATTCTTATATACATTACAGATAGTAAGGATCTAAGGTTTAAAGACAAAAGAAAAGATGATAAAAAGGAAGGGCGGGGGGAGGTTCTATGAGACTGGGGAGACATGGGTTCACGCCTTCTACCATCGTAGTATGGCTGGTTTTAGCTAAAAGTCGCCCATCTAACGATGACCAGAATAAAAGTGGGGTGCATGGTCATGGTGAGATACAGTGGGTTCATTGCATTGCATCGAATGTCTGACTTGCGACCCAATTTGTTGCTTACTAGTGGCAATAAATATATAATGGAGGATCCTGCTTCTTCATGTTCTTGGTAAACCAAACTTATTTCTATACCTTCTCGCTTCACGTATGGTTGTTTCGACAAGGCCCTTTTAGGATGTCGCTTCTACAAATTCTTTACTTGGGACTAGCTCTCGTAAGTCCTTCTTCTAGGTAACCTGAGGGGAAACTAAACCCTCCACTCGAATAGACTCTCCTTTACTTCCTTGGCCACATCATCTACAATTTGTTCTTCCATCCGCTTGCCAAGTACCCAGGTCCCAAGCTTGCTGCCATTTCCGAGCTGTGGTATGTCAAGACCTTTATTGGCGGTGAGCATGCCTACATCATCGAGAGCATGCACAACAAATACGGTCAGCCGCTGCTCCTCTTCCCCACTGTGCGGCCGTTGTTGACAAGGTCCCCCATGAAGGCGATGTCGTGCGCACGGCTCCAAACGAACTCAGCATCAGCACCCCCACAGCAGCCAAGGACATCCATGGCCACCCGGTCAAAGGCCGGCAGACCTTTGTGAAGAGCGACTTCTACCAGATGAAGCAGGGCGAGGCTCTCAGTATCTCCACGGAGATTGATCCCCAAAAGCACAGTGAGATTCGCCGACGCTTGGCCTATGCCTTTAGTACGAAGGCGCTGCGCTTGCAAGAAGACCTTGTTGTCAAATATATCGACATGCTTGTGGGCCAAGCCGAGAAGCATGGGAGTAACCCCAATGGCATCAACGTGACCGACTGGTACAACTGGCTTACCTTTGACATCATTGGCGATCTTACCTTCGGGGAGCCATTCGGCGCTGTTGCTCAAGGTATGGAAGTATATAACGTCAATCTCCCGTGTAGCAGTACTCTAACATCCTATCCCTAGCTAAAACGAACTTCTGGATTAGCATTATCTTTGATGCCTCGTTTGCCGGCGCGCTAACCCATCTCTTCCGTCGCTTTCCCCTTCTGCAACTCTTCATTCCATGGCTGCTACCCAACAAAGACAAACTCCTCAAGGATCGCGTCGAGCATCGAAAGCTATCTCGGGAAATGGCCCTAGGACGCCTGCAGAAGGTCGAAGCCCGCGACGACTTCTTCGGGCATCTCATCTCGGGCAAAGAAGTTGACGAAGAACAGACCTTGAAGTTCCTGGAATCGAACGCCAGCACTCTCGTCACCGCAGGCTCGGAGACCACGTAAGCCTGTCCTCGCCGATGATTGGTACTGAGTTTTATGAATCGACTAACCATCACTTTCGCAGCGCAACCGCACTAAGTGGCATGACATACTATCTCCTCCACAACCCAGCATGCCTCTCACGGCTCCAGCACGAGATCCGCAGCGCCTACTCAAGCAGCAACGCCATCACAGGCGACAGCACGCAGCAAAACCCGTACCTGAAAGCCGTGATTGAAGAAACCCTCCGGATCTTCCCCCCAGCCCCAGTCGGCATGCCGCGCGTATCGCCGGGCGCCGAGGTCGACGGCCACTACGTCCCCGCGGGCACGGTCGTGCATTCCAACACCTGGGTCCTGATGCACTCGCCCAAGTACTGGCACCGGCCAGAGGAGTTCCGACCCGAGCGCTGGCTGGCGCCGGGAGACAAGGACTACGACGTGGCGTTTGCGAACGACGACCACCTTGCTTTTAAGCCGTTTGGCCAGGGCCCGAGGGGGTGCATTGGGGTTAACCTGTCGTATATGGAGATGCGAATCATTCTAGCTAAGCGTAAGTCCCGAGCCCCGAACTCTTGGGGATTAAGTGCGTTGCTGACTTGTTTTGGGGACGTGAAGTTGTTTGGCATTTTGATTGGGAACTCATTTCGACGGATGTGGAGTGGAGGAGGGATTGCTCGATGCATTTTCTTTGGAAGAAGCCGGACTTGATGGTGCGGATGATTCCTCGCGTCTGAGCATGAGGACGTAACTGGCACAGTATGCCAGGCTCGTATCTACATATAGCAAAACTACGCCGTCAGGAAATCATTTCATCAATCTTTTTATTCAATCGCTCAGCTTGAGTCCTTATGGGTTAGCTATTGTGATTGAGATCCGATGTATGATCGATTTTCCGTTATCAAAATGGAGATTAGTTACAAATATTCATTTTGTGACCGAGATTATAACAACCAATCATTCTTGATAAGTTGAACCCCTGTTCACGCCGACACACATTTCAGAGCCGCCAAGCCTTAGATCTAAACGAGCAGGACGATGCTAGTTTGCTTGCAAACTAGGTATGAGCTCAATCCACATGAAAATCTGAAGAGTTGAAGCTTTTGTGTACACTATAGCACACGAGACAGACTTTCGAGTCCTCAAGCAGAAAGAAATCATAAGTCAGCGGACATAATAAATTTCTAATATGGATGTATATATGGATACATGGTAAGGTATAGTATGCAAGATTCCCAAGCCCTCGCTAAATCGCAACATCATTTTCCAAAACGCCAAAAACAAGCCCCCAATTTCGCAACCTAGAGGTACAAGTAGATCTACAGACCTAAACAGCAGAAGAAGAAACCGCTGTTGGCAGGGGATTCGATCCGGTCCAGACCTTCTGGATGACCGCGTAATAAGTCTTCTTAGCAAAACGGCGACGCCATAGCTCCCACACAGCGATACCGACAGCAACGACGCCGAGAAGTTGGAAGGATCGCTGTGTCTGTGTTTCAGAGCCCCAGTACCAATCGTTGTTATCTGCCTCAGAGGTCTGGGTGTCGTCGTCTACTGCTCCGTCTTCTTCCTCTTCTCCGAGTTCGAGCTAAAAATGGACATTAGTAAAGAATAGGGGAGAAAAGGCATAGCTAGAAAAACATACCACACATTCCACTTCCACAATATCCGTAGCACCAAGCTCATTACCCTCCGAATCGAAAGCCACAGCACGTACGAAGCAGTAAGTCGACCAATCAATCTCCGTGCTTGTCTCAAACCCTTCCTTGGCAAAGTCTTCAATATCCTCCAGCTTCTGGCCACGCTCTTGCGCTCCCTGAACCCGCCATGTCTTGACTTCGGTGGCGCCGTTCCAGCTCACAAACAACTGGGTACCGTCGACGATTGCAGCCGTAGGCGCCGTGTTCGGTCTTCCGACCCAAGCTGCTTTGTTCACTTTGTACGTCTGGACAGCGCCGTGGTTGAAAGCCGATTCGGAGCCAACATGCACATCGCAAATAGCCTCGCCGTCGGCTGTGAATTCCGTCCACGCGGCATTATATCCAAAGCCAACCAGGACATTGCCTGATGGCAGGATTTGCATCGAACCTTGCGAGCCGGAGATGATCTTGTGTGGGTTGATGTACTCCTGCTTGACCTGGGCGGTCATCTTTTCAAGATCGAGAATCACCTCCACGCCACGCGATGCCTCTACGAGTGGTTTCTCGCCGTAGCGTGCACCGTTATCAAAGACGTGGATGCCCGTGTGATCTGCATTCCAGCGAGCGTCGTGCTGCCAGGCAAAATTCGTTGCTTTGCCATCGGAAAGATCGGTGAAAGAGTTTCGTCGGCCTCCGAGAACCCAGAGCACTGCGCCAGTTTTGCCATCGATATACGTCATGCTCTGAAAATAACGGCTTGAGACGAGGTAATTACCTAGGTCGTCTTTGTCGATGCTGTTGATATGAAAGAAATCGTAGCCATTCTTGGAGCTTCGTCCTGCACCTGAGGGTGGGTAAAACGTCTCATCGATCGTGAAGTGGTCCGATGCGTGCCACTCAAAAAGAACTTCGTTCGTCTCGATGTCCAATTCTTGCACCACGGAGTCCCAGATGAAGACTCTTGGTCCAAAAGGATTTGGCCGCTTCTTGGTTTGTAACTCTTTCATGGGGTAGATGGTCACCAGGGCTGTATTATCCTTGGTTATGCGAAACTCATGAAGATCGCCCTTCAGTCCTCCACCAGCTGACAGGCGATAGACTTCTCGATATGATGAGTCGAGCTAGGAAAAAGTCAACAACAACCTCTCCCAATGGAGCAGGCTCCTTTGCAACGTTCTAGAAAGGAAACCCGACAAAAGCATGTCAGAACTCACCATGAAATAGTAGCCTTCGCCATGACCACCGACTGAGTCGTCGCCTTGCCAGAACGTCAAGTAATCCACACCCTTATACGTCTGGACCCCAAGTCCAAAAGTCTCTCCATAAGTCGCATTCATATAGACCAACTCGCCTTGATTGTCAAAAATCATTGGACTTTGACCCTCCAACATGACCTTATCTCCACGGAGACTGATCATGGTATACAAACCATCATCACAACGAGCATCATGTTGTAGCACATTCAGGCGGGGTGCGATGTGTTCCGGTGCGCTGTGGTAAGTCCGATTGGGGTAGGGTCCCAGGGAACCGGAGTCGAAGTCGGCCGAGTTGAGGTAAGGGTACTTCGCACTGAATTGCGCGGCGATGGCAGAGCGGAGGACGGCTGGGAGGAGAAGTAGTGCTGATGTTTTCATGGTTACTACTTTAAATGTTCGCTCCTTGGCTATTGGCAGAAAAATCCGGTCCTAGAATGTTGTGGCGAGCTGGATATCATAAATATGAAGACGTGCAGAGTAGATTGCGCAATAGCGATATGCAACTGAGTCGCGAAGCGGAAACACTGACGACGCTTCCTCGGAACGCGATAAAAGGAAAAAGGGGGAGACAAGACGGAGGGAGCCAGCAGCAGAAACGGAGCGATCGTGAATCCGAATGAATCTTCACAAATGGAAACCAGACGTATATAACATGTAAAGAATGAGAGGGGAAGGAAGAGGAACTCCACCAGCCATATAGCCAGGCGTACTCGCAGCTATCTTGAGGAATGGTTGCACAGGGCCGAGTCGCCCACGGAAGCAGATTTATTGCACCCCACAGAGAGGAAGAACAGGGCGTGACGACAAAAGTGGAGAGGCCGCAATATCCAGAGTGACATGCAGGCATGGATGCTGGCCAGGAGAGAGACTACAGCAGAGGGCAAAGAGACGTGAAGCGTGCTCACTTGCCGCACACGTCCCGTCTGGCGAACCGGCACAGCAATGGCAAGGAGCCATGCCTGCAAAACTCGGCGGCAACGAGCGCGAGGGAGTATCCAGCGCGGCTGAGTGCCAAGAGAACGGAATATAACCAGAGATCATATCAGATGGGGCTGGTTTGCTGATTCGTATGTGGTTACGGAATCTCGTCTGCGGTTGCTTGCGTAGGTTCGATGCGGCTGGCGATGATTAAAGCATTCTGTAGTCCGCCCGAATAGGTATTCAGCACACGCGGCTTTACTACGGCCAGCCAAACTCGTCATTAATACCACCAGAACGCTGTCCTCGCACTGCTGCCCCTGCCTCAACTTTCGTCGCTGGTGGCACAGATAAAACTTCGTCCTGCTGTGGCTGCGCATCCTTCCTATCTTGATCGAGCTGCTTGGGTCAGGGCCAGGTTACCGGTAGGGATATTTTAAGACGGTGTGGTGCAGACGTCCGAAGTCTCCTACAAGACAGGATCTCCCCCAATCACGACATCTTCTAGAAACCGCTTAGGGGTAGCCCTCACTCGTGTTTCTATAAAGCGACCGTAAGCCTCCCCCTCGCTCATCTTCCAACTTGTTTTGCTTCTTTTCTGGGTGTCCTGTTCGTTTGCGACATAATCAGACGAACACAATCCGCTCTTTTCATCCTGAATGAATGCCAAGAGGAAGAGGAGCGAGAAACAGATTGTTTTGTCGATCAACAACGCGCGTACAAAATCCCTAGACACGAAAATTACGATGGGTTATGTAAGCGGAGCTGTTCTGAAGGACCCCAAACACCCATGGGAGGAAGTATAATAATCCGGCGCAGTGGACACCGGAACATGGAGCAAGTGACTCTATTTGTGTAACCATGTCTTGTGATCTTCTTGATGGTGCGATGGGTGCTCTGATAACAGCCCGCTAAGTCATTGGTTTCCCCACAAGGAGGCTCGATCATTCTGGCTCGTTATTTTTCCTTCACGTTCTCTGAGAGTATGACAAGAGAAAACCAAACACCCTGAATGCAATTCTATTCGTCTTGAGACACCATTCGTTCTATTCCTATCTCCGTACTCTCGATACCATAATCGAACAAGACAAATCAAAGGTAGTCTACTTTTAAAGTATGTGTTCTATGTTGGCTTTGGCGTAAACAACGAGCGTAGCATAGATTTCTAGGATGCCCTTGGAAAAGAAAACGTGTAGTGCATCGCTAGGTGGGAGTCGAGGAAAGCGAGGCTCCAAGAGCTCAACTTTCATGAGCAGGACATGTCACCAGTGTCTATCTCGAAGATATGTTTAAAGACAAACATATCAGGAGAGCACCCATGGTTCAGCTCTGCAATGCTAGCTAGGAATGGCTGTTAGATGTCAAAAGAGCCGTACTAGTCTCGTACAAATTCCTCTTCTGCCGTTGATGGCGGAGGTAAAGGAGGAAGGTCAGTAGGCGCATCGCTCAATTGAGGATCTGGCACAAAGGGTTCTGCACATTTGAAATCGGGGTCGGGAACCGGCCGCGGTGGTTCTTTGCCAGAAGAAGTCGTAGCCAAAGCTCCAGGAGCTCCGGCTTTTGGTGTTACGACTTCATGGGGAAGAGGTTTCCGCCCCCAAACCGTGTAGAATTTGTGGTAAGCGTGAACCTTGCGATCCACAATGGCCTTGCGGACGTTGACGAGATAGACCTATGAAAATAAGCACTGATTCTGGAGTTGGAATGAATCACGCACCTCGATTTCGTCTTTACTCCAGTTGTAGACACGAGAAAGAAGAGCCAGGCTGAAACCCTGTAGCCCAGATAACAAGTTTTCCGCCCACCAGTGCCCAAGGATCTTCACGCTTTTATCCCTTGGCCATGTGTTGATCGGAAGTTTGACAGCCCGCTCGTGCACATCCACAAAACCAGCCTCGATGAACCATTTCTTCAATTTGTCTGCCGTTCGTAATGGCCGACCTGCATCTCGTGCAGCGTCTTCAATGTCCTTGCTCCATTGCCGGAATGGCCAATCCGCAGGCATAGTTCCATCATCGCAAAACGGCGGATGCATCACATCCTGGCTTTCCATCCATCCTCCAGGTTTGGTATACTTGAATCCCCTCCGGATAATCTGGCCGAAATCTTCAAAACTGCCCATCATTATCCGCGTGTGTATGAAATCGTAGTGATTCTCTGGTACTGCCCAGTCTTCCTCCGAAGCGTCGTCGATAATGAATTGCACGTTATCAGGTACAACTTCCGGCTGGATGGGTGAGAGGTCTGTTGCTTCTATCAAAGCATCGGGATATGCATCTCCCATCTCTATCGCCCAGATACCGGTTCCCGTACCTATGTCAAGGACCGTCCTCGGATTGTTGATGGGCGCAAAATGTAACTTATTAGAAAGAGCTTCTTGGATAACATTGTACTGAAAGTCCAGCCGTTCACTTTCCTTCGGGTCGTTGGGGTAGTAATAGACTATAACGTAGAAAAAAGACTGATCAGATCCGGCACATGGAGGGGTAGCGGGGTCAATTGGCCCGGGCCAAGAGCAGATAAGCAGTTACGAACCTCCCGAACGATAGCCATGATACGTGCGACCGTTTTCTTTATCGAACTTCCATACATTACTGGTCACTGAGGTGGTAGTTCCTCGATCGGAATAGAATCTGGCATGATGCATTAGTATTCTGCTTGGATGTGCAGTGGTTGCGTATCGCGACGTGCAGGGACTACTTACGCATCGTCATCGGTAGCCGAAGTCGACTGCAAATTCTCTGGTCAGCGACAATGCCTCTGGCAGCGGAGGTGGTGAAGTTGGGTACATACATCAGCATCAATGTAAGATTCTTTACTTGTCAGAGCAGTAGATATACTCTGGAGACTCTGTCTTGAACTTCTTGGCGGCGTATGTTCTCGTTGGGAGGCTTGCGTCGCAAGTCCCTCGACTTGCTCCTCAAGGATGGGAGTGGTCTTTGAAAAACCTACCATACCTTCCTCACAGCTCTACACGACGCCACGGGTACAGAAGATGATGCGACAGCACGAGATAGATTAAGTCGACATGTCTTGGGGCATGGATCGGTTCCGGCCCTTGCAGAGGCGTGCTGAAATCTGCTGTGCTGTCCTGGAAGAGAAATGCCCCAGTGGGGTATTTGACGAAGTGAAATATGATGTGACGGGCGGAACTTCGGGCGTTGGTCGAGCTAACCTATCAGCAGAGAAATAGTTCCAGAGGCATGGAACAGATTACTAACAGGAGTTCGCAATTACGAGCGACAATAGTTATTACCAATCCTCTCAGCCGGGATCGCAGCTGTTAAGTAGGCATGAAGGTTTTCCAAGAGAATGGTTCAGGACTTTTTGACCTTGCGCAGGAATGCTTCGTGGTCTTGTACCGAGCCACAAATCGTCCCGCATAAGAACGGAATTAGCCATGTGGTTTCTTCCCGAGTGACAGTTCGCGATGGAGGGGTGCCCTGGAGCGATCTTCCCCAATCCACCAGCGCCAGATGCGGTGCTACAAGATCATGTGTGATGCGATAACGATACGATGTGATTAATTATAGAGGCGATGTGATAGCGAGGAGGGTAGACGAGAACGTTCAGGCGCTTCTAACGGCCCAGCACTGCGTTACCCGTTCCGGAATCGAGCACAAGAGACAAGCAGCTGCAAACTTCGTAACAGCAATTCTTGCAATTCAATCTGGCATATCCGCTAAGAGTATCCGGAATTTGTCAAGTTGTATAAAATTGTAAACCCGTATTCTCAGCGCTTGGCTGGAGGCTACAGTGGCGTCATCAAAAAGCGCGGGCGCAAGCTATCGTTCCACAAGTTCTCTTCACCAGAACGGTACGGACCGGTGCCCCGACCAGACATGCCGACTCTTTGGGCCTGGTGCATAGAAAACCAGTGCATGGTCTATCCTAACACAAGTACGGCCTTCGGTCATACGCGACTGTGCAGGCTATTGAAAATGCGTCTTGCCATGTGGGAAGTTCCAGACGACTTTCTAGCCACGCCGGCCACGAGGAAAACCTGCTGTTTCTGTCAATGGTGGAACACGATGACAAGGAAGAAAAATGGAACATTCCAAGCCCAAAGCTAGAAATCACGGAAGCTGAATTTCATGCTAAGGTCGAAGGATTCATCCCGTCTGGTGGTCATCCGCAATCTCCTACCGCAAACGTCGACTGCTAACCCCCGGTTGCCGCTGAGAACCTTGCTCGACTCTTGGAGTCACAGAGCAAGATTATTTCACAAGGATTGCATTTCCTAGACCAACGTCTAATCTCGAGGGATGACTAGCCTACGCGGCTTTTGACATGATAACGGCAATGCACGCAATTCCGCTTGAGGAATAAACTAAGGCGTGGAACTTGACCAGTGCCATGGCGCCGTCTTTGAGTTGGCACGGTAGGCTGCAAAGCTGATATTTAGACTTCACAGCACATGCTCTACCGGAATGGATCAAGTAAGGACTTTCTTGCAATCGTTCGCAACTGCAACGAATTACTTAACATCATTGTTCTACTGCTAATTTAGATGTCTGTGATTGAAACATCTCCTCGTTCCACTTTACAGCACATGTATGTAGACTTTGAAATTTTTATGTCAAAAGTGTTCAAAGGATGCTACTATGCCACTACCGTTAGAATCAAGGTTTTAAACCAACGGAAGTTCAGTTCTAGACAGATTTATCATAACATTTACACTTTCTTCGACCTTCTCGAGCATAGTCGCGGAGCCAATATGAATGAAATCGTTCATCGCTAACATTGAAACTTTCGACCCACTGGTTGTTTGGTCAGACCAACCCCGAGAACGGAATAAAGTTAAAATTCGAGTTGTCAGATCTTTCTAGATACATCTCTTAGCTCCGGCATATGTAAGAAGGCTGGGTTATACTTTTTGTGTGCCTTGGTTACGTATCCGCCCGGCAGTCATCTGAGAACCTACAGGAACGGACCAGTTGACTGTGTGAGCAGAGTAAGGGATCGAGATTTGGCGAAGAGCTTCCATCAATCAAGTCTTGTCTCTACTTCCTTCGCAGGAAATATCGAGCAGTGCAAAAGTTTACTCCATATATCTTGACCAAATTGAGGAGCAGTGAGGCCGAGGAGTTGCATGCCGAGTGCACATAAACGATATTAGAGGGGCATAATATCGAATTGACTACTATCCATAAACAGCAGGCCAGCCAGGGAGCCAGATTGATGCCATATGAGCTTTAAGAACGTAAAGATACATCCGCGCTTGCTAATTGAAAGGTTTCAATGAACCAGGACCGAAGAGCTCCATGCGGAGGGGTGGTTATATACATCGCTTCCGCATCGAATCAAAGTGATGCCATGCAGCGTGACAAGTGTTCGTGCATGATCAGGCAAAACGCGAGGCAGATCGGAGAGTCAGCTGGCGAGGCTTTGTTCTAAGCCTCTATATAGAGAAACGAGTTGCACGCGATGGTTGTTCCAAACCAGCCCTGAACACGGCGACAATAACTCATTTTGCACCCCCCCCCCCCAAGAACAACAAAGATGGATCCTCTATCGCTTACAGCTTCTGTTGTAGGCATTGCGACGTTTGCTGATACTATCGTCACAAGGCTGTGGGATTATTGTAAGGCTGCAAAGAATTACGATGAGGAAGTTCGGCTGCTGCTAAAGGAGACCAAGCTCCTTTGCATTGTACTCGAGAGCCTTGAGGAAATTGTTCATGAGGAAGGCAGCTCCGACGTTTCTGCAATTCCTGCTTCTATAGCTGGCTGTAATCATGTACTGAGCGAGCTCTCCGCAGTTCTTGCCCCATTCAGATCGTCAGCTTTGCTCGGCAAGGCTTCCGCTGGGAAAAGGCTCACGCAAGGAAGACTCGGTGGTCTTCTGAAAATGGACTTTCAGTGGCCACTATCAAAATCAAAAACTGCCGAGCTTATCGAGCGTTTGAGCCGCTATAAAGACACATTTGCTCTAGCGCTTGTAGCAGACCAGTTTTCAACAATCAAGGAAATTCTTGATACAGCTGAGCTAAGTAAGAAGGAATTGGCAGAAGTCAAATCGGATACGAACAGGCTGCTTCAAGTCCAGCAGAGCAAGGAGATGAAAGAATGTTTGGAATGGCTAGCTCCTGTTAACGCAGCTCAAAAACACCAAGAATTTCGCAAAGAATATCAAGAGGGGACCGGGAAATGGATTTTTGAGAGACCAGAGTACCAGAAATGGTTCAATTCGACGAATGGAGGTCTTTGGATCTATGCAATTCCTGGTGCAGGGAAGACGATTCTTACGTAGGTCATGCATCCAGCACATAAAAAGCTATGATCGCTGATAACTGTTCCAAGGTCACTGGTAATAGAAACGCTTTCTAAGGAGCTACCCCCGGGGACTGCCTACTATTATTGTCGTCATTCTGATCCTGCGAGCCAGAAGCCGCAGAATGTGCTTGGCTCACTGGTCTCACAACTTGCTCGACAGCATGACAGCGCATACAAGGATGCCTATGCACTATATTGCGAACACCATCCACTCAGAGACTTACCCACTGATCCCACGGAAGAGGAGCTTGGCAAGCTGATACAAAAACAAGCTAAGAACTTTCACCAGCTGAATCTGGTTATAGATGGTTTAGACGAAGTTGGAGCCTCTCTTTCAGTGAACAGATCTGGATTGATCAAAATTTTATCTACTTTGCATCATTCCTCTTGTAAGATACGCACTATCATCGTGAGCCGGGACGAAAGCGACATAAGAGAGCCACTAGCGGATTTTGATGTTGTATCGGTGGCAGCAACTTCTGAAGATCTTCAACTTTACGTTTCTGCAAAGATGCATCAGCTTCAAATCGAAGACCCAGGTTTGAGATCCGAGGTCTTCCAAGCACTCGTAGATGGTGCAGAAGGAATGTAAGCATATCAGAAATTTTAGACTGCCCAGCTTTTCTGACTAAAACCTAATAGGTTTTTCTGGACTGTATGCCAAATCCAGCTAATTGCAGACCTCCCGAATCCAAGAAGCATACGCCAAGCATTGAGATACCTGCCACCCGGATTACCTGCCACATATACTAGGATATTCGAGAGGATAGACACCAAGTGGCCTGAGGACACTAAGAGACTCATACATCGAACATTGAAATGGCTTGTGCTCGGCAAAAATAGATTCCTGGGATATTCTACCAAAGTTGACCTAGACAGTTTACTGCATGCAATTAGCGTTGAAAACGAAATCACTCTCGACGATGAGGCAGTACCAAGTAGAGCAGCGCCCCAAAAGTGGCTTGGCTGTCTGGTTCGAATTACCAAAGATGGCATCTTGGAACTTGCTCATTACAGTGTGCGTGAGTTCTTGCTTGATACTGAAAGCCCTATCTCCGAAAAGGTGTCTAGGTACCTCGTTAGACCAGAAATGGAACTGGAACTGGCTGAGACGTGTTTCTCTTACCTAGCTCTCAGTAATTTTGATAGCTACAGTTTCAACCTACTCGATGAAGATGCTCGAAATAGGTTCGACAGAAGATACCCATTCTATAAACACGCTGCGGGAACCGTAAATTACTACCTTCAACATTGGCCAAGCGACTGGGAACCGACCGCAACCAAACAGCTACTTGCAAATCCACCCCCGAAATCTTTCTTCTTCTGGATTGCATATTCAAAGATTTCATGGGAGTCCGCAGCCGGCGTCGTCGAAGACAAGCATTGGACACCACTTGAGGCACATGGGGATATTAGCGGAAGAGTCACGCCCTTGCATGTAGCATGTGAAATGCATATGCCGACGACAGTGTCTCGCCTACTGGACGAGGGGGCGGATCCCAATGCCCAATTTGCTAATGACGCCACACCATTACATAGACTTCTCAAGTGCGATTATTTTAATGCGGCTAACGGGAGTTTAGAAGTAGTCATAAATCTTGCTGAGATTGACGATCAGATTCAACATGATCCACGCAAGCTACCAATAATTCGAAGTCTAATTAATAGTGGTTGCGATATCGATCGAACAGCAACCTGGCAAATAGAACGAAAAAAAATTCTAATAGATAAGGTATCGCCACTATATGTCGCCATATCATATGGAGATATTGTAATGTCTGAGATTCTGGTGAAACATGAAGCTTCTATCTTGTGTAGTATGGATTTCTTATGCAATCTAAAAAACTACAACTCGATAGATAAAGATCCCAGATGGAAAAACTTGATACGGAAAATCATCGAGTATCATACCGATACTCACGTGTGCAAAACATTGGAAGAGATGATCACGGACGATATATTTGATGAGGATTCACTCTCAGAGAAGTCTAGTGACGAGAACAACTCGGATTCAGGATCTATTGAAGGCCAATTCTTACCACTCGCTGAGTCTTTACGGGCTCAGTGGAAGCAAACATATGAAATCGATGGATTTCGCGCTGCATTATTTGCCGGAAAACTGGACTACGCAGAATACTATGTATCTATTGGAGCAGATCTGAACGCTATTACGGAACATGACTTCAAGCAGATGATTTTTTCAGCTATATCGCAGCGGAAGGCAGATATTTTGTCCTACATTATATCGAAAGCAGAGGCTACAGACAAGCTCACGTCGATTTCTGCCGAGATGCAGGCCTCTGATGAACATGCCACGGAGGAGTTTGAATCTTTGAAAATATTACTATCTTGGAAATTACTTTCAAAAAATGGCCAGGACAGGCTCTTTGTCATGAGCTGTGCACATAAAGATAAGATTCTGATGGAAAGTCTTTTTGAAAGTTACCAAGACTTTGATCCGCTCTCTATTTCTTGCCAGCAATGTTTGGTTGACGTTGACTTGCCTTGGAAAGATATCAAAAGGCAATGCTGCATTTGCTGGGCCATCGGTCTTGATTCGACAGAGTTTCTGAAGATCATTCTCAGGAGAATATCCAAATTACAGCTCACCCCGGCTCATGGCCATATCAATCTGGCGATTCGTCATCACAAGCTCGAAACTCTCAAACTTATCCTCCAGTACGGCGAAAATCCAAACACTCCAGATGAAAACCGATTGTTTCCTGTACACCTTGCAGCACAGACTCATATTGAAGGTTATCAAAAGTCGTTTTCAGACACAGAAGAGGCGGAGGGAGATGCTGAAAAGGACCACGCTCAGAGTTTTATCTCTGCACGTTTACTGGTCCTACTACATGAATTTGGTGCAGATCTCGCGATCACTTCGAGAGGAGGGAATGCGCTCCATGACGCAATGTTCTGTAAAAAGCTGGAAAATGTTAAGTACCTCGTAGCACATGGCGTCGATCTACACGCTGCAGATGCTAATGACGTAAGACCGATTCACGGTGCATGTTGTACTGGTTTTGAAGATGGGATCGACTTTATACTTGGGAGGCCAGAACTAACTAGAAGCCTGAATAAGGAGTCCGACTTTGGAACACCTTTGTACTATGCAGCACGCAACGGTCATGTCGAGATTGTTAGGAAGTTACTTGACGCTGGAGCAAATATCAATTCGCAAGCTCTACCGGGGAATACTCTTGGGCCTGCATTGTACGTGGCATGTGCCATTGGCAATTTAGACGTCATACAGCTTCTGCTATCGCGTGGAGCAGATACTGATGTACGAGGTCCAAGATATCATAGTGCAATGGCGGTTGCAAAAGCTTACGAGCAGATGAATGTGGTCGAGATCCTGCAGAAGTATGAAACGAGTCAAGCAGGTGAGGATAAAGAAGCAAAGTAAAGTAAACATATTCTTATTGCGGGTCCAATTTAGGCGGCGTATCTCCTTCAAATGCTTCAAGCCTGTTGAAATAATGAAGTCTGAAAGTGATTGTAGCCAAGAGTCGTGGCAAGGGGCTGTTACTAGGGAACTGCCCAGCATTCAGCCACCAGCTGTGTCTCAAATAGCAAGCAGAGCTTAATCGCGGAAAATTTCTTTTGGATTTTCAGATAGTAGGTTTTATTTAGCTTATGACTTGACAAACTCACGAAACATTGTCTGAAATCCACTTATCTTTCTTTTAATTCTCGAGATGGATATAGTATAAATAGGTCTAGCGTATAATGTAAAATAGACACACATCTCACGGTAGTCTATCAATTACAGGGCTTAGGTAACAGGTATTGATTGTTGACAAAAATATCTAAGACCAAACATTGAGAGAGGATCGAGAGACGCCCCGGAGTCGATTCAGAAATTCTGCAAACACTGGCGTTATTTTTGATATATTCCACAAGCAGCTATATATCTACTTTTACACGGAGCTACCACCCAGTTATTCCAATCCCATACCGTTTCCATCTAAGGTGCGGAGCTAATGCTCTATGAGCGACGGCATGCCTAGGGTGGCAAAATTCGCGTGAGGTCATTCGGGCTACATATTAACAGTGGGATAATACAACGAAAAGTGGCAGGCATGCAGATGAATCACCAATCGCGCTACTCATCTCCATACCTCACGTCGCAACAATATCAAGTCATCTAACCTGTAGGCTCTGTGACTACAGGACCAGTGGTTCTAATTATTTCGGCTCCGATGCAACTTGCTCCTACCGACTTGTGCTAGCTCCGCTACATACAGTTGGCCTGAGGCTGACAGAGGCTGCCGTTGTAGCGTGAATATACCTCAATCCTGCGTTCAGAGGCTTTATTCACGCCGGGAAATCTACGTTGCTGGAGACTTTGTGTCATTGATATGAGTAATTAAAGGTCTTGCTGGCATAGAACACCACAAATGGCGTTTCACCTATCCGGCATGGTGTAGTGGCTAGCATTTCCGCCTCTCAAGATTCTTCTACGAAGATCTAACAGGTCGCGGGAGACCGGGGTTCAATTCCCCGTGCCGGAATTAACGTTTTGTCTCTACATCACGAAATACAATTTTTATTGTTATTTTGGCTGAAGTACGGAGCAGGTTGGAAGCATGTATTGAAGTCGAGTGATGCATGCATCTTACGTGCAACATGCGCTTTTCTTTTTGTTTTTTGGAGGCAGGTTTTGGCGGGGGCTCGTCTCCCGCTTGTCTCTCCGGGATAGTACAGTCGCTACCGCCTTTCAAGCACTTAAGAAGTTCTCAAAACTACAGAGGGCCGGGGACTCTACTCCGTACCAAATTTATCTTCCGTACTTATTTGGAGTTTAGCTTACGGTGTAATTTTGCTGGAATCTTTGGTTATGTCATGTATGTGACTTGAGGATACCTCCACCCTGCCGAACCATGTAAGACCAGTGAAAATATGTCTACAGGGAACAAGCATGTCAACTCACCCATGTATTTATTGAGAGGAATCTCCACGTGCACCATCTCATTTGCCATGAAATTTGTACACATTGGAAGTAACATCTTAACGAGAAGATAGGATTGTAGTAGCAATGACGGCAAAAATTGAGGGAAAAATCATAGAAAGAAGCTTCCCTTGGTCGAATTTGTTAAATGCAAGGCAAATATCTTGCGCTCACACCCTGCATCGGTCTGCATAGAGCGATTTTTGTAGGGGGAGATAACCTCTCCTATTGAAGAGATCAGGGAGGATAACCAATGCTAAGGTTGGATTGTTTTCACCAATAAAAGTATCTGCTCGTGGGCTGTGATTTGATAGTATTCTATCGGCTCACTAGAATTAGCACGGGTATATATAGCAAAGACCTACTAAGTAGTCATTCAATACACGAGTTATATATAGTATATGAAATTCAAGAGAGGCTTCGTTCTTGGTCTTGCTAAAGTAGGAATGCTTTTCACCAACAAAGGTCTATTCAAGCGTCTGCTCATAAGCTGTATCTTGATAATATTCTAGTAATTTACTGGTATTAACGTGATCATCTAGCGAGTACTCCCCAAGTAGCTATTCAATAAATTAGTTATAGTATACTAACAGGACTCTAGCTACGCTCCAACAATCTTTGGTAGTCTAGGACTCAACTCGTCTACGACTTCTCGCTCGATTTCCTGTTTCTGTTCTCCGTTATCCTTTTCTCCGATCGAGAGCGATACAAGGCTTTCTTAATGCCAGGTATGGCCGGTATGGCCGGCATGGCACCCAGTCACATTACCGCTGTGCAACAATAGCATTTGGCTGAATGCCGAAGTATCACCAAGCTGTCAATCACGAAAATGGCTTACATTTTTCCAAGATCGTATAATTAACACTCTCAATTGTAGCTGAAAACCCATATCGAGACTAGAACGGTTTAAAACACTCCCACCCAAATTCAAACGCCTTCCTCAATCCCGAATTATAGCATTAGCTGCTTAGACCTTGTTCTCGATATGCTCCTTGACAGTCTTAGCATTCTCCAACTCCTGGAGTTGCTCAGGACCCTGATCAAGACCAATCTCAGCCAAGATCTCACGCATGCGCTCCTGATCCACCGCGCCGCTGTTATCACCAAACACAATATCCATCTCCTCGAGTGACTTGTAGCGAGTCTCAGGGACAAGGATCCAAACCCAGACAAACATAAGGATACAGAATGCGCCGAAGAAGATATAAGTTCCAAACTTGAGCTGTGCGAGCATATTGGGTGTTACTTGACCAACTACAAAGTTCATCATGTAGTTGCAGCTGATGATGATACTGACGGCTTGAGATCTGTGGCCAGGGGAGAAGATTTCGGAGGCGAGCAACCATGCGATCGGTCCCCAAGACCAGGCGAAGGAAGCTCCGAAGACCTATAGAGAGTGTTAGTGATGCTTAGACGAATCCATGCCAGCGTGATTGGCTTACGTAGATGAAAATGACACCAGCCCACCCAGCAGCGGCTCCACCCGGAACATTGAAGTTGCCAGCATAGTGGCCAATGATACCCGCGACAATAAAGTGACTGAGTGCCATACCAGCCGCACCAGACATCAAGAAAGCCTTACGTCCCCATCGATCGGAGAACATAATAGCGGGGAACGTGAATAGGAAATCGACAACGCCGAGTACACCAGTAGCCAGAAGAGAAGTCGTAGACGAGTTCAGTCCTAGACTACCAAAGATTGTTGGAGCGTAGCTAGAGTCCTGTTAGTATACTATAGCCAGTTTATTGAATAGTTACTTAGTGAGTACTCACTATATGATCGCATTAATGCCTGTGAATTGCTGAAATACCATCAAAACACAGCCCATGAGCAGACGCTTGAAAAGACCCTTGTTGGTGAAAAGCATTCCTACTTTAGCAAGACCAAGAACCAAGCCTCTCTTGCCTGGGTGAAGCTCAGCAGCAGTGCGTTCGTCGAAGATCACAGCAGCCTTGATCTCAAGCCACTCGGTCTCGACAATAGCATTGTCCTCGGGAAGACCACGAATCTTGCTGATGACGGCGCGGGCTTCGCTCTCACGACCTTGAGACATCAGCCATCTTGGAGAAAATGGCAGCCAGTAAGAAGCGACCATCAGGATGGCGGAGGGGACAGTCTGCAAAATCAATGGTAGACGCCATGCGAGAGGCTTTTGTCCTGTGCATCCTCCGGCGGGAACATCGGTGTATGGGTTGAAAGTCGAGCCACCAAATTGGGCTTGGGCGTCGGCGTTGCAGGCTTGTCCGCCGATGAAGCTCGTACCGTAGCACATCCAGTAAGAAATCATGATACCAGCAGCTACAACACAGGTTAGGTGGATGTAACTAAATAAGTGTCAGAAGGCCGGAGTGCTTCAACTTACTGATTCCCAATTGATGGCAAGAAACAAGAGCTCCTCGGAACTCAGGAGGAGAAATCTCGGCCAGATAAAGGGGGACAACGTGAGAAATCTGTCCAACTGCGATGCCAGCAATAATACGTCCCGCAAACAAGTATGTGATGTCTTGAGCCCCTCCGCAGAGAGCACTGCCCAAAGTGAACAACTGCACCAAGTCAGTCAACGTCACGGGAAAGGGGAAGGAAGATGCAAAACTCACGAAGGCGGCCACCGTCAGACTGTACTTTCGCGAGATCCGTTCGGCCAGAGGACCGTTGATCAAGGCACCCAGCCATGCTCCCAGCTGCAAGACTGACACAACCCAACCCTTGAGCACGGGATCCGTATACACGTTGGGAAATTTGGAGGCGAAGTTTTCGCCAGTGAGAAGGTTGGATAGAACGCCCTGGTCGGTTCCGTAAAGCAGAGATCCGATACAAGTGATGCTTAACGAGGTGAGGAGAAAAGCACTGGCACTCGTCAATCCCCGAAAGCCAGACTTGCGGCCCTCGGTGAGCTGCTGCATGCGCGCACTATGGACTTGGTTGGAAGCACCACCCATGTTGACACACGTAACCCGTCGGTTGATACTTCGAAATTGAAACGTCCAAAAAGTCCAAGAGATGGAGTTCACTTGGTGTTCGGCGATGATGAGAAGTAGTCGAGAGGATGATGCTGAGAGATGTAGATCCCCCCTGCCGGTATATATACTCTGCAACCAAGATGTTCACTTGCATCACCCCATGGAGAACAGACGCCACGAAAGCAGAAGTTCGAATGGGACGAAAAGACCGGAAGCTGAAAAGGGCAACCGAGAAATGGGGACCCCAGAAGGAGATGCATCATTGACGCAGTGTGGGGGATGGAAGGAATGGCTGGCCGTGACTCGTCGAACTATAGTCTAGTCGATCGCGCCGTAGCGGCCCATGGGTTTGACTCGTGGAGGCGGTTGGGACACCGGGGGCTGCTGGTCTCGTCTCGAGGCGATTAGCCTTCCGCCAGCCAACCAACGGCTTCACTTCCAGAACACTGCACAGAATCAGGGAAAGTTGGGGGAGGGAGAAACCTTGCGCTGCGTTAATCATGTGCAGGATTGCGCTGCTAATAACAGCAATATGACGAGGCTTTCGCTGCGACAGGCGAGCGGATCTCAGAAATGTGGTCTGCTCGAACAAAACTTGTGGTTTGCTTGGAATTCAGAGTCCCTGGGTTCTATTGACGTACTGTTCCCGAATTATGGCATCCACCGTACATGTTTTTCTGAGTAGGTTACATGATCCATGCTTAGCTGTTTATCTCATACTTAAGTGCTTTTGTGGGGAAGTCCCCGAACATGGTTGACTTGGACGGTATGCAGCTCTAGTCGCTTGTATGAAACATTCTTGACGCAAATTCATCTATGCCGATGTATGAGTTGCAGTGACTTGTAGAGGTGAAGCAGCGGTTTTGATATCGCCTCGTTGTGGTGAAAACAACAGACAAAAAACCCCACCAAGAAACTTGAACGGCCGTTCAAATTGAAAATATTCGTTAAATTCGCTGTTCTGAGCAGAACAAACCGCGCAGTCCAAGTTCTGATCGTCTCATGAAGACCATACGAAAAGCAGGCCACAGCCATGCAAACATACGTCTGATGACAATGTCCTGATGCATCTACCCCGTGGAGAAGAGCGCCCCGCAATGCCGACGATAGGACGGCACATCCGGATGCTGCATTGGGCAACCGGGGCCTGGGGAGGGCGTGAAGGGGGGCTTACGGGACTGGGGCATGACAGCCTGGGGTTAACCCGACAGCCGCACGGTCGTCCAACCCCTGGGAACTCGTCTCGAGGGCTCCCGCGTGATTGCGACCGTAGGATGTCCCTGTGCCTGCGATGAATCCCTTTGGCTCTCGCACCGCAGGATTCCGGCCGTCTGGGTCCTCAAGACTGGAGCAAAGAATGGATGTGGAGAACCTGCCATCAGGGCACCCAGCTGATCACATCCATAACCAAGCCCTCAACTATCGCTCGTCGCCCCGCCTAGTCCTGATTCAAGCTTAGGCGAAGAGCGGGCTCGTGGGGAAATTCCATCTCTTCTGCCCTCGCTCTTCTCCTCGTTGACAACGTTGTCCGAAGGCATTGCTCTTCGCCCCAGATCATGTTTTCAAGCAGGAAACGTCTCGAACCCGACAATGCTATCCTCCGACCATGCTATCCCACCTGAGCGGGATGCCCTTCCCACGGCGCCCAAAGTCAAGCATCCGCCGGCGTCGCGGACGTTCAAACATTTTATATTCACCACGGAAGATGATCTTTTCCACTCGGACAAGCCGCGTAGAAAAAGACCTCGGATCAAGGTCGCCTGCTTGTGGGTCTATTCGATCGGGAATCCGTCGGTACCTTTGGCTAATGTTCGCATAGTGCCTGCAAAGGACGCAAAGTCAAATGCACTGGACGTCGTCCTATATGCGAAGGCTGCGAGAGAAACAAATTTGACTGTGTCTACCGGGATGAGAGGAGTGATGAAGCCCCCAAGGAAACTGTGACCCATATAGAAGAAGTTAGGAGAGACCCCCCAGAGACCGGAACAGCAACGCATCAAGAAATGACGTCCAATTCCCACTTCTCAACAGCATCTCCTGTGGGTGCGGTCCAAAGTCCCGATTTTTTCTCTTCGCTGGCAGAGCAATTTGATGCCTTCAATGCTGCCTGGCCATCGGAGGAGGTGGGAGGTTCCAGTACCATTAACCCTCCCATGATGGTAAGTGTAAGGTCACCTCCAACCTTTCATGGTCGGCTCCCCGGCATGGGTGACGAAGCCCGTGTTTCCGCAAAGATACGCATCCCGTACTTTCGATGGTTTGGACCGACAGGAATTGTCCCTGGCTTCACCAAGGTCCTAGTCGATTTGCGTCCCGCCGCTTCTCCTGAGTCTCGAATGAATGAGTCCTCGCCGTCATCCACGTCATCTCCGCCTTATCATACCCAAGGTGCGGTAAGTGACCCTGCCGAGGCATTTCCGTCGCCATCATCAACGATACACACTTCCCAAGTGTTCGACGAAGATGATGACATGGTGCCCAAACCCGATATACTAGAGCATCTTTTGAATGTATTTTTCGACTACTTCGGCTGCCACTTCCCGTTCTATAGCAAAGATCGATTTATGGATCAGGCCAAATCGAAATCCGTTCCAGCTGTCCTCCTCAATACCATGTGCGCTCTGGCTTCACGCTTCAGTAATCATCCGGATGTGCGCCGTGATCCAATTTATCTCTGCGGCGAACCGTTGGGAGATAAGGCAAAGCAATTGATCTTTGTTCTACTCTCGGTACCGAGCTATGATCTGGTCGCAAGCTTGCTCATGCTCAGTTGGTATGAATTTGGCTGTAACCGAGACGTGGGATTTTGGATGTATACGGGAATGGCTATCAGAATGGCCCAGGACCTGGGGATGCATAAAGAAGAACGCGTGAAAAGCGGCAGAGCTACAAGACGCGGTAGCATTTCCGGAGATGCTGAACAGGCGGAGATCAATGCAGAACTTTCACAAGAAGAAGAGGAAGAGACTTCACTGAGGCTAAATCTGTTTTGGTCAATTTATTTCATTGATCGAATTATCTCACTAGGTATGCAAAACATTGACGATCAGGGACCCTTGCTGATAGCTTGTAGGAACGGGTCGCCCTCTTACATTAAGAGACGAGCAAATATCGTGTCCGCTTCCATCTGATGGCAGCTTTTCGTTCAACAAATCTATCTGGCCAAATCCGTTCCCGCACCTCTTGCAGATAATGACGGTTCAAGGCAAAGTGAACGAAGAAATCTCGACCATCCGTCAACCTGCGGACCTCACCGCAGCTAAGATTACCACGCTCTTCTCCTTGCAGGATGAGATTATCCAGATATACACCAATCTCGATCCTCGTCTGTCTTTTAATGTTAGTAATTTCCAGGACTACGTGTTGCTTGGTCTGGGAGGCTCGTTCCTGCAACTGCATGTTTGGTTCCATGCTGTCATAATAACCCTTCATCGGCCCGGCTTGATGTTTGGACACGGAACGCTTGCTCATACCCTAGGCAAGGACAGCCTGGAGGTGTCCATGAGTAGCGCGAATACCATAACCTCAATCCTGGGCTTGGCAGAGCTCATTGACGATAAGACGATTGCTGGATCGCCATTCCTGAATCAAGCAATCTATATCGCGGGACTTGCGTTTATTGCCGAATTGGAAATGCATCATCTCGAGCCCAGTATCGAGGCGAGCGTAACGTCGACCACCCCGCATGAAGATTCGCAAGAAACGAGTAGTACCGAGTCGGGTCAGACCTCAATGGCGGATCGCCTTGATATGGATTCAGTTATTCCATCCATAGCTGCAGACGTGCCGCCGTCAACCCCCTCGCCAGCTCGCCCATTGTATAATTCTGGCACCAAAGCTGCGGCACAGGACCTACTACGATTCGCCTCCAAGCGAAATTACGAAACCTGCCTCAAAGCAATCTCGACATTAAAGCGATACTGGCGAGGTATCGGCTGGATCCTCAGCACGATGGAGCAAAAAGCCATGGGCCTTGCTCGCCTCGATCCGTCCGAGGAGAGTGTCGATCCCGAATCTAACATCGATCTGCGCGACGCTGGAATGCTGAGAAGACTGATTGCAGTGAAGAACCATCGGAGAAAGAATAAGGGCTCGTCAAGTCAGTACGCAACGGAAGGATGGGAGCTGGGAAAGAGCAAGGGCTGGGGATATGGCATGGCGCAGAATGGCTTCGGTATTGGGGAGACGTGGGTAGATTTGAGCTGGGTTAATGGTGCCGCTCCGATGGCAACGATGAGTTTTGAGGGAAGACCGGACGGAAGGCCCAGTGATTCCGGGGCATGGACAGTTCCTTAATGTAGTCCGTAGTTGTTAAAAAAAATGTAAAATACAAGCTCAGCAATGACCCAAGCTCTAAATCAGTTTACGATTACTCCCTCTCGCACCATGCGCATATTTCGCAAGTATAGTTCATACTATGCGTCTTGAGGAATTTCATACTCGAGATTTCGAGACTGGGGGAAGAGAGGGAGAAGCAATATATAAGCACCAAACCGCAACCCCAGATCCTCTACGCTAAGGTTACTTTTATTCATGAAACAAAGTTGAACATCAGGCAAATTAAAAAACTAGACGAGCTCCAGGGGTCCGCAAGGAGCGCGATGTCGTTGTGTGATTTCGGCACGCGATGGCCTGATGTACTTGAGGCTGGCCGTCGTCTTCGCCGCCCCTTATGTGTTTCATCCAGAGTTCTTCAATTTCGGGCCACGCATCCACATTGCTAATTCCGCACGCGAAAGCCGCATCGCACGATCAAGCTTTGTTTCTGTTAGATGGGTGCTCGGGCTTCGTTCGAGCTTGTGGATCTCATCTTTCTGATCGGGGGAGGGGGGAGTTCTTCTTGCAATGCGCACTGGGGACGGGGTTGAGGTCTGGTTGGTTTTGGTTGGTGCTCGTGTACGGAATACACGATCGTACGGTCGTCCCTCGTCTCCACCATATAAGCATCGGTTGTTTTGAAACCTTCGGGCTCCATCCGGTGCGCTGCACGGGTTGAGGCTGGATTCGGGCTCCGCTCTGCTGCGTTTTTTGCTGGATACCCTCGAGTTTAGATGTCGGCTGTTGTGTTTCACGATGCTCGGGACGGCGACGGGGCATACGGGGGGTTAATATGGGCTGCTGCGGGATAAACGAATAGCTTCGTTTACAGAGAGATGCCGAGGACCTGGGGCTTTGGTCGTGGACAAAAGGGTGGCCCTGTCCGGTCTCTTGCGTCCTTTCGATCATTCTCACTCTATTCACGCTCTTCCGTTTCTTCGATCTTTTTCTTGTCTACGTTAGCTCATTCGGGCTGGTCCTGTCTTTTATATCAAGCATTTCCGAAACCATTCCATCATCATGAAGTCTTTCTTCTCGCTGTCCCTGGCGGCGCTTGCTGCCGTTGCTGCTGCTGTCCCCGTCGAGCATGGTCCCGGAAGAGTTGGTCCTCATGGTGGGCCAGGCTCATCCAAGTACTCGTCTTCTGCAGTCGCGGCGTCCACTACCGCCGCCGCTGCTACATCGTCAGCTGTAGTAGCAGCTTCGTCTTCCGTAGCAGTATCCTCCGTGGCAGTCTCTTCCGTAGCAGTCTCTTCCGCTACTGCGGTTGCCGCCGTTGCATCAAGCAGTAGCACACCTACGGTTTACCTGGCTGGAGATTCAACCATGGCGAAGGGTGGCGGAGGAACGGGAACTGAAGGTACTTCCAAAGTGTGAGCGAGCATTACATGTGGGACTCTAGCTGACTAATCTAGGCTGGGGTGTCTTCCTGCCTTATTCTCTCACGGGCGTGAAGGTTGTCAACGATGCCAAAGCAGGAACATCAGCACGATCCTACACCAACGAGTCTCGCTTCCAAGACATCGCCGACGTGGTCACCTCTGGAGACTGGGTGATCATTGAGTTCGGCCACAACGATGGCGGCTCGCTCAGCACCACCGACAACCTCCGCACCGATTGCTACGGCGCCGGCTCCGAGACCTGCACCAGTGTCAACGGCGACATTGTCCAAACCTACCCAACCTACATCACGGCCGCAGCCAAGCTCATGACGGCCAAGGGTGCCCAAGTCATCATCTCGCCGCCCACGCCCGACAACCCGTGCGAAACTGGAACCTGCTCCTATACCGCCCCGCGCTTCACAGCATATGCCAACTCGTCCGCAGCTGCCGTGGGCAGCATGGCTACCTTCATTGACCACGGACAACACGTGGCCAACGCATTCGAGGCCCTGGGCCCGACGACCGTGGACGCCTTCTACCCGAACGACCACACCCATCCTTCTCCCACGGGAAGCACCATTGTCGCCGCACAGTTCGTGCTCGCGCTCCTGTGCAGCAAAAACCCGCTCGCAGCCCACGTGGTGAACACCACCAGCTCCATTACGGGATCATGTGTTTAGAGATGAATCTATGCGTGAATGGAGACGAGAAAGGAAAAAGAAAAGCTTCTTTGTATATTTTTATATCTATATATATATTTCCACCGCTACTGAGTAGTGTAGTGTAGTCCATACATGACCAATTTCACTTCGTACATGTATGAAATGGACTGAACATCCTCGCAGAATTTCCAACCGCCTCAAGGGCTTCGTTCCTGCAGGTTGTGGACTTGGTTGATTTCATACTCTGTCACAGGATCTGAGAGAAGAGAGGCTATACGCTAGATCTGGTCTCCTGGCGAAGGGTCGCGCAAGAAAGTCTTATCGAAACAACCTCGCCGGATCTGGTCGCCCGATCTCGTGGGCACCGACCTTCCCCATGGGGTATGTTCCTCCCATGCATGATTGAATTGCCGGATGGACGAGATAAGGTTGTGCGAACGAGAGCTGGAAGGATTCGGATGCCGAATCCGTCCTCTCTAACTGGGCGTCCAGACTTCTTGGCTCCAGGGAACTGGGAGACAGGCCCAGATTTAGCATAGCCTAGAGCGCTCCAAATCAACATGCTGTTTCCTATGCCCTCGTACACGCTTGTATTCTCGTGGTATAGTGCCGGTATACGCGTGAAGGAGTCCTTGGATCTAATCTTGTTACTTCACTCAAATGACAATGAAGCTTTTACGACGCCCCGGAGTTAGTTACATAGAGTAATAATGGAAACAAGTATAGCATATGTGTAACGCTAAGATTGATAGGCTGCCGAGAACGCGCCCAGTAAGTCTGTTAGTCGCAAGTGAGTATACCACGGTTTCCTTGAGAGCCGTAGTCATGATATTCTCGTCTTGCTCTCAAGCTTACTGGCGCAGTTGAGATCTAATTGGTGAAAAGAAAAAGAACAAAAGACTTAGATCTGGCCGAGGGGAATATAGCTAACGTGCAAGATCTGTCTCCGTCTCGTGACTCTACACTCGTGACTTTGCATACAAATTCCCACCGTGAGAGATAAAGATCCGAGGCTCTTGCGCGAACCGCGAACCTTCGAAGCGAATACACATGACAAGGTCAGGAAGAGGCTTTCGAAAGATATGATTCAGTCGCAGTATATTGGTCTGTGTACTTGTGGGGAGGAACTTGGGGTAAGCCCGTGCCGATGCCCGCCATTACCAGCCCGTATCCTCGAGACTATGCCTGTAAGGTACCTGGGAAAAATCAGGAACAGCCGGGTTCCGTTCAATCTTCCGATGACAGGCCCAAAGGAGGAGAAGTCAGGGTCCTAGGCATTGACGTAGCGTTGGGTGGGTGCATTGGCTGGCCCCCGAGCCGAGACCCGCGGCCTCGAGCCGAGGGCACGCGATTACCCCTCCGCCCCTCCATTTCCTCCCCGCAATTTGCTTCCATCCACGCGCAACGCCACACCTACGGTCTTGAGATTATCCGACCTCAGTATTTTCACGGCCTCAGTGGGGAGAATTGTCGTATGCGAAGCATTGTTGGAGGAGATCCAGAGTTGCTGGCAAGGCTGTAGTCCTCGTCTCGGTGGCATGCCGCAACAGTTCCCTTTCTTACCCCTCCCTGCAGTGGGCTACCGTTTGCTATGGTCGTTGGGTGGATTGCGGATGTATGATGCGAAGGTATATATATCGAGGGGTAGCACTTGTCGATACGCATCATCATCATCATTGTCATCATCATCATCACTCCTTCTACCATAATCCTGCCCACGGAACTTAAGTGTCTCTTCCTCTGTATCCTTCCATCCTCAATTCCTATATCTTCACAATGGGTTCCAACTCCGCCCCAACCGACTCTCACCTCCCAGTGCAAACCCAAATTACCCTTGGGGACAAGATCATAGCCAGTATGTCTCTCCTCGGGAAGCCACAGAACCCAGCTTTACTTCCAATTCCCCTGAGCCCAAGTCCTCCAACTAACCCCGTCCTTCACAGTCACCGGAGCCAACCGCGGAATCGGTCTCGGTATTGCTGAATGCTGTCTGGCAAACGGAGCCGCCAAGGTCTACAGCATCGACTACGCAGAGACTGGCGATGAGTTCGCAACCCTCGCCAAAGTCTACCCCGGGCAGCTCTTCGCGCTGCACGCCGACGTCACTAAGGAGGCGAGTATCACCGCGGCGGTTGACAAGATCCTCGAGGAGGCCGGCGGGCTCCACGGCATGGTTGTGAACGCCGGACGAACCAACCACAAGAGCGCCCTGGACTTCACCACGGAGGAGATTGAGGGTTTGTTTGCAGTGAACGTGAGTGTCTCTCGGGGCGGAGGGAGAAGGACGAGCGAGCTAACGCGGGGAATATAGTTGTTTGGTGCTTTCTACACGGCGCGCGTAGCAGCCCGCGCCTTCATCAAGCAGAACGTCAAGGGCGCCATCGTCTTCACGGCCTCCATGGCCTCCTACCGACCCAACAAGGTCGTGCCATCCACCCCATACGGTGCCTCCAAGGGCGGCGTGCGCAACATGACGCACACCCTCGCCATGGAATGGGCCCAGTACGGCATCCGCGTCAACAGCGTCTCCCCAGGTCTCGTCAAGACCGCGATGACCTACTGGGTCGAGAAGCAGGCCGACTGGGAGACGCAGCTGAAGTACTACCGCGGCATCCCGCGCCTCGCCGAGGTGCAGGAGTTGGGCGGTGCCTATGTCTACCTGCTCAGCGACGCCGCGAGCTACACGACCAGTATCGATATCCCCGTCAATGGTGTTATTGGAAGTAAGTCTTCCTCCTCCGCCCCTCTGGCTTTGTCCTCTTTCGGGAAACTCCGGGCTAACCATCGGTCTCTTCAGTTTGCTAAAGCGCTGGGTTTGATTTTGGGGGTGTTTTGGGAGGGCGAGATGCATAAATTGCGGGATGCTTTGTAAACCCATATTTCTTCATATATCATTAGATCGACATTGGCCAAATCTAATTATCATTTTCAAACTACATTGAAATTCCGTTCCCTGTGATTCTAGATGGTTCAGCCTTTTTCTAGGCTATAGGGCTGTTTTTCTTTCTTTTTCTTCTTTTTCTTTGGCTTCCTTTTGGCCAGAAGCTGTTGAGAGCTGTGGTACATGACAGAACCGGCTATCAGAAAGAAGGGCGTTGGCTCACGCGGGGAGAAAAAGAAGAGTGCCAGACCCGCCTACTTAGCGAGGAGTGCATCCGTGTGCATGAATGAAATAATCCTGTTCCAAGGAGCGTCCTTGATTCAGTCATACTTACTAGCTTTCCTTTTAATTTCGATATGAGAATGATGGCAGTTCAGCTAACATACCCCATTTTGCTTCGTATGCTCATCGCTTGTCATGTTGTGCCGACTCGATACTTTACACACGAGATACGTGAAATTGTCCGTAACAAGACCACAAGGATGATAACAACGTTGAGTTGTCGATCTAAAACCATGGGTAACATGTGGTCTGTATGTAGCCGCAGGCGACAATGGACACGATCCTCATTCTCAAATACACAGAGGCATATGCATGGTCGAGGAAAACCCCGCCCTCTGCAACCGAGCTTCAATCTAGTCACCATAGCACGTTACATCACAACTCCAGAAAAACCATTGAAACATGAACTGAATTGCCATTAATACCACCCCGTCTACCAAACCAAGAAATAACTTCCCGCATTCCCTCAACCTCACAAGCTAACCCGCCCACTACTCCCAGCGATGTCCATCCACCGCACCGTCAGATCGACGACCTTCTGCGTGCCCTCCTCCATCAGCTGCGTCTGGCTCATCGTCGGCGCATTCTCCCGCAGGTGGTCATAGTAATCATCGAGCACCAGCCGGTTCACATTGATCTTGGACACGCCCGCCTTGATACATTTCTTGAGCAGCTCGGGCTCGAAGCCATTGGTGCCGTGCAGCACGATGCGCACCTCGTTGTTGATGTTCTGTCGGATCTGCTCGAGTCTGTTGCACAAAACGTCAGAACCTGGTATCTGGCGAGGAAGAGAAAGCCACAGCGGGGTTTTCAAGACCGAAAATCAAGCGTCAGGACAAGGGGGAAAAAAAAAAAAAAAGAAACCCTCCCCGCAAAGCTTACCTAGGGAAATCCAACTGCGGCCCAGAAGCCCAGTACTCGCCATGCATATTGCCAAAAGCCGGCGCCAAGCCATCGACGCCCGTATCGATAAACTCGCGGATCTCCTCCGGCGTCGTCTTACTGCCCTCCAAACCCTCGGTATCCATGACGCCATCCTCGCCGCCCTCGATACGGCCCGGTTCAGCCTCGGTAGCAATGCCGCGCGCAGCGCAGTACTGGACCAGCTCGCGGGTCTTGGCGAGGTTCTCCTCCTTCTCATAGTGGCTCATGTCGACCATGATGGAGTCGAAGGGGAGGTTGTCGGCGGAGGATTTGATGAGGTCGTAGTCCTGCGCGTGGTCCATGTGCAGGACGATGTGGTCGCGCATGGGCGAGGCGGCGATGGCGAGCGCGGCTGTCTTGACTAGTAGGCCGGACGAGTAGGTGACGGCCCAGGGGAAGAATTGGATGATGAGCGGCGAGCGGGCTTGCTCGGCGGCTTTGACGAACCCGAGGATCTGCTCGATGTTGTAGGCGATGGCGGCGATTACGCCGTAGTGGCCTTGCTCGGCGGCCAGCAGCACGCGGTTGCTCTTGTTGGTGGCTCGCCAGTTTTCCGAGGCCATGGTTGTGGTTTGGGGTGGTGTGGGCGGGGGACGGGGGGTGGATGGGGGTGATTCTGGAATTAAATTGGTGAGGAGAGGTTGGTGTTGGAATATGGATGTGTCTTGAAGATGAATGTGTATGGTTGGACTTTTTATTCCTTGACTGAGGAGTTGTGTTATTATTGTAGTTTAGATGGCGGGGTACTCGGATGCCTCGAGACGATGCTGTCGGCTAGTGTACATCTCCCCAGACAAAGGCGGCTATGGGTTGGATGTGGGAAAGGACACATCCGGAGGCCTTTAAGAAATGCACGTAACGAGGAACCAATCCGAGTGTGCATATTTACTGCCGAGGTACGAAAAGCTTGCCTGAGAGGAAGCTGGTGTTTTATGCTAACTATGCCATCTCCTCCAATCCAGGTTGAGGAGCCGGTGGTGAAACTCGCTTGTGCTGCTGTGCCGGCCTGCAAATTCCCATATGCGACAAATATATACAATGAACGCCGTTTCCTTTCCCAATAAATTTACATCCAGAAAGTTTCATTTCTCGTCAAACAAAGTGAGATTTTTGCCAGTCTGCCTTGAGATCCTCACTCAAAGACACTGTTGGCCATCCGGTCCTTCGATGACAAGTATCGATCAAAGCGAGAACAGCGTCTCGCTGTCGCGTTTCTTGCACACACAATCCAGCTAGTCTCCAGTTAGCAGAGACCCGCAGCAATGAGAAAATGTAAGAACTCACCAATATACAAACACTGAGAGGACATCAAACTCGCTGCATCGTCCGTCAAAGTCATGGCGATCCCACAGATGGTATCGACAGCCTTCGCAAGCAGCTTTTGCTGTTCCATATATCCACGCATACCCCCGAAAGACGGACGGTGAAGAAGGAGAAGGATTCGTGCCGAGCAATGTAGCTGGACTGATACAGCTGCATGGAGAGGTCAGTAGGCTCACTCTGGGAGACAAGTGAACATACCAAAAGCTGGCGGATGTATCCAAATTGGCTCAAATACGTCTGCCGGGGAACTCCTCCTCAGTGGCAAAGGAGTGAATTCTGTTGTTAAATATCTCTGCCATTCCCCCAGCATCTCAAAGATAGTCTCAGCCTTTTCCATCCTCGGTTGCAAACTTTCTTCGCCGGCTTCGATCTCCTCCGTGGAGCAGTAATCAACCGCTTTCGCAAATAACCAAACCGACCGCGCCGCAAGTTCGTAAGGTGTCATGGTATTATAGGCTTTTTTAGGCTTCCAGAAGCTCAGTGTTTTCCGCCGTTCTCTAAACGCTGCCCAGACATCTTGTCGCAGCCATGCCCACCACACGGCTGATTTCAAACCTTCAGATTCTCCATGGATTACTTGACTACGCTGAATCCAGAAGACGCCCTTCAGGTGTCGCTCCCAACCACTCCCGGAATCATCGAGCATTTCGTAGGTAGAGACGGTGAGTGCCGTAGCAAGAAGTTCCAGGCTAACCGTGTAGCTGTCATAGTGCATGGCTTTTTGCAAATAGTGCAATGTCTCGTAGTAATATTGGAGACCTATATTACGATCTCTTTGCTCTTCACTGGAGTTAGGATGCAGTGATAAGTGACGGGAGGACAGTGCCAATATTGCACTCATTAATCCAGCATCGTGCATCTATGTTAATTTAGAGCCAATCCCAAGGCAAAAACAAAAACTGAACACTTACCGCTAAATGAGGAACAAAATTAGAGAAGCATCCTGTGGGGTCAAAGAGATCTATCTGTGAACAAGTCAACGCATAGTCACGAACCGAGCCAGGGAAATCATACCCATCGACTGACATTCTTCACAAAGTTCTCAAAAATGGCATGCTCATGATCCAATAATTTTGCTGGTTCGGACCCTTGCCAAGCATTTTTCTTCTGGGGAACAATGCTGACGAGCTCAGAAGAGGTTGGCGCCGAAGTGCTACCCCGGGAATATCTCCGAAATTCCTCCCCATTCTGACCACTGGAGAGACTTCTAGAAGCTGTCTGCCGTGGAGAGATAAGCGATAAGCTATGCACGTTCACGCTGTCCTCCGTGACAGCAGTGAAGGGTCTTGAGAAGCGCGAGACGGCGCCATCCTCCTGGACAGCATCATTAGCGAGCAGACCAAACCACCGGTAAAAGGCTGCATCTGGTGGCGTCGCCGCAGAGTGCACTGAGGCCTCATTTGTGTCCGTGATACTGGTCTGCGACTGGGCATATGTGATCGCCGCCGGCGGCGAAATTACCTCCGTCCGGGGATATGACTGGGGAAATGGGCTGCTTGAATTTAGATGCAGCAGGCCACTGGCAGCTTGAGTACGATCATGGTCGGGGAAATTTGCATCCCAGGATGCGAATCTCCCCCCAGTACGAGGAGAGGCCGCAACCTGTGCTGGTGAGCCTTGCACCGTTACCGCCTGCTGAGTCGGGGGCCTCTCCCTCATCGGAGACGGGCTTCGGACGCCTCTGGGTATAGATGTGGTAGATACGGGTGCGGCCACGGTGGACGCAACCTCCTCTCCCGATGGCTGGGGAAGCTCGACACCCGGCACAGCATAGATGCATGTCTGACGACTCTTGGTGCACTGGCCGCAGGTTGGAGTTCCTTCGTCACACTTGAGATGTCGTCTCCTACAGGTTATACTGTCGGTGTCGTCAGCATGCTCTCCCGACCCGACGGCGACCCCACGGCAACAAGCATGCAGTCGACGCACTTACCATCCGGTTGTCTTTCGCAAACCCTTCCCTCGGGATTTGCGTTTTCGCCGCCGCAATTCATTTGTGTTCGACGCGGCATCCATGGCCTGGCAACAGGGCCATCGGCTCGGGACGAGAGACAGCAGGAGTGGATCTTGACCGTCCCGAAACGAGGGAATCCAAAGAAGTGGAACCGGGAAGAGAGTTTGCGATAGGAGAATATGTACAAATCTAGTGGGCGCACAAACGATGGAGAAAGGGAGAGAAAATCTGGGGAAGCTGGATTGTTATTTTTCGGCTCGAGGCTGCGCAGCGGTTGGGGGGTTGGGGGGGCGAGGGTGCTTGCTTGCTTGACAGGGCTCGGATGCACCCTTTGGGACTCTGGGGCTGCACTAGCAGCTGCTAGGCTGACTCGACCACACTACATTCCCCGATTCCCATCCTCCTTATGGAGTGAAACTAATATGAAGCACGGCGGAGCTAGAGGTGACTGCGTCCCATGTCTTGGAGACGACTTCTTCTAGAGCCTAGGATCGTGTGGTAGGAGCCAGCACACCGCTATCTGAAACGTCGTCCCAATGGCTCACTTGCATGTGAATGTGTGCAGTTCCGTAGGTCAGGCCAAGAAATAATAGCCTCTGTCGATATCCGATAGCCCCATCGGGCGTCTGGAGTGATACGTCGCATCAAGCAAGGCCCTCCGACTGCCGATGCCCTCGTCTCGAGTCCACCACCTCTCCACATTTCGAGGGCCCTCGGAACGAAGGATTTGTGGGGTAAGGCCGGGAGCGTGTGTGTTGGTACGTAGTCGAGCTCGTGTCTGAGGAACCCATTTGAACATCCAAATTGCCTTCTGAGAACCCCAATTGCATTTCTCCTTGGGCATACTCATTGTTAGAAATGTCCAATCCACGATTTCTTGCCAGGACAGCTCGCACGCTCCGCTGGCCACCGGCAGCGACACGCACAACGCCCATTGCAAGCCGACAATTCCAAGGGCATTCCCCGCTTCGTGGAGACAACGCTGCGAGGACTGATGCTTCCATCAAAGGCACAACCCCCGATGCATCCATTCCGGCGAGCACGCTTTTGACGGGCAATGGCATCTCCAAGTTCAACCCGACTCTGCCTTCATTCTCCCTGGCCGGCAAGGTCGCGGTGATTACGGGCGGAGCCAGAGGCTTGGGATTGGCCATGAGCCAGGCGCTGGTGATGAGCGGTGCCGATTTGGCCATTGTGGATTTAAACAGTAAGAGGGCTCGGGGATGCCGTGTAAGCATGCTAACGAGCGACCCCAGAGGATGAAGCTGTACACCAGGCACAGGAAATTGCCAAGATATTTGCGCAGAGATACCCCAACGAAAGGTGAGATGACATGCCCGGGAAAAGAAGATGCGCTGACCAGTAATGAAAGGACGCCTAAAATCACCGCCCACTACGCCGACGTCTCGTCCAAGTCGGACGTCGAAGCATCCCTCACCGAAATCCTGGGCGAACACAAAGAAATTAACAACCTCATCACCTGCGCGGGGTTTTGCGAGAACTGTCCCGCCGAGGATTTTCCCGCCGAGCGCATGCGACGAATGTTGGGCGTGAATGTAGAGGGGACATATTTTTACTCCACCGCGGTCGCGAAGCACATGTTCGAGAGAAAGATCCCCGGAACGATGGTGTTCATCGGAAGTATCTCGGGTAGTATTGTGAACGTGCCCCAGCCACAGGCGCTGTATAATGCGAGTAAAGCGGCTGTCAGACACCTTGCCGCTAGTTTGGCTGTCGAGTGGGCGGATAGGGGAATCCGTATCAACTGTTTGAGTCCTGGATATATGCTTACGGAGATTGCGCTGTAAGTTCCTCAATTGCTTCAGATTTCAGGGTTGCTGGTTGATGATGCTGACTCTACCCAGAAAAGCGAAAATCCTTGTCGATAACCCTGGGTTGAAGGCAGAGTGGGAAGGCAAAATTCCTCAGGGCCACATGGGTGCTCCAGAAGAATTGATGGGAGCGGTTACATTCCTGTCATCCGATGCGTCAAGGTACATCACGGGCCAAGAAATCAAGGTTGATGGTGGATATACTGTGTGCTAGATGGGTGTTCAAGTGCCGAAGGGCAGAGTCCTGGTTGCATATAGCGGGTTAGCAAATCTGGTTTATTTCTTTGTTTGAGTATCGCCATCGTCTTGATACCGCATGGTGTTATTGGATCGACGAATGCGACGTCGTGGTGACTAGCAAGGAACTAGTTGGCAAGCGTCTCACCAGAGAGTCGTGTAATCTACAATCCTCTTGGGATAAGCAGTCCCTATGCCGTGTACTCCCGCCAAGCACGATGCTCATCATCCCATTGGCCAGATTGCCTTAGCGCGAAAGACCCGGCAGGGGGTTGTTTATCCTGAGAGTATCGTACTTGTTTTCAGCCAGCGGTAAGCACTAGCAAGCATACGGCTCCTTTGAATCTTGACTTGATTAATCGTCAACGCCTCACGGTCTCAATCGTGATGCTCACGACGAAGTCCTCTGTTCTGCAGTTGCTTTCATGAAAAATGTCTTCCCAAGCATTCTTCTGGGAGAATTGGCGCAGTGCAGCGATAGGCACAGTCCTGGTCTGTGTTGGCACATTCATCGCGAAGCTGATCCTCCACCGCCGCTTCTATAGGGACCTGGTAAGTGCTTGTAGTCTCTCCAGATTTTCACTGCTGAATAGGAGAACAGCCGTCGCCGGACCACAGCTTAATCCTGGGAAACCTCAAAGTCATAGGAGAATGGCTCAAGAAGTACCCAGCAGATTTTCATCCGCAGCCAATGTTTGCGGATCTCGCGACCGCCTACAACTTCCGTGGCCTCTATTACATGGACCTTTACCCCTTCGAACAATCTATGTTGATAATCACCGATCCTGCTCTAGTGGTCCAGATACAATCACATCCTCGGCACCATTTCAGCCCTAGCTTCCTCCGAGGTCTGGCAGGCTCCAAAAGTATCTTTTCTACCGAAGGTGCCGAGTGGGCTGCACAACGCTCTTGGTTTTCGCCGGCCTTCTCTGCTGCTAACATTCTGACCTTCATTCCGAGCATGGTTGAAGAGACTCTCGTGTTTCGGGAAAATTTGACCCAAATGGCTAGCTCACAGCAAAAGTTCTCCGTGATGGACCTCTCTTTGCGACTAGCTATTGATGTTATTGCGGCATCGGGTTTTGGGATTAGGCTTAAGTCTCAGACGCAGAATTGTGAAATTTTCAATGCTTTGAAGGATGCGACGGCTTGGACCTCTGGCCAAACCGCCTCCTTCTCGCACAAGATCCTCTCGCCGTATATGATGGATTGGAATACAAGGAAATTAGACAGACTTCTTGGTGAGATTATCCAAGAGAAATATGCTGGGAAGTTGGGGGACGATACATCTAAGTCGATTCTGGATCTTGCTATCAAAGGCTATCAGAAAGACAACGGAAGGCTAGAAAAGGGCAGTGACATGACCAAGGATCCTGAGTTTATGCAGATTGCACTTGACAAGTATGTATGTTCTCTGGGATTAGTCCTTATACTTACAATGATTAAGTTTCAAAACATTTTTGACCGCTGGCCACGATACGACGGCTTCAGTTGTAACAGTAAGTCCAACTAGAGAATTAACTGCTGCATTTCATTGACCCGAGTAGTACGTTATTTACCTCCTATCAACTCATCCAGATATACTTGAACAAGTTCGAGAAGAGCATAATGCAGTCTTTGGCCCTGATCTCGAGACGACTATTGAACGGCTTAAGTCGCAGCCAGCCTTGACCAACAAGCTGCCACTCACTTATGCGACCATCAAAGAAGTTCTCCGATTGTATCCCGTAGGGTTCACCGTTAGGGAAGCGCCACCTGGGTATGTGATTTGTCCTATTTCTTAGATTGGGATTAACCAAAGCGCGCAATTAGATCTACAGTAACATATGAAGGGAGGAAATACCCAATAGACAACCATATGAGTAAGCATCCATCATCCGCGAAATTCCATCTCTCCTCGTCCATCCGATCACTAACTCCCAACGTAGTCTGCAACCTAGCTGGCGCTATGCACCGCTCACCGGAGCATTGGACGAACCCCAACGAGTTCAACCCTGCCCGTTTCCTGGACGCTTCCAGCATTAACAATGCCGCCTACTTGCCATTTGAGAAAGGGCCAAGAAACTGCATCGGCCAGCAATTGGCATTGGTGGAGACAAAGGTTATCATGGTGATGACCCTTCGCTTCTTTGATTTTACGCCCATGCTGAATCAGGATGGGCCGGGGATTGACGGCTGGGGAGGCAAAGCGTACCAGGTTTTGACCCTGACCGCAAAGCCGAAAGATGGGTTACCAATGACGGTCAAGTTAAGGAAATGAGGTATTGTTGCGTATATCTGACATACTTCGCTAGTGTGGAAGCAACTCTACTAGATGTGTGATAACGGCATTTTAGTAACCGTTTCTTACTTATTCTGAATCTCAGACTTCTCTTATGAATACTCTTGTTTTCAGACCTTATTTTCCCCTTCATTTCAAAATAGCCCTTATAACGCAGTCTACAGAGAATCAGTTGTATATACTGTCTGGGATACCACATGCTTGATCCTCGAGGCTGGCTTCATCCTCTTTAATCCACACCAAAAGATCTCAGGCTTACACTGAATTTATCCTCTACCTATTGAACGGATCTAGCAGGATAAACAATGCTTCTTCTAAACTTGAAAACTTCAATGGACTGAAAATATCACGGTGACCGATTGAGGAAGACAGGGGAGAGGATCTGACATGCGTCAAATCATATCCAATCAAATTTGGATTGGCTGCAGTGGCACAAGGGTCAGCCGATTGTACCAAGCATCCGGGAACGCTCACGCTGGTCTCTTGCTTGTGGATACTATGGTAGCCTAGTGAAGCTTGAGTCACTTAGCATATATTGGCAGACTATATGGCCCCGAAGGTGGTATCAGAACAAGGCTAGGATGAAAGTCAGCCTCTCTATCTTTGTATCTGCTACGTGTATATGCTACGAACCAACAATGCTATGGATCGCAATTAGGCAAATAACGCAGCAGGCAGGCAATAGGTAACAGCACGGTATACGTGGATCTCACGAGACCTCTCAATATGCAGGACAGAAACAGGCTGTGACCAACGCATGAGCAGAAGATATACAACAGCCTCATTCCTTCCTTATCGACAGCACGAAGAGTAGCTACCGCCTAATTCCCCCAACGCATTTCAAGAACCTATAAGAGAGACGTCGCAGCCACCCACAAGCACTATCAACCATCGACCTCCCGCCCTCGCAACCCAAACCCCAAGATCAAGCAAACCCACCATCTAGCAGCTAAGCCAAGCCCCAAGCCAAACAAAATGGTCACCGCAGCAGCAGCAGCAACCATCGCGATATCCACCGCAGCCCTGGGCGTCGCCGCCGGGAAAGCGGGATGGGACATCTCCAGCAAGCGCGACGACAACGAACGCGCCGCGGAGAAGGAGAGACGGGAGGTAAGCAAGCGGTTCGAGGACGCCAAGGATAAGATATTTAGTGAGAGAGAGTCTCGGGAGCGCGACGCGGAGCAGTGGGAGCGCGACAATTCTCCTACTGCGGTGGCGGAACTGGCTGAGATGAAGCGCAAGCTCTTTGGGAATCGCTCTTAGGGATGTTTCGTGGTAGACTGCTGCTGCTTCAATGGGTCGGACTGATTGGCCGGGATTTGGGGTTTCGTATGTGAACGGTGCTTCTAGTTGTCGATGTCTTTTCGTGCTCTTGACTGAGGTCTCGGGGTTTCTTGCTTGTCAGAGGGAAGAAACAGAATGTCTCTTTGTGTCAAACTAAGAACTTTCTGTAGCCTTTGAGGAGAGCACAGGTTTGGTTTGAAGCAGGAGACGCTCATTAAGTCAGTTGAAGTTCAGTCTATATTAGATTTTCAGGTCGTATGTAAAACAAGAAGAATCATGTGGTATCATTCCCCAGCCCTTTGCCTGCCGCGGTTATAGATAAATAAAAATGATGAACTCCAAACGGTTGCTTCCCTCTCCCGTATCCAATACCTAAGGAGTATACTTGGGCAACCCGTCAGCAAACCGCTCAAAAGCACTCGCTCTAACCTCCTGCAACTCCCTCCTCCGCTCCTTCAGCACCACCGCCTTCGCATCCGCATCGCCAGTCAACGCCTCAATCCTACAATCCGACTTGACCAACTCGCCGACCAGGACTCGCCCCGCCTGCTGCACCTGCTGCTTGCTCTCCACGATCTTATCATGGAAGTGCATATCCGTGAAGATATTATCAAAGACCACATCGCTCATGAAGTTGCCCTGCGCGATCTTAATGGGCGGTAGGCCCAAGATCTCAGGCTGAGTGCGGCGCGCCTGCGCGACCAGCATTTCCACCTGCGAGCAATGGCTCTGCGCGGTAGCAAGGGACGAGCGCTCCTGCATGTCGGCGAACGAGCCGCCCACGCCCCACATGTCAAGATCGGACGCATCCAGCGCGGCGTTGATGTCGTTGACGGCGCGCTGGAGGAATTTATCCGCGTCCAGCAGCAGGGCATGAGCCTGCTGCTCGGTGCTGAAGCGCCAGCTCGCGGCATCGAAGACGGCCTGCGCGTCGCGCACCGCTGCCTCCCGCTCGTCCTCCCCGGGGATCTCAGGCGTCGGTCCGTCAAACACCTGCGCATATAACGCATCCAGCTCCTTCTGCGTGGCGGCGTTGACGCGCGCCACGCCGTCCAGCTCTTGCTTCTGCTGCAGGGCCATCGCCAGCGCTTGCTTCAGGCTTTCCTGATCCCGCTTCGCTTTGAATTCTTGCTCGACGGCCTCGAAGTACTCGCGCTCTTCCTTCTCGGCCTTCTGGCTGAATTGCTCGGACTTGCGGCCGATCTTGAAGGCGAGTCGGCGCATGGTGCTGTCGCGGTACTTTTTGTGGTCTTTGAATTCCTGGGCTACCTTTTGGCTGAGTTGCTTGAGCTTCTTTTCGGAGTGGGCGATCTGTGTGGTGAGATCGTTGACGTATGATTGCTGTTGCTTGAGGGATTCGGGAGCATAGTCGGTCTCAGCGAGGGTCTTGAGAAGGTGGGTATTTTGATTTGCGGCCGAGAGAATGCGCTCTTCTGTACTCGTGGTTGTCTCAGTCATTGTGGACATGTTGGCGAGCCGAAGAGTTAATGGTATCCTTGGTAAGTTATACTGTGGAAACCCGAAGTCAAGTATCGCAATGAACGTGTGTATATTCAACCCCTCGCCTAAGAGGTGAGCTTGAACAAATATATACGCGAGCCGCAGACGGGAACGACGGAGCGTTCATGTACGTACAGGGAGAGCACAGCCTCGATCTGACGTCGTGAGGCTGTGCCACAACCACTTCGTCGTATTTCTCACAAATGAATTCGGGGCCCGATTGGGTGGGTTACTCAACACCGCCACAGAATAGCTTGGCGAGCGGCTGAATAGAGTAAAGATGGGTGGAATCCCGAAGTCTTGGTGGGGTCTGTAGCTGAGGGGTTTGTAGCCGGGACGACAGTGGATGTTCCAGCTTGCCAACGGAACTATAGGGGCGCTAAGAGAGCACCTGTGAGGGGTATTCACAACTTTTGCTCCCATTTGCATCCGGTTGTTATTTAGTCGAATTATGATAACACTATATCTTGTTCGACTAGAGTGATTGGGAAATGCGGGGTTCGGAGTTCTCGTATCCATCGCCACTTGGCGGGAATCGATGCAGCGAAGCCACGGTCGGTGAACTGGGACGCCAGACCTATGATAAAGGAAAAGCGGCGATATAGATCTTTACGTGCTTATCTCGAATCATTCATCTCCACGATGCATTTTGATGGGCAAGAATAAATCATTCTTATACCACCTCTCATAATCACATGTTTTCTTCATGATCAAGTTGCCCTCTCTCTACCCACCATGGAAAGCAGCCCCAAGATCATCTCCGATGCCGACTCTCCCATAAGGACCTAAAAGCACCTCCCTCTTTTTCCAACAATCTATCCGGACTATCAAACTCGGCCAACACCCCCTGCTCTAAGACAGCAATCCGATCAAAGTCTCTGACTGTATCCAATTTATGCACGACGGCGAGAATCGTTTGGGTGCGAAATTCCCGCCTGATCACCTTCTGCATCATCTCCTCGGTGGCGTCGTCGACACTGCTCCCGGCTTCATCAAGAATGAGGATTGGCGATGTGCTCGAACGCACCACCGCACGGGCGAGGCAGAAAAGTTGTCTTTGGCCTTGGGAGAGAGGAAGACTGGGCATAGAAGCATCCAGTCCGCCATGTGTTTCCACCAGCATTCCGAGAGAAACACTCGTTAGTGCGCTGAGAATGGCCATGTCTGATGCCGTAGAAAACGGATCGAGGTTCAAGCGAACGCTGCCGGGCAAGAAGATGGGTTCTTGGGGCACGATGTTCATGCGAGATCTTAGATGCGTTCTCGATACCGTAGATATTGAGAGACCGTCGATTTTTATGTCGCCTGATTGAAGATCAAGGAGCCGGAAGAGGGCGAGGAGAAGTGACGATTTCCCACTGTCTAATATGAGTATATCGGGATGGATCGGGATGAAATTACTTACCTGCCAGTTCTCCCACAAATAGCGACTCTCTGCCCAGCTTGGATGCTGAGGCTTATATTCTTTAAAACGAGGTTTGAGTCTGGTCTGATGTTGTATTAGGAAGTATCAATGCCAAGACAAAACAGAACCCCGTAACTTACTTGTATGAAACATTGACATTCTCGAACGCCAAATCTCCCGTTAGTGGCCAGCCAGGTTTAGCGTCAGCAACAACATCACGCCGATCTTCTCGCGGCGTATCGTTCTCCAAGTTCTTCAAACGAGCAATAGCTCCTAGGCTCGTCTCTAAACCCGTCCAAGTTGTGATCGTATAAGCCAGCGAAGCATTCAAGCTCAGAATATTCAGTAGCGCCAATCCTACTGATCCTGCACTAGCCTGACCCTTCAGAGCCACCGCAATGCCGACAAAGATAACGGCAAGAGCTGCGACGAACATGTCAAGCGAGAAATTAAGCCAGCGCTGAATACAGAACATGAGATAGAACGGCTTCTGCGAGATATCCAGAAGCTGAAGACTGCCTTCAAAGAATGATGTTGCCCAACCGAAAGAACGGATCGTGCTAATCCCTTGAACAATTTCAAGGAGATGCGTGTACAGTGGCGATTTTGCTTCGAGATCCATATGCCGCATTTGTCGAGAGGTGCGCAGGTAGAAGAGCTGCAGTGTATAGAGAAACACTAAGGACAAAGGAATAACGGCCGCCATGTATTTGATTCCCGAAACAATGAGGAGGGCCCCTCCAATGCATTGGAATATTCCAAGAACGGTAAGAAAAGAGTCCCCGGGGAGATTATTGTCAATAAGTGACAGATCTTGGCTGAATCTACAAAGCATATCAGATATCACTATATCCCCAAGTGCTGCGGGTACTATACCTGTTGACCGTGATTCCTGTATCTGTCTCGACGAAGAATGACAATGGCGCTCTATAAAAGATTAGTACTTGAAAAAGTCTGCATAGATACCAACCAACTTCGTAATGATATCGAGTAGTCTGTGGTGTAAATACAATCCGGAGCTAGGCCCTGTAATGACCCAATTGTATCTACTCAATCATCAGTATCATAATCAGATCACCTACAGAAAGACTTACGACACAGAAGCTGCAACAAAAGCCAGTCCAACAACACCAAGTACGAGATATACTGAATAGTACATACGCGTCTGACTTCCTGGGTGAGCAGTATCTGCTTCGGCCCACCACTTCACCCATAATTCTGGGCCTTGCGTAAGAAACTCAAGCAAAACCAAACAGATGGGGTATACTAACGAGGGAAGGCTAGACAGAACTCGCCACCCACTGTCAAAAATAGCAATATCAATCCATGCCGCCAGCCAATCGACTTCAGATAATACTTGTAGACTTGAGCATCGCCGGTTCTTCTGAGCAAGTCATTTCCATCTTCAGCGGAAGCTTTGGATTTTATCGTTGGTTTATCTTTTATAGGGCTTCCCGCCTCCTTATCTTGGCCTGAATTGACGTCCCCCTTCTCTCCTAGCAGAAGCTTTTGCACATAGCTTTGGTTTTTATTGAGAGTTTCAAAAGTGCCTTGTTCGGTAATTGTGCCATCTTCACTGAGAACGATAATCTTATCCGCTTCACGAAGATGGTGAACTGCAAATGATTAATAGAAGATCCAGTCAATGATCATCAGAGTTATTACCAGCATGGGTCGCAAGAACAGTAGTAATTTCATATTGACTGAGCAGCCCTCCTCGTCGACTGAAGACGTTTTTCCAGATCTCCTCTTGAGTATTCCAGTCCAGTCCACTCAAAACATCGTCACAGATTAACAGAGGCAATCTGGAGTAAAGAGCACGAGCCAGTGCCTACAGAGATCAGTATTGACCTTGCGCCGCCGAGGAAAGGATACTACTTACTACGCGTCGTTTTTGACCACCACTTAGCGATATTCCTTTGCTTCCTATCAAGCTCAAATCACCCGAAGGAAGAGTTTCAAAGTCACGGTTAAGGGCACAGGCAGTCACAACCGTCTCGTACCACCGAGCTTCCAAGTCCGCTGCCCCAAGAATGTTGCTTTGAATAGTACCATTTACCAACCAAGGTTGCTGCTCACAATAGGCTGCGCTGCTGTATTCGCGCTTAAGACTTCCCGCGACGCAGGAAAGCTCTCCTACCAAGCCTTTAAGAAGGGTCGATTTTCCACTGCCAACCTTGCCGATTACGACAGTGAGTGAGGAGCGGGGAACAGTGAAGCTTAGACCATGAACTATTGGCTGGCCTGACTCTTTAACTCCCATAGACGCTCCTTTTAGTGAAATAATAGTGTTAGGATACAGATCTCTGCTCGAAACTTGCTTCGTCAAAGTGGCCAACTCGATGCCAGCATGGCTGCCTGTCGACGCCCATCCACCTTCGTCCTTAGTACTCGACCCGTCAGAACCCAGAGCCTCCTGTACCTCGTTCTCAAGCAGGAAATCGCGAATTCTTTCGAGGCAGGCGACTGTCATTGATAGTTGTGGCATAGCGTTAAACATTGAAGAAAGTGGAGTAGCCAATAGAACGAGAAGAGACAGCGATGTAAACGATGTTGTCACAGACAGAGGTTGGCCAGTCCAGTATTTGCTAATGGCAATAAAAGCACCGAATGTGACAGCTGGTGTCAAATATCTAGAGATGCTCACTAAGAACGTTAGAATCAAGGAGCTAATGCGCTGAATGATTGAAAACTGACGTACTTAGAGTAATCTTCATCGATCCAAGGGACCTGGTTCTCTTTGCTAGGTTTAGCTCTTTACTTCGTAAACTTTTGATTCTTTGCGAATAGAAATCTGTCAATCCCAGGAGTTTGACCTCTTTCATGTTACCTAGCATTGCAGAGGTGACTGAGACCCTCTCCTGGACACCTTTGTTCCAAGTCACCTGAGCAGGGCCAATATATGCGGTGAGCTTCATAATCGCAAACGTGCTTACTGAATAGAGCTTGTTAGCAATTTGTCAGACGTGCCTGGAGAAGATAATTACAAAGAGCTATGATTCCAGGAGCAATGCAGGCAACGCCCAACTCTCGTTCGAGCAGAAAAATCGCAAGGCCGACTTCGATGGGGCTTGCCCACATCTCATGCAATCCCTCTAACCCTCTAGTGATTCTGCCAACGTCCGTACTTATCAGGGTAAGAGTCTTCGATCCCTTTTCCTGTGCCGTAGCTGTTGACATGCTCAATGTTTTCCGGAACACCATCGAGACAAGGCAGCCGCGAGCCATGGTGATAAAACGATATAACTTGTGACTATGGATGCCATTCATGATCTAGTACTGTATTAGCGATTTTGAATGCGCGTTTGATAATGCTTAGATACTTACTCCAATACCGAGATATATTAAGGCTGTTGCGCCAAGTAAGCCATATCCAATACTCTGATCATTTTGTGCACCTGGCTGCCCAACATACGCGACAATTCGGTGGATCAAGAGTGGCTGGGAGAATTTAAGCCCAATAAGACAGATCCTGGGTACAACACCAACAAGGAAAGGCCATTTCAAACCCGTCACCAGCACGATCAGCATTGAATACTTGCCCTTTTCATGCTTCGCAGTTGTCCAAGTGCTAGCGAAATCGGCCGCCAATCGACTTGAAGCCATCCTATCGTCCGTGGGCCAGAGACTCTGAAGACTAATACTTCCCCGGTACCCTCTCAGCAGAAGTTCGTTCAACCACCAAAATACACCACGAGTCAGGATCCCGCTCAGTACCTCTGGGGGGTTTGCACTAAACGCCGGCAATAGAGAGCGTCTTTTGCCTCGCGCTTCTAGAAATAGCATAATAGTTTTGACCGCAATGCTAGAACTTAGCACCGCTGCCAGAGATCGTATATGATGGTTCGGATCTGCTGGCAAAAGCCATAGCGTTCTACATTGCACAGCATCGAAAGCCAGCGAGGCGACTAAGTAGACGCAGATGGTGGTCGAGGGACGCAGGTTGCGCGTATGCTCTGCATAGCTCAGAAAAGCCAAGGCGATACAACCACACAGTCCAAGTGTAATGGAAGCAACACTGACCCCAGTATTTAATGGGTCTCGGCCTCGGAATCGTGCCCAGAGAATTAATTGCGCAAGTTGTACCAGGCTGAATGTTATAATAAAGCCCTGCACATCAAAATGGCCAATTAGCATCCAATCTCTTTAACTGAACTATAGAGCATACCTGTTTGATCCAACCGGTCATTTCACCACTCTTCGTGATCCGACGTTGTGACTGAAGCTGGATCCATCTTAGGGGCGCAACGAGTAATAGTACAGCACTGGGACCAATACTCATAATACTCTGCTCAAAAACGAGGGTGAAGTCGAATGTATCTTTTCCGCACGTCTGCACATTGGCGACCGGGCCGAAGCCGTCACTTGACCAACAGGCGGTGGAATTGGATTGCATGGCTGCCATCGGAAATGAGGTCATCGAGTCACCAGTAGGTCATAGACTATCTCAAGATGGTGGTGGTGGTGATCATCACCGAGAAAGAACGACGATCATCAGATCGAAGACAGGTCAAAATCCCATGGCTACATGTCTGGATATAAGTATGATATCAAGGCGCTCAAAGGTTGAACGCTGCCGTGAAACACCGATCCAGACCACAGTGGTCCTAGCTGAGTGGTGGTTTGAGGTCTCGGTGTCGGATTAGGCAAGTGACGTTGTCGAGCACCTCTAAGCGAGCGCCAAAGGAGAGTCACGGGACTGCGAGCGGACGGTCTGGCTTTACGATGGCCGGCGCGGACGTGGCAGACGTGTAGATGCATATACTGGTGGTAGAACATGGATATGGAGGAAAAGAATGGGTCGTGCTAACTTCCCCTGAGGACCGAGCTTAGAAACGCTCATCTGCAACTGCTGTTCAAAATCATACCTCCCAGCCACCAAAAGACACCAGCAATGAACGGTCCTAACGTAGATTGTGTTTTACACACCAAGACGGGCATTAATCTTATGTCATGTATTGGAGTTGTAGTAATAATCTTATGGCACAAATCTCTTGTTCGTAACCCAATGTCTTTCCATTCGCCTTCTCGAAAGTATCCGCTGGGCAAGATGCACTAACATATCTCTCAATAGGTAGCCAACTACAAAAAAAGACCATTTTCATGTTCATCACTTGATTCTCGGAAATTTAACAGTTCCAAATAAAAGACTACTCGTAGAACAAGAAATGCGGATTCAAATCCCCTAGCTCAGGCTGCTCTGGAGCCCCCTCGGCAATCAGTCGCAGCTTTTCCTTGTTGGCTCGTCGCAGCATGAACGTCTAGAACACACAAGGTCAGCAGCAAGCTTAAGACATGTGGAGAAAAGGAACTCACGGTGAAAAGAGTGAGACAAATAGACATGATAGTCATCCCGAGGCCGAAATAGAGACCCTCAAAGTACCGTGGCGCGCTTTGGGTCGTGAAGATAAAGCCGATCGCCGCACCAGCCGAGTCTAAAATGGTTAATAAGAACGCAATGAAATTGAATTGGAAGTACTTACTGCCTACTAACTGGGTTGCTCCGGTAGCTACAGCGCGCTTGAAGTAACCTGCGTGGTTTGAAGCTGCCCATACGATATTGAGAGAAGTACTACGAGGTGAAGAATGAGTTACTATGCTCCAAATCGTCTTGTCTCTGATTTTAAGCGAAAGAGGTGGACTCACGAAGCATATAGCCCCAAAGCGACTACAAAGACGCCGAAGTACCGAACTCCAGGTTGGGAAGCAGCCAGTAATATGATGTAACCAATGAGACACATGCACAGAGCAATGAGCAGGAAGTTCGATCGTTGCTTGTATTTATCGGAGAGATAACCTAGGACGACATAAGACATAGCGGCCATGAAATAGACTGATGAGGCGTCAATATTCAGACCCTTAAGCCGGGCGGTTCGCAGTACTTACCTGGGACGGTAAGGAGTTGCGCATCTACTGTGCTTGTAAATCCAAGACCGGCAATACTAGAAACCATCAGCACTAGAAGACGACAGTCGCGAATGCAGTTGAACTGACATCTTTGGCATGAAAGTAGCTAAAACGTCATCAATTACTCTTCTTGTAGAGGACCTCAAATGAGAACTTACTAATAGCGTAAAGCGTAGTATCGATACCAAAGTGACTGATAGCCTGAGTCCAGACTTTCCAATCCTTACAAGCTTATTTTAGTCCAAATTCGACAAAGGAAGCCTACATCCACTGCCAACCGTGGAGACCGCCGCTCTCGATTTGCGTCAAACCAAAGGCAAGAAGTCCTCCTTGTTTGGCATTAGTCTCAATTTCAAATCCCCAATATGGTATATAGCTCACCGAATGCTCCAGAAATGGCTGATGCTGCAAATATATAGGTGTTTCGTCTCGCATATTCATTTCTGTTATAGGTCATAGTGATATACATGACTATACAAGGGAAGATGGCAGCCTCTGAAGTAGCACTCAGCAAACACATCCCCGGGACTCAATGCATTTACAGTATTTTCCAACTCACCAAAAGTACCGAGCAGCACTCGAACGGCGGCAAGCTGCTGGAAGTTCTTGGTGAACGCAGTTCCGATGGTCAGGGCTGCCCACGCTGCAGTAGATACCGTTACTAGTCGACAGTTAGACCTAGCCTTTATCATCCACACGACATAGTGGGAACTTACAGAGAATTTTTGGAGTGAGAATTTTTAACAAAATCGACCAGAGGGGCTCGAAAATGACATAAGTCGCATAGACGATGGAGACTGAAGCGCCATATTGATTATTAACAAGGCCAAGATCTTTACTGAAGCCCGTAAGATTCTATGAGCACGTGCAAATCAGCCCCAACGTCCTACTCTATCTCTCGGCGGTCTCAATCGTATCAAGTACGATGATAGAAATGACCAAAGTGGAACCACTGGGCAACCTACCGCATTTCCGATGTTGGACCGATCCAGGAAGCACATAAGATACAGGGCGCCGAAGAGTGTGATGAGGTTGATATCGATCTTCCTCAGCAACTTCTTCTCCGCCACATAATCAATGTCCGGGAAGGTAGCCGTCTTCTCGGGATCAATGGGTGTGCCGTCGAGTTGATGCACGAGGCCCTTCTGAGTATCGACGTGGATGTCGGAATTGGAGATGCCATGCTCGCCCTTGAAATCGCTTGCAGGAGAAGCCATGATGGCTGGCGATTGACAAGAGTGCCGCGATAAGTCCGAATGGTGATGGAGATGTCTCGAGGTTGAGCAAAGGAAGAGAATATGATGACCTGCTCCTGCTTTGACAATGCTAACCTATGTGTCTTATGTATCAATTATGATTTCCTGGCTTCGTTCCAGTGCAGCTCCCGACCCTTGTCGCTACTGCAACGAAGGTTTACCGACCACAAGCCCGGTCGGACATCTGCCGCCGCGCTGAAATTGCTATTACACAACGCGATAAGCCTTTCTCAAGACCAGGCATCTCCAGCCACATTCCTACCAGCAGGGCGAAGCACAAAGTGACTTCGGCTGCGCACGCCGATTTCAGGACAGGAATTGGATCACACGCCCAATCGTTCACGCATGCATCACTGCGGTGCTGAGATGCGGAAGGGAGGTCGGCTTGCTGACGCCGCCGATGTGATACATTATCAACCTGATGGTGCTTGACAGTGGTAGGTGGGCGGCGGGGTTCCACCAGCGCGAGCCTGATAGAGGAGCCGTTGAGCACCAAAACTTCAGCTGGGAAGCAAGATTGGATGGAGCTGCGAGTTGATAAGTCGGTTGCATCAGTGGCCGGGTTACGTAGAGAGCGAGGGATCTGCGCAGGGCAGGTACGGGGATGCTGATACCAGAGGTCATAGATACAGTCCTCGCAGGGAGATAAGGCAAGGCTACCACTGCATGACATGATGTCGTTGTCGGTCGCCTTCCTTCAGCGACGGCGGTTGGTTGACCTTTGGATGCCTTCGAACTCAGCGGCGAGAGTTGATGAGGAACCCCTCAGTTGTGATAAGGTACACAAGCGTCAACCACTGCATAAATGCATATCTTCCCAACAGGAGCCCATCGCAGCCTTTCATAACTTTTGTACCTCTGTCACCTTTCGTAACACCCATTATCCAGCACCAACAGTCTAATCTACTCCATCGTCCTTGTTACCACAACTTCACGACCCGTTCAATATGACTACAGCATTGTTCAATCCTCCCTCCCCTTCCATCAGTAAACCCACCGTTCCAAAATGGATCCCGCCCAAAACCACAGAGATGGTGACCGACTGGGCAGACCTCCGAACCATCGACTTATCGCTTCTCGACTCGCCGGATCCTGCGGTGGTTGAGGAGTTGGTCGCTACCACCAAAGCCGCTATCAAGGAGGACGGTTTTCTCTTCTTGACGGATTATGGCGTATCTCTTGAGCAGGCGAGCCTCTCCCTTTGAGCTTCTGATGTTGCATTCGAACTTGTGTTTTCTGTATAATGTTCTTGTCGGGTGCTTCAGAATGAGATTTGCGGCCATTCAGGCTAATCTCCCCCGCCGGAATAGCTTCATCGACAATTCGACCTCGCCCAATACTTGCACTCAAATATTTCCCAGGGTGACAGGGAGAGACTACATTGGGATCCATCCAAGGGGACCTTTGCTGGCTTCAAGCCGCGTCTTGGATGGAAGGTATGCCATTTATTCTCTTTCTCAACTAGCATTCGAATTCCACAATTGCTCATTATCTCGATCCATGCACTCGTGAAATCAACTTACTAAATCATGGCCAGAAAGAAGCTGGTGCGCCAGATGGAATTGAACAATTCAATTTCTATTCCCCACAGTTCGCAGACCATGAAAAGGTGCCAACCTGCATCCTCCCGTTCATGGACGAGATCACCTCTTTCTGCGATGTAGGTATCCTGCCTCATGGCAATGCCAATATGCCTAACCTCAATTCAAGTACCTTATGAATTCCGTGAACCGTCGACTGTTAAAACTACTCTCCAAAGTCCTCGAGCTACCGGATGACTATCTCTGGGGTTTGTCTCTCCCGCTCCATCTCTGTCGCCAGCCTGTACAAATATTAATAAGGCTCGCAGACAACGTGCAGTCCCACACTGGTCTAGTTGGCGAAGGATACTACCGCCACGCACTGTTCTACCCCTTGGAAGGCGAGGCCAAAACGGCCATGAAAGGAATACGCATGTACGGGCACACAGACTACGGAACCACGACACTTCTTTTCTCTGTACCTATCACTGCTTTACAGATTTGGACGAAAGATAACAAATGGAAATATGTACCTTATCGACCGGGAGCACTTGTTATCAATTTAGGGGAGACACTTGAAGGTTCATCCCGTTCACTTGTTGTTAGCGACTTTGAGGCACAGGCTGACAGGCTTTCGAAGTGATTTCGGGGGGTCATTTCAAAGCAACACTACATAAAGGTATCTCTTCTTTTCTTGAGCAACTACACCTATTTCTGTTCCAGGACTGACAAACTGACCTCCAACTAGTCGCAGAACCGCCACTCGATCAACAGCATGAGCAGCGTCTCTCGCTTGTTTTCTTTAATGGCTCAGCCGGCGACATGCGATTGAAACCAGCATTGGGTATTATATTACACACCCTCTCCTAATCATCAAAAATACTGACGTAACATCTAGAATCACCACTCTTGCTGCGAGAAGGTTTCGTCCTCAAACAAGGCGTGTTCATGAATTTCAAAAAGCTGATTGATTCCGGCGTTCCGGTAAGTTCTATATGATGCCTTGGGTGTGTTTTCGTCCAGGAAAATGAGCTGACCTTGGTCATAGGTCCCAACAAATAGAGAGTGGAGAGAAGCGAGTAAGTCATCAATTTTCTGATCACTTAGCTGCAAACTCTGACACTTAGGAAAGATGTTAGTACGCGAGTACAAAGTGCGCCCGAAGAACGACTTGGTGGTATCAAAGAGATTGACGGTGTGAGATACGGCGAAGACATCATTCTAGGTGTTCCAGTCACTATTCCAGTTTGATAGGATACTGCTATCGGTGTTCCAGATTGTTCCTGTGTATCACAGAAGGGATATATATATGACCAAGATGAATCATGCACCACCAGGATACAAAATCTGCAAAGGTCGATTTCAGGTCCTCGAAAAGTCTTATTCCGCGACTCCTACCCCATTCCCATCAGCGGTCCATAACAACTGCTTATTGGCACTTGTAGTTCCGGCCACCGTCTCCCTATCAAACAGCTTCTTGACTGCGGCGACCTCCCAATCCCCTTCCTCTTCAACAACATTCTTCATCACCTTCCCCAATCTTTCCACGATATTCGACTTCTTGCTATTATCCTCCATCAACCGGAACAAGAAGTAAGGCACGCAAGGTAATTCACCCCTATCCCAGAACAGGCCCTCTTCGAAGTCGGGGAAGGTCTTGATTTCCGAGGCGAACTCCTCAGATACCGCTTTCAGCAGCAAGAGGCAGCGTTCTTGGAAAGAAAAGTAATTGAAATTGAGGGTATATGATTCGCGCGCTACTCGCGTGCAGAGCGTGTTGAGAAGTTGAATCATAGTCAGTCGACCTGTGTTCTGATACTGATGTACCAGTGTTTCGTCTTTGAATGCTTTTTGTTTCAAGGCTTGGTGCACCGTGGCATCATTTGCGGAACTGCCAGCTTCAATGGCGGCAGTAGTTGAGGCACCAAGTAGTAAGGACTTGTTGCTACCAAGAAGACGAAGTCCTTCGGCCATATCTTCCATCTCATCGTTCGCCATCTCGTTGAGCAGTCGCTCAATGTCAGGAAGCGTCTTTTTGGGGGCTCGGCCTTCATATACGAAGTCGAATCGACCCAAATACATTGAACACACAATCGAGGCAGATATGAGGCCCCTGTCTTCAACCTTTTTTGGCTGGATAATACGACCAGACATGTTTTTGGCCATCCGTTGTTCGATCATGTCACTAATACCAGTGGTGCGATCATAGCTCCGGGTGTACTGTCCACAGTTGGAAGGAGGCTGGTCGCGTCGAAAGATACGTTGAGACCCGTGCATGAGCATGAGCGCCTCCATGTCCATCCAATAAGGGAAATCAGGAAGTTCATGCCGGATGGCGTTATAGAGGTGAGCGGCTCCAATAGTCCCACCGTAGCCGTTCGAAATCTTGACTCCAAGATCGTTCATTGTCAAAGAGAACCTAAAAACCATCATCCCGCAAAGTAACGGCTGCCGGCGCAGGTAATAGTAAGGCTCGATCCTGGCTTTTGGGATACCATGGCTCATCCACAGCTTCTCTCGAACAGATCCACAAAAGTCCTCCGTCACCCAGCATTCAACTTCATCTATCCTTGTTTCGACAAAATCCTGCAGGAAGTCGTGCATGTCATGCTTCACGAAGAAAGCTCTGTATCTTTGCAAGATGGACCTGACGCGATGGCCTGTAGCCAGAAGCTCGTCGTGGCATCTCGTTACTTCCTTTTCTAGAATGTATCTGATATCACAATAAATCTGAGAAGCAAATACGAGCCATATTGGGGTATCCCTTGTTCTTAGCATTTGTATAATCCCAAGAGTGAATTCATCCTCGCCAGGTGGAATGAAAGTTGGGTCGTTGTGCATTGCTTTTAGAAGTGTACATTCGCTGATGATCTCATGCATGATAGACTTATCCCTATGCATTTTCTCCTCGTGGCTTGAAGCTTCGTACTCTAACTTCTCATCGAGCCTTCTTGGATCCGCAGCTATTTTATTTGGAGGTGTGTTGTCGATCCATTGGCAGAGGTCCCAATATCTGGGTAGACACAGAAAGTCAGCTTCCTCGTAGAAAGACTCCTGAAGTGCTTCTTTGTCGCCTTTCAAGTCGTTCTCCTTTGAGTAGTCAACATGAGCCAGACCGACTTCATAGAACAACATTGAGGATAACGCTTCGTAACTACCATACTCGGGTGGGATTATCATAAGGAGCTCCTTCTCTGCCCTTTGGAGGAGCTCCATGGCATTGTTGGTAGTAAGCGCCACAGCACTAAGACTGAGAAGTCCGTCCTGATAATCACACCATCTCTCCTGGATGTACTCCCGAATTATGTTGAAGTCTTGGAAAAAGCAATATACGATGAAGTAGAATTCATCGAACCCGTCCTCTTCATCATAAATCGCAGGTGAATTATCGGAAAATCCAGCAAATTTATCTCGCTTGGTTTTGGCCTTAGAGACCTTGAACGCCTTCCTGGGTTTGCCCTTTCTCTTGCCAGATTTGATCTTTTTGCCCTTAGCCTTCTGGTTCGGTCGAACTGATTTTTGAGCCTCGGCGGTGACATTCTCGTCATCGGTATCTTCACCACTGGAACCTTGGCTTTTGTTTCTGGCTTCGTCGATCTTTAGGAGGTCAAATAAGTTCGTGACCTCTGATTCTTTATCCGAGAATGGTTTCGGTGCTGCTATTTTCGCGATCAGCTCATTTAGACATGACAAATGGCCATGAATAGCGGGTCATGAATGGCGCAGGGATTCATGCTATTGATTTGCCCAGATACAGCATTGAGAAATATACGTACGTGAAGCAGCAGCATTGGATACCTTGGCTGAGCGGAATGTTGCCAGTGTTTCCTCCAGCACCTTTATTATATGGGCATGACCTGAGGCTGTATCCTCAACACGTCGTTGTTTGTACCATTCTCCGGGCTCTTTTCTTTTTGATACCACCTCACCGAGTAGTTGCACAATGGTGTCCGGAATTGCAAGGCCTTTATTGACAATTGACTTTGCGAGGATGGGTATCTGGTTGACTCGAAACGGGGCACTATAACGTCATTAGGAATACTCGCTCCAAGAAGGCCTAGCTGTCTTTGGTCTTCAAGTGCAATTGAATAATCAAGATCACCTTATGAATAGGGATCATTTCTCACTCTAGTTGGGAAGCTTCCTTGAGCCAAGAAAAGACTTTTGATTCACGAGTCTTGTAAGCTGTATACGTGTTCACCAGAAGGGCTTCCATCTTAGCCCACAGTGAGATGCAGAGGGTCAGGCTGAATGAAGATCTGGAATCATCAGATCATCAAAGGGGTGCTGGAAGGGGGTTTTATCTGCAATAATCCTGCGTATGCCTCGAAGGCAAAAGCTGTTCGTTCCTGATCACGCGTCAACTAAGCACGTGACTATCGTCATTCGCGACTACTGTGCTAGAAGCCGAAGATGAGGCGATAAGAAGAACATCTATGAGCGATTACTAAGCGGCAGGCCGAAACCTGGTGCCCACTGGAGGGTTGATTGAGGTATGTATGGGGAGAAGGGATCCAACCAACCAGTCCAGAGTAACGAAATAATATATATTTAAGATAGATAAAGTTCTAACTGCTAGAAACTTATCATAGTATCCACTGTAGGTAAAGAGACTGAGGCGACACCGATCTCTATTTAACGACTAAGACCGATACCCCCTTTCAAATTCAAAGTTTACCTTTGGTGGGATCAAGACCATGTTTTGGGTCAGGTATGGATGAATTAGAGGTCATTGTTTATGGTGTCGAAAATACGATGCAGTAATCAAAACAAGAGGTAGCACTAGGAAATAAAGTTCTCGCTTTTGCTTCTATTCTTTTCTTTCTATGTACTTTTGAAGTAGTAAGCCGAAAGTGGGCGCGGTTTTATCCGTGCAAAGCCATCAAGACGCTTTGCTGTGGTAACCCATTAAATAACCTTAACTTAGTTACCGTGTGTACGGAGGGTAGAAATGAAAGTAGGGCATCTGTAATAGTATGATCAACCAAGGTAGTATGTTAATCTACTGAGATCATGCGATTCGGACTCAACAACATACTAGGTAAACAGGGACCCCATCTATGCGTGGTTCTGACTCTCCAAAGTCAGAGACATCTGATTTATATCTTATCATGTCAAGATGGATACCTTCTTTCTTTCGCGTACGTATCCGGTCCGGTCATTCGGCCCGGAGATCTGTTGCCCAGCTTGATTTCCAGCAACAAATAATCTCTGTCTTAATGCTTGTGCAGAAGAAAAACTCCGTTTATGCAGCAATGCTTAAAGGATCGTGGGCTTATAAAGGCAAAGATCGACACTGTGACCTGGCAACGTTACATGAATGGCGTGGAAGTGTCTACAGCTATGTCTGTGATAACCAATGCGGGGCAGCAAGTCCTCCACTCTTACAGATACCTCCGTAAACGTCTCTGATTAGCAGCCTTGAACGTCTAAGTGGGTATAAGCGCTTTATAGCTCATATTTAACGCGTAGAATCATGCTGACATGTAGTGGGCATGGGATTACAAATATATTTACTATATCAACGATCGAAGTACACCTCCTTTGGATGTTCGGTTGACAGTCAAACAAGTACTCGTTATGACTGACCTAAGCCCAGTAGAGAACTCTTCACCAGAAGCGGTTCAAACTTCTGCAACCACAGCCAAGGACCCCATTACCGAAGTGAAAGTAGTGGCAAATGTTGCTTTAGCAGATGCAACTGCGAAGCAAAAGCCGTCGCTATGGACTCGCCGAATGTTTCAGGTAAGCGTCAGCCAATTCTCGGACTCGTCATATTATTCTAATCTCTATCGCAGCTCTACCTTTGCCTACTCATAGCTACTCTCAATGCCGCGATTAATGGCTATGATGGCTCTGTGATGGGAAGCATTAATTCCTACGTGCAATACAGAGAATACTTTCATTTTTCTCTGACCGGAGGAACACCATCTACAGGTATCGTGTATGCCATCTTCACAATCGGTAATCTCTTTGGAGCCGCAATTGCTGGACCATGTTCAGATTGGAAAGGTCGACGATGGGGAATGTTCTTTGGAGCTGCAGTTATTATCATTGGTGCATGTGTTCAAGCTACAGCTCAAAATCTCGCTGCTTTCATGATCGGACGCTTCATGCTAGGTGTTGGTGCGGCATTGGGGCCTTCAGCCGCATTGCCTTATGTGAGCGAAATGGCTCACCCTAGTTTCCGTGGCAGTATGACTGGTGTTTACACAACGTTTTATTATGTTGGTGCAATCCCTGGAACTTTTAGTATGTTTCATAGTAACATGATAATGTGGAAAATTGTGCTAACATGTGCCAGTACCATATGGAACTTCTGTAAGCATGAATGACGTTTTAATCGAGCATCGAAATAACAAATTACAGTACCTTAGCGGAACACAATCTTGGAGAATACCGTTAGGCTAACCTGTAATCCTTGTTAAAACCACAGCTAATGATTCCAAAGGTTGTGGTGTCAAATGACCTTTTCTGGAATTGTGCTAATTTCTGTGCTATTCTTGCCCGAGGTACGGTCTCTTCTATCATTAGATAGTTCAGGAGCTGATAATTGAATGCAGAGTCCAAGATGGCTCATAGCCAATGACCGTCATGACGAAGCACTCCAAGTAATGGCCAAATACCATGGAGAAGACAACCCAGAAAGTCCTATAGTGCAACTAGAACTACGAGAAATGATGGAAGAGATCAGCCTGACGGGAGCGGATAAACGATGGTGGGATTTCAGAGAACTCTTCAACTCGCGAGAAGTTCGATATAGGACAATGCTAACAATTGTGATGTCTGTCTTCGGCCAATGGGGTGGCAACGGTCCTGTCTCATACTACTATCCACAGATGCTAACCGGCGCCGGGATCGAAAACAACCATACTCAGCTCCTACTACAGGGCATGCAGTCAGTTCTAAGTTTTGCCGGGGCTTTGATTGGTGCGGCATATACAGATCGCTGGGGCAGAAGACCCCAACTTCTTATATCTACGAGCATTGTTGTTGTCATATTTGCAGTCATTTTGGCTTTAAACGCGACAAACGTCGCTACATTGGCAGACGGCACCATCGTTGCCAAAAGCCCTGCAAAGGCAAAAGCAGAAATTGCCATGATCTTCATCTTCGGGTTCGTCTTCTCGCTGGGGTGGACGCCAATGCAAGGTCAGACTCTGTCCGGATCGATATGATTGTCCCTAACTATCTTCCAGGTCTTTATGCAGTCGAAGTCTTGCGCTTTGAATCTCGTTCCAAGGGCATGGCTCTATACACCCTTTTCGGCAACATTGCGAGTTTCTACAACACATTCGTAACTGGAATTGCCTTCAGTGGTGCCGGATACAATTACTACTACCTGTTCATATTCTGGGACTTGTTTGAAGTTATTTTTATCTACGTAAGTTATTTTTTATACTCGCCCCTTTTGCGCTATTGCTGATGTTGACTGTACAGTTCTTCTTTGTCGAGACGAAAAACAGAACAGTAAGTGTATTTACCTCTCCTGGCGGAATAAAAGCTAATGGTTTCTAGCTTGAGGAATTGACCGAGATATTCAACGCCGCTAACCCAGTCAAGTTTTCGCTGAAGAAAGCCGAGGTTGTTATCCATGGCGACGAGGGCATTACAGAGGTTTTGGAGAAGGAGCCAGTTGTCTGAACTCTAAGATGTGAAAGATACTACGGCTACTGTAATTGGCCAACAGAAACCCATCTGAGGCGGCGTGGAGGACCTTCCTGAGACGTCAGTTGCTTTTGTTAAACACGAGAGGTAAAATATAGACAATAATCTCAGCATAACTTGTTCGGACAGTTTTCTTTGGTGCGGTACCGGCCCGCCAGTAGGAATGATAAAGTATATATTATTTTTTGGCTGTATAATCAATGGTCCAAAGGAGTAATATGATAGTATGTTGGGTTTCCCGTTTGATGCAGCTTTGAAGTCTTCGAGTCGGACCAATGTAATGATAAATTATGAATCCAATGCTCTACAAAACCCAAAATCTTAGAGCAATCCAAAACAAAGCTGAGATATCGAGGGCGATCTAGATCAAGATAAATTCTATAGGCGTTGAACATCATAACAGTTCATAAATATGACGCATGACTATATAAAAAGAATGAAAAGGTCATTGTCCGGTTCTTGGCGTTAACTTCATTTACCCCGAAGGCGGAATGACAAGATGCAAATGATAGGAGTGAAAAGAGATCGTTGTTCTTGATATATTTGATCATGATGAAGTAGCGACGGGCGCGATCTTCGAAATGATTTTCTCACACAAAGCAAATAAACTCGTAGCATTGGTAATTTCCAAAGTCGTTAGTTCAGCACCGAGTTCAAGACGACACCAGTTTCTGAATTCAACACCGGCAAGAGAATCGAGTCCGTAACTGGCCAGTGGCTTAGCAGGCTCCATAGGCTCGCTGAGTCGTAAGCTGGTTGTGAATTGGCGGTTCACGATTTCAACGCAACTGTTCAAGACAGCAGAATGTTCGGCCCCGCCACGAAGTTGGAGGAAGAATGCTTGAATCTCCTTGGAGCCGTCATTCTTAGATGAGGGCCCGCTGCCTGCAGAGTCACCGAAACTCAAGCTGGCGAATCGAGCATCACGGAGAAGAGCAGAGACGTCTTTCTGAGGAATCGAGATACCTGTGATGAGCTGAGTCGAACTCGCAGCGTTGATTGGAGCTTCGCCTTGTTGGAGGAGAGAGAACCGCAGTATCTTGTGAAGCAAACGCTCATTGATTGGTGTCCATACGTCACCATCGAACTTGGTCTGCAGTTCTGCGTTCTCAGCGACGTAGCCCACATCCTCGATAACTCCAAGGTCGACTGAAGATGCAGCAAGGCCATTGCTGCGACGATACACTGCAAAGTTGTCCAAGAAGATATTGGCAGCTGCGTAATTGGCTTGGCCCTTCTGTCCAACGACTCCTGAGATACTTGACAACATGGTGAAGAAGTCCAGAGGCTCCTTCTGAGCCATGGCTATATGGTGCAGATTCCAAGTACCTTGGACCTTTGATGTGATGGTCTCGTGAAACTCCTTGGTGGCCATAGTAGCATATACTTTGTCCTGGAAAGTTTAGTGACTGCATTCGTATCTGAGAAATCGACTTACTCTGAGGACCATTGCTCCTTGAATAAGACCCGCGATAGGAAGCGAAGCTTGATCAAATGCACGTCGGACATCTGCAAGGACCGAAACATCACCTCTAATAAGGTCAACTGTGCAGCCTTCGGCATAAATATTTTTCAGAACGCCTTCAGATCTTCTGTCGGAATATCCACTGCGGGAGAGTATAACTAAGTTCTTTGCACCAATTCTTGCGAGGTAAATAGCGAGGCTACCGCAAAGACCTTTGAGACCACCTATAATGAGGTAGGAGCGGTTTCCCTTGAGACGCAATTGGCGAGGTGCAGGTCGGACCTAACAGGATCAGCGAGTTTTCCAATATGCCGGCAACATTGTGCTTACGGGAACTTCGACTTTAGCGTCCGTAGGACCATTTGAAATGACAATTTTGCCAAGATGGGTTCCAGCGCGCAAATATCGGAGAGCCTCAACAATTTCCTCAAATGGAAAGACTTTCATTGGTGAAATGGGCTTGACATGGCCATTCTCTACCAAGCTCATAAGCTCAGAAATTAGACTGAAGAGGTTAGCTGAGTATAGAAACCCATGTTGAGGGTACTTACTCCGCAATCAGAGGATCTGAAATAGACACGTGAGACATGTCAACACCGTGATATGAAGCATTACGATTAAACGGTTCCATGGTTAAGTTGTTTCGATCCAAGACATCTTTCTTCCCGATTTCGATGAAGTTGCCTCCATCTGCAATGATTCGCCAGGACTCATCAAGGAGGTCACCTGTGAGAGAGTTCAAAACAATGTCAACGCCTCTGCCATTAGTGATTTTCATGATCTTTGCGGCAAATTCAATATTTCTCGAGGAAAAGATGTGCTCAGATGGTATGCCGAACGTGTCCATAAGAAATTCACGCTTTTCGTCAGTGCCGACTGTTGCGTAAATCTAGATATCTTAGCATGGACGATCATTGCAGCTGAGAGTATTGTCTTACAATTGCACCCATGTGCCTACACAGCTGAATAGCTGCAATTCCAACGCCACCAGTGGCAGAGTGAAGTAAAACAGTCTGTCCTCTTTTCATCTGCGCAATATGGTAAAGACCGTAAATGGCGACAAGGTATACACTAGGCATTGTTGCAGCTTCCTTTGAGACTGTCAGTCAGTATTTCAATCGAGAACGCAATTTTCAACTTACCTCGAAAGTCATTGAATCAGGCAACTTGAATGTTCTTGGTACAGAGACTTGAACTCTATTTGAGAAAGTACCTTTCTCGTAAACAAGAACACGATCGCCGGCTTTTCGAGAGTTCACACTACTGCCAACGCGTCGAACAATACCAGCACCTTCAAGACCAGGAAGATGTTCATTCTCGGGAACTATACCCATTGTAACAGCAACGTCCTAATTCGGGTTAGTAGAACACTTACCCAAGTGAGTTCAGGAAATACGAACCTTGAAATTTACACCCGCAGCATAGATTTCGACTTCCACAAAGTCGGAAGGAAGAGGGAGCTCGATATCAGATACCTCAGCAAAATGAAGAGAATCAAGTGTACCCAGTCTCTCGCATCGAAGTCTAATGCAGGTTTCTGCCTCATGTAGCTCCCTGACACCAAGCTCAGCACCTTCGCTGTCTTCCTTCTCAGCCTGGTTGACTTGTTCATCAGGTCTAATTCTGCTAACATGTATAAAACCACATCTCTCCACAAACTCATTTTCGATGCCGATCTTAGGCTTGGGATTCTCAAGAAATTTGAGTACACAATCAACTGCCGCCAATGCTTCTGGGCCAGTACTAGATCCGAGATCAAGAGTAGTGAGATTCAAAATAGGATCTTCAGCTCTCATTGTTCGTGCCATGCCATGAATCAGAGCATTGTCTGGATTGGTGACCTCGAATTGGGATCCTGACGTGACCCAGAGTATTCTGTGTTCCAAACTGGCAAGTTTCTTGATGGCTTCCCATTGGTATTCTTCCACTTTTGCCAGAACAGGAGATGACAATTCATCCATAACAAGGATAATACTATTAGGCTTCAAGTTGTTGTAGAAAGCATAGTTCTCCTGCTTGTTATTACCGCCTTTAATGTGATGTTCTTGGATATCCCAACCTCTGTCAAGAAGTTCCTCTTTAAAAGTACTCAATATATCTGACACTTCAGAGAGATAGACCAAATGAATGTGAGGGCTCTGTCCTTCTATTTCTGTTACGGGTTCCAATGCAGAAGCAATAGACAAGTAGGCGGACTTTTTGTCGCTTGGGACTTTCAAAGTCGTGCTGAAGCCACTTGCTTCCAAGATCGAAGATGATGTGGGAAGAATATCACTAAGTGGGGTACTTATTTCATCGACAAGAAGAATATCAGAATCTTCTGAATCAGACTTGGCAGCTTTTGCGATGTTAGTAAATCAGTCTCGTGCCGCGAAGAAAGGGACTTACTAGGTGGTCTGGATACTCTATCTTCAATAAGAATTGCATATCCGCCCTCAGTAAGTAAGCCTCTGGCATTGCGTGCCACGTGAGCAATCAAATCTTGCGTAACAGCAGCCTAATTAGTGTTAGCTTGTTCAATCTAGGATAACAAATAATCGGAATTACTGACTAGTTTGAGGATTACGAGGTCAAAATCACGCTCGGCCAGCGAGACATCATATGTAGGTTTGGTTAGATCTAGTAAGGAAAACTTGGAAACACCTTGAGAGCTATAACCTTCCTGGGCCGTAGTGACCGCGGTGGCATCACTTGAAGCAAAGTGATACGCACGGCAAGCAGTTCTGACAGACTTGTCGAAATTATCACCGTCCAGCCATAGGCTGGAAACCTCACCAGGAATCATTGTAACTTCCATGACCTTGAGGTTGGGCTTCTTGTGGGCTATAAGATCAATAATTTGGTTGATCTTAGAAAAAGATGGATCCGCAGTAGAAGAATAGATATCACTCGCAGGTAGGCGACGAATGTTTTCCTGATTCAAGAATGTCACATCCGGTTTCCAATCAACTCGGCAGTAGCTATGGGCGGCATGCAAGTCAGCCTGGGTTTCTAATCTGGAATACCGAAGTCCAGTGACTTGAAATAAAAGGGCTCCAGTATCAGGATGATAGACGGAAGCATTTGACTTGAAGTTTTTCGTCTCGTCCCTGCGACCGATACCGACGAACTCGGCAGAAGTAAGCGAGATTCCAACCTTTGGCCGTGTCTCTGGTGTGTTGATGATGATACTGTCAATTATAGCAGGGACAAGCACGGTATTTACGGTGCTTCTATTGCCTTTCCATAGCGAGGGTCCAACCGTTTGGAAACAGCCATCGATGCACACAGGATGCATCGGATATGAAGACTGAGTGTACTCTTCCTCCGGCTCCATCAGAGAGACAAGCGATCGGCTGGTTTGGCTTCCCGAGAGTGTCTCTACCTCAATTTGCTTCTGAAAGACTGGACCGAAGTAGTATCCGGCATCATGCATAGCCTTGTACCAGAGTCGTCCAGGCGTAGGATACTCGAGTGGACGAAGGACAGATTTTGGAGCAACTGAACGCTCCCTTCAGTAAAAGTATAAGTATCAAAGCGGAGTCTACTCACCTTCCTTGGTATCTTCTTCCATAGTAATGAATCCATGACTGTGCTCAGTCCAAATATCTCCGATCAACGAAGATACTTCCCACTCGTGCCAAGAATCCTTGGCACCTGGGCAAGGACTGACCGTTAGCATGATTTTTCGGCCCTCTCCATTGTCCTCGAGCACCAAAGCTTTGGAAAAGGTGCAGTTGCGTAGCCTATAGCGTCTTTTATTTGGAACAGGAGTATCATTGATCTTGTGATAGGCGAAACGGCACTGGTAAAGACCTTCTACCGCCATTGCCACGAAGCCAGCGGCTGGAAATACGATTTCATGTCCCATCTACTTCTAGGTAAGTATAGTTGTGTAATCTATATGAACAGGAAACTTACACGATGATCTTTGAGCCAGTGCAGATCTTCGACACGAAGGTTTTTCTTCCACGATGGAGCAGTCCATGATGTGCCAAGAACCTTGGTACCAATGAGGTCGTGGTGAGGGAACATGCGATAGCGCCAATCTTTGCTGGCTTCACTCTCATGCCAGTACTTCGTGGAATGGTTCCAAACATAATTTGGTAAGTCAATAATAATGCTTGGTGCCTTGGCATTCACATCATTAACATCTTCATTGACTTTGGAGAAGTCAACCGCTCCGCCAGCAATGAACAATTTTCCGGCTACATCATACAGAGAGTTTGCAGAGGAGGGCCCTCTGGACGATGCCGAACAATACTGCACTTTGTCACCTTTACTTCCTAAAGCTTTCTTTATTTGGCCTACAGGCCCAGCAAGAGCACCACTTGGGCCTATCTCCACGAGGAAATCTGGTCCGTCGGCACTGGAAAGCATTTCCCTAGCAGCTTCTTCAAACCTTACTGGAGAAGTCATATTTGTCTTCCAGTAATCGGCGTCAACGGCACGATCAAGCAGCTTCCCAGTGACGGACGAGAACATTTTAATGTTATCACTGCCGGAGAGAGGAGCTCTGCAATTTTGTTGTAGCAGCTCCTCATAGTTGCCTGCAATATCGGCCATAAACATAGAGTGATAGGCAAGATTGACCTGAAGCATTCGTGCAAAATGCCCGTCAGTCTTGACCTTGTTCAAAATGGTCTCTAGGTATGCCACAGAACCCGACAGTGTAACACTGCTCGGGCTGTTAAAGCAACCAATTTGGACAAAGTCTTCCGCTCCCTCGATGTACTTCTGTGCTTGTTCCTTTCCGAGTCCAATTGCACACATCCCAACAGCTTCCTTTGTGTTATCTTGGCAGTTGTTGGAAGCTAAGCCTCTGAAGTAGGCGATTTTGATTGCTTCTTCTTGTGTGAGTAAGCCTGCTGCGCATGCAGCTGCAATTTCTCCGGAGGAATGACCAACAACACTAGTTGGAGTGATGCCCCAACCTGATAAAATAGGTAGCATGATTAATTGTAGTGCCGTACACAGTGGCTGTGAGAACTCTGGGTTCCGCAGGTGCTCTCCAGAGCGTGGTTGCGTAAGCTCCTCTAGCAGTGACCATGTGGGGGGAACTGGAAGTCCTTGAAGGATATCATCCAGATGCTGCAAGAGCAATTTGGCCGCAGGGAAAGTCTCAACAAGTTGTTTGCCCATCTGTGAAAATTGCGCTCCTTGCCCAGTAAAAATGAACCCAATTTTTGGAGCATCTGTCCACTTCTTGCCGAAAACGACAGCAGCTTCGTCAATTTCTGTACCATCTGCGACTAAATAAGCGCGGTGGAAGTGCCGACTTCTTCTCTCTGACAATGTATACGCGAGATCCGGGAGCTTGACGTTAACATTGAGATTGCTTAAGTGCTTTGCAATGGCCTTAATGTAGGACTTCAAAGAATTTTCGTCGTTAGCGGAAAAGACAAGTGTATATGGACGAGTATCTGCGTTATCGGCGAAAAAATCATCATAATCCAGGAGATATGAGGAAACATGAGGCCGTCTAGATTTGATATGGAACGTTATGGGATCCTCGACAATCACATGGGCATTGGAACCACCGTAGCCAAAAGAGTTTACGCTGGCTCGCTTGACTTTTCCAGCCGGCCATGGACGTGACAGCCGGGATGGGCTGACTTTCAGATTTCGGAAATCGACTAGCGAAGCAACGAGTCAGTAAAATTTGTGAAGCGGACGTCCCAGAGCAACTCACTTTTAGGGTTGGGAGTTATGAAGGTTGGGTTGCCAGGAATCATGCCCTTCTCAATCGACAGAATGGCTTTCAGCAACCCTGAGATACCTGCAGCAGGCTCCGAATGGCCAACGTTACTCTTGATCTGTGAGTCGAGACCAATTAGCAAACAATTCGAGCCATGGAAATAGGGTTCTGGAGTTGAACGTACTGAGCCTATATACAAAGGATTATCGAGTGATCGCGTCGCAGCAAACACATTCGAAAGGCCTGTTACTTCTAGAGGATCCCCGGCTTGAGTCCCGGTTCCATGGCACTCAACATATCCGGTTTCATTCAAATCAGTGATTCCAGCGTTTGCATAGGCGGCTCTGATTGCCCGTGATTGAGCTTCAGCATTGGGACTAGCGATACCGGGGGTTCTGCCATCACTATTTTGTGCTGAGCCACGAATTATAGCTCTGATCGGATCACCGTCTCGGATGGCATCGTCGAGACGTTTAAGAATAATAGCATTGGTTGCTTCAGCTTTGCAGTAACCATCAGCTTTCACGTCAAAGGTATGGCATTTACCAGAGAGCGATGCCGCTCCTTTCATAGCTCCACCATCCATGTTGTGCTCAGGGCTGAGATACAGATTACTCGCAGCAACAATTGCGCCATTGATTTCATGAGTATTCAAGTACCGACAGGCAACATCTACGGCAATCAAACTGCCGGAGCATGCTGTGTCTATTGTAAAACTAGTAATTGTTAGTGCTGTCCGATATCTGTATGGAAGTGCTGCTAAATTCACCTAGGTCCTCGAATATTAAGGAAGTGGCTTATTCTATTGCTAAGAATTGCACGACCGACACCGATTGTGACGGATGGCGGTCGATCTTCTGGATCTCTTGCATGCATATCGGCATAATCTACAATCAACCACAAGTTAGGAGCTGGAGTAATCTGCTACTAAAGTGGTACCAACCAACAGCATATGAGCCTACGAAGCAAGAGTAAGCCTGTCCGTCGATAGCGTCCAGGCTGATACCGGCGTTTTCAAGGCCTTCATAGACGACTTCAAGAAGTTGACGTTGTTGAGGATCCATGGCAATGGCATCAGTGCGAGTCATTCCGAAAAAAGCAGCATCGAAATCTTGCGGGTCCACGTTCTCACAGAACATGCCACCAGGGGTTCTCATGGTTTTGGGCTTTCTTGAGCCGTCATGTTGAGTTGAAATGTCGAACCTGGAAATTGGAGGCTCATTTTTAGCAATTCCTCCGCTCTCGAGGAACTCCCAAAGTGCCTGGGGAGAGTTGCTATCTCCCGGTAGGCGACATGCAAGACCAATAACTGCAATTGGTTCTTGTACATATCCTTTCTGTTGGGAAGGCACTTGCTCCATTTTGAGCTGATGCATGCGTACTAAGTTCTCGAGCGAATACCACATGCAATTTTGGCAATTGAGTTTTTTGTATTAACGAGAGCCGAAAAAAAAGGATGGAAAAGATAAAATATGTGAAGCAGGCGGAAGAGCCAGTGAAGACGTGGTTCAAAAGTGATTGGTGATTGTCAGGCTTTCTGCAGGCATGAGGCCCATCTTTGTACTTCTTCGTAGATCCAGCATGGTCTGGTCAAAGTTGAAATTTAAAGCAAACTTGGAGAGGCCAACCCTTGTCATGCGGTCTAGGGAGTTTAGCATAGTGCGTCCATACAGATTACGTAGGATAGTCCTTGTCCTTCCACATGTGAACATGGCGGAGCTTCATGGGGCCTTGTTCCTTGTTCCTGAGAACGGATCGAGCTATGACTTCAGATTTGGTAACCCAAGGTTAGAATAGGAGCCAATGCTCTTAGATCCCTCTTAGTCTCATTACCCAAAAAAGTCAGAATCATAAAGGCATGGCGAGATCGCCGGTCGTCGAATGTCCAACACGGCTAATTCGATATATGCCAGTATTTCTACGAGACCCTCCACACTAGAAAATGACCTGGCCTGTACCTTCGTAACACTATCCTGGCGTGCTGCTGATATTTCTTTCTTCCCTGCCACAAGTCATTATAAATGCACTGCTATCTAACCAGTCTTAAAACGTAGCTTGGCCAAGCTAGCGAGGAATGTAATTTGAACTTTTAGTGCTTATCTCTAGCAGGTCTGGGAGGTCTGGGAGGTCTGGCAGCTGTGGATGGTGAGTAACTCAAAGATAACGACGCTGCACCGTGAAAGCGGGGAGCAACTAGGGAATCTATTGGCTGCGCCAGGGATTTACGGGGGGTCCGGAGCTTAATGGGGTGCTTCACCCATTTTGCGATCGTTGGATGGGCGGTCTTAGCTAAGAGTTTCCCTTCTAACGATCGCCAATATAAACGTGGGATGTATGGCAGTGGTGTTTGAGTTAGCTTATCCGCCATGTAACCACTACACGTCAAGGGGACTCCCGGAAAGACAACTTTCAATACTTGCACGTTGCCGATTGCTAGATCATTGGGGTAGGAGACCAGAAATTACACGAAGAATTTAGCTACGGAACTGAAATATGGGTGACTCCGACGCAGTGAAGTCCAGTCCTGTTCGCTCCCATCCTTCTTGATATTCTTACAAGGGAGCTGCGTGTAATTTTTCTCAAGATGTCACACCACCAGAATGTCGAGTTCAAGACCTTGGATGGGATTATACTCAGAGGATGGCTTTATCCGGCCAGTAAGAAAGGGCCTGCCGTTGTGATGACTCCCGGTGTAAGTCTGCTGATTTCGTTGTACTGATGATTCTATAAAGCCACATTCCTCAGTTTGCTCTCTTATCCCTAAAGCTGACTAAAACAGTTCAATTGTGTGAAAGAAATGTTCATCCCGGAGGTCGCAGAAGGATTTCAAGCCGCTGGAATCACCGCCCTGATCTACGATCCAAGAAGTACAGGCGAGAGCGACGGCATTCCCAGAAACGACATCGATCCTATGAAGCAAGTCGAGGACTACTCTGATGCTCTGACTTTTCTCGCTAGACAGCCCTCCGTGGATCCAAACCGCATGGCCTTTTGGGGACAGTCCTTTTCAGGAACTGTTGCACTCTGTGCAGCAGCACTTGATAAGCGGCCAAAATTGATCATTGCTATCTGCCCATTGCTGAATTTCGAATACAGCAAGGACAAATTCGCAATGATCTTGATGAAAACAATGAAGGACCGAGAATCCCAAGTGAAAGGCAATAAGCCTTTCTACCTTCCTGTTTTGACAGACAAAGGCGAGAATCCAGCTGGATTTGGCATTGGTGCTGATAAGGAAGGCTTCGAGTACGTTCTTAAAGCCAAGGAGACAGTCGCAGCAAACCACGACAACCGGACAACACTCCAAACATACTACAAAATGGTACTATGGCAGCCCCACGGCCTCATGAAATATGTTACACCAACACCGGTCATGATGGTAGTACCCGAGCTGGATAAGATCTCCCCTCCCGAGCATCAACTAGCTTTATTCGACACCCTAGCATCACCAAAGAAGAAGCATATTGCCCTCGGGAAAGGCCATTTGAACGTACTCAGTGGTGATGATGCGCCCGAGTTGATGCAAATGCAGGTAGACTTCGTGCTAGCAGCGCTTAGTGGGGCGTTGTAAAGCAACTTGGGCCTCATCTCCTTCATGATAGGATCGGATGGACTAGCTTGAGTAGATTTGATGCGTGCAAGGCAACACATACTGCTACATTTGAGCAACAGTGGTGACCTCACGGACTGGTGGGCCAGCTTGGCAGCGTCTGACATGTTGATAGACAATTTGTAGAACGCTGTCATTAAAATCTTGTATCCACTTTGAATGAAGTGTTTTCTAGATACCGTGTTTGGCTAAGATCAACATTTATTGGAATGGAGTTTATCTTTACCGAGGATGAAGACTCAACACCTGTACGCGTTGTGTCCCCTACCAACCTACAGCTGCGTGGTGTACTGTCTGTAGAGCCAAGATCGAGTCAAGGAATCCCTGAATCGAGCGGCCCTTATCTCGAATTACGAGCTATCCTTGTACAAGATGTGTCACACCAAGTCGAAGTCGAGGACAACACGGGTAAAAAGTCGCGTCGCGCGGCAAGCTTGTATTAATACAATACTTTGTTCATGTCAAGAGCATCACTAGGTTAGGGGTCGGCAGCTTCGCGTATCTCCCGCGATAGAGACAAGTGGTTAGGAGGGGCCCGGAGGGATATCCAGGGAGGTGTGAAGGAAGAGAGGATTACAGCCTATTAGTAGGCAGGACCTGTGCTTCTTGGAAGAACGGTAAAGACCGTAATCCCCGACCTAGATCTCTAACAGGGGACGGAGTGACATGTCACTTGTCATTGCGATATCAATATCACGTACCCAGTCTACCTGGTCATTTGATCCAACGTGAATGCAAGAATTCATTCAAACTAGTCTAGACCTGTGGGGCAGAGACCTAGTCCTTTCGGCCTTCGGCCTTCCTTTGTCATGCAAACATTAGAGTGAATTACAATACTCTCGGGATAAGCAAACCCCTGCCTGGTCTTTCGCTTCAAGGGAATTTAGTCAAGAATTGATGAGCATCGTCCTCGGCGGGACTACAGGGCATGGGTTTGTTTATCCCAACTATGTTGTACAACACTCTGAGGGTAGATAAGTCCCTATCCTGTCTGCTCGCCTATGGCGACTCTTATGAAATTATTGGCTAAAGTCCTTGAGGCGAAAGACATGGCACGGGCTTATTTATCCTCAGGTTATTGTAGTTACGAAATACAGACCTTACGGTGAATACGATACAGACACCGACGGAGGTATGGCGTAATTCCACGATAGCCTGGAGCCACGCGGTTTATATATGATCTGTCGAGCTATGGAGTAACTGTATTTGACTATACCCGATATAGCAACGGAAGTGGCTATGCCTTCGAAGGCATGGCTTGTGCTGTCTTGATATAAACTTGGACTAGTAAAAGCCCACAAATGCTCTTCTGTAAGCAGTGTACAATACTCTTGGGATAAATAAACCCCTGCCCTGTAGTCTCGCCTATGACGATTCTCATCACCGTATTGGCTAAACTCCCTTGAGGCGAAAGACTAGGTGGGGATTTATTTATCCCAAGAGTATTGTAAGGAACTCCGATTCGCAACTCCCATAAAATAAGAACCCTTGCTAACAGCTAGGGCTCCCCTACTGGACTTTAAGTTATGAATCTCTTATGCTCCTACAACACTAATAAGAATATGACAGTATCCACCGTAAACTTAACAGAGTAACTCTATTAAGTGATAATTACATACGTCCAGAAGATAACTTTCATGGTTACCATTATTACCGACACGTGGTCGTTCAAACAATCACGGGTGGAACAGAATTGATATATCATACATTACTCTCAGGATAGACAAACCCTTGCCTAGTCTTTCGCCTAAAGGGTGTTTGGCTAATAAATTGAGGAGAATCGTCATAGGCAAGACTACAGGGCATGGGTTTATTGACCCCAAGAGTATTGTATACAATAATTATTCACTTCCATCTGCAGTTTGAGCTCTTGTCTAACTACAAGGAGTGTCTTCAATGTATGCCTTGCAGATCTACCGTTCAAAGGGAAGTGCGGGTTTCAGCAACGGAGCCACTGGAAGGCCGTTAGGAACCACATCAAGCAGAGCCAACTCGCCAAGTTCCAGGTGTTTCTGCGACTAAAGTCTGGCAGGTTCCAAGAAAAGGCAGCTGCCAGGGCAATGCAGTAAGCAGTTCCGATGACACAGGACACACAGATCGTAACTCAGGGCCGGTGGTGATAGCTGCTGACCGAAGGCACGTCTGGGATATTGAAGCATGGCGAACCGCATGTGGTCATTCTTGCAGTTGGCATGCAACGCTAAGGCACAGCAGCGAGTATTGCCTAGCTGGTCTTAGCAATGTACGACCTAAAATGAAATGCCTTTTCAAGGGTAGACCTCCAGCATAGTCTAGGGGTGAAGCTGCTCTGTTGAAAGAGCAAGATTGAAACAGTTTCATGAGAACCAGCTACGCCTCAATGACTTAGCAGTGATTGTACCATACGATTATGGTATTTGTAGAATGAGAAAATGATGACCGAGGAGCTCAGAATTCTGGGTCTTCGCCTCGCATGGCCGTAAAACAATCTGGAAAATACTCCGGATTATCGCAAGGTTATTGTCCCGACGCTTTGGTAGAGCGAATTACTGCATTCCAATTGAGATACCTAGTTGTGGAAGTCTAGACAGCCCTGCTGCAATGATCTCCTCCCTGGGTGCAGTTCAGATCGTATCCTCGTTTAAAGCCTGAGGAAGTCAAGAGCGTGTCAAGATACGCGGACTGCAGAGGAGTCCCCACAGAATAATCCTTGTGGCTTGTCTAATGTGAGCCTAAAGCTTCCTCGCATATTCTCGAGCGAAGTTGGTGGAAGAATGGAAGCAGAAATTCGTGGCTGGAAACATGGCTGGCAAGCTTCCAGGCCAGGCGAACTCCTTTAAGCAAAAATTCTCGGCAATGATTGCCCAGGCACTGGACCTGGTCATACCTGCTGGAAATCTATTTCAGTTATATTCTGCACAACTAGGATGGCTTTCTTCTCCTGCTATGCTAGTGGCTCGTTGAAACGAACGGAACGGCCCGTTGTCAGTCACAAGTGCTATCACGTTCCCTGCGATTGAACTAATTTCAGCCCCTGCAAAGTATCGTGTCCCTCATGCCTAGCTGCACTGTAGATCACTCCATTACACGCTATGGAGGAGGGTTGGACATAATCAATAGCCCATGCCCAGATTTAATTGAATGCCTACGATACTCTAAGATCAACAGTGTCTAAACTGTGGGATGTTTGCAGGTGAACAAGGAGCGTTAATGCTCCCCCATCGGTTGACAAACGCTCGACTAATCCTTCCGCTACATGCATAAAACCAAGCCAGGTGACAACTCCATAAGAAGCGTCGGGCAGTAAAAACTAAATACGAATCGTCCAAACGTAATTTCAGATAAAGCACACTACCATCTAATGATCCACTAATTTTTTGTAGTTTTCTGCCTACTTTTTGGGTTCTATTGTGCACTTGTACTGATTATATGTTAAGTGTTTTGCAGATACCAACACTCACCTTTCCTCAACGGTACTTGGTTCCTGAATTCAAGTTGCTTACGTTTATCACAGGAATCTTTTTTCCTTAGCAGAGCCTTGGCAAAGATGTATCTTCCAAGCCCTTCTCCCATATTTCCTGGTGGTGTCAGCAGGATTAGATTCACCTTTTTTGCTCTAACTCGGCATCAGAACTCGAAGTGATATGGGTATAATATCATAACTAAGCTCATGAAGTAGCAAGTAAACGGCAAGAAGAAGCTAAAATTTAGTTTCTCGCAGTTTTTTCTTCCCACCATCTCATGACTTCGCTTGGGATTTTACTTTGATGTCATGCCTTTCTGCCAATAGGTGGAGAGCTTACACGCGGAAGCTTAGGGGCACGGAGATATCCATCATTAAGCTGCGTGGCTTTCGTAGCCGGTCAATTCTAGGACGTGGCCCAAAACGATCCCTGCTTCTATTCAAATAAATTGTGTAATTGTTTACCTTGCTCATTCCGCATTGTCGCCTTCCAACTCTAACCAAGTGCAGAAGATTCAATCTTTTCGCTTCCGTAGCTATATATATCTGTTTCCAAGAAATTAAGTACGGCGCAAGATGATTCATAGCTCCAAAGGTCCTTTGACATATCAACGCTACTCACAATTTACAAGATATTGTCTTACAACTATCTGCCAATTAAGGCGTAGAGATAGATATGGACTTTTACGGAGCATTGACGTGGGATGCTGGGCACGCCATATGCCAACAGATACTATTGATATCCACCTTGTAGAAAATAGGATGGTGTGTATAGTTGTATCTTAAGTTTCTGGCCATACTTGTTTCAAGAATCACTGTCGTAGCGTATCGTACGATATGTAGTGAAAACAAAGGTCAAGTCCATACTCAGTAGCTAGTGTTATTCCGCTAGCAGAATAGAAGGTCACTTCTCTTTCGCAAGAACTCTTAAAACTTGGTTCTGCTCAGCTCTCAGGGTTTCTTTTGCCATGATCCTGGTTAAGATAAAGAAGTGTCGTGTTGGCAAGCCTTCGGCCGGGTTTTCAGAAATCAGAAGACGTAAGCACTCTACATAATTAGGATCCACCTCTTAGAACATGAAGACTTGGTTGCTTTGGTAAATAAGTGCAGTGACGCATAATGTGATTCTCGCGGCGTTATCTTTCTTTCTGACGATGCAACAATGTCGGTTTCTCCAATTGTAATACTGTGGGGTCTTAAGGTACATCAATCGCTTCTCGCAATTATAGAAGCTCGATGACGAGAAGCATGCGCATGGTTACTTTGCAAGTCAGGTAAGAATGATCTCGCTCGGATCCACCAATATGACACCATCTGAGATGACCGGCTATCCCTGAGTACAATCTCTTGACAATCTACCGTCCTCAATCTTCATTGCTTGAACTATTGGCTTTAGCGCGGTGATGGTAACCTAGGGCTACAACTTATCTGAGTAGGTCTTTGCTAAGTGTGTTCCATTGGATCTATAAAGGCTATGTAAGGGGCAAATGCCATGGGAGATATTCTTTGACTAGGCACACCACTCCTACGAATGGCGTGATTTGGGAAACTACACATAACAACACATTAATATCAACCATCGTTCCAAAAGCCTTTTCAGCTATATTCCAGAGCCCTGTCTAAGATCACATGTCTCTTCATAGGCCGTAGTATACCAATACAGCCGTGGGAAACAATCCTCGGTATCTGCAACCGCAATAGCCGAGCAGGGCAAGATACTCACGACCTTCATACCACAGCTCTTGCCGACTATGTATTTGCATCCCTTGTAAGTGTGTAGGCTTATAGAACTCTAGAAATCATTTTACTACAATAATCATGAAATTTCATGGCATGCCATATTCAGAGGCCTTCGGGCTATGGAGTGAGAGACAGAAGTATCATGACGTGATAAGCGAATACCCCGCAACGTACAAGCGTCATTTGTCCAAGATTAGCTATGCACTATCTTGTAATGAGCAGCGAAAGCCTTGAGGGGTATTATAGCGTTAAATATCAAGGTGGGACGCCTTTATACGTAATACTGGGATATAATAGACGGCGGATTCCATTTGGGTGCAGAACCCAGAGGTATAATTCAAAACTCCTGCCCAACGGTCAAGCCATTTAGTCCTACAAGCTTTTTTTTTTTTGAGCCGGAAAAATTCTAGGACTTGAAAGAGAGACTTTGAGTTCTACATTAAAAATGTTAACGCCATCTACTCTGCTGCTGATTTTCTCGTCATTATCTTTATCAACAACCGGACTTCAAATTGAAAAACGCGACTTTGACGTATTCAAATATGTTGATCCGCTAATTGGTACTGCAAATGGAGGTATAGAATGTCCAAACCCTCAACATGGAGACTGAGCTAAAACATTGCAGGCCATGTCTTTCCAGGAGCAACATTGCCCTTTGGTAACTGGCGACTCTGTCAAACTGGTAGCTACTGCTGATACTATCCATAGGCATGGCGAAAGCCGTTGCAGATGTCAACAATCCAGATGAGAAGCAAGGAGGGTTCGCATCTGACAACAGCGATATTACGGGATTTTCACACATGCATGATTCCGGCACTGGAGGAGTAAGGCAAGCTAATCTGGGTCAAAACATCAAGCTCATTCTTTTCTAGTCCCCTTCTCTTGGAAACTTCCCGTTCTTTCCACAGACGGGATGTCCTGGAGATCTTGTGAACAACTGTCTCTTCACTAAGACAGATAGAGCATCTCGTAGAATCAATGGTTCTGTCGAAGCTCATCCTGGATACTTTGCCGTCAGCCTAAATACGTCAATTCACGCAGAGATGACAGTATCGAATCATACAGCACTCTACAGACTCACTTTCCCAAAGAATTCTTCAGTGCCTAATAGCCCACTTGTTCTATTTGACCTCACGGACCTCCCAGAGTCGAGAACAAACGGAAGCATAGAAGTCGACCCAACCACTGGGAGAATCACAGGAAACGGAACATTTGCTCCTTCTTTCGGAGTTGGCACATACGACCTTCATTTCTGTGCTGACTTTTCTGGCGCAAAACTACGCGACACCGGGGTATTCATGAACAACCGAGCAGGCAGTCAACCAAAGAATCTTTCTGTCGTGAACGATGGTGTTGATTCTCCACCGGTTCCCGCAGGAGCCTGGGTTCAATTCCAAGCACCCACCAATAGTCAAATTCTGGTTCGAGTGGGGATGTCATTCATCAGCAGTGCTCGAGCTTGCTCCAATGCCGAGGGAGAAATCTCAGATTTTGATTTCGCGTCTATTCTTCAATCTGCTAAAGATGTGTGGCGAGATAAGCTGTCCGTCTTGGAGGTTGATAACACTGGTGTAAACGATGAGATTCAAACGGTGTTCTGGTCTGGAGCTTACAGAGCAATGATCTCGCCCCAAGACTACACGGGCGAGAATCCGCTATGGCAAAGCGATGAACCATACTATGATTCTTACTATTGCATTTGGGACTCTTTCCGAAGTATCCATCCCTTGATCACGCTACTTGATCCGGAGAGCCAGACACTGATGATTCGGAGTTTGATCGATATTTATCGGCACGAAGGTATTTCCCAAACTAGATTTCATAAAGCACGTTGTTCACAAGACCACTAGGAAAACTACCGGATTGTCGAATGAGTCTATGCAAAGGCTTCACTCAAGGAGGCTCAAACGCAGACGTTGTTCTTACTGATTCATATCTCAAGAATATTACAGAAGGGGTGGATTGGGAAACTGGATATGAAGCCGTAGTTTCTGATGCTGAAGGTATTTCAAAAACCGTGCGAGTCGTAAATGATTCCATCCGCTAAAAGACACATAGATGAGCCGAAGAATTGGGACGTAGAAGGCCGTGGTGGTTTGATGAGCTGGAAAACCTTGGGATATATCCCAACTGATGACTTCGACCCTTACGGGACTGGGACATTCTCTCGGTCAATTTCTCGCACCGTCGAATACGCATACAACGATTTCTGCATTTCTGAAATTGCGAAAGGCCTAGGGCATACTGCTGACGAGGAGAAGTATATGGCACGATCTGAAAACTGGAAAAACATGTACAAAGCTGACCAGATATCCATGGTCAATAACACGAATGCCAGCCCAGGCAAAGTTATTGATAGTGGTTTCACCGGGTTTCTGCAGCCGAGGTATCTGAATGGTACTTTTGGATTTCAGGATCCTAGTCTTTGTTCGCCTCTTTACAACTTCACTTCTTGTTTCCTCAATACCAATGGCCACGAGACATATGAGGGGTCATCTTGGATGTACACATTCTTCGTGCCACAGGATATGGCCACTCTCGTGACTACCCTTGGAGGTCCTGAGACTTTCAATGCTCGCTTAAGCTATCTTCATACATCGGGGTTACTCTATATAGGCGACGAGCAGGCATTTTTACCAGTATTTCAATTCCACTACGGGGGCCGACCTGGTCTTTCAGCTTACTTTAGCCACTTCTACATTCCGAGCCAATTTAATACTTCTACGAATGGGATAGCAGGAAATGACGACTCTGGAGCTATGGGGTCATTCACTACATTAGCCATGATGGGTCTCTGGCCTGTTTCAGGGCAAGATGTATATCTCATCACCCCGCCCTACTTCTCAGAAGTGAATGTCACAAGCCGACAAACCGGCAATACTGCTACGGTAAGGAATATCAACTTCGATGGCAGTTATGAAAACATTTACATTCAGAGCGCTACCCTGGATGGTGTGCCGTATACCAAGAACTGGATTACTCATAGCTTTTATTTGGACGGAGGTCTGTTAGAGCTGACCCTGGGTCGGAATGAAAGTTCCTGGGGTACTGCACAAGCGGACTTGCCGCCGAGCACTTCGACTGGGCACTGTTGATTGCATCATAGCACAGGAGATAATAAGTCTATAAAACTATCATAGTAATTCCCCTTCGGATATATATTACCTTGAGAACGGGTTCAATCAAGGCCTAAGCTTAGGCAATGATGTTTGAAATCTAAATGAGAAATCCTCATTGTTACTTCAGGCCCATCAAACTTACATAGGTAACCACAATAAAACAGTTGGAGATAATTAATGGCTGACGAATCCATGCTTGCAGCATTTCCTAGGCCTATATGAAGCTTATAGAACTGTATTTTTCTTACTATCAAATATACGCTGAAGCAGTATTATGTATATCAACTAATATGAAGTCTCTCTCGAGTAGCTATGTACATGTTCACGAGATCCTATACCTATGGCGCAACAAAAGATAGCAATGAACTTAAGCTTATGTAGTACTTTGATATAATGTAGCTCAAGGATAGCTCAAATCAAGAGAGTATAGTAACACTAGTAAATCATTAAAGGAATCGAGCTATTAATTGAGTCCCAGAAAGATATTTCGATCCCTGAAGCATATTCAATAATTAGGAATGATTGCACTAAGGTTTGCTAATCAACTTGGATCCTGGATACGTAACAATCTACAAACTGTTGCATATGGCCTCCACTTTTGTAAACTATATACCTTTCGAACATGTATAAGTGGGAGAGAACAAAGCAACAGAATTCATCAAAACTACAGCCACGTACGTAAGTCGTCTATATAACGTAACCTACCCACTTGGATTCTTGTTGGAAACCATGTCTATTAGAGACACAGGAAGTGTTATTTACCTGTCTTGGTGTTATCGTGCAAAGAAAGGAAGACGCCAATTGACGATTCTTGGAGGTGATTCAAGTAGGAACTTCTCTTTATATCATCCCTAAGAATCTATCATGTGTGGACAGCATCTTTATGCGATTTCCTTTTTCATTTCTGCAAAGAGGCTTTCAGATCATTCCGTATCAATCCAGGAGCCATCAATTCATAACAGTTCCGTTCCCCCAACACAAGCCTCCTAACACAAGCCCCCTCTTTAAAGCATTGCCTAATCTCAAACACCACTCACTACCCCGGATCCCACAAAGAAAGTTACCCTGCCATTTTCCTTCAAACCCAAGAGAATTAGCAGTTAATAACCTGTCCACCCTCCCAGGTCTCTCCAGCCTCCAGTTTTTGCCAGCCTTTGACCGCACCAGCTTCGACGCAAATCATATTCTTGAAGCCGCTCTTGGGTGTAAAATCGCCGATCTCCTCGGCGCCATCCTTCCATGGGTTCCATACCACAACCTCGTTTAGGTTATCTCTGACGATGCTGAATTTCTTCTTGCCGGCTTCGCTAACAACAACGGGCTTCGATGGCCCACCAGCTGGTGTATAGACGCGATCGGTCTTGGATGTGATGCTTAATTTTTCGGCCGGGGATGTGGTGGTTTTGACTGCGACCTTGTCAATGTAGGGAGAAGATTCAAGGCCCTCCACTGACACATCTGCGATGTCCTTCAAGATTATCAGCACTGCAGCACAACAACCAATGCAGAGAGAGACTCACATTCACCCTCAGATAGGTGTGCATCAACGTCTGGAACTCAAACCCTTTTCCAGACTCTCCCTCACTCTCATTTCGAACAACAATACTTGTCGCCAGGCCGTCTCTTGACAGCGTAACACTGTAGATCAGACCGAAATCATAAGGCCAGGCGGCTCTAGCTTCCGCAGACAGATTGGAGTGTGAAAGACCAAAATCGAGCTTTACGCTGTTGTCACCACCATCTGTCGAGGAGACCGCAGAAGATTCCGACGTTGATTTTCCGAGGAACTCCCAGCGGGTTGTGCGAGCGAATCCGTGTTGGGGAAGCTTCGACGTTTCGGTGTGCGAGGCATCGGTTCCGAAGACCTGTTTGGCAGAGCTGTTAGTGTTTTGTGGCAGCAGTGGGAAGCTGCAACACAAACCGGGAACACCAGAGGTACGCCACCTCTCACAGCCTTGCTACCATCCAGCTTAGCACCTTCACTCAACCACAACTTCTCATTACCCGCTGTATCCTTCCAGCTCAAGATGGTTGCTCCGTACAGCATGATGTCCACGCTTTCGCCAGTCGGTAGCACGGCAGAGATGCGTGAGTTGCCATGGGTTATGTTGACTTGTGGTTGCGGCGGAAGGCCGGGAGAAGAGACGGTCAAGGTTGGAGGGGTCTTCTTGGAGCTTGCTTTGGAGGCCATGGCTACGTTCGGTTTATTTTCTTTTTGTCGATGAGGCTACGAGAATCAGACGGGATGGGGACAGGATAGTTCGTCGATGTGATAGAGAAGACACTGCAACCTGGGCGGAGCTTGAGTTGAGCTGAAGTGGAGTGCGGCAGCTTGTTTGAGATGTGCAGCTGCTTGTTCCAGGTGAAAGCAACAGTGTTTGAAGAAGGACGAATGGGACGATGGACGCCGTGGCACGCTTTTCGATGCAGTACGGAGTGGCGGTGGAGGTCGAAGGAGCAATGCTGTCGAAGTAACAACAGCACGAAGCGTGATGGATGTAGTTGAGGGATGGAAGTAGGCCGCGGGTTCGGTCGCAGTAGTGGTGCTTCCCAGGTGGGGTCGGCAGTGCTGTCATCGTGGGATGTTAGCGAAACGCCCTGTAAGGAAAATGGCACGGCAGCACTGTAAGCCTTACCGATCGTGGTGAAACACGGCAGGGGTTGTTGCATGGGCGAAGCGAATACGACCATGTTGATTGATTGTATTACTTAGGAAGACATATATATACATTTCTGTTTACCAGCTGTCTTCCTCACTCTCATACACGCACGCCATAGCATTCCAGCCCAGTACACCATGCCAACGTGGCACTCACGCCACAAACAGAACTCCATCGCCATGCTCCAAATTCATGCCGCATTCCTGCCTCGGCCCGCTGCTGCTGCCAATTCAATTTTTACGTCGGTAAGTATATCATCCAGTTTGCGATACTCATCTTTCGACAATTGCGCACTCCCAAGATCATGGATCAAGCTCTGGAGCTTCTCGGCAATACTCGGTTGCTGAGGTGTGACATGGCCAGAAGATGGCCGCTCGTCTTCTTCCTCTACTTCTGCCTCCTCTTCCTCTAGCCCATCTATAGCAACTGATAATGTATCTTCATGTGCCTTGTCCTCGTCAGAAACTTCGTTCTCGGTGTCATCCTGGCCGTTGACTTCCGGCAAAGCTCTGATGAAGGAGCCGCCATCATTGCTTTCATTTGAACTCGGCTCTACATCCACTGGCTGAAGAGTTGACCTTTCTGAGAATATACTCCCATAATCAGTCTCTTTCGTCGCTACTGGTGTTTTCTCTACTTCCTGCAGGTCGGTGTTGCTCTTTTCTAGAAAAGGCACTTCGCCAAAGGCCTGGGAAGACTGGTCAAGATCCCTTTCTGGAGAAACCTGACTAGCCGACCTGGTTCTCATGCTACTGGATCGCAATGACCTTGTCAAAGGCTGGCTTCTACGCTTTTTGTTTAATGGGTTGTCTTGCACTGGCTCTACATTTGCACCTTTGATCGGTTAGCACAGAACCGAATAATATCACGGTAGGAAATTTACCATTCGAAAGTCCTTCCTGGCTATCTGGGACTTCATTCTCATTCCTGGTCTCGGCAGCTTCACTGTGTTTCCTTTTTGCGACTGTAGGAGATGGCTCAGGGACCATCGTCGGTTTCTGGCCCTTAATCCGTGGACTAGATCGAGTTGCTGGAAGCTCGACATTTACCCGTAGTCTCGGGGACGCGTACGACTCGTTTGCTGTTTTTGAGCCATGAGCTCCTGTCTCTGGGGTTTCTGGAACTGAAGACTGGCGAGAGGCAATGGATGTGCTTCGGCGAGATCTTCTAAGAGTTATAGGTCCTTGGACGCGACGATTGGGTGGTTTGGAAGGCTCAACCTCTTCTGGGATCTTGACAACTATGCAGTCAGGACGACCCAACGGAGCTGACTGTAAATCTTCTTTGCTTTCAGTTTCCTCCTTAGGACCTGAAGAAGTCTCTTCGTCCATAGTGTTTTTTTCTTCTGGTCTACCAGATGTCGTATCAAACTCGGCCATGACCCGTATCATGCTGGACTCATCAAAATCACTCAATGGCGAAGAGGTATCCTTCCCAGGGTGTATCTCAATCTTCGAGCTGGCTTCCGGTGACGAAATTGCATCCATGAAAATTTCACCGTCAACCGTTTGTTTGTCAGACGATGCAGGACTAGACATAGCATCCATAAATACGTCTTTTGCCCCTGGCAGGTTTTGCATGCTTGCTGGCTTTGTGGGTGTGCTAGGAAGGTCACTGGACTCGTTCATATGGGGTTGAGCAGCGCTTGCCAAAGAAATTTCTTCTGCGCTCGTGGAGTTTGAGAGCTTGGAGTGATGGATTACACCATATGAATCCATTTGTGCAGACACATCCATTGGCATTTCCAGACGCTGCATTCCAGGTCTTGTTGGCGACGGCGTTGGCATGTTTGGAGGGGATGAGGGGATATCCTCATCGGCAGATTCCTCTTGATCCCCGCGAGCAGATCGCGTGGGTGTTGGTGAAGACGTTATAAAATCGTCTTCATCAGTCGTGCCAAGAAGGGTAGGTGTGGCAGGAAGTTCCTCATCCTGGCTGTCAGCTTCTTCCAGTAGAGCGGGATTGGAAGATTTCTGATTTTCAATTTCGACCTTAGACTCGGCTGGTGTTGCTTTTTGTCTGGGGCTTGATCGGATGTCAGGAAACATTGCGGCGGCGTCTGCAGTCTGGCGTTCCCTAACCTCCTTTTGCCTATCAGTAAGAAGTTGGGAGTCCAAGACTTGATCAGCAAGAGGAGACGATTCGATCGGCGCAAACTGAATTTGGGAATCGTCGTGGCGTAATGAAGCTTTCCCTTTTCGCTTGGAGGCTTTCCTTGAACCCACTTCCGGTGTTGCCTCGCGAGCACGTTTTCGAGTTATCATTTGTGATGCTTCAACTTGGACATCTGACAAGTGCTTCCGAGGAAGTGGGGAAGACTTCATCATCTGGGGAGTTCGCTGTCGCGTCATAAATGACCCCAAGCTATTAGAAGCGAACACATTTTGAGAGTCAATGCGCCTCTCTGGGAAGTCTTGGGTATCAAGAACGATCCCTGTATCTTCGACATCATCCAGACCATCTGGAAAGAATGGCAAACTGAGCTCAGTAATAGCCCGAAGTCTCAACAGTGCCTTGACGAGGCTCGACGAATACTCAAGTCTATCAACCGAGCTGCCAAATGTTGTGTTCCAGGTCTCAATTGCCATGTTCACAGTTGACCGATGTTTACTCTGCAATCCTGAACATATGAACAGTTCCATATTGCTTAGTAGTGTTGGATAAGGCGTAATCTGGGCAATCTCTGGGATCCGGGAGCAAACAGTCGACCACAGGGAAGCAACCTAAAAGCATCAGTATAATTTAGTATTGTGCGTGAAATGAAAGGCTTACAGCTCGTGAGAGTTCAATAGAGGATCGTCCGCTTAAATGTGACTTTTCATCCATAATCCATGCCGCGGCACCCTTCTGTAGTCTCGAAAGTGTCTTAGGAAATAAAGGTGACGGGCAGTGTCGTAAAAGATCCGTAACAGCAACTAAGAGACCAGAATAAGACGTCAAATCTTCAGTGAAGGCGTGATAAGAAGTCTCCAGACACAAACAAACATAGTCGTAGAGGTTGGAGTATGGATCAAAGGTAGTTGTTTTAGGACCAACATTGACAGTACCCCAAAGCCGACGCCTGGCTGCATCTAATGCTTGTCGATCTCGGGGAAATGTTGTCTTTGAAACAAGAATTTGGCAGTAACCCACGCCACATGTACTGCTCTGTGTCGACGTGAGCTTAGGAAGTAAGGCTTTGGCAAGAGGCTCGATGACAGAAGTTGCTCGTCCAGCGTCGCCAGAATCAATCGTAGCGCGATACACCAATGCCTCGAATAACGCTTTCCACCCAGGCAATGGCTCGCTTGGAGAAAGCTCAATCCCAAGTTCAAGAATACTAGTGACTTTGCGAAATTCAGCTCCCAATGGCTGTGAGTTGTTTCCACTTGATCCCTCAACACGCTCCTCTCGCATGTCGGTAGCAACTGTTGCAAAGTCCGCTAAGGATCTCCATAACATTCCGTACTGGTTAGAAACGACTATTGGAAGGAGTTGCAGCAAGTCGCCAATCAACGTTATTTTGGACTCCCTAGTCGCCCGCGCCTCAAAGAAAGGCGTCAAGATGCTGGTCACTACTTGTCGATAGTTCAGAGGCACGAATCCTTCCACGACTTTGATGCTGCTTCCGTCATATTGAAGATTTGGGCAAGGAGTAGCGAAGAGGACAAAGAGGTGATGTAAAGGGCATTTCACAACACCTCGTGTTTTGTCCGGTCTGTGTGAAGGTGTCGTTATAACCATGAAGGTATCCTGCTGACCAATCGACAGTAATCGTTCAGTGAAAGGAAGCAGTCCAAGCTCATTCATGGTTGTTGATATAATAAAATGAAGGCTAGCGAGGAATTCTGCAGTACCGCCTGTGGAGATTGTCTGCAAGCCTGTTGGACCTTTGTGCCAAAACTTGTAAAGCATGTCGAAAATTCTGGCAAGGCATGCCATAGTGTCCAGCGAAACTTTAATCTCTTTAGCAGCTGGGGATGCCATTGATTTTAAGTAAGTTTTCCATAATATGGAGATCGGGCTTTTTTCCTCAGAGAGCTGCCAGAATGCTGTTTCCAGAAGAGGTTCTAGAAGCGCGAACACTCGCATAGCACTCTTGCGTACCCATTTTGAGTCAAGTGCGGGAAGCTCGTGAGGTTTGAGGGGTTCTGCGATTGCTGCTCGATCCTCTTTCCAAGGCCTAGGTGTGGTTACATCGAAGATACCAGTCAGAATTGCACAAGCGCTCGCAACATCTTGCTCTGCTGCCTCAGAGAGTGTTCGACCAGCTGTTGGTGTCAATGCGGAAATGATAGGAATGAGATATTCATCCCACTGAAAGTCAAGTTGTGCTGCCGTGGACTGCGGTTTCAAGGTAGAATAAAGAAGCGCACAACTGGTGCTAATGGCCGATTGTCTAGCTCTTCCTGGCTTCCCACCACTCTTGCGCTGCAGCTGTGCCACCAATGGTGTACGAAGCATGTTGATAGTTACTCGTGATGTCTTCTCATCGGGCCTGATTGCGTAGATATAACGATTCCAGGCGTAGTTTGCCTCGGTCTTGACGTTTTGATCACTGCAATTGAAGCACTGGCTCAATATCTGAAGCCAGAGCTTGCGAAAGGCCCAGTGCTCAATCTGTTGTGGACGTCCTCGAAGGAAAAGTATGACCACACTCCAGATTTGAGGTACAGAGACGGCATCCACCCTCTTCTCAATCATTGATTTGAGTCGGCTGGCATAATAGTGTGCGAACTCAACAGCATTCTCATCGCTTCCAGTTTGGCGCATGAAGATCTCGGAAACATGTCTGGAGAGTTTGGTATCCGTCCCAAGAAGAAGTGCTGCCTCCAAACCAAACCCAATGGCAAGTGTGCGAGTTTCTTTGATTGAGCTCAGCATGTCCTGGAGCAAGTCCTCCACCCAATCAGGAGTGGCAGTCATGTGGGAGCCAGAGCTTCGGATAAGATTCCGGTATACGTTCAGTCGTCCGATCATGATACTTTTCCCGTTGACAAAGTCTTCGATCTTGTGTAACACCTTGATTAGACGGCCTACTCTATCTGCATTCAAAACTTTGGACGAGAATTTTTGGTTGGCCATGACAAAAAGTAGATGCCTCGAAACATCTTTCGATGTCTGCGGGTCTTCCAGTGCTTTGATAATGTGCTCCACCAGGAAAACGGAAAACTCATTGGAGACAATTTCGTTGACACCCGATTTATGCAGCAGACTCGAAAGCAGGATTAGGGCATTAAGTATTAGAGCAGCATCAGCAGTCCCAGAGGAGTTCTTTGCACAAATATCGCGCTGTATAAATTGTTCCAGCAAGCCCATTTTACTTTGCAATGCGCGCATATCCGGTATATTGTCGGATGCCTTCAACGATCCAGACAGTGTAATGTACGCATCAAGCTTGGAACTACGATCTTTACCAGCAAGTTGTTGAGCGATTGACTCCAGCATTGTAGCAAGATTGGGAAATGTGTGTGGAGGAGAGAGCTTGTTGACGATCCCTATACTGAAGTCTTTCTCAAGAGGCCCATTATACGGTTTTAGAATCGACTTCGTTGGTCGTCGAGATGCGGAAGGTTCGAGAGCTTTGATTGAGGGCTGTGATGCGTGCTTGCCATCCGCAGAAAGCTTTGGGGGATCTTTGTAGTCATTCCATGGAGAGAAGTCGACCTTTTTTCGAGATGATCCAGACCCGGGCAAAGGAGCCTCAGCGGAAGACTTGGGCGTCGTCACAGGAGATCCTCGAGATAGCCCAGCTTTGGAAAATATGCTACTGAAGAAGCTCGTCTTGGTTTCTTGCGGATCGGTGGACTCTCGAGGTGGAGTAGGAGGCCGCGCAGGGAGTGCTGGTAAAAGTCGAGCAACAGATGCTGGCTGCACCATGGCTGCTAGCTACCCTATTGTCGAGACACTGATTCCGGAACAGTATTCATATCGTCCCAGCCCACACCACGAAGACAAATTTCATCAACAAAGAGGACGGTGCGTTGAAAGATCAGATGGCGTGGCGGTCGGCGTTGGCGTTGACGTTGAGTGGTTATTGGAATATGCCTAGGCAACTTTTCAGGGTCAGACGCGATCGGGATGCGCCAACGCGAGAAAGCGCGTCCAAACCACTTTAAATTTGACACGTGATGCGTCCCCAGAGGAGGCTGGTAGCGGGACTAGATGCGAACAGTACAGTTGGGAATGGTAACTGAGAATTTTTTCTTTTAAACTACATACGCCTTGTTCCTCGTCACTGCGATTAATCACTTCAGTTGTTTAGAATTTCTTCGCGTTGTGCTTGCCCTGTGATGCACCAGCCCATTACATGTACGCGACCTCATTCAAGGAATAGAATCATTGCTTGAGTCCAGTTCTTTGAGACAAGTGTCCCTTTATTCTGGGCCTCGAAGTCTAAGTAGTACATCTCCCTCTTGTACAAGCAAATGACGAACAAAAAGCATGCGCTATATATAAGGCATAATTACATGTCAGGCCGGCAAGAAGGTTGGTCCCGCTTTTAGCGTATTGTGTTCTGGATGCCTGCCATAGTGAACTGGCATATCTTGTGTAGCCAACACGCTTCTGATTTCCCACGTTCATCTCTTGGAGCTCTCGACACCACGCTACCATTGCGCATTACTTCGCCAGAACGATACATAGAGATCTATACCTTTTGGAACATCTCCTGGTCGCCTGCTACAGAGGCTAGTCGCTACCCTTTCAGCTCCACTAATCTACTTCGACGTCTGAGGCCAGACAATCTTCAACACGAGACGCAGCAGTTTTTCAAGCCCCCGACATTTCTCTAAGTAGATTGCGAAAGCGCCTCATGTCACTGTAGGCACGGCGTGATACAACATCAGCGCAGCGGGGTCGCTCCTCAATATCGAGCATATCCTGTCGGAATACTTGTGCAAAGACTCGAACAATCCAATCGGCCAGTCCTGCACGAGATTTGTTACAATGCCTGAGCCCGCGCGATCTGCCACTGCTTCTGCGGATCTCAGTGCGACTGGACCCGGTATGCTCGCGCTGGTGTGACGGAGTCGACCGCAAGGCTTACTCCATCACAGCAAAGCTCAAAGAGGTGACGAGACTAGTCGATACCCTCACTGCAGACCTTGACAAGGTCAGCTTGCTACCACATCGTAAGCCTTGGTACCATTGAACCCCATGACCCTCACTGACCGGCACAGAACGGGATGCGCATCTTGATGCTTTAAAAATCTTTGGCCGCGATCCTTCTTATGCGGACCCAATCTTTACAAAACGGGTGAGTAACTACTTTGTTCTTCACGACTTTTGCTAAACAATATAGGGAATTGAAACCTTGACACGCCACGCTTTCGATAGCCCTTCGAATACCACATCCCGAAATGCACTACGGTGTCTCGCGAACGCGATGCTTCTAAACCAAGAATCGAGGCAGATATTTGTTGACCTTGGATATGAGGCGAAAGTTTGCGATAAGCTCAGGAACGACAATAGAGATGACGAATTCCTGGCAGGGAGGGTCATATTCTTGACTACTTACGGCACTACTATCAACATCGAAAAACTGATCGACGAGCACAATGTTGCAGATATTGTGTGCGCCAATATCGCCAGACACGCCCAGCAATATGCCAATGAGCCCACAAATACAAAAAAGATGGATCCAATGGAGGATATGTCATTGAACGAGTCTCTAAAGCTGATGTACAATCTGATCAATTTCTGCCCCCAGCGAAATCGATCGTTCTCTCCAGCTCTCCAGCCAATCCTCACTATCCTTCTTAGGCGACCTATACCAGCGAGCAAGCCACTTGATCCGCCTATAAAGTTTTTGCTGCCAGCTCTGATGCTACTTGATTACAATGATCCAACCAGCTATGGGTCGATATTTCCCAAATCTGATCCAAACACAAACGTCATGCGTCTTTTAGAGATCTTAGACCTGTCAATAAAAGCTTACACGAAAGGAGAAGAAATAGAAATGGAGTTACCTCCGCTACTTAAAATCTTACTCATGTTCTATCCTTCGGCGCCAGTAAGTATCAAAAGCATCATGCAGTCACGGATATTACCTTCGGAAGAAGATCGCAAGCAAGTCCTGGGTCAAGCGAGTACCACTTCTGGGCGGATGTTGAAAATGTCGAATAATCCTGTCACGCCGAACACAAGGGTGCTAGTTTCAGAATTGCTCTTTAAACTCTCAGATGAGAACGCTCGGAAATTTGTAGAGAATGTTGGGTATGGATTTGCGTCTGGTTACTTGATGTCGAAAAACCTATCAGTGCCGCAAGACGCCATGGAAACAACCACCACAGGCAGCGGACAGGAAGGGCAACAACGCCAAATTCCAATTAATCCAATCACAGGACAGAGACTGGATGCAGAGCCTCAAGTCGAGATGCCAGAGATGACCCAGGATGAGAAAGAACGAGAGGCTGAAAGGCTATTTGTCCTCTTCGAGAGGTAAGCAGAGAATCAGTATGATACCTGTCATAGCTAATATTTTGTTTCAGACTACGAGCTACAGGTGTGATGAATGTGCAGAATCCAGTTACAGCAGCGGCACAAGAAGGGAGGTTTCAAGAACTAGACGACGATGCCGATTCAGATTAGCCTATACACCCTTCCCGCGCTCCGTGTCTTGTCATTACAGAGGTCCATATGACTGGGCGGACGTCAACAAGCTGTAAAAGCATGCATGCTATCTGCCATTGGATGGGGCGTATAAACACGCTGCATCGCTTCGGCTGGGTAACAGGCAATCCCCATGTGAGTATAAGATACTACAGGTGTAATAGATCCACATTAGCTGCTAGGCTGGTTCACTGCTATTGCAACAGTGAAACAAGTATTGGTAATGCTACTCCATATAGAGAATTAAATGTTGAGTAATACATCCCTGAAGAGAAGGAAATCGTTGTTGCCATTAAGGATCAGAAGGCGACTCGGCATTCATAACAGCTGCCTAGTGATTACTGTCGACTTCTTTGCAGCTCTTAGCTTGCCAGATACTTACAGTGCAACCATTACGCCAGCATACTAGCCGAAGCGCAGTCCTCCGTCCGTGTGGTGGTATTGCAACGAGGGCTAGAACACTCCCCGAAAGCAGCTACATTCCCAAGGACTTCCTTGAGCGGAAGAACCGACCTGTGGCTATGGCAGAGGGCAGAGGTAGGAAAATATACAAGTGTGGCAGAAAACGCAAATGTGACAAGACATGTGCATATGGGCAGGCCAAATCACACATCTTAATTGCCATCGCACGAAGACGGGTTTTATGAAACGAGAGCATAGGTCTCGAGATGGGGCTGGCCGGTGGTCATTAATCTAGCAACTGCGAGTTGCATCAAACTGGTTGCATATCCACTTTAACTCCTAGCTGTCACTCCATCCTAACTTTAGAAGTTATAGGTCTTGAATCACGAGACTCCTTTTGAAACTATTACACCTCCTTTTGCCCTGAAATTGAGCTCCAGTTCAATACCCATATATAAATCCAACCCCCCCCCCCTTGGCACGATATCTGCATCTGCTGCCAGGTTGGAGAGACTCTCCACCAAGATTACTCTAAGCGAGCAAGATAATCAACCTGTCAACCGCGCCTGTCCTTCCAACTGGCAGGACCGAGTCTGTAAGCATATGCACGTTGCAAAAGATTCCTGGCTGGCCTCTTTGGATTATATGTTATTGAGCACTAAAGACGATTTCAGTTTACAGCCGGGTATCGATAAACCCGACAGGTGATTACAGCATACCGACGCGGACCCATATCTCGCAAATATTGGAGTAAGAAGACATTCAGGAAACCCGGGTAGTAACTCGTGGCTAGAAAATTCAAAGTTATAGACCCCGTTGGATAATAAAAGTGGATGATACTTCTGATGACTTCTACTCCTGCTGTATCAGACCTGAAACCTGTCCCTGAGGAATCGGTTAAGCTGAACGTGACTGCTGCCAAGACTATGAAGCTTAGGAAACCCTACGCATAAACTGCCCATATGGTTACACGGCTTAGAAATGCGTGGAGTTAATGAGTGTGAATGCAAATGCAAGCTCGTAGATTCTCCATACTATAACTCATCAGCATGATGTGAGTATGAAGTATAAGGACACATAATCATTCCTTTTAGGTAATATAGAGCGATTTGGAGTATTTGATTATTTCGGCATCGCCGCGATTGAGCCCAGGATTGCTGGGCTGGGTTTATATGTAAGCTATATATGGTTTTTCTTGCTTGATATCGTGGCTCTTATGGTTTGCGAGCATGGATATACCTGGGCTACGGGTACTTACCTTCTGGGGTTATTTTGCTTGGCATTACAATCTGTATGGATCAAAAGTGGAGAATATGGAACTCAGGAGCGCGAGGCCAGAAGGAAGCAAGAGAAGATGTAACTTGATTCCTGCAGGGACTCGGCTGGCGTACAACTGAGACGCCAGACTCAGGCCACTGACTTTCCATTACTTTTAAGTGTTGTTCATCGTAGATCAAGTAGCAATTCCAATGGTCAGGAACGTGGTAACCACAATTGTACGGAAGACGTCACTCCAACTCGGACGTCACTCCAACTCGGGCGTCACAAATCATAGCCAAGGTGTTTGTTAAGTATGTTAATGCTTCTAGTTGTTTCTTCATTTTTGAGAATTTTATACTTCCCATCCTAAGCGGCAGAGAGGGTGAAGTCAACATTGTTACTGTTCCCATTGGCGCCTCCGATACATGTGCTCGTGAAGGGGCTATCACCACAAGTCGCTCTAGCGGCTTTGACACAGTGCTCCCATCGGCCCTTCGTAATGTCAATAGTTGTTCCAGCTGTGGCGGCTTTCAAAGTGAAGGATGCAGTGCCGGATGTACCAGTTGTGGTCGTAGGGCTGCCGCCGCATTGTTGGACTGCAGAATCTACATGTTAGCCACTATTCCTTTGTGCTCGCTTTAAGCTGCCACGTACTGGTACCAGCAATGCTACCGCAGATGCTAAGAAGGGCTACGTTGATATCGTGGGAGACAAGTGTTCTAAATTCCAATTGGTCAGCACTTGTGTCTTATTTATTTTGTTGGTCAGTAGAGATTAAGACTGAGAACTCACGTCGAGGGAGAAGTGCATTTAGTTCCCGTGACCGCGTTCGGGTCGACGGCACTAGAAGCACGAACATTCATTACAGAAGGCAGAGCGGTCACGCACGATGCGGCCGTGAGCATTGCGAGGATGGTAGTGAACTGCATTTTGAACTGAGGATAATCGAAAGGGCGAGCTTTCCAGAAGGTAAATGTGTTATAATTAGATTTTGGTTGCAGACGTCAACGTCGATGCGATATGAGAAGAGAAATTATCGAAGAGAGTGTGGGTTACTAGAGCGAGAGTGCGACTGGAAGCGGAATGAGGAATAAGCTCAGAAGAGTAATGCAATCGGAACAGGCGTCTTTAAGAAGAATGGAATCGCAGCTTCGCGTGCAAAGATCATTTGCCAATGTTCCAGGTCACGGAGATCAGTCTGTCACTGACGTTACTTTACGCATAAAGTCTCTCACATCTTGCAGACCCGCCTGCTAGCTACCGTACCCTATACTATGCTTATACTATGCTTATTCGTCTCTCTGGCACCCCCTGGCAGAGTAGCAGGAAGCGAGGTGTGCTCACTGGTGTAGAGTGGCTAAGCGACCCTCATCAGACAAAACTCAAACGCAAGCCGTCACGCTGACATGCTACTTTCCTGAGAAACTTGAGACGACATGTCCGTAGGGTGAAAACATGGGACGGAGATTGTGCAACGATCTTGCGCCTGAGCCAGAAGATTCTGATGTGCAGCAAGGAAGCTTAGCCAAAATCGCAGTACGTCGTATTTGAAAACGATTGCGATTGTCACTCAATGAGCCAAGTGGTTTTAGATTTTGACATCGGTCTGTCGTTTACTAGATACGAGATCGTTCCCGTCAGATTTGGTAGCGGTAAACCGATTTTGAGCGGGAATAATTGCGGGACTGGAGATCACTGCAGTTGCTATGAACCTTCGTCGTAGATTTTTCTACCATTGAGGATGTGATCTCCGTGCTATTGTTTCTCTCTAGCATACCAATCTAGAAATATCTCATAACCTCGAAATATTCTTCAAGAATCGGGTCTGCCCTGTTCTTATCGCCAAATCGACCGCACCTTCAATCTCTTCCCGGCCTTGAAGTAGATCAAACAGGTTCTCGTATCTGCTCTACTGAGCAGCTCGACTACACCCCACTGCATCTGTCAATATGGCCTGCCTGATTCAATCTGCCATTCTCGAAGTCACTCTTCCAGTGCTGCGGTCAACGAGTCAAGAAGGACATAGGCTAATAATCTTGAGCTTTGGTACCATTCGCCTCTCTATAATGTGCTAACTTATTAGATTTTCATTCGGCAAGCTTTGCGTTCCTAATTTCTGACAAATCTGGCTCCGCAAAAAGCTTATGTCATTGCCACACCATGGAACCATTCTCCAGTATGATAACGGAAGGATGTCATCATGATTCAGGGAACGGAATGCTTTTTACTAGCTGTGTTGATAATACACGTCGCTGTGTCTAGGCTGATTGTCTTTATGTTTTCACGTACCTTGCAGTTGCCGTGGCCATCGTCATGATAAGCATTTAGTTGAATCCCAGCCAAACTTTCCGTGGAATTACAAAGGAACTTGCCAATTGTTTACGCTTTCAGCATTTTCTAGACAAATATGAACTATCGCTGCTCAAAGTCCGTCGGCCCAAGTTTGACAGCTATGACAGCTAGGGGTAACTCTTGGACCGAAAAAGAGGAGAAGGAGAAATAAATACCAGGGCAACCTTAAGGGTTACCAACAAGAGGGGCAGGGGTGACCGCTTGCTACAGGGATCCCCATTGACCCTCGGACTGCTCGTAACGATTCGCGGAGCACTCTGGTGTGATTCTGACGATGCTATTTAGATGGCAGACGAACGGGGTAGCGATATGATCATGGCGCGACTGAAAATCTCCGAAAAGAAGAAAGATGCCAGTGCGGGGCTTATCGCTGCTAGATTTGTCGGAACTGCGGACTGCAAAGTGAGGAAGCACACCGACTGAATCATTTTGCGCCGAGCTTGAAGCTAAGCGAGGAGGATCGAATCCTCTTTAGAAAGCTCTATCTACCAGAATTTCATCTTAGATATTTAAGATGTTGTGAAAGGTCATCCTTAGGGAGCTTGAACGAGGCCACCTACATCTGTCTGGTCAAAAGCATCGAGGAGCTACATGAGATTTGGTTGAGCTTTGTATTCAAAAGAAGCCAATTAATCCGTTGGCAAATCGCTTTAATGACTAGTCAAGATGCACTGTACGATATTCTGTGCGATCAGATCGAGCCTCACACGCAGTCACTAGTATGTAGGCCATATAGGGATTGAAGCCCTCGTCTAAGGCGAGCAAGAGAAATTATTCGACATTTCGGCTTTTGAATACTTGGATCAGCTCGGAATAACGGCAGGCCAAAAGAGACATATAGTAGTAAGTAGCATCGAATATTGGTCTGAAAAACGGAGAAAGCAAAGTCCAGATGTATCAGCGGCATGCCTTTTTCCATGTCACGGGACCAGATGTCGTATCATGTGATTGAGATTATCCGACCTGCGCCCGCGTCAAAACGTACCTGGAACATGGAAAGTCTCATGTAGTCCAATCCCTCGATCCTTGATTCCTATCCAACCATCTCTCCCTATTTCTCGTATTCAACTGTGCGCCATGTAACTTCAACTTCGCACTGGTTCATCTGATCGTGCTGGGAGATCTTCGTCTCATCGTCGCCCTTCTTGCCCATCTTGAAACCCAGCGGCTACTGATCACGGCCGATGAGGAAAGAGCCAGAGTCTGTCCAAGGTATTAGCAAAACTGATGCAGGGAGAGATAGCGGCAGTCTCTCATAGCTAAGCACGACTGGGCGTGGTTCTTCTTGGTGCCGCAGGATGCATTCTCGATGCGCTTCCCACCTTATGCACCCTGACAGCCAGCGGATTTGGATGAGGATGCGAGGCGTATTCGCGCGTAGGAGCCATCGCAGGAAACGCGCAGCACAATCCAATTTCAACAGGGCAGAGCATCCCGGAGGCAGATCATCGTCTCCAGTGTCGCAGCTCTTCGGTTGTCCTTACTTCAGATAAGCTTGAAGCTTCTCCTCAGCAAATGGCGGCCCCTGTGTCGCAGCTCAAACTCGGCTTACTAGCCGGGAAGCGACGCTTCAAGGCTGCTGTTCGCCCAGACGTCCCTTGCAACTGGACAAACATGATGCGACCAACTGCTCTTTCCTGGTCACGGCCAGTACCGTGCACCTCCTTTCTAATCAATCTCACACACAAAAGTGAACTTCAGCTTCCTCTTGGCGATCTGCACCGCGCGACTATCGGCGCTCATCGTGGCTTGGCTCGCGTTGAGCTGCATTTTTCCTGTCATTATCCTCGTGAAACTGCGATCCCCAGCATTCATGGTCCTGCACAGACACATGAAGCACTGCGGCTGGGTCTGGTACCCTGTGTAGAAAGAAACCTAAGCCTTTGACAGGCCCCATCTCATTTCGTTCTATGACGAGGCCGCTTGGCTCAAGAATATAAGTATATTCGAAAGGTACTCACTTTCTTGGCCACCCACATCGATCATTTTCGAATTACACTCTTTGGTGCTTTAACGTTCGCTTCTTGCTTTTTCTATTGCTCTTTACACTCCTTTTTTACACTCTTTCAAACATATACGACTGTGTCGATATATTCTCTAAGCTAGTCCTTACTATATTTCAGTCACCAGACCTAAGCACCGTCCAACCATCCAAAATCATCAATTTTTAAACCTCTATCAAAATGTTATTCCCATCAGTCATCGCCATTCTTGCAACCGCAGGTCTTGTCGAGTCACGTAGCGTGGTTCATAGACACCTTGATAGCCACCATGCCCTTGCCAGACGTGCGACTGCTTCAGATACGTCGTTGACATTGGCAGCAGATGCTCTTCAAAAGGGCTCTGAAGCCGATGGAAGTAACGAGGTTGGAGCTGCCGAGGTTGGACAAGCGTTATCCGCAACTTCAACAAACAATTTCATCAACTTCTGTTCCGGCAAAACTCTCACCAATGGTCTTCAGATCCTGACCGGATCTTGCAATGGCATTCGTAAGTATTTAATTGTAGCTCTTCCCAGCATCCGCTTACAGTCGACTAGCCATGGGTGATATTCCAGCCAAGACCTCAATGGTCTCCTCTGTGATCACCTTCCCTCAGACTGGGGGTAACTCCATTCAGTCTGACACGACCTTCAACATCACCGTCCAAATGACCGGCTTAGTCACTGGATCTTTCTCTAACGCTGATGCTACTTACTACTCTGCACCACAAGCTCTCAGTGGTGGTAAGGTTGTAGGCCATACCCACGTCACCGTTCAGGATTTGGGATCCAGTCTCAACCCGACCACTGCTCTTGATCCCACTAAGTTTGCCTTTTTCAAGGGTATCAACACTGCCGCTGATGCCAATGGCGTGCTATCTGCTACTGTCACCGGTGGCCTTCCCGCTGGAAATTACCGCGTTTGCACAATGGCTTCTTCCACCAATCACCAGCCTGTCCTGATGCCGGTTGCGCAAAGAGGAACTGTTGATGACTGTACCAAATTCACCGTCTCGGGCAGTGGAACCACTCCCAACGCCGCTGCAAATGATCAATCCGGAGGAATTGCCGCTGCCAGTGCTGCTGCCGCTGCTGTAAGTCCTGCCAGCCAAATATTGCAGTTGCAGTTCACTAATCTATACTAGGTTGCCGCTGGCCCCGGGGCTTCTACCAGCGCCGTTGCGAAGGCTGCCACTGCGACTGCTGCTGCAACTAAGACTGCAGCTGCAACTAAAACTGCAGCTGCCAAAGGAGCCAGCGGAGGATCCGCTACGACGTCCAGCGTATGCTCTACTAGCACCGGCACTGTCACCGTAGACGCATCTGCAGCCACAGCCACCAGCTCCGCAACCACTTCGGCCTCTACCTCAGCTGCCACCAGCTCCTCGTCCACCGCAGCCCTGGGTGGAATCGAAGCCCCCGCCGTCACCAACTCGGGCAACTCCGAACGTCCATTTGCCGTCAACGGCAACACTTTCGTGGGCCAGTCCGCTGCCAAGCAACGCAGCTGCGACATTCAATTCAACCAATGTGCCAATGCCGTGAATGGAGGCACTGCCTCGGGCTTCACGCTCTCCGACTGTTCTACGCAGCAAACGACGTGTAACAGCTCGTAGGCGCCGAAACGATTTTCACGACTTTTCTTTTTCGCTATTGCGTGCCGTTTGTTGAAGTATATAATACTTCGTTGTATTCTAGCTGGGTTAGATTTATGTCATGGTTCTGTATGCCCTTTAGATAGATGCGTGGGTGGGGAGGTCTTTTTTTCGCGTAGATCAGGATATAGCCTCAGATGAAATTATGACAACCAGCACTGAGTCTGCGCATGCCCAACCGCACGTTTGATTTTTCGCATGAGTCCAGCGTGAGATACAATATTGCACTTACCAAAACCCAACCGACATACTGGTTTGGCATCCATTACCCACCTAGTATTACAATAGTACACAAGAGTACGAACGACATCTTCCTTGACCTCCACTCCCCTCTCCTTCTAGACGCGCGCATCCTGTCCTGTAACTCGTAAGCTAGGGCATGAGTGGACTGGACGCCACGCTTGCCAAAAGGACGGAGCCCCTCTTCCCCTTCCCACCCAAAAGAACCTCCTCCAAATCCTTTCCGATCCCGGTGGGACGATTTGTTAATGCGAAATAAGAGAATCGCCGACAACGACGACAAACGTCCTGAAAATGGTTCATTGGTCTAGTGGTATGATTCTCGCTTAGGGTCCACCCAAAAGCAAATTTGCGAGAGGTCCCGTGTTCGATCCACGGATGAACCCCAAACATTTACAGCTACGCCAAGTAGCTTTGTTTCTTTTTGGCTTTTGCTGGTTCGAGGTATGGTTCGCACTGCGTGAGGGAGGTACTTGACGAGAGGGTAAGACAGAGTTGGGAGTCCGAAGAGAGTTAGGGAGAGAGAGAGAGAGAGGAGATGGAGTTTTCGCAGGCGGAGGGAGGTGCGCGTGGAATATTCTTTTTCGTTCAATTATCTAGAGGGAGGGAGAGGGAGCTTAGCGAGTTGAGGAGGTGGTATTTTTAGCATCCGTCGTCGTCCCTCATCATGCTGGGGCTGGCGCTGCTGCACTAAGCGAGCCCTCCTTGCCAAGTTCATGGCATTGCTTTGCTTTACGTGAGCTGCGCGGGTGGGTATTGCTGTGTCGAAGCTGCTTGTTCCGGCATCGAACATCCAAGGTGGGTCACAAACGGTCCTTCTGGATGGTTTGTACGGTGCTGTGCGTGATGCCGTGATACTACAACCCCCAGTGCGGGCGGGCTCGCGGGAGTTGCCTTGAAGTATCGCCGGGCGAGCTTTTCCCGTCGTGTCTTGCAACTACTGTATATCAACGCCACCACCAACCAGCCTTTCACAAGGAAGTGTCCTGGCCGGCCCTGGGTTGGACTTCGCGAGAGAGTTTGCCAAGTCATTTGACCGGGTCGTTCGCTCTCCGACCACGAAGACCTCCCGATTGAGGTCGGAATTGCCGACACGAGCACAACGGTTGGTGGCAAAGAAGATTCCCTTCCGCTTTGGATTGGTCCAAGGCTATGGCGGGATTAACGACTATCTGGAGGATTTATCGAACCGACTATATTGAAACGGCGGGCCGCTCAGCGTTTAGCGGCTCCCAGTGGTTAGCGCATATAGCCGGCAGAGGCCCAACTTCCCCAAGCGGGCATCTAGAAACCTTGGGGTGATTGGGGCATCCTGAATGAACAATTCCCCTCCGCCGTTGACATGACCAGAAGAGACGCACGACGGTAACATTTGTGATGAGGTTTTTTGGCGGATCGGACAAGTCATTGGGGTATTCTCACAATACTTCTATAACGATTCACAGATGCAATAGGGCGGTGGCTGGACGTGGCTGAAGATGCCCAGAGGTGTCTAGAGGTGTCTGGAGGAAGTCACGTTTTTGGCACCCTCAATAGCTGGCTTTTTTTAAGTTAGGCGAGACATTGACAGTAGAGTAGTCTGGGCTGCTGGCCGTTCTCGGCATGGTTCTTGTGGCCATCGAGTGACTGAGCCTCGAATGGAAGTACATATATCGAAGACATGGGCGCATCACATGGGAGATTTCTGTCGCGGCCTGCACCATTCCCTCACCCTCGCTTTCCTAGGTCGATCTGCATTCCCCTTGTTGTTCTCCTGAAATCATACCATTTTAAGATATGACTGTGTCAAAGGTTCCTCTTTCGGTGCGCAAGAACGGTCAGTTTCCACCTGCATCTGCATCTCTCAGGGTGGCGTAGCGTTGCTGACATGAATCAAGTCCGAGATGGATGGGAAGCCAGAATACCGGGGTTCTCAGAGGAGTTAAAAACGCTGCTGGGCAGGGAGTGGACGTTCAAAATCTCTCCGGCGTACCTATTTACTTTTGCCGAGGATGATTCGTATGCGCAGAGGTGTTTGGGCGAATGTATATCGGGGTAAGAGATATCCTTGCCCCAAGTGGACCCCGGATACTAATCCGGCTGCTCCAGATATGTCGAAGGGTTTATTTACCAGTTGAAACGCTATCTCTGCACGCACGGCGATCTGCTCAGGCAAGAACTCGACACCGTGGTCACGAGTCACAGCCTGACAATCATTCCGTCGAACGATGTAAATTACTGCGGCTGTATTATCCAAGACGGCGTGCTAGAGCTCCTCTTCCACCCGCAATACTTCGGCACCAACATCAGCGACGCCGCCGCCGAATTGTCTCACGTTCTCTCCTCCGCCCCGCAGTCGGGCAAAGCCTCCGCCCTCAGTTTTCTCTGCCGCCATTCCATCAAGACCGACTACGACGCCAAGATCAATCGTACCTTGCAGAACGCCCGGATCGCTCTGCTCAATGCCGAGCTGACGTTTGAGCCGGAATTCGAGGACAATGCCGCGAAACTGAAAGGTAGTAAGGATGTGAGGTCGGATTGGGAAAGCAATCTGGGCGACTGGACGCGACAGTATTTTGATGGCTTTTTGGAAGTGCTGCGTAGGCAGAAATTCGAAGGCGATGAACTGTTACAGGAAGGCTTTAACGAAGCGGTCCGCAATGGAGTGGTCCGGTTGCGAGTCGTGGACGAGTTGGCGAGTGGGTATAACGAGGTGATTCTGGAGTATGGAGACTTGATCATGCAGGTATGTGTGGCTCTTCCGTGCTCGAAAGGATGGTTCATGTGCTAACACCGCGTAGACTACGCCGCAAAATTGGGGGTGTAACACTAGTGACGCGGCGGTTGGATTGATGGATATTTTGTGAGGCATTGGCTCGGAGGAATGATAAGTGGTAATCATGTATAGTATCTGCTAGACTTGCTCAATAATCTTAACGGAGCGGAAATATGCGCGTGTCGCGATATTCGGCTTTCCAATCCGCGATGGCTTCGCCTTCCATAAATCCATGAACATAACACTCGCCCACGAGTGCATATGTGCCATCGTTGTTTCCCTCCCGTAACACTACGGGAATGCTGCATCCAAACAGCACACATACAATATCTCCCTTTTTAGCAGCGGCGGGCGCCATACCGATATTGCCATCGGCTGTAACCATGAGTCTTCGCGACATAGTCCTCACAGTATCCCGCCAGCGAGCTATGAACGAGTCTGTATGTTGGGTATCCGCACATCTGCCCGAAGTGAGAAGGGTTTCCGAGGTCTTAAACTTCTCGACCCTCTCCTGAAAAGAAGCTCCTCTTATAAGTAGGTCTTTGTTGAGCGCGTACCATTCCTTCCACTGTCCTTGGATTGTTGCAGAGGTCTTCATATCTCCATGACAAGCAGCCAAAAACTCCTCGCCGAAAGTCTTGTCTCTCGAACCAAGCTTGTGATCAAGGTATCGGTCTGAACGATCCAGAACCAGACTCTGGACTAAGACATCTAGGATATCACTGTCCCTTGAACTTATCGTTCTTCTCCCCCTTTTGTGTCTCGGCAGATTTTTGACCTCGGTAGACTGAATGCATTCTTCCTTCTCCTTTGAAACCGCTTTTACCATACCTCCCAGTCCATCGATCGTATCTAGTTGAATCCCTCGACATAAAAGAAGTGTCACGTCATCTGAGATAACAGCCCCCTCCGCCCCTGTGGTCCACCTAACGTCCGTCATGAAATGGACCTGCGGCTCGAGATCTTTGGAGGCATTGTACCTGGCTGTACCTGGAATACTTCCTAACGCACGAAAATTTCCAATATGCAGCGTCGCACTCTGGCTAGCCATCACCGGCACGGGTTCACATCGAACATGTACTGTCCAATCCGGGACCCAACTTGGGACAAGATTTCTCGAGGGATCTCGAGATCTAAAGAGATGCGCGAAACAGATAATGTCGAGATTGCGGAACTTCTTGACAAAAGAGATGACAAGGTTCGTATAGAGCTCCTCTACCGGAAGCTCGTAGTCTGGCTCCTTAACCAGTTGGCGATCGGCTTGATCACAGAGACCTAATAAGGAATACAGACGATCACGCGGATCTGTAGCATCGCTGTCTCCGATATACGCCAGCATCGCCACCAGCCGCATCCGCACCGGGATTTTCCCATCGTCGACCGCTTCTTTGAACTGCCTCATCCGACGGCGATTCCAGCCGGCGTCAAATGCCGCCTTGTCGATGAGCCTGTCATCTGCCCCCCCGGCAAGGTACGTGGCAAACATGGCACTCCTCACGACATCCCCCTCCAGGGGGTGCCGGCCCCAATAGAACACCAGTTTCTTGGCCAGCAGAAACTCCTGCAGCGTCCACACCCGCGTCCACCACGGCAGGAGCAAAAGATTTTGCACGGCGGCCCAATCGACTTGGTTGGAGGTTCTCAGCTTCCGAAACTGGAGATCATCATCGGTATCCCACGTCCAGCGCATGTCATAGAGGTGGCGTATCGAGTCAGCGGCACTGCGACTCTGCTCCGTCTCGACCCCAAGCCAAACAATGACCTTAGTTGCTTCCTTGTAGATGTCTCCCATGAGCTTCAGCTGCGACGGCTTCTCGGCAGAGTCATTCTGATTGATACAAATCGCATCAACCCACCACCAAGACTCCTGGCCAAAAGCATCGATAGTTGATGCCTGTACCAGAAAGTTATATAGGTTGTCTCTCACCAGAACCTTGACGCCATTCAGGAAGATAGGGTGTTCGCCCGTTTTGCCCCAGGCATATGAGAGCGCGTGATACTTGGGACATTTGGGTGATCGCAGAGAGAAATATGCCAGCTCGAAGTGGAGATCGGCCGGAGCATCCTTTGTGCCAGCTTGTTGCGATATCCTGAGAAGTCTGATCTGAGCATGAAGTGTATCGTAAAGGCGGTCCATGGTCTTGAGTACGTAGGAATTCGATTCAGAGAACAAACCGCAGAAATCCAACACACTTCATCCATGGGTCTACGCAAAGTTTTGGGGTGAGGAAGACGATGAATGGCACATGGCACAGCCATGTCAGCATACAGCTGCAATGCAAGTTGGACCGCCTCCACACGTGATTGGGTGATCCGGGCATGGTCGGTTCAGCTCGGAACCCAAGAGCAGATTCGGTTCATGGGACATTTCTTAGAGGCTGGCTCGTGGGTATCACGGTCTCAAGACAGGACGGATAATTGAATGAAATAAGAGAAGACCACAATATACCATGAAGATCGAAGGAGCGGTGAATGGTGCCAATGGGGCTGCTGCGGGAGCACCGACCTTTAAGCGATCGCCAAATTTGTGCCTCTGCCCGGTGGAACTCGACACGTTGGAGGAAGAACAACCGCTTTGGTGTGCTGTACCAGGATCGTAGCGTACGTAGCTAAAGACATGCTTTGCAAGTGTTGTTGCGCAGATCTTGAGACCAGTCGCAACAAAGATTGGATGACGTGATGTGAAAGTGCAATGGGAGTATTGCTCAGAAGCTTGAAACCCGAGGTGATATCGGGGATGATTGGATATAGCAATGGTAAGGTCAGCTTGCTTCATAGGTAATTGTGACTACATCGGTTCAGACATCAGCAGCGAGGACTCCAGAGGTCATGACGGTCATGTGATGAGTACCTTTAGGATCCCATACCCTGACTGTCATACGATAGGGACATAAGAAGCGTCGTGACACATCGACAACCAGGCATTGAACTGGATCGACCCGACTCGGAAACAAGGCCGGACGAGAGCAGAAGGCGATGTCCACCCAAACTAGGCAGCTAGGCAGCAAGTCAAGCACGTGCTCCCGCGCTGGTTTCGTGAGGCAGCAGCGCGAACGGCTGCCTAGCGAGCACGTCTAATTCCGTCCTTTCTTGGCTCTAGACTCTAGACCTAGAATTGTATATAAGCTGACCTCGTGCAGGCCAATGCATAGTCCAACGCCCTGAGGACAACCACGGCAAGAAACTCTCCCAGCAATTTCCCATACCCTGAGTTCCAAAATCCCCCCAGCCATACCAACGAACAATCCAACCACCTAGACGCCATGCCTCCCAAGAAGACCTCCTCCGCCAGCGAGGTCTACATCCTCTTTGACGGCGATGAGCTCTCATCCGTGCACGCCACCCTGGCGAGCGCCGAAGCCGCCAGCGCGAAGCTCTCCGAGCCCGCCATCGAGACCCAGGAGCTCGTCGGCGGCAGCGTAACCGCCCACCCAGTCAAACCCGCCGCCGCCGCCAAAGCCAAGGACGAGAAGAAGCCCAAGACCAAGTCCGCGGCGGAGCAGCGCGCTGCCAATGCCGAGAAGCCGAAGGCCCGGAAGGAGGACGAGAGCTTGCCTGCGAACGTCAAGGCGCTGCTCGCCGGCAGCGGGGATGTCTTGAGCGGGAAGGCGATTGTCGTGACTGGGGTACCCCCGATCATGGGCCGCAAGAATATGGAGGCCCTGGTGACGTGCTATGGTGGTACGTTTTCTGAACTTTCTTTCACGCTCTCTGCTTGCCCCCTTCTCACTTCTCTTCCCATGCGGGGTCATATGTCCGGCCTTACCAATGCACGTTGAAACTTAGTGCTTTTGTTCTCCACCCTCACACGCTTCTGATCTCCTTCTCACTTAAGCATCACACTGACTTTCTCGTGAATAGGCAAGCTGGCCAAGTCACTGAGCGGAAACACCAGCTTTGTGGTCATTGGCAACGAGGCAGGGCCCAAGAAGCTAGAGCAGATTGAGAAGCTCGGCCTGGAGACGATGAACGAGGACGACTTCATCGAGATGCTCGAGGCTGAGGAGCCTGCGGCGAAGAAGATCAAGTTGTGAGAAGCCCGTCTTTTTTGCGTGCTCTCGTCCGCTGGGCCATCGAGCTGGTGAGGGTGCTGAAGGTGATTGTGGGGAAGGGTATGGATTGCTAAGTGCTTTTGATGACATTTGGGCCGGGTGGGAATTGCACGGCGTTGGGTTTTCTACTGTATGGATTGCGGATTAGCGTGTTGCAGATATATGAGACTGCTCAACATACGGTCTAGCTGACTTATGATTTGTATGATATAGCTTGGCCGCCACGGCGAGAGGAACCTAGAGGTTGTTTGCTGAGCTTTGAGGGAAGACACATATAAGCAAGGGTTGTTTCTAATCATCCATTGAATTCGTAACTGCGTAGAGTGAACTTAAAAAGGTATTGCAGCCAAGCTATCATATCCAAAGCAGCATACCGCCCACAAGAAACCGAGCATGATAATCCCATGTCCAGCTTAAAAATGCACAACCATGACTCCTCCCTTCCTTTGCGCAGCATTTACATACAAGGGCCCTTATAAAGATGGATAGCCTGGACGTTGCAGAAGCTGGTCAGACCCTGAGAACCCCACTCGGCCCCGATGCCACTCTCCTTGAAGCCTCCGAACGCCGCTTGAGGAACGGGTTGTTCGAAGCTGTTGACCCAGACACTGCCAGCCTCAAGTTGCTCGGCAATCCGCTCAGCGCGGGCAAGGTCTTTGCTCCAAACACATGCTCCGAGTCCGGTGTTGGTGTCGTTGGCTCGGGCGATGACTTCAGCTTCATCGGTCCATGGCTGGGTTGGTACGATGGGTCCCTAGTGATTGTGTTAGTGGAAGGGCACGGTGAGTTTGCTTGGGAGGTACTTACGAAGGGCTCTTCTTGGATGATACGAGAGTCGGAAGGTGGGTTGTCGACAATTGTGGGCGTGATGAAGTACCCCTTGCCATTGAGGACAGTCTCGAGTTTACCACCGACGGCATAGTTCCAGCCTTGCTTCTTGCCCTCGTCGAAGAATCCACTGACACGCTCGTGCTGCATGCTGTTCTGGATGGGGCCAACCATGACTCCCTCCTCATCACCTCCGACCTTCAAGGTCTTCGCGAAGTCCGCCATGGCCTTGACCATCGGCTCGTAGATGTCTTTGTGGATGTAAATTCGCTTGGTAGCGACACAGACTTGTCCACTGTTGTAGAAGGCGCCCATAACCAGCATAGGTGCTGTGGATGCGATGTCGACGTCCTGGCAAACAATCGAGGCATCGTTTCCTCCAAGCTCGAGGGTGACACGCTTGAGGGTCTTGGCACAGGCGGCCATGATGTGCTTTCCGGTTGCAATTGATCCCGTGAAGGAGATCTTTTGGATATCAGGATGAGCGGTCATCTATTCATCGGTTAGCCTTGCTTAGAACTCCCGAGAGGAGGAACCGTACCCATGGACCGAGCTTTTCATCACCACCAAGGACTTGGAATACTCCAGGTGGGAAGATATCCATGGCAATCTCACAGAGCTTCAATGCTGTGTACGGGGTGAATGGGGACGGCTTTACGATGATACAGTTTCCTGTGACCAGCGCGGGCGAGATCTTTCCGGCCGAAAGAACAAGAGGAAAGTTCCATGGGCAGATGGCTCCCACAATTCCCAATGGGACATATCTGGTCTTGACGGTCTCCTTCTCGAGTTCGAGGGTTTCGGTTGGGAGATCGAGAGTGGCTAATTTTGGTCAGCGGTCTGAACTCCAGCTTCCTGCAAGGTTGGAGGACAACGTACTGTGATGCATAATGAATTCTTGCGTCATCTTAACCTCGGCACTGTTCATGATTAGTTGGATCTCCGAGAGCAGTGAGATCCTTTCTCTATCACTTACCCGCCGAACATTCTTGGCTTTCCGCACTCTTTCACGATCAGATCGGTGAACTCCTTCTCGTAGCTTGCGTATACATCATTCCATTGCCTGACCATTCTCTTTCTTTCCTCGATGGGGGTCTTGGACCACGAGGGAAATGCCTTGCGGGCAGCAGTAACAGCTTCGTTAAAGTCGGCCTCGGTCGCCACAGGCACATCCCACAGCGTCTCGCCCGTGGTGGGGTTGATTCCCTGGGTCATGGTCTTGGAAGATCGGAGCTGATTGTTGACGACATTGTGGAAAGTGGTGAAGGACACACGCTCCTCGCTTATCGCTGAAGGCGCCATATTGAACTGATGGGTTTATAGAGAAGCTTCGTGGGATAAGACCAGTGTGTATATTTTGAGAGCTTCCGATGTTCGTTACAAAGAATAGAGTTTTAGGAAGAGGGGAGCTTCTTATACACAGCCATTCCAATCCAGCTTGGAGCTACTTAAGCAGCCAAGTCTCGCATTAGGACTGCATGACTGCCATTGCGGACCCTAAACCTCGGCATCCCAGCTTATGAGGCGGCTCCGGTGGCTAACTTCAGCACTTAGTAGCGTGGCATGAAACAAACAGACAGCCTCAAGCCCCTCATCTGGTCTGGCCGTAGCTTCGAGAGCTGCATCGAGAAAAAGGTCCCCTCTCTCAGGTATCACATCGGTAGAATGGTGGGTCCCTCGAAGGCCCAAGTTGGCTCCGACAATTGAGGCCCGCAACTAGGACGTATATGGCTGCGCCTGCGCTGGGCTACGGCGCAAGCGTATTAGCAGGTATGGAGGGGGAAGGGATTGCCGTTGACTGGCTGCAGACACCCATGCAGCGTAACAGCTCGCAAACTCTAAGTCGATAACAGAATAATCACCATGACCAACTTGCCATGGAAGAAACCCCGATTGCAAGCAGGGCAAGTTTGGAATCATTCCACGCCAGAAAACAAACCGATGCTGACTCGTGCAGTTTGCCCAGTTCTGGAAAAGGCCCGGCGACGATAGGTGTTTCCAATAACTAGCCACTACGGACTTAGCGACAGCGCAAGACGCCAATACATAAAGCTCGAGTAATATGCCGTGGGAGTAGCCGCAGAGTACCCCGCGACTGGGGCGAGTCTACAGTAGTCCAGGGATCCCTAGCGTACTAGCCACAATTCCCGGCTGGTATCTATAAAATGTTTACTTGCTTAGCCTATTGCTACAGGGCAGAGTAGCCTATTGCTACAGGGCAGAGTAGCCTATTGCTACAGGGCGGAGTAGCCTATAGCTACAGAGTAGAGTAGCCTATCGCCATGGGTAGAGTAGCCTAGTAGCCTCTTGTTATAGGGTATAAGCACCTACCATCAAGTATAGTAGCGAGCTAATAGTAAAGCAAGCAGCTAAATGAATATTATTACTTTAGTAGACTATAAACGTTCTAATAGTCCTTAAATATACTTACAATAAATCCTAGCTATTCAATGATATAACCACGACTTCAGCCACCGCTAGGGATCCCCGGGGGCACTGTACGTTCGCCTGGGGCTTGGTGGGGTAAAGTTTCCACGGTGGTGGCAACTGACCTTTGCTGACTCTCCAGTGTCGACTCAAGTGGCCATGAAATCCATCACGGACCAAAACGCCTACCAGAATAAAGCGCTCATAACATGCCGTTCTGAGGGCTTGCGGCTCTTTGCCGTAATAATAAGGTGCTTACTATGCAGGCAAAAACTGCGCCATCCGAATGCAGCCCAGTACTTGCAGCCTCGCTAGTGAGTGCGTCGTATGCTTTGTGATCCTCGGCTGCGCAACAACATGCTTCTGCAAAGTGATCCCTCGGCTGCGCAATAACATGGTTCTGTTAAGTGATCCCTCGGCTTGCGCAACAACATGGTCCTGCTAAGTGCAAATTTACAGAGAAAGAATAATATACTGCTGGAACCTGGGCACAGTGACGATGCAAATGTGCTGTAAAATACGTGCCATGGTAGTGGGTAATATGCGCTGTAGTATGAACTAATCCCACCCTCCCCCAGTCAGTCAAACGCAATCCAGTCGTTCTGTGGGTCCAATACGCGGGGTCCCAGTAAATATGGCAAGCAGCCCACAAGTATTATCAGGGATTTCTTTGTCAAGTAAAATCTATGCTATCTTTGTCGTCGTAACTTTCCTTGGGATACTTGACAGGCATTGTTTCCTTGGCGGGACAGGCAGTCTTCAGAAGAACGATAAGTGTGCTGTGATATTTCCATCCAGGCCCACATCATTGGCCGAGGTATTCAAACCCAGCCTAATGCAGTGAGGGGTAATGAAGAATTGGTGTGAGTAGGCCGTTATGGCCCGAAGGTAAACAATTCCAATGTGTTTGCGATCACCCAAGGGTTTACTTTTCCTTTCTTGAGCAAAATATCCTTCACTATTCGTGCCTCTGAGATGTTCATTTCACTGCCCATAATCTGTAATTCATTGACAATCCAGGAGCAGTTCTTCGACGAACAGGTTGGTGAGCTAGCGGCGGTGTATAACGCGAAAACAAGTGCTGTTGCTTGGCTTCGCCTTTGGGACGTGGAGATTTGGCCATGCATGTACATGCCTGCCGATTGTGCAGTCTTATTTGCCCCGACTGCAAAACAAGAAGGTTCTCGGGTAAATTGAGGCAGCGAAGCACATATCTCGTTGCACATTCGCTCAATCGTCAGATTGCAAGTATGTATTTTTTGCTCCGCCTCGACAAAAGCTGTGTTGAAGAAAGACCCTTGCTCAGGATTTTGAAGTAACTCTAAGATTATCTCATTCAACAGAATTCGAATAAGCCGATAGTTATTCCAGGTTCGACAAACCTCCGCTGATGGATAGTGGTGATAACAGCCTTCATAAGTGAGATCGGGGATTAGTAACCCTGTGATGGTGTCGAAGTGCCAAGACCGAGGCATGTTCATACATGTCTGCTCGAAGTCATCGTCCAACTGCAGCGCTGACTGCACAGCATCCGATAGATTGTCTCTTGTGCAGACACGCGCCTTCACACCAATAAATCTTATTAGCAGAACAGAAAAACTCCAGTCTGGATGTTCAACATCCATGGAATGAGATGCGAACTTATGAATTTCTATGAAGTCATTTGGAACGTCGGTGTTATGTTCGAGACAGCTTGTAAGCATGAGAACCTTCAACTGAGAGAACATGCTCACAGCTAACGGGTCATCAAATAGCGATTGGCCACGGAGCCTGAAAAGAGCGAGAGCTCCATTGATGTGCCTTGTGTCAGATATCATGCCCAACTGTCTCTTGTTGGCCAGTCTTTCAAACAGATCAAGAAGGAAGATCGTTAAAAGTGTGCTATTTTGAGTTGCAGCCTGGGGCTGCTGTAGAGCCTTGTTTGTCAACGACAAAGCAAAGCCGTACGATGTCCATGCCTCATCCAACACTGAAGGCGACATCACTTCGTTGGAGAAGTAAAGCAAGCTGACGGCTTTAAAAGTAGACATAAGATGAATAGGTTTGTACATGCTAGGTAGGAAATGCGGTATGTAACCCATCATAGATGAATACCTGAGAACATACTGCGAGACAAACACGTCTTTAGCACGTAATTCCACAGGAGGAAGTGGATATGGCGTTAGATCAGTCGGGCAAGGCGACAGACTCGGCACTGATGGGTCGTAATTTGTGAACTTCATCTTACGGAATCCGTCTTCGGGTGCATCGGCAGCCTTTTGGATGGTAGACGCGGTTTGGTCGCGAAAGACAAGTGCCTCTGGATTCTGATACCCAGGACATTTAAGATTGGCTCGAGTGCATTGTCCGCAAGAACCTGCACGCTTATCGCACTATAGATACAATTAGAAAGGGTCGTCCTCAGTATGAAATTGTCTCTACCTTAATATCTCTCTTCCTACATTGCCGACATGAACGAGAAGGCTTCCCACAATATACCATGACTGCTGAAATGACGGCTTATTTCCAAATTCCTTCGAGTTTGGACTGTGCTGGCGAGATAATCACGAGAGCTCGCGTTCCAGCGCAGACCGAAGGGTTCATGGGACCTGGATAGACCAAAAAGACATGTCATTACTGAGCAGGAGAGTAGCGATGTGAAGAACGACACACTATGAGGCACGTGGAAGATGACAGAGACGACAAGGATGTCAGACGGAGTTTACATAAGTGGTACGAACCAAAGCTTTTCCCAAGCCGGCCACCAGCTGGTCGAGCTAGCTAGAAAGAGCTAAGTTGTTCTGGGGATGGCCAATTAAACCCGCGTGATCAACGTCACTCGAAATGCAGTCCCACCAATGTAAGCCATTTAATATTGCTACACTCCTGCATCTATGCGCGCCGCAATTCTGTGTTCAATACTCCGCGAGCTTCGCTACAAAGTCAGGGTATCTGTTTCCTGCCACTGGAAATCTACTCATAATAGAGTTGATCTCCTCCAAATCCGACTCGGACAGATCAACATCCGCGCAGTTCTCCTTGACCCTCGACTCCGACCTTGCGCCCGCGACGGGGATGATAAATGGCATGCCAGGCTTGCCATTGTGACTCTTGATCCAGGCAAGAGCTAGCTGAGGTGCCGAACAACTTTTAGCTTGAGCCTGTGACAAAGTGTTAGCAGTCGATCCTCAATGGACACATGACCGGACGAAGTACCAGCTTCTGCAATTCTTTCACGAGTTCCAGATTCTTCTCAAAGTTCTCCCCTTGGAAACGTGGAAACATTCGGTGATAGTCGTTTTCTGGCAGGTCAGAAGGGTTCTGGAGCTGGCCTGTCAGCATCCCAGCTCCCAGCGGTGTATGGCCGACCACAACGATGCCCAACTCTGCACAAACTTCTGCAACACCATTTTCGAAGATGTCAGTTGACCAGAGTGAGACTTCTGCTTCAACCATATCGATCTTGGCAACTTTTGCTGCTCGTCGGATGGTCTCTGCTTTGACTTCCGAAAGTTGGATCCCGCCAATCTTTCCTTCCTTCACTAACTGTGCCAACCCTTCGACAGTTTTCTCAACTGAATAGTTAGGATCGACTCGTGCTGGGCCAAAGATATCAATTGTCTTCTTTCCATCCAGGATCTTATTGCTGTTCTCAACCATTCCCCGCATTGCATCCGGACCAGCGTCGAGATCGAATTTGGCACTCACGACTCCGCTCTTAATGCAGAGAACCACCTGGTCAGCGTCCTCTGGATACTTGGTAAAGTACCGGTTCATCAGATGCAGCGAGTTCTCGTCTGGAGTACCATAGAAATCCGCTCCGTTCCAGACATTCGCACCAGAGGCGAGAGCGGCCTTGAGCACTTTGAACGCCTCTTCGTCGGGGAGACAAGAGTTGCGTAAAGTCATTCCTGAGCGGCTTGTATCAGTGCCATAAACGTTTCATTAGATAAACCAAGATCATACTCATAAGGCCAAGGCCGTTTGCTGTGACTGGCTTTCCTGCGAGGGTTGCCATTTTGCTTCTTGTCTATGCGTATTTCTGAAAGGTTCTAGGATAATTCTGTGGTTGGGGTTGATCGGGCTTGCAGCGAGCATGATCGTTCTTTGAGCATATGCTCTTATATAGGGCTTGTTCGCCTCGCTCGCCATTTCCCAAGATTGACTCGACCAGCTGCATTCCAAATGGGGATTAGTTGTTTGTGGGTCAGTAGTCCGCAAGAAACCCACCACAGCTCCATACGTAGAGCCGGAAATACAAACTAAACGTTTCTGGCATCTGTTTTGACTTTGGGCGGACATAGGTCTTTCTCAGTGCCGAGAGTTCGCGCCGGCTTTATCTATTATCTCCTTGAAGGAACCCTGCTGATGGGGCCTTTCGTTTTAGCATGACCTGAAGATCCGGGACTTATATTTGCAAGTAGTATGAAAGATAACATAAATATCTTCTGGGAAATTTCTAGGCATATACTTTGGCATCTTCGAATTTATAGTACCTTGCGACGTCGTCACATGGCGAAAATCAGTCCTGTTCTGACTGCCTCACCTTGCATATCCACTCATACTCTCCACAACCCCAAAAGCAGGACCACCTTTCCTCATCATCGCCTGTAAGTCCCCAACAATAACATCAGGCCTCTCATAGGCTGCAAAATGGCCTCCCTTATCGGCCTCAGTGACATGAACAATACGACCCAAGCCCTGTGCCCAAGCCAGAGGCAAGTTACAAACCTCCTTTGGCAAGTACGCCAATCCGATAGGGATATCGACCCATGCAAAGAAGTCCACCTTCTCATTCTGGGATTCGTAGTAGATGAAACTCGCCGCATCTGGGCCAGCCGTGGAAAAGTAGTAGATACTGATCCAGGTCAAGATCTCGTCGTCGGTCCATGGATATTCATCGGTCCACGAGACCAGCTTCTCGTAGATCCAGGCAAGCAAGCCGACGGGCGAGTCCGCGAGCGAGTATCCAATCGTTTGCGGTTTGGTCGACATCTGAGCATAATACCCCCTCCCGGAGCCATCTTTCCAGTCGGTAATTCTTGCTAGCATGGCGGATTCAGCGGGTGTGTAAGTTGGTAGGAAGCCGCTGAGGGCGTGCTTTGCTAGTGAGGTCAGAAATCGCACCGGGGTTTTGAACGGGCTCGGGAAGTTGGCTATAGTCATGTTGGTGTGAAGAGCTTTGACATGGGCACTATGATTGAGCCCCAGTCCTCGAAGGATTAACGCGCCCCAATCGCCTCCTTGCGCCACTGCAGGCCGTTGAGGTTAGAAACAGTGCTGGTCGATGGAGATGATTGCTAACCATATTGATCATAGCCCAGAGCTATCATGAGTTTGTTATAGACTTCCGCATGCTTTTCAATTCCAAATTTCTCCTACTTGGGATCAGAATATATACTGAATTAAGCAGATGTTTCGCATACCTTACTAACACGGGATGAGAATCCAAAATTGACCAGTGAAGGTGCTACAACATGAAAAGCAGGGTTCCCGTCCTCATTGCCTATTTTTAACGAGGGCAACATCTTGGAAACTTCCAAGAAGCTCCCTGGCCCTAATCTTTGTTAGCGAGAGCTCTCCTCGATCCATTTAATAGGATGCTAGACTTACAGCCATGCACAAAGAGCAGAGGGACTGCATTTTCCACCGCGGATCTTTGGTGTACGAAATGGACATTCACGACGCCGAAACCATCACTGACTTCGATATCGATCGTGAACATGGGCAACTTGTTCATTTGCTCTTCCTGTTCTCGCCAATCAAAAGACTCCTTCCAATACGATGTCAGGCGTTTGATATCAGCCAGAGGCGCGCCGTACTTGGTTCCAGCATCCTCCAACTCACCCGGGAAGTCGGTCAGGGAGAGCTTTTGCTGCAGATGATCGAGCTTGGATTGATCAATGTGGACTTTGAAGGGCTTTGGTGTGCTCGCCGCTTTCTTGTTACCCGACATGATGTTAATACGCTGGTGTCGATATTCTGATGCTAAGATGTAGATGCTGGTATTTATTTAGGATGAGATGCGGGGTTCGGTGTAAGCTTAGTAGTACCTCGTAGCAGACCAAACAATTCCGCCAAGACCCAAATCCACCACCGATCTACTTTAGTTAAGAAGGTAGTACTTTGTCGAATCAGAGAACTTGATTCGCCAGTTATCCGCTGTTGGTACGAAAGTGTCATAAGGCTTGGCGTAATAGATACGCCGTAGACTATGTAACTTATCCCTTAGTGCCAGAAGCAGCTTTTTGTGGGCCTTAGACATATATAACGCGTATGGTTGGTTACCCGAATATTTATTAGAACTGCTTACTATCCTGAGTGTCATTTCATTACACCCTTGTGGAACCATCATACTCGTATAGTCAGCAGACCATTTACCTCTTCAGGTAAGTATAAGCTCTATATATATTTTAAGCCCACAAAAAGGTGCGTCTGCTACTCGAAGGGATATAATTTTATTGGTTACAACGGACCCCACAAAAGGTGTAGCGAACTAGCACTCGAGGGGATAGGAGCGGCTGCGAGATGTTTCTTACCGAATTCGGAAGGTTGTTTTGCTTTTATGCTGAGCAATGCCACGGCCGACACTCTGAAATAAATCATAACACATCATTTGGAGCACAAGTATGCAATTGTTGGCAGGAAATAAGCCACTACCACATAAGATAAGTCGAGGTCGATATTTAATGTGGCAGTCTTGATTCTCCACACGAGTGTGGCTCGGCCTTATGAATCATGGCCAACTACAACGCATACCGATAATCAGGATGGAAATCGCCGACTTTACCATCCTTGATCGCTTGTTCCTTCTCCTCCACTGTCATTGCATCCCTCTTTCTATTCTGGCTTCTCAGTAAGAAGAAGAGAGCGGTATGCCCACAACCACCGAGCAAGACAGCCCCAAGCGAGATACTAAGACCAAGACTATATTTGCCATGTACAGGCGTTTTGAAGATTTGACCGACCTATATTGTGAAATTAGCCAAAATACAATTAGTTGGATGCGAGGTACAACTGACGACAAGGCCAGCGCAGTTTCCAAGGGTTTGGTTGAAGCCAATTGCGGTCGCTCGCTTGTAATACCCGGCATGACTATTCAAGAGCCAAGTGCAGTTCAAGCCAACCATAATATAAATTCCTGGAGCGATGAGGAATACTGAGAAGTATAAGACACCCTTTTGGTGAACTGGAACTCCTAGCTGCAGCGCATATCCAATGGCTGTGACAATAACACCAGGTAACATGAACGCGACTCGCCGCTTGAATCGATCTGACATCCAGGATACAAAGATGTAACACCCCGCTGCAAACACATAGACTGGGATGGTCAATAGTTGTGTCGTGACTGTTCCGTAACCGAAAGCCTTTAAGATCAAGGGTAGGAAAGTGGAGAGGCCGAAAGAGCATATGTCACCCATGAATTGACTCCAACAACTAATCCACAACTTGAGATCCGTGACTGCCTTTCTGACTTCTTTCCACTCAAACTCGGGATGTCCATTATACCGAGCATTGATCTCGGCCCGGATTCGCATGAGTTTGCGATCGTCTTCGTTTAAGAATCGTGCCGATTCGAAATTATCAGGGAGACAGAAATATATCCCAGCTGCAATCGCAACGCTGGCGCAGCCTTCAATAATAAACAACCAACGCCATCCTTGCAGACCGCCAACGCCATCCATTTTCAGAATCGCATATGCGAATAGGCCTCCAAAGGCACCCGCCAGAGCTGCTGAAACGAAAAGGTACGATACCCGAAGTGCTTGTTCTTTGGGCTGGTAGAAAGTACTGAGGTACAGCGCTAGACATGGAAACATGCCAGATTCGAAGAGTCCGAGGAGCAACCGGGAAGCGTAAAGCTGGCTTGCTGTTTTCATGAAGCCTGTTCCAATAATAACAATGGCCCAGCAGAACATCAGTGCTGGGATCATCCTTCCTGTCGAGAACTCAGTAATGCGCCTGACATTGCCGAGATAAGCAACATACTAGGATGGAACTTTTTGACAACAATCGAACATGGGACCTCAAAGGAAACATAGAGAACATAAAACAGCGTCACGGCATCTGCATATTTGTTAGAAAGACATTCACGAGGTAGATCCAGACATGACGTACTCCCAAGTTGGTTGCCTTTCAGCTTTAAATCAGCCGTCATACCAGCAGACGCGGCATTTCCTATATTCGATCGATCGAGGTACGCCGTAAGGAAGATTATGGTCATTACTGGCGCCAGATACGTGTCTAATTTTCGGAGTAATTTCCTCTCGGCGATCGGGTCCACGTAGAGAGCCGCATCTTGAATGGCTTCATCACTAGCTGCAGCTTGAGCCTCAAAGTTGGGCTCAGCTTTTGTATCAAGCGTTTCATTCATGGCTAGTGCAAGTAAAGTCAAGTGATGGGAATCCGGGTACAGAAATTAGGTTCCAGCCGCTGCGTTATATTCACCCAGGCCATGTTCCTGCCAGGGTCGCAATGCTTCGCGCAATGCTCGTTATCGCTCGTGGAGTGCCAAAGATAACAGGCATGTTGATAAACAGATCAACAGCGTATCGAAGCAAATCAACGACGGACATCGACCAGCGCATACAGCTCGTCCAATCAAGTGAGAAATCGCTGCATATCAAAGCATTATCGGGCGAGTTGGCCGGGAAAACAACAATCATAGGTGGGATTCTGGTAGCGAGCGGCAAATGATGGAACTCAGCCGAAACGACCTCGCCAACCAGAAAATCCAATGACACGAGTGTTTTGATCCTTTAGATCGCGCTGGAATCGAACTGCGCTGGAAACCAAAATGTCATCACAAATTCCCACGCAGCCAGTGAGTCAAAAGATACCAATTTGATTTGAAAAGCTAAGCCAGTGTCTAGATCTGGAAGAGATTCGTGCGCTTCGTCGCCGATGACGGCCAGGAGTACTGCGGCGAACCCGTAGAGGCAGATATTGATGGTGAGTTCCCTAGAATATTTCTTTGGTGGTTACTGAAACTTTATAGTTGGTATTGCTATGTCAGATGGACATGACGTGACCATAAACATCCTTGATACGAGCTCGGGCTTAAGTGCTGCTGCAAAGTTCACCGGAGAGACGAAGAAGGCAAAGACTGTAAGTACTTTTGCCATGCTGCCTATTTGGCGGCAAATCAAAGAATTGGCTGTTATGCCAATCTCATAACTAACAAAGAGAAACAGATTCTTTCTCCACTGACACCAGCAGAGGTGGGGACAATTCGATGTATTGGACTCAACTATACCGATCATGCCGTAGGTAGGACTTGAAATTTGAATGATGTCATGCTGAATATTTCAGGCTGAGATGAAGTTGGCATTGCCCAAGTATCCGGAGATATTCTTCAAACCCGACACCTGTGTCCACGGGCCCATGTCGTCAATCATAATTCCACATCAAGTTGCCCAAGAAGCAGACCCAGAAGTCGAGCTTGCGGTTGTCATTGGCAAAGACTGTAGGAACGTTTCGCCCGCTAAAGCTCTGGATTATGTCCTTGGGTACATGACGGCCAACGACATTACTGCTCGCATCATCCAAGGGAGAGGATCCCAATGGGGATACTCCAAGGGATTCGATGGATTTGCACCAATGGGGCCATGTTTGGTCTCAGCTCAGGCGATACCGGATCCTTCAGTACTCCTACTAAAAACAACCTTGAACGGTACAGTCATGCAGGATCAGCCGGCACGAAATATGATATTCAGTGTTCCTGAAGTCATCTCGTACCTCTCTATGGTAAGTTCTGGCGCAGTCTCTCTCAGAGCGAGATACTGATCACGCCACAGGGCACAACTTTGAGAAAAGGCACGGTCATCTTGACGGGTACCCCGAGTGGAATTGGCCACAGCCATAACCCACCCATTTATCTTGCAGATGGCTGCAAATTGAGAGTAAGCATCAGCCATGGCTTGGGGACGCTTGTCAACCCCGTTGTGCAAGAAGGACCGATTCAGCTGGAGTGAGTGCTGCAGCCGCTCGTTGGCTCGGACGGGTTGAAGAAGAAAGAGTCTTTGAAGGCAGAATTCATTCTGTAGATACAAAAGCTCGTAAACATTCATCACGGCGGATATTCTCGAATGGACACCAAAAAAAAAAGGAATATAATTGCAAAGAATAGTTGTGAACTATGAGAAACTCACTGTAAGATGATACAAACGCTACCCGGTGCGGTGTCACTTGAGGTACTCGCCCAGAGCAAGCCCTGATTCGTTTAATTAAAAGATAGGGCCTTGTCGCGCGATGCAGGGCGTACTTACTAAGGTCGCCCTGAAGGAATGCATGGAGGCCAATTTATATCACGCATCCTGGGAGGTGCTGTTGATGATTCAGACTTGCTCCACAGAAGCTTTGGTAGGGGAGGGTAAAGTTAGTTGGGTCGGGTGCGGTCCGCTACTGGCTACTTGGCCGGCGGGAATTAAGGTTCTTCGGATGGAGCAAGCGTTCGCACTAAGCTAACCAGGTACGTCACGACTCCTGAGCTGAGCCCTTCGAAGAAATAAGCACCAAGATTCAAAGTCAGACACGTACGTATCCAAGGCAACATCGTCCCACCATTGCCCACCAACTCTAACTCAACAGCCAATTGACCAACTGACCGATCAATCAATCCATCTGCCAACATGGGGCTCTTCAGTAAAATCTTCAAGTCGGGAGACAAAGAGTCTGAGAGCTCGTCGGCAGCGGACCCCAATATTGAAGAAGGACCCCCAGCCACTGGTGTGCTCATGACAACCAGCCTGGGCGATATCACCATAGCTTTGTATCCCGATAAGGCGCCAAAGGTGAGTCTTCGGTACCCACCGTCTGAAATCCGAACTGTGCACTAATCCTTTCTTTGGTAGGCGTGCAAGAACTTCGCTACTCTCTGCGATACCCACAAGTTCGACAATTGCCCCTTCCACCGAATCATTCCCGGCTTCATGATCCAGGGCGGAGACTTTACACGTCAAGATGGCACAGGAGGAAAGTCCATCTGGGGCAAGAAATTCGAAGATGAATTCGATGCCAGCCTGCATCATGACCGCAAAGGCGTCTTGAGCATGGCGAACAGCGGTCCGAAGACCAATGGCAGCCAGTTCTTCATCACCTTGGATGCGTGCGGACACTTGGATGGAAAGCACACCATCTTCGGCCAGGTAGTGGATGGTATGGATATCGTTGATAAGCTTGGTTCGGTCAAGACGGGCGAGCTGGACCGACCGGTGAAGGAAGTCATGATTGTCAAGGCTCAGAGCTTTACTTGAAAAGTTGCCGTTCTGGTCTTTTGACCCTTCGGCGGATCCCAAGTCTCTTTATATTGATTCTCTTCTTGCGCAAGACAAACAAGTGCTGTGTTCTGCAAGATTATGGAGCATGGCGTTCATTCTGGCTCCCGGCGTTTGCTCGTAATCAGGCCCACTGCTTCTGCACTTAGGTAGTTACCGCGTTCAGTTCGTGCTTACTTACTTTGCGTTCAAGTGTCAATCGCCAATCAATTCAGATGGCTCTCTCTCCATCAAAGCTTTGTGACTTTGATTGATCACTTCGTACCTGCCAGATTGCCACGGACCTTTCCGAGGGTTTTTTAAAAACTTGAACGTCAGGTATGATGCGACAACGACGGCAGTTCATTGCTACATAATACCATGTTGTTCGGCCAGAGCGAAGAGCTCAGAGCTACCCCACGCTGAAGGGGCTCGGTCCCGGCAACGACCAAAGCCGTCTAGCTTGACACGCGAGTCGGATACATACACATGTGACTTATGATCGCATCAGATCCTTATCAATACATGGAGCCCAGCTAACGTGTTAGGGCCACGGTATGACTAAAGCCAGCTTATGAGTACGATGTGGTAAATCAGGATCTCGACACCTACATAGTCTACGGCGTATCTATTACGCCAAGCCTTATGACACTTTCGTACCAACAGCGGATATCTGGCGAATCAAGTTCTCTGGTTCGACAAATTACTACCTTCTTAAGTAAAGTAAGATTGGTGGTGGATTTGGGTCTTGGCGGAATTGTTTGGCCTGCTACGAGGTACCAAGTACGTGACGGCAGTCATGCCTCGGACCAGTTCCTCATTAGTATATGATGGTCAGCCAAGGTGATAGGCCCACAGTATGACTGAGCCCAGCTTAGTAGTAGAATGTGTCGGTAAATCATGATCTCGACACATGCCGAACACCCGAAGGTGGTCATGCCTCGGCGACCATCGAGAACAAAGTGGAAGTATTGCGTGAGGCTTTCGTAGTACTCGCGATATTTGCCATAGCTCTTGCCGGATTGCATCCACGCTTGGGTGCCATAGGAGAAATATTGTACGAGGCGACCTAAGAGGCTTCTATGGCAGCGTCCTAGGTGGGAGCCAAGACTAGACCCGTGAAACCCATGCAATTCTCGCAGGAAGACCTAGTACTCTGACGAACAATCAGGCCGTTAATCTCCGGTCAACCTTGGCTCCAATATGAATATCATTATCAATATCAATATTGTAAGACAAGCATCGTCCGGCTCACCGGAATGCCAGTGCGAGCAGGAATCACAGCCTTGCCCGTCTGATCGCCGAACCTACGCTACGGTATACTTGCGTTCGACAGGTCTAGGTCATCCTCAGTTCTCTTTTACCCGATCCGTCCACTGCGTCAACCACCGAGCCAAGACGAGCGCCGACGAGTTCCCACCGCGCTGGTCACAAGACGACGAAAAATGTGCACTGTTTCCCCGCTCCACATGCAGCTGCTGGGGCATATTTCTCCAGTTCTCCAGAGTTGCAGGGTTCCCCGAGGATTTCCTCTGCGCCGTCCACCACCGTGGGCTCGGGGCAACCATACGTCCACTTCCAAGCGACGTCCACTCCGCGGCAGTCTCCGTCGGCAGAGCTGAGTGAGACGCGATGCTCAAGCGTCGCCGAGAATATCAGCTGGGGCGGACGGACATGGCGTTCTGCTGGCAGGGAGCACCTTGGAAATCAACTGGGTGCATTGGTCCCTCTCGATTTACCCGACAAGACTTGATGATGGATTCCAGTACTATTAAACCACCGCTGCCTTGTTCCAAATGGCTCTCTCTTGTTCTTTCTCTATCCTAGTCAACTCACTCTCCTCTCCTTCCCCTTGTGCCACTTTCTTGTATTGGCCTGGAGACTTTGATAATGGCGAAGCTGTCCCTTGCCCATGCCTGGCTGGCCATCGTATCTCTCACGTTCCTCCGTCTCACCGCCGTCTCAGCAGCTGATATCACAGCAACCTTCACCAACGGCAACAACTTCATTTTCGACACGGACGGCAATGCAATTGATTCCACCAGTGGGAAAATTGACTTTTTTAATGGGACCTACGTCTGGTACGGACTGAGCTTTGCCTGTGCTAAAGAATTTTGCGGCATCTTGTCCTACTCGTCGCCAGACTTGGTGCATTGGAAGAACAACGGCTTCCTCTTCGATCCAAACACCACCGAGATTGCTACCTTGTGTGGTGGTTCGCTGACGGGCAATTGTGGCCGTCCTCACATTGTCTACAGTGAAGCCGACAGTGAATATGTCCTGTGGGTGAATGCTCGAGCTCCTGGTTATGCCCTATTCACTAGCAAGAGTGCAACGAGTGGATATGTCCCTTTGGCACAGCGAGCTTTAGTCGGTGTCCAGAGGCCTGCAACCATGGCCGGAGACTTCAGTGTTGCGGTCATTAACGGCACGGGCTACCTAGCGTACTCGCTTCTTGACTTCACCACGACTGGCGCTTCGATCTGGCCGCCGTTCCTGCAAAGTATCTACGTCCAAGAACTTACTGCAGACCTCAAGAATACCACCGGTGATGCTTTCCAGATCATGCCCGTGGGTGATCTGGTGGACAACGAAGCAGAATCGCCTGATATCTGGCAGAGAGGCGACTACTTTTACGTTACCGCGTCAAACACGTGCGGTTTCTGTACCGGAACCATCTTGGTTGTTTATCGCTCCACGAGCATTCAAGGACCATGGCAGCGCCAAATCATCAGCGCCGATACCTGCGGCGGACAAACCACCGCCGTCTTAACTCTCCCATCTTCCTCCGGAGGTCCGACCACTTACCTGCACCAAGCCGATACTTTTAGCGATGCCCCGGGAGCCATCACGGGCATCCGGACCGGCATCCACGGACACGACTTCCAGCCTCTGTCGTTCAACGTGGATGGCTCGGTGCAAGACATTGACTGCACCGTCGGCACCCAGAAGGTCATCACCCTTGCCCCCGGAAACAGCACCGCCACGGATGGCACTGCGCTGGCTGCCACGGATGGATCCGGAGAGTCGGATCAGGCATACCATGTGGTGTGCGATCTTCCGAAGTACCAGCTCTACCAGACCTGGGCGTCGTCCAAGTCTGGCTCGCTGACGAGTGTTGGCTTCAACATGGCTGCCGATTCCGCCACGGGGAACCTCAGCGCGACCGTGTTTCGCTATACCAACAACACGAACTTCTTTACGCCGCGCTACGTCTGGGAGACGCTGGCCTCGGTGAATTTCTTGCCCACCGAGCTCACGACTTCCATGGCGGTGCTGCAGGTGCCCGTCAGCAATGTAACGGTCCAGGTGGGCGATCGGCTCGGTATTGCGCTGGTGAATGGCGGCGTCACGCCGATGTGCCATCCCGTCAAGACCGACTCGAATGTCATGTTCGACGTGGATACGAGCACGCGTACCCTCTTTGCTAATGGTCTTGGTCAGGTCAGCATGAGGGGGAAGCAGGGAGACACGGTACCTGTGAAAATCATGCCGGGAGCGGAGATCAAGTGGTTTGCTACGGTGATGTAGCTGCAAGGTCACGCGCTCACTATAGACACATATCCGCTTGTTAATCTATAAACATTAAATACAAATAATATATATTCAACCTGTCTTTGCGGAGAAACACTCTTATTCCGCAATTTGGCTTGTGAGGAAGATCCAAGAGGGCGACCTCGCTCCAAATTCGGTATATGTCTTATTGTCCCTTACGCCCTTTCGGAAATCATTCGTTCGACGAGGGACATGCGAATGAAACAAGTAGCCACGCCGTACGCAAGGGCCATCGAGGGATACTAGCCCTCCATCGTCTGGAGCCTAATCGGTTTGCCTCGGCTGCTTTTCAAAGCTTGGTATCAAACTCAGAGCTGTAAGCGCTTTGTCGCAGATCTCAGTGAGTGCTGAGGAGAAGCCGTGCTATTTTAACCTCCCCTTCTTTGCGCGTTTCAAGACATATAAAAGCTACAGAAATAGATATCGCTGGGATATCTCACCTAACCTTTGGCGATAATAAAAACAACAACTTGGGTGTAGCTCTGTCGTCAAATTGCGATTCGGACGCTGGGCCCGCGTTGTATGCCACTTCTTGATCCATGATGATTTTTACAAAATTCAATTCATCCTGGCTTTTTCCTCAAAATAGCGTCCGATATATGAGGCGATCAGGCCTTGTGGCGTTGAGGAGTTGAGTTGCTCTACTGAATGAATTCAGATCGATTTGCTTTGGAATAATCGTTCTGTATCTTCGCAACGGAGAAAGTTAATCGTCGTAATTACTAGGATTGGAAGATACAACGAGACCGGCTTTGTTTCTCTTCTCACCGCGGGTGATATGAACAGATGTTATGCCGTTTGGTGTGCAAAAGCGACTTAGGTGGCTATGTATCGAGTTCATTTTCAACTGAACTGTATTTTCTCGTCAGGTTGGGGGAAGGGGGGTGTGTAAGTCGTCTGCACGAAGCGGATAGACAATTCGAGTGAAGTCTCCAACACTTGTCGCCCAGTTGGTTTTCTTTCCAAAGTAGCAGCGTCTATGAGACCACGACATCCAAAGTTTTGTCATGGCAATGCCATGGCACTCCATCCGCTTGCCGTAATCACCAACGAGCAAGAAAGTAACCTCGTACTCTAATGAGGCCGCGGCGACAAATGCTCCCAAGAGTTATATATTGCCTGAAGGATTGCAACTGCTTAGGTGCTTTTATGCTGTATCTCGTGGGCGACTGTTTGGATGTCGACCCATGGTTCAGCAACATCTTGGAGCTGCAAACACAGCTGTGCTGGCTCGTACTGCGTAGCTCGGTGCCCGCTGTATACTATTTGATTCTGAGATGTAGTTCGTGTGATTTGAGAGTGTGCTGAGGTGAAATCACCTTAGAGCTGCAAAGACAGCTGTGTCAGTTCGTACGGCTTAGCATCGATACCCGCTCTATGCTGTGGGTTCCAAGATGTAGTTCGTGTGGCTTTGAAGGTGTACGGATGCGATAGTACCTTGTGGTCTAGGAGCCCATCTGGCTTGTCCTAGTCACAGAGTTGCAAGTCTTGGACTTATGCCGGAAAGCACTATACTGAGTATTTGCCTTTTCTTTTGCCAGCTCAATGTCTCCATACCTCCATCACAGAAGAAGAATAGAGTTCGCAGCGTCCGATGCCTGGCCAGGTCAATATCCAAAGCGAGAATCTTGAAGCTGTATCAAATATAGATGAAATATTGGCAAGCTGAGAAGTGTAAGTCCATCTCAGATTCAGCAGGCGTATTTGCCGAGACCTGGTCATTTCTGCACATGACCAAGACATCTAAAGCTTCAATCACTTTCATCAAAACAAGGTCCCATAATGCCCAGTGCCAAGAACTGTCTGATCTATACAACGATCCCGACAATTCACCCGAAGCAAACATTGGCAAAAGCCCGTAGCAATGACTAACGAATCGAAAAGCACCATAGGATACATAGAAGTAAAACTCCGAAACGGAAGGGTAAATCTTAAATGTGCCGGTGCCTGAACATTCCAAGAGGATTGATGGTTCGTGTAAAGTGCGTCGATGCTCTGCTTCTCGGTATTTCCTCCCGACTCGTTTCATAGTGGCGACAAGCCTCAATGCCAATGCTCGCTTCAGCCATCTTGGTACACCCCTTAATCTTTATGACTAATGGAAAGAGGAGGCAATGAAGATGGATTGGTGATGACAATGTTTTAGGCGGGTACGCGCCGGTCGAGATCCATTTCGTCGAGCCACGAATCCGAAAGAGTTGGCTGGCCGGTGGAGAGGTATGCATGAATTCAACCTTATTTCTACCCGTTGAATTCGGGCAAGGGTCCGAATTTTGACATTTGCCTCGATGGACGGAAAACCAGGTCCGGCCCAAATTCTCCTATGGTCGAATGGGCATCGGGGAATCTGGTCTGAGCACGTACGGGATTTCGCATTCAGATTGCAACCTTTCCCGCGTGAAGGCTAATGCAACATAGGCCAAAGTTCAAAGTGATGCTCCCTCCCGCCGAACCAAGAAACTCTCTATGGTGACATTCGATCGACATCTGATGCGACTGCATGGAGGTTGATCCCTCCCGCCGAGCAGGACCTGGCAGGACAACGAAGAGTCTTTGATTGCCTGCTGCCAACACAAGAAGCGCTTGGCCACCGGCCTTGGCTCCAATCGTCAAACACGGCCAACAAGCAGTCACCGAACACCAAGACGTCGATATTATCGAGGAAATTAAAGTTGCTTGACATCACCCGTTACCGTCGCTGACGTTCAACGCCGTTGCGTGCTTTCCTGCTCCGGACGACTAGAGCATGTCATGCATCCTTCCCGCGGGAGCACCATGGCAGAATGGCCGCAATCAATGTGATGATATTGGACGCTTGGTTTTGGTTCTTTTTTCTGCGTTCCACTGAATGGACCCTCGTGGACTGGACCAAATCTGGTTTCGAGGGAACCAACCTCGCAGTAGTTACGAGAATGGAGCATTCTCAATTTACACATCCATGGAGGTCATCGGGATGCGTCAAGAGGTTCGGACGAGCAGTTATGGCTGGAGAAGAATAAATACCTGACTTGCAACCGCTCTGGGTTTCCTCTTCTCATCATCCACTCCCAGATATCTCATTCTCTTGTACACATTCTTTCAAAAACGCTCAGTCGTTCTACATTCATTGATCAAATCACTCTATCCAACTTTCAATCAGCTTCCCGTTGCAAAATCTAACAATTCGACGAGATCACTTTCTGCAAGCAACTCTGCTAAAAGAATCCATCATCATGCATTTCCAAGTCGCAGCTCTTACCACTCTCTTCGCCACTCTCGGCGCCGCCCAAACGCTCAACATCCCTACCCGGGTCGGCAGCGTTGTCGCTCTCTCAGCACCCAGCACGATTTCCGGAGCCCAGGACATGGGCAACAAGGAGTACGACCGCGGACACCCTTGCAACTCCGACAAAGATACCGGAAGCGCCAGTGCCGTCTTCATCCTCGCAGACGGCGCTACGCTCAGCAACGTCATCATCGGTGCGAACGCCCTCGAGGGTGTTCACTGCGAGGGCAAGTGTACTCTGAAGAACGTCTGGTTCAGGGATGTCTGTGAGGGTAAGTAGCTGCACGCAGCCTCCAAAGCAAAGTTCGAGACCTCGCATTTACTGACACGTTCTTCCTAGACGCCATCACGCTTAAAGGCACCGGCGATGCCTTGATCCAAGGCGGCGGAGCCCAGAACGCCAAAGACAAGGTGGTTCAACACAACGGCAAGGGAACGGTGACGATCAAGGACTACACGGTCGTCAACGTCGGCAAGCTCTTCCGCAGCTGCGGCAACTGCAGCAAGCAATTCGGCCCGCGCAACGTCATCTTGTCCAACGTCAAGGCCAACACCGTCACGTCGGACCTCGTCGGCATCAACACCAACTACGGCGATGTCGCGACCATCTCCGGCTCCTGCGCGACTGCCCTCAAGGGCAAGGTCTGCCAGGAGTTCAAGGGCATCGTCAAGAACGGCTCCCAGGAGTCGCCCAAGTTGACTACCACTGCTAATTGCAAGGGTGCTCAGGGCTTATCCATCCCTGCTTGTTAAGCACGAGACTGAGTATCATTCAACACTTTGACGGAGGACTGAAGATGCGAGCTGGAGGGCAGCATCGGATTTGGACGGTGGGATTGATATAGGGAATGTACGCTGAGTCGTATATCTCTTCTTGTGTTTGGTTTTTCCCTCCCTGGGCATCTGTCTAGGAACGCTGCCGTAGTGGACAGTGCTAGTTGCAGGACCTCCAAGCGAGGTATGCTCTAGCGATTATATTTCTGTATATACTTTATTCCAGCATTTTTTGCCACACTACTGCATCCTCTATACATAATCTATCCTAACTGTGAAGTCGTATATAAACCGGTCGAATATCAGTTCCAAGGTTTTCTTCCTTAGCCTCCAATATACAGCTGTTTTGCAATCAATCTTTCACCCTTGGAGAGCAGAGTAAGCGTCGCTAGACTTTTCAGAAGTCAAATATCTTCAAGGTTTGGTTTGAGTTTGAGCTTCTATTCAAGCCGCTATTATGGTTCAAAGGCCTGGGCCCATCCACTTCTATTAGGTTTACTGTTATACAATACATTTCAATCATTAAACGTTATCGCTCACGACATCCATCCCGTCCATGTCCTCCCAGTCCATCTACCGCGTCAGGACCTCCATCCCCGGCACCCAGTTCTTCCTCCGGATACAATACCACGCATCAAGATCCGAGCCCTCACTGCCCGTATTCTGGTCCAGGCTCGCATACAAGCACCAACCATGGCTTTCGAGCGTCTCCAAACACCTCAGCAGCAGCAACCGCGTCGTCATCGTCTCGACCCCCCCGGTGGACCACGAGTAGCCATGGAGCTTGAACTCGTACGCATTCCACTTGCGGTCCTTCCAGGACTCTGCCTGTAGTTTCTGCATGCTCTTCAGCATTGTGCGGAAGGATTGAATAAGGCTCTCATCCGCGCCAACAAGGCGCAGACGATCGCTCTGGTTGAACGAAACTGCCAAGACGTCGACTTCCTCGCGGGGCTCCACGAACCCCGCGCCGGGAAGGGTGCTCCGGGCGTCGTTCCGGCGGAAGAGTAGCGAGTCCGTGTCGGAGCTTTTCTTACTGCAGTCGGTGGCGACGACGAGGCGCCAGCCGGAATTGTACAGGTGCTGGATGAGATTGGCCATCAAGACGCGGGAGGGGATGGCGTCGCTTCCCTGGCCAACCCATGGGTGGCCGTGAAGTTTGAACTCGAGACTCCCGCCGTAGGGCTGCTCGCGCTGGATGCCGCGGTGCCAGTAGGTTTGAATCACGGTGCGGAAGGCGGGGACTTCGGCCTTGGGGAACTGTAAGAGCCGGAGCTTGTCCGTGGCGTGGAGGGAGAGCGCGACGAAGGTGGTTGGTGAGGCGGCGGGGGAGTCGCTGCTTGAGGTCGTTGCGCTGCTGCTGTATGGCGGCGGGGCTGGCATTGGAGCCTTCTCTGAATATGTGGGGTTGGGGTTGAGTTTGTTCATCTTGGATTCTCCTAGTTTTGCGGTATGGATGAGATGTCTTGATGTCTTGTCGGGAGGTTTTATGATGTGTCTTCAAGCGAGGGGTTTATCGGTCTTCTGGTGTCCAGCTTGGAGAATGGAAAATAAAAAGATGTGTGCTACTGAGAGGTAAGCAGCAGTGACTCTCTAATATATATCCACGATATCCCCTAGGAAGATTGTACGTGAATTCAAGGCTCGTGACATCGATCAGTGGCTATGCTGAGGGATGTTCAGGCTTGTACTGCACAGCCATAACAGCTAATTGTCGGTCGTGTCCAAAGTGGGTCCGATGATGATCCCGCCGCCTAACCAGCGGCGAGTCAACCTCGCTCCTGACGCTAAGGGGAACGCTTCGCACCAGTCTGCTGTGTTTGTAAGACACATTGAAGCAAAGCAGATATAGAATAGGACCAATACCCTCGCCTGGGGACCACATAGAACCAACAAATCAGTACATGAGCATCTTCAACCAACAATCCTAATCGTTGTTCCATTTGATTCACTGTGTATCCTACCGTCCTCATTACACTCAGTGGCATATTCACAAGCCCCGTATCCCCTTCCCCCTAACCGACCCCCAAGTTCCTACAAAAAGCCAAAGGAGACAAAACTATGAACCAGAACTTCCTACAAGAGGTATCAACCATCATATCTGCACTCCTCGCACTTCATTACTGCTCCATCATCTCATGCCATCTCACTCACTCATCCAGTTCCAACCACGCAAAAATGCTCAACGCTCTATGCAAAACGGCAAACAAAAGCGAGAACGTGTGAACGGTCTAGCACAGGTATCTTCTCTTAACCAGAAAGCACCACGAATACAAGTTCGAATTTCGGACGGACAAGCAAAGGTAACCAAGGCACGCTCCTACTGTCCCCACAAGGAGGTGCTCGCAAACAAACGCAAATCTTCCCATCCTTCTAATACGCCATCGCAATGCCGAAAAACAAAAAGCAAAAATAAAACCCGCCTTAGTCTAAAAGGAAACGGCAGTAAAGGATAGGACCCGGTATGTGTCCATGTACACATCATGTAATCAAACACGAAGAGGGGATTACTCGCTCCTTATCCTGTATGAACTCCGCCGCTGCAAGACTCGAAAATTGAAAATTGAAACCGTAAGGCCGGCAAGCAATGCACTCGAAGCCTTGACAAATCTCTTAAAGTGACAAGGTTCTCCCACACTCCGCCCGGACTTGCAGAACACTAGAAGGAAGTTGCCAGCTTCTCGGATTTTAGCTACTGTCCATGCTAAAGACTCCTGACCCTGCATCATCCAATTCAAGACTTCCAGCTTTACTTGAATTGAGCTGCAAGTCAGGAAGCAGATTAAAGGTGTCCGTCGATGGCGACTTTTTCATCGATGGCATCGTCTGCTTCAAGTATGTAGGCGAGTCGTCGCTAATGATATTCTCCTTTTCCTCTTCATCAACTGCATCAACATGGCTGAGACTGACCGTGGGGATCTTATTGCTTGTGTGTTCCTCGACTGGGTCACCCAGCTCAACCTTCGGAGTAGTATTGCTCAATACATGCTCCAAAATCCCTCTGTCGCTCATTGCTGTTGTTGGTCTCAAGTACTCCTCATATAATTGTTCCTCCTCGTCTGAATCGCCATCTTCAGAAACTCCACGGGCAAGTCTCCGGTTTCGTCTCAAGAAAGCTTGCAATCTTCGAACCTGCATTTCCCATCTCTCTTCCATTACTCGTACTGCCTCGTCCACATCTTGAGATGTGACATCTGGCTTTGACGTCTTTGCCACACGAAAGTTATTCAGAGTTCGTCGAACCGATGTCTGTATACCATGGCCGCCACGACTTCCATTAGCAGTACTGCTTCTCGCATCTCGAGCCGTGATACTCATTCGCCTAATAGCCAATTGTCTGTCGCTCTCCATCGATGGCAGCTCCTGGACTGTGTGATTTGAAGCTAGTGCATTGACCAGAGTGGTGAAGCCTTGAAGACTAATCTCATTGTGTTCACAATAAATGTGTGTAAGGCCCTGATTTTCTTCCAGAACTGACGCAAGGGTATTCGCACCGGCCAATCCAAGATTTTGGTGTTCAATTCGAAGAATCCTAAGGGTCTTATTTTTCTTCAATCCCGTCAAGGCGTCGTTCAGACCAATACCAAACCGTGTAACCTCAAGGTGTGATTGTTCTCCTGAAATGTCCAAGTCTTCGAGAGTATTGTTCTCCGCAAATAACTGTTTTAGTGCTTCACACGTTTCTGGCCCCGCGTCAAGTGGAAGAGATGCCTTGGAAACATCTAATGCCTGGATGGTTGTATTTGTGCGTAATGCCTCCACCAGCTGGCGAAAGTGGTCCTCTTTAGAAAATTCGATCATGCGCATGACCAAGTGAGTAGGTGTTCGATTGTCTTCGATTGCTTGCACAACCTCAGCTATATCTTTCTCAATCCTGTTTGTGCTAACTTTGAGCTGCATTGGTCGACCTATGCCGACTTTGCGCGATGAGGCAACCATCAAGCTGGCCACATCAGCTCCGCTGAGACTACATTGTTCTAACTGAAGAGTTTCGAGTTCATCTGATGCTTCGCTCGCCAGATACGCTCGAATTCCATTTAAGGTGTTCTTATTGGTCTAAGACAAGTTAGCAAGCGTGAACTTATGACCATTTCCTCGATACATACAGGAATGCCATTCAAGAGAAGCTCTTTCAGTCGCCATTCTCTTAGAATCTCTGGAGCAAGCAAGGGTTGCTGACTGAGCATTGACCTCGGTGTTCTAGACAAATCTAGCTTACGGATACGAGAAAATCTTTTGATAGTGTCTGCAAACTCCACGACATTAATGCGTCCAGGATTATCAGAAAGATCCAAATACTGGAGCGTAGCACATTGGCGGGCGACGGTGTTGACCAAGGTCTGGAGTAGACGATCGTTGAGTCCACATCTCGAACATTCAATGCCTCGTATCTGAGATCTTGGAGCCCCCAAGCAAGGAACTAGATGTAGTCAGTAAAAGCAGGATAAAATGTGCAGTCTGCATACCAATGAATTCGAAGTCGGTTTCTCCAAGCTCAATGCCACTCAGGACGATCCAGTCAACATTTGTCAACTCTGCACGGCAAATTGGTAACAATGCCGCAACAATCTCACATCCTGGATCCTTTTGTGCTTGCCCCTCTGTCTCTGGTTCAACATCGAAGTTGTCTCTGGGTCGTCGTCTTGGAAGTGTGTTGGTGAAATCCAGCTTCTTGAGGCGCCTCGATTTCAGCCCCAGCGCCTGAACCTCTTGATAAAGCAGAGATTGTCTAGCTGGATGAGTAATGTGATAGTACTTTTCGATTGGAATACCTGACATGTATTAGCTAATTTCATTTGCTTCCTATATAACCACTCACCAGACCGACTAGTCCAGGCCATTGTGCCCAACTCGTGCTTGTCAGTTACCCTGTGCAATGAGTGCAGGTTGACATCTCTGAAAGAAATGGAGTGAAAATGCTCATTGTAGCGGAGAGCTCTCATGATGGCGAGGAGTTCCAGGGTCGAATAGGTTGCAGTATTTGCGGGAGGATGTAGTTTCCACTCTGGTCCTTCCTCGAGTTGGCTGTCTATAGAATAGACAACATTTACTGGATTGACCTTGAAAGAGATTAGCTCGATATCGAGATTTCCAGATTTCACTGGCTTACATTATATGCCAGGCAGAATGCAACAAGGGTGCGCTCAAAATGACCAATTGGGTCTGGTTCTTCCATGTCAAAATGTTCGATCGAATCTAGAATGTTTTCGGGGCCGCCAAACATGAAGGTTGTGTCAATCCACTGCGGCTTGACGTAATAGGACGCTCTGAAGATAAAAGCTGCAATTTCAGGATTCGCTGCAGCTGCTAGCTCAAGGACTTTTACCGGATGCATTGGCGCTCTGAAGGAAAGATCAAAACGATCATCAGTATACTGGACATTCATCGCTACCAACTCAACGATCCCATAACTTTCTCTCTTGGTCTTTGGACTCATCAAGCGTGAAGGTGCGCTGAAGTCAGGAACTGGGATCAAATGGACTTTGTTAATTCCAATCGCCATGTAATATACCGAGCTTGCAAGCTTTGTCAGATCATCAGACGAATTCTTCCCGCCTTTTGGAGCTGCAAATCTCCTGACTACGCGAAAAACCTTGAAGTTATACGGATCATAGTCTGTCAGATGCTCAAGGATGCCAATCACATAGTCGATGACTCGTTGCGGATAGGGTAGCAGCATTATCAATTTTGCTTTCTGGGCAGCTGCTCGGATTGACGTGTGCCAAAGATCAGCGTCTTTGGGATCGTGGAGCATCAATTGAACAGCGCCTACGCCGTGATATTCCTCGTCTAGGTAAACGACTTCGGTGGTGAAGAATGGCCGACCATCTTCCAGCTTGTACGCCGTCACAATCTGGTTCAATGGGATTCGATTTTCTCTTGTGCTTCCAGAATCGCGCGAATTGTTCGACTGGACTTCTTGCAGCGATCCTATCGAAGTAGTCGACGGGTGTCGCGTGGAAGCTGACCGTCCATACGCAGGTGGTATCGTTGGAAATACATCATGCGCTCTCGCCTGAGTTTTGAACCGGATCAAATTGGTGTCAGTCAAGACCAAGTACTCCTTCTTTTTCTTGAACATCCCGGTACTAGTCTGTACCTCGCCATGGTGTAGCACGGTTCTGCCCATAGATCGGCCTTGTTCCAGAGGTGGTGTACTGCCTTCATCTAATGGCGATTCTGGCGTCGTAGCCAGGTTGTCGGTATCTTCATCGTTATATGTTCCCGATCTCTTGCCCAAAGATCCAAAGATCGAAGATGGTCTCGACTTCTGAAGCGTTCGTGGTCGTGGTTTGGGCGAACTTGCTCTCTCGATCGGACTCAGCTTTCCATCCTGCGGCGAATCGAAGGTTGGAGGAGGCCCAAGACCAAACATCGACGCCCGCTTGGCAAGCTTCTTCTTCTTTTCTTTTTCCCATTCGGACACCACCTGCTGCTTCTCTCCATGTTCACAAGATACTGCCTCCTCTGGACTCTCTGGTCGAGTTTTCTGAGGGTTGGGAGTCGGGGCTCGAGGAGTAGATGTGTTGGAGCTGGTATTGATCTGCGTGAGGCCTACGAGCCCAGCTCTGGACAAGAAATTAATGCTCTTCCGCCTCGCACTGCTACCTTTCTTCTCTCCTGGCGCCATCGTATGCTCGAGTGGTTGTCTCCGAGTCCGAGTCCGGCTACGTCGCAGTCGTGTTAGGGGTGGAGATACTCAGAACGACATCTGCGATGCCGTGCTGCTGGGTCGTTTGCTGGTCGTCGGGGATCTTGCAGGCGTGTCTGACAGCCACCCAAGAAGCTGAGCGTGCGTTGGAAGGAGATTTCGAGGTCGTGGACGCTGCAGAGCACCGTCACGACGAATATTTCAAATCGATATAGTGTTGACGCGGCCGGTCGGTCACTGACCAGCTAAGGTCAATTGTTGTCCGGGAACGATGGGAAGGCACGACTAATGGGCTCGATTACAGAAGAGGGAGGAGGAGTATGAATGAAAAGTGCAGAGGAAGCCGTCGCAAGTCGTTGAACAGTCGTCCCGCATCATTGGTTGTCAGGTATAGCAGCTGGGTTAATGTCGTCAAAGCTAGCGGGATGGGCAACAAGGTTTACACAATCTCGGGAGATGCCAGAACCCAGTCGTACCAGTGCCGTGAAATCAGGAGCGGAGACAAACGAAGATGAACAATGAAAACAATAAGACCAGCTCAAGAAGGATTGCACGATCGGCCAGAGTTTGGGCCTAGGGCTGTCTTGGGGGAAATGCATGTTTTTTAGCTTTGCTCCAAACCTCGTACGGGATGAATCAAGCTGGTGGCGCATGGCCGACCACAGGCCCTGTCCTTCGGTGGTGATTGGCTGTCGAGGTGTCCCTTATCCTGCACAGGCCAGAGAATGGACGGCTGTTCCAAACATAACAACGCCTGGAGATACGGGTCCCGTTGTCGCATCCGGCAGGGAAAATCATTGTATGGACGGACTGAGGATCCGGCTGCAGTGCTGGCAGCCACTACATCAGTATACACGCGTTCTCCGGCGCCAGTGTATGCGGACGCCTTGGAGACCAGCCTCTTCGGAGGGACCTCTCAGCCTCGTCCTTGCAAGGCGTCCTACCCAAGCCTCCTCCGTACGTGGGCGGCATAAACATTCGGGATAATAAACATCGAAGATCCCTGGCCCCCGTCGGCAAGCTACTTTTCATACATCGGTTGATATATGCATGGCATGGCAATCGTTTCAGATCGTCGGGTGTTCGCTGTGGCATACATCAGCCGATGGCTAGCAGAGCGAGGTCTCAGCTTGTGAAACTCACTCAATCATTCACTTGCGAGCGGTCGTGCTGACTGGTAAACGTCCATCACCACAGCAGCATCACGATGGGCATGCGAGCACGGTATTGATGAGTTGGGGCTTCGCAGCGTCTTTGCATTGTTAATAATCTCTTATGAGTTTCAAAGCACGTCCTCAAACTCAACAGTGCCTTTCACAGCTATTCCGCCGTCTCTGTTCTCGATCCAGACGCTCGCTTCGTTTTGTCTCCTCGAGCGCCGAAAACATATCTTCATCTCTTCCTCTACGTACAGTGGTGCAAGATTCTTATATTCAAATTTCTTGACCTTGATTTGATGGGAACTGCTGTCTGAATGAGCACTTGATTTCTCTCTCAATTGCGACCTCACTACTGAGAGCATCAATACAAGAGTCAATGGCCCGTGAACCAGAAGGTTTCGGTGTCCTTCTACTCCACGAGCATATTCCCGGTCTAGGTGGATGGCGTGAGCGTTGAAAGTAAGCGCGGAGAACCGGAAGAGCAAAGTACGATCTGGGGTCATAGAGACACTAAAGTCGGGCTCGTGAGGTGCTAGGAGGCGTCAGTAATTAGACGGTAGGGCAGCCCGCATCATGAAACACTTTTTCGGGCGATCCGCAATGTAAGAATCTGGGATATGATGGAAAGAGGGGCGGATATAGGGTAATCCCTTGCTTCACAGACCCGTTGTGCTAGCTCGAACTTTCGACTGCTCAATCATAATACAGCGTGGTGCAATAGGCTCGGAGCGATATGGACACCCTCGGCTTTTCGTTCCCATAATGTTGAAGGAATCCAAAGTGTAACAAACCTTTCACAATCCTTCCAATCCTACTCGTGTCCAGTCTCGCTTCCTCGGCTGATTTTGCTCTCATGAACACCAGATTCCTGATCTCGGAGATAAAGGGCTGTGAAGAGACACGTCCGACCAAGTCAGGTCTCTTGTTTGAGGTATGCTCACGGCCAGCTGGTGCAACATCTCTCTGTATCTCAACAAAGACCTTCTCTTCGCCTGAAACACCCTTCACTCTAACATCAGTCACGCGTTCTACACATGACAATGTCTGGGGACGCTCATCGAAGGTCCACTTGCTGAACTCCGTATTATTGTATGTAACAGAACCCCCTGCCCACATACGTCTTACAAAGGGAACTCCAGGCGACTGTAGATTGTCCGTCCCGTCTGGCAGGAGTTGGTCATTAAGTATTTGTGGAGGGAAATGAACGAGGTGATGGCCCAATGGTAAAGTGATGCGGTTCCTGAGATAGGGCAGCTCAGTGAGACATTCTTCTCCTGACGGGGAGCTCGCCGGCTGACACGACTTTGGTAGAAATGATGAGAGGGAGAGATTCAAGAGGTGTGATGGGATTTTTGACATGTCATCGTAGATGATATTCGGAGGCCGTGATGTGAGATCCTCACGAAGAGCAGCTTCGAGCTCGGAGATAGAGGACCAAGTGTGTATTGACTTCCGTGTCTGGACATGATGTCGAGCCGTCCTAGGGGCTGCCGTGAATGCTGTCCTCCAGAGATTGAATGAGGACATCTCAGATACAATCAGCCATCTAAGCTGCCAAAGTAGACTTCTCAACGCAAAGGAAACTGAAAGACAAGAAAAGGTTTGAAGGCTGTTCAAAGAGTACGGGACAATGAAGATGAGCAAAGCACCACAAGGAATGCGCAGATAATTTTCTTATCGACACGTGATTGCAGATAAGAGCTCTCACCCAGGTGTGTTCGGATTAAGTTCTCTCCCCTCCTTGATACTCCAACGACAGGCAATTCTGAAGCTGGTCCATAAAGAAAGGTGGCTCTGATTCCCTTCGTTGGGCAGCACAAGCCCGACACGGGGGACATCTGATCAAGATGGGTTTCTCATAACGTACTCAAATGCTAAGAAAGCGTTCCAGCCCTGACTCGTGGCCGCGAAATTCTGCTCCCTCAATCACGCATGGTGGGGTTCCTGTCCCGTACCGACGGTCGGCAGTAGTCATTCAGGAAAACTATTCAAGCATTGGACCCTTCCCCTCCGATATGACCTCAAACCACGAGCCTTCCAGCGTCAACCACTTCACCGCCGACTGAGTGACGGGACTTCTGCGGGGCAGAGGGTATGGCATAGGACGAGACAAAGAGCGCATCTGGGCATTTCACTAATTCTTTGATCACCGTCTACTTCCTACCAAATAACACTTTGCTCGCATCCCACTACCGCCCCAGTTTTTGCCTGTCCTGCCCATGGAGAAGCACACTACTACCATGGCTGCTACCAGTACATCAGACGGAGTGCCTGTTGTCGCCTATCTTGGCCCTCAATCTTCATATACCCATCAGGTACCCACTCTTTTTCATTATGAGATTCCTCCATGGGCGACAGGGCTGACATCGCATGAAATGGCTCAGGCTGCCCTGAACTACTTCGAGCAGAGCGAGTACAACTACAAGCCAGTGCGGTCAATTGAAGGTAGATCCATAAGGCGCAATTCGATTAGACTAGACTACGCGGCCAGATACTTATACATTCTCTAGCTATCTTTGAAGCCGTCCAATCCGGCGAAGCAACACGCGGTGTTGTTCCCTTCGAGAACTCGACCAACGGAGCTGTCATCTTCACCCTCGAGCTTCTGGCCGATCGACATGCGTGGTTCAAGGACGTGTCGGTCTGCGGAGAGGCATACCTCGACGTGCACCACTACCTTCTAGGACGCACAGCACCAGCGTCAGCGACTGACTCTCCGCTTATATCCGGCACATCAACGCCCACGCCCACAACTCCAGCGCCATTAAACCCACGCACGAAGCCATTGGCGAGTCTCCGCCATGTCAAGCGCATCTACACACATCCGCAAGCATTCGGTCAATGCGAGGCTTTCCTAGGCACATACCTGAAGGGCGTGGAAAGGTTCGAGGTGGATTCCACAAGCCGCGCTGCAGAGATGGTTGCCGAAGACACAACCAGATCAAGTGTAGCTATTGCCAGCAGTCTCGCCGCCGAGATCCACGGGCTCGACATCCTAGGCGAGAGCATTGAGGACCGCGCAGATAATACCACACGCTTCTTCGTGATCCGCAAAGATGTGGAGACAGACGATGATGCCATCCACGCCGCTGCGACTGCAGAAGGCCCAACGAAGTCGCTAGTATCGTTCACGATCGATCACCGCGAGCCAGGCACACTGGCGAGTGCCCTGCACTGTTTCAAGCGCTATAATCTCAACCTGACGAGCCTGAACAGCCGGCCTTCGAAACTGCGGCCGTTCCACTACATCTTCTTCGTCGAGTTTTGGGGTAGTCGCTGGAAGGATCCGTATAAGGAGGTGGATCGTGTGCTGGAAGATTTGAAGGGGCACACACAAAGCTTGAGGTGGCTTGGAAGTTGGGAGGACCAACTGAGGATGAAGGAGATGTAAGCGGAAGGGTGGGATAGAAAATAAGAAAGCAAACAAGATGATGATGGATGCATGATTGAATGTGAGATGTATTGGACAGGAATCATGCTTGCTCAGATAGAAGACGACTTCTTGAGAAACTTCAAGTGAACCTACATGTCACCAAATAAGATGAAAGCCACCAAATAAGAAAAGCCACTTGAAAAGAGGACAAGAAAACACGCTTTGTATCGGTTTTTCTGTGCAATCTTGTTTGATTTACTTCAACCGCCATTATAATGTTCATTGTAGAACGTAATGCCCATTCATCCCAATGTGGGGTATCTCCTCTAATCCTAGTCGTAACAAAGTGATATATCGCAACCCCGTCTACAGAAAAAGGGTAGACTCAAGCAACCCAGAAACTCCACAGAAAACACAAGGGCCACATCTGCCCTAAAAGGTGGTATAAATACTCCTAGTCCATGCCGTATGTCCAGTGCCAATACTCAATCCATATCCAGGGACGAAACAAAGCACCTGTCATATCTGACTTGCAAATCAAAAACCGTAAAAAGAACCTGGATGTCAAGATCGCTTTTGGCCCATCTCGACATCCCCCTCAAAAACATCCCAGTCATCCCAATCCCCTTGGCCGCCCAACCGCCTCCCGAGCCAAATTCCAAGAGTGGTGAAGAAGCTCGCAATTAAGAACCAACCTTCAAACCAACGATCCACAAAACCAGGTTCGAGAGGACTACCAAGCGCCTCGGATACAACGCTACCGACCTCGGCAGGTAGATTGCTACGCAAAAGAAGTGCGCTGCTGATGACGTATGTCGCAGAAATCTGGGCGATGATGAGAGGTAGATTGGCTTGAGTTTGGTATAGGAGATTGGGAGTGTATTTGGTGAATATGTGGAAGGTTTGTAGGACGCTGTTGAAGGAGGCAAGTAAGATAAAGCCTGATAGGCCAAACGATATTTGGCGGGAGAGGGCCAGTTGGTCCAGTTTGGCCGGGTCGACATGCTTGGCCAAGATAGATAGGATGCGGTTTATAGGGTCTGTGGCAGAGGCGGATAGGTTAGATGGTGAGGGGAAGAGAACACGTCGGCCCATTGTGAGCGTCATGGTTAGTATGCGATATATGCAGTAGATTGCAAAGCCGTAGGAGGCAGGTGTGAAGACGAACTTCCCCAGAGGCGATGAAGCTCTTCGTATCGACATATGTCTTGTTTGCAAGATACTCAGCGAGGACGAAAGGCTGTTGGCCATGTTCAACAGTCCAGAGATTTCCAGCTCTAGGGCCTTGACTTCCTGGCCATCTGTGCTACCTCGAAATGTGCCCATTACTTTTGTCATGAACCCGTCCGCAGGAGCATCATTCATCTTGCGTCTCAATGCACGCAGGCGGCTCCTCTTCGCAGCAAGCATATCGTTTGTGGCGTCGAGACCTGCTTGTTTCCTGGCAATATCAGACTCTGTGACTGGCCTCGTTTTGGCTCCAAATGTTTGCCAGGGTGCAGACACTGCAGCAAAGCCAGACAGGAGGGCCATCAACGAGATACCGATGATTCCAACACGCTCTAAACAGGCTTCGCTGAGGTCTTTCCCGGTTTCCGACGCCATCGAGTGGATATAAGTTCCAGGCAGTCCCTTTCCTAGCCACCAAAAGGCGCTACACCATACCATCATGCCCAGAATCTGTAGAAGCCATGGTATCTTCGGAATCGATCCATCCCTCGTCCTCCGAAATGACCAACCTGCGCTCGCGATGATCGACTGCAACTCCAACCATGGAATTATGATGATCAAAAAGAACAGCAGCGTAGGTACTGTGATCTTAAGAGCGACTGCTCTAGCAGAAGGGTTCAATGAGTTCGAGATCTCGCATAGTATGAGCTCTGCCAATACAGCTGCAAGAGCAATAGTTGTTGAGAAGGAGATCGCGATGACTTTCGACCTGCTTAGTTTCCCATGCTCCGTATGCGACTGGCGCAAACTTGGCGGTGCTCCACTGGGAAGGTAATGCTCTTGGTCGTCTTTGGAGTGCTGGAATTCCGACAGCAGAGGGAACAGTTTGTGTATGACGAGGAAGCTGATGATCGAGAAAGTGATCAGGAATGGCAGCGAGGAGAAGGCGAGAGTTGTGAAGGACTCGGAACTCAGTGCGCGCGAGTGGGAGGAGTGACTCGGGGGACCACAAAGGTTCTCCTCCCCACATTTGTCTGTCGCCGATGGGAGCATTTGACACTATCGTCGGAACCAGTTCAAGATTGAGTTCCTACACCATGTCGTGAGGGTGAGTGCGATTCTGTGATGTGTTTGTTGTGCTGGTGGTTTGAGAGGGGAGGTAGCGAAGTATTGATGTGTTCATTCACTGTTTCACCCAGCTTCGCCACGGCTTAAGATACGCTATCCATGGCAACAAATGACGGCACATGCCTAAAATAGGACATATGCCCTTGGCAACGTACTCACCCCACAAAACCAAGCGGGTTCTGCAGCCATCATACCTCCAGGTGATCATTGCTTCAATCTCAACATGTCAAGGTTTCACATTTCTGACAATGGATTCAGTTTTGGAGAGCCGTCGTAATCCTAACAAGAAAAAACATGTTTCATGGCAAAATAAGGTTCAATTCAGGATTCGCTAGCAGTACCGTGGAATTCACCAAGCACACCAGAGAGATCTGCGAAAAGTCAAAACGCGTAGCTAGAGCCACCAGATGGCAGATGCCTGACTATGAGGGTATCGATACAAATTCAAGAAAACTCGCATTAAGGTACGGCGCTGGATCAACAGCCTTATCATCCAAGGCGAACCATGCTGCTAATTCTGCAGAGATGCACGCAGTAAAGAACACAGATGGATCAGCTCGATGGCATGAAACACTCTCCACGCCGGAGTTCGGACATTGTTAGCATCTTAAGCTCCGATCGCTTGGATGGAAGATGTACCAAACTTAATACCGTTGGACTCATGCCCTGTTTGTGATCCATCTTCGGAACCATCAAGCTTAAGCAGTTCAAAGCGGTTGTTTAGAGTCGTTGCTTTCTTTCTGGCAGGCGGGCTTGCCTTGCGCGAAGCGTGTTCTGGTTGCGCCAAGGGAGCCGCACAGTCGTCGTTGTCCCACTCAATCCGAAGACCTTTGTAAACACTATAGGCGTCAGTAATAGCGAGACAAAAAATCATATATGAATACTTACGCTCTGCTCATCATACAAGTGCGGGCAAACATAGCGTTGTGTACGGAATTGGTGGAGATTTGCATGTCCTGACCAATGAAAGTTACTTTGATAACAACAAGATTGTGGATATGCTCGAGATCATCTCTGATCATCTTCTCGGTGTGCCTAGGATTGCTATTGCGAATGACAAGATTTCTAGTAGCTCCAATAGAGACTTTGTGGGCGATGTGACCTGGCAAAATGAATTGACGATCACTCCAACGAACTTCAACCTGTGGAAGTTAGCGTGTAGCTTGGCCTCGCCGGAGTCTTACGTACTCTTTTGCCACGGACATACAGATCATGGCGTTTGACATAGTGAAAAAACCTCTGAGCATCAGTTGCGTTGAGGAAAGAGATATTCGCAATTCGGTCTTGTGCCCGAAGGTAGATTTCCAGCAGCATACCTCCACGAACGGCATCGGCTATATCACTATGCGTAACGCCTTCTGGCAATTTTGAAATTTGGATGGTTCGCTGGCAGAACTTTTCAAGCGTTGGTCGTGCATAGATTCTCGCATTGTCCTGACCGCTATCTTCTTCGAAGTACCCATTATCGATGCCATTCTCGTCGAAGGTATAGTCTTCCTCATGAGAATGTCTGCGGGAACCGTAGCCACTAGTCTGCCCCTCGTGCACAACGTCATTGCAGCCACCTCTTGGTGTGGACAAATAGTTGAGATCATACTTGGTATCACTTCGACCTGGTGTGTGCGCCATGAAGGATGGTTGAGTTCTGAAAGCGTCTCCATCAGAAGTAGGATTATCGTTAGTGGCGGTACCGTGGTGACTAGTATTATTCTGGGCCTCATTGTCATCCTTGATGAGGAGCTGTAGAGGTAAATGATTCAGCAATAATCACAGAGACCCGGATTTTTGATAGGATACAAACCGCTAGCATGTCCTCGGTAATACCACCTCGATAAAGGTTACGGCGGAGGTTTTCTGTATTGGAGATTAGCTATACTGTCTTCCGGAACAGAAGAAATGCCCTGAAGTGAATGGGGGCCTTACCATATTGACGTGCAACGGTCAGCTGGGAAGCTGGTAAGTAGAAGCTCGAGATACAAGGTGCGAGATTCAAGGTCACTCACAAGGCCATCATGGTCAAGTTTTGGAATGTTGACAGTTAACAAATCAACCGGAGTAGTGAAGTCAACTCCAGAAATATGCTGCACCCGTCAGTAGAGTATTGCAGGGCTTCAGGTCTTCGAATGTCACATACAAATTGAGCTCTGGCGAGAAAGACGAAGGTTAGCTATGAAACGAAGCCAACAACACAGCACGTCTTGGCTCTTGGGGCCAGCTTGGGCAAGCTTACCTGCGAAGCAGTGTCTCGAAGTAAGTCTTCTCAATGGTGACAGTGCCGCAAGACATGGTGACATAACAAGGGGGTGCCAGCATCCAAGGCCCAGCACGTTGGCGGTGTCGAAATTTTGGAAGGTTGGCAAGTTTGAGATACCTTAACCTCTAGTAGTGGTAGCTTGATAAGGCACTTGCGCATGCACCCTGGCAGGTGCGGGAGCCCCTCGCTTATAATCTGGAATCGCGTGGGGAAAGATGGCGGGATAGGAAGAGGGCATTGTGCACTCTGACCCAGTATCATTGTACCATTCTTCTCCTCGATATCACTAATCTAGAACCCCGATAACCGGTTTATGATAGATCCTCAGATATTTTTGGCCTTCTTGCCCCGGGGCTGAACCCGAACCCCTGAAAACTGCCTTGCTCATACTTGTTCCGAGTACGACGCGGGGTTCATTATGCCTCCGAGAAGCTCAAGCACTGAGCACCTTGATTTATGTGTCTAGAAGTTCTGGCACTTTACCTCATCTCAACTTGGGACGGCGTTGAAAGGGAGCACTTGATGCAATCAAAAGTTCCTCGGTGGCTAGGATAGCTTGTGACTGAATGATTTGACATCTCGAAGAATGACGTCTCCCTCCGGCTCAAAAGCACACTACGGTAGGTACAACGGGTAAGGTAACGAATAACATATATCTTAGCTTCTTCTAGCTCACGTCTATTTCAGAAATGGTTAGATCGAGGCTCGATAACAGAAGCGATCATCTGAAAGCGGACAATACATTGGGGGGAGGAAGACTATCGAATATCTCGTACGCTGATTGCAGACGGTGGAAATCGAGAAGCAGACATAAGCACGATTCTTTGTTCTGGGTTTGTTAAAAAGTCACGCTGTTCATGTCGCTTATATCTTGCACGTAATGTTTCTGGACTGCATCAACGTATATTATTATGCTTAAGGTGCAGATATGCATCCCATCAACTGTTTCCTGTTGTGTCATGTGACACGTGAAATCATACTGCGGAGATAGCGATAGGCGCGCCTCATTTAGAACTAGAGTCGACGATCTCCATCCAGGATCACCAACGCTTATATTAGCCCTGCGGTTTGGTCACACTCGACTCGTCGTGCGGCGCAGACATGAGTTGACCCCGACGGAAGGCCACTTTGTTCCATCAACCCAGACATCACATTAACTCCAATGGAGGCCAATCTTATACGCGACTACAATTTGTTACGTCAGGCCACATCCAACTTGTATGTGCTCCACTATAGTATAACACTGATATGTGGATTAGATGGCTTCAGCGGCGGCCGTTGGAAATAAAGTGTGCCTGTTTAATGCTGATAAGTCCTTTATAACCGTTAGCTCTTCTATTGAAGGGCCGGGTAACCAAAAATCCCATTCCATTGGAAACATCTAGTCTCAAGTTCCGAAAGCGAACGTTTTCAAATATCTGTTCCTTTGCAGAAGTCAAAAGGCACCGCAGCCGAGTCTCTTGTTTCGCTTGTAGGGCCAGGAACCGGCAATAACTGCCATCGACCTACGGTATTATCTTCGTTGGTGCTAAGCCTGTAAAAGCCTTTCGACCACGCTTGCGTCCATCCAGTTACACTTATATTCTATTTGTCAAACATGCTCCCTCTAATTACCCTCGAAGAGGACTATATCTTACCTAGAGTCACCGAGGCTAGTTCGGAAGCACGGCGCCTCTACGCAAATTTCCTCCGTATATCCTCTCGAAGTTGGAGTGCCTTGACGATGAGCGTATTCAAGATCTTGATAAAGGAAACGTCGCTCTCCAAGTCATTTCTCATGTGGAATGTTCTCCCTAGCTCCTCTAGCTTGCCTGCTGAAGACAACTTCCATTGAGCATGTGCTATACAGCGTGGATTATCCATTCTTAGCCAACGAGAAGGGTTTAAAATTCTTCGAGGAGATTGAGAAGAGTGGCTTGATTATGGGGAAGCACCTGGAAATGTTTGCGTTTAGAAATGCGGAGAGTCTGCTGGGCGTCAAAGCGAGAAGCTCGTGACTGTCTGAGGTTTCGAGCTCCCGTTGAGAATATGCCCATAAGGCTTTTCCTCATCATGAATCTCCACTCCCATAATGCACATCTAAATTATGATGAAAATCGAGCTTACTCCGTTAACATTGAATTTTCGTCTCGTCGAACGATCTTCGCTCTCGCCAATCTAAGGTCTCTCGAGACTTCACACCTCCTGCCAAACAAATAAAGGCCATTATGCAGGTAAAGATGAAGGTTAGTGGTGCTTGTGTTTTATATCCAAGCTAATTGAAGAATTTCCAGAGATGCCGAGCAAAGTAATCTTGCAGGCCCACTATATGCAGAGTTTTCCTCCTTTTCCACGAGGCTTTCCCCTTGTCGGGGACTTTCGCCTAAAATAAATTGTCCTCTTGGCCTTAAATCTGTAACCCGACTGCCGGGACTTGATTTTTATGCCTTTTAAAGCTTCAAAATTCAATCTGTGTCTTGATGCTGATCCTTCACACCTCAAATCTAGTTTGATCCCTGGCATGATAGTTGGCTCAGTATCTTGCCCTAATCACTACCTTCCAGCCAGAACGAGCTCTGAGTCTCTTCCCTCTCCCACTCCCAACCTCTGTCTGGCGATTTGTTTCCAGCCGTTGTCATTTCTCCAAACTGTGGGCCTATTTAGATTGAACATTGCGTGGCGCTTATAACCTTATCGAGAATAGGACTGGGAATAAACTTCGCCAGATGAAGGAGCACCGACCGCTATGGTATTTCCTCGGTATATAGAAAGCTTACTATATTGGGTCTCAATATAGACAGTCTTGCGCAGTAAGTACTGCGCATCATAGGTAGTAGACTAACTACAAATCAATGCTGCCGTTGCGTCCACCCCGTTTATAAGCCACAATAGTGCAACTTCCTCCGTAGGTGTCTTGGATGTCTGCCATGGACTGATCAAGAAGCATGTGTGCCAAGCACGTTTTATGGCTTGCGTCGTCGTCGGCTAGGGCAACCGGCGAGTAGCCGACGATCACTTTAATCTAATCAATGTTTCGAGCACAATAGTTGTAATAATGACTCTGCTCATACACAAAGAGGGTCCTTCATACTAGATTATAGTCATGCGAAATCCACAAGATTTAATCGCCTATTTAGATTTTTGTGTTCTTGCAAAATAAATGTGTATAGCTTCAGCCTACTTAGGCGGTCGCAATGTGATGGTGATGTGTTTTGTCTTTCATATTTTCTGACTTGATTGGATCTAGTCTGGCTGCAATGGATCACGACAAACACGGTAATCGAGCCAGCTAACAGTGACGACTCGACCCTGCAGAGGCTTGGAAAAAACTAACAATAGACCCTGTCGGAGAGGCTCAACTCGAATAAAGTACGCACTGCCGGGAACATGCCCTCGGCCGGCGCCCATCTTCAAGGCAGGACCCTCTAGTTTATCTGACGAACAGGACTGACAGTGGCAATGACAGTGATCTTTAGCGTCATGACCAGAAATGGCATTGTTGTTTTCATTTTAAGGAGAATATTTTTCCTTTACAACCAACTCATCTACACGCTATCCTTATCAGCTTGCCCTTCACTTTAGTAGATGTGCTACAGTACTTGCTTTTGAAATCGCCATCCAAGAGGCCCTGTTTAGCTTCCAAAGCCCTGCATTTTCTTTCATTCGGCTTTTGTACCCTGTCTTCGGCCCTCCTAACCAGCAATGCTCACTCTTTCACTCCTCGGACTCGCGGCTTTCGCGAGCGCATCGCCTCTACTTACTCGCAATAACACCCTAGCTCCCGGTCATTACCTCGCAGAGAATATCACAAGTCAAACATTCTTTAACAACAGCTGTACCGCAGATACCGTTACGATCCGCAAAGAATGGAGATCACTCACCGACGCCGAGAAGAAGGCCTTCATTTCGGCTGAGCAATGTTTAATTAGTTCTCCTGCCAAAACCAGTCTTCAGGGAGCTACAACTCGGTTTGACGATTTCCAGGCTGCACATCAGCAGGGCACAAACACCTCATATGGAGATATTATTCACTATACCGTGAGTCTCTTGGTCATTGTATAGTCTCTCGGCATGCTAACAGCCCTCCAGGGACAATTTTTGGCCTGGCACAGATGGATGGTACATGTACATGAGCTCGCGCTCATCAACGAATGCAACTACACCGGTACTATTCCATGGTGGGACGAAGCCTTAGATGCTGCATCAGGGGACTTTTTCCAGTCCGATATGTGGGAGGACCAGTACTTTGGCGGTAACGGCAGCTATGTCGATAGTGACGGAAACAACTGTGTCACGACCGGGTCATTTGCAAACCGCACTGAACACATTGGCCCACTCGAGGAGACCACCGACTACTGCTTTGCAAGAAATTTTAACCAGACGAAGGGACTCATCTGGGGTGCACGATCCCAGACCGATGCTTGTTACGAGTACTCCGACTTCACCGATTTCTACAGTTGCATGGCCTATGCACCACATATTGCAGGACACCAGGCCACAGGGGGAATCATGACTGATGTAAATTGCACCTTCGTTTCTTGACATGCGCTAGAATGTGACTAACATTATTGCAGGTCGATAGCTCCCCTGGAGATCCAGTATTCTATCTACATCATAACTACCTTGATCGTTTGTACTGGCAATGGCAGCAAATCAACCCGACCGAGAGACTGCACCTTGTCGGCGGCAACACAACCGTTACGGAGCCGCCCTCGGGATGGGAGACCATGACCCTCGAATATGAGATGAGCATGTTTGGCATTGCAGATAATGTCACCATTGCTACTGTGAGCAATATACAAGGAGGATACTTGTGCTACGAGTTTGAATACTAAGTCGGGTTTGGACTACACCTCGTGGCGAGTGGAACCAAGTTTGATAGGATATTCGATTAAATGCTGTTTTTGCCTGAAGCCGCGCAATTCATTGCTTGAGAAATATACTTAATGTGACTCCTTATTTACTCGCAGCTTGCGGCATGACTTCCCCCTTTTCTGCCCAAGGTCTGTGACATCTTTAAACAAATTTCCGATCTTTGTTATTGAGCCCGTCCTTCTGATGAGGTATCTAGCATGAAATTTTAGATCTGTCTAGCTAACTGTCTTGAAATCTGACAGAATTAGATTAGGTGGATTTCCTGGTTACTTAACACATTCTTGGGTATTTTCTCCATCCTAACTTGATTTCCTAGAGTTAACGCCCTCAAAGATATGACTATATATTGCGATTTAGACTCATATGACATATTTATAATAAAGGTCCGTAAACATGTTGAATTATTAGTATTGGCTTAGTGTTACAAATTCCAAGCTTACATCAAGAAGATGAAAACTCCGTACCGTCGTCGGAGATGAAGGACTGCGAGGCTTGTGTACTAAGTGTATCAGTAGCGACTGCGGCCGCATCTTACTATCACGTGAGCAGGCCAATATCATGAAGCAAATGGACTTGCCGCTTTGACAAGTACAGCCACCACAAGTTCGTCAGCTTCCAAGATAACATCTCTGCAGGCTCAGATTATTACAGCCTGCCAATAACGCAGCTGAAGGTCGTGAGAATCCGACTTTGCGACATATATGCTCTTACCTCTTTGTGTTCGACTCCACTCGATCGTGTCAGTATGCGCCAGTTGCTCATGCGACCGACGCAGATCACCTTGGGAAACACTTCAATTGTCCAAAGCTTAAATATCCAGTGGATATGGCAAGCCTGACAGCTGCTTATTTTACAATTTATTCCACCCTTGTCCCTGTATTGAATCCGGGTCGCAATGCCGTGTTGTGATCTTCAAATGCCCTGTCATCCCTAGACCATTGGTCGAAGGGGCGTCAAAGACCGTCATGACACTTTCGTCCAGTTTCGACTGCATCCGAAACATCATTTATGTCATCAGGTCGGCCCAGTGGCTTTCATAATCCACGACGTTCTGTGTTCGCCAGGTGTTACGGATTGTGGCACGACCCTCGTCACACCAAAAGCTACCGCTTGGGGCGAACATGAAAGTGTTTGCGACTTGGCGCTGTGATGAAAATGTCTGCTGCCCAGACAGTCTCACTAGTTCGCAAGCTGGTATGCGACCTCGCGCATTGAGTATGTTGGAAATAAATCGCAAGTCAAGTGAAGTCAGCTCAAGTCGACACCTCGAACATCGGCTCGACAAGACAAAAAGTCCTCGAACTCGCTGCCGTGATGTCATTTCTCTACTTCTTGATTGGAGAGCATGTACGTAACGGTATCTACCATACTGTTGATTCTATATGCTTGGGAAGATTAAACGCTGTCTTACAAACTTAAATTCAACGACAAAGTCTCCACGTGGATCCATTAAGTATGTCGCCTCCCACAACCCTATGGAGATCAGCATCTAGCTTTAATGGTACGTCAGGCTGGGCATATAAGGCTATGAGGTCTGCCAACCCAAATACGCGCGTCAAAGGGTTTATCCCATCTTCTCCGACCACTCTCAAACCGCGAGCCTCAAGGTTTCAAGTATTTAATGCCTGCTACTGGACTCGCGAGATTGGCTGCGGGTAGTGCCTAGACATGATCAAAGTTTTATTCCGAAGCAAGATCATGGCGGTCTTGGATCTTGGCTTTGATTGTGAGTGCTAACCCTGTAAGGTATGGCTCTGAAGTAGAGACAATGGAAGTCCCAAGCGGTAGTCGTTTGCTGTTTTGCCCAGACCATGTGGTATATAAGACTTGTAGTGGTTCTCTCCTCTACTTGACCACCGATACACCTAGCCGATAACACAATATTTCCGGTCAAAAATATTGGAAAATGCGTTTTTCAAATCTTGCTGCACTGAGCGGGCTGGGTCAGTAATCAATCATGAGCCATCAGCATGATCTATGAACTGATGTAGTTTTAGCAAGCTTTGCCGCTGCTCAGAATTCAAGCTCTTCCGCTCCTAATAGTGTGACTTACTGCCCTGGTAGTGGAGTCTGCTATTCAGTGAATATTCCAGCAAAGACTGCTTCAGCTGGCACCGGAGATATATTCATCCAGATGACCGGTCCTTCAACAATGTCATGGATAGGACTTGGCCAAGGGACAGCTATGAGTGGATCAAATATCTTGATGATCTATGCCAATGCTGCTGGGACAAACGTCACGCTTTCTCCACGTCTCGGTACTGGAGAACGACAACCCTCAGCCTCCACGTCACAACAAGTCACTCTGCTTGGTGGTTCCGGAATTTCAAAAGGAGTGATGACGGCAAATATCAAATGTATGTAGCGTTACTATAACAGTGGCAGCAAGTTATTAATTTGATATAGGTAGCAATTGCAACAGTTGGTCTGGTGGAAGCATGAGTTTCACCGACACCAATTCTAATTGGATTTACGCATACTTATCCGGAGCTGCCATCTCATCCGACAGTGTGAGCGCCAATCTTGGTCAACATTCACAATATGGTACCACTACTTTGAACCTGGCATCTGCAGCTGGGGGTAGCAGCAGCAACCCCTTCCTGACATCAACTGCTACTACCTCGTCAAACTCCGGAGTTGGATCTTCGACAAATTCTGCAGATGCGATTGCGACTTATCAAAAGGTTTTGATGGCTCATGCAATCATGATGCCGGTTGCATTCGTGTTGATGTACCCTATTGGAGGCATGATCATTCGTCTTCTGCACTTCGGAGGCGTTTGGAAGCTTCACGCCGGCTGGATGATCCTCACTTTGGGACTCACTATTGCAGGATTTGGTACAGGAGTATACTTGGCAGACACCAGCAAGCGCATCAGCGCATCACATGCCGTTCTTGGCATAATTGTTGTCGTCGCCTTATGTGCACAGCCCATTTCTGGATGGCTTCACCATTCTCTGTTTGTGAAGTATGGACAGAGCCCCAACAAGTTCACATTTCCTCATATGGCCTGGGGTAGGATCTGGATCTCGATTGGTATCATCAACGGTGGCTTGGGTCTCAAACTCAGTGATAACAGCGAGACAGGCAAGGTTGCCTACGCAGTTTGTGCATTTATCATGTGGACCGCATGGACTATTTCCAGCGTCATAGGGCTGAGAAAGAAGAGGGCGGCCTTCACGAAGCCTGATGTAGGCGAGGAACTTGTCCCAGTCAGACATAGAGGGGAGAAGCTACGAAGTCCATCACCAAGGACGATTGACCGTGCAGCTGGAGATCAACAGAGCAGACGCCAACATAGATAGAGTATGCAAAAGGATGGAGTAGGCGTTTTTAGTCTGGTTTGAGGTCGAGGTAATTTGGGTTATGGTGCTTTGAAGAAGTCCAAATCCATCAAGATAAGCTTCCTTGTAAATTCATGGTGTTATGGTGCCCTGTATAGATAATCGATGGAATGATATATGGTTACGTTGTATTCTCATTTAGGAGATGGAATTGTACGTGATATTAGAAATCATAAATGAAATGTATTATAACGTCGGCATTAATGACAAGGAAAATCGTCGCACTCTCACCTTCGGGGAGCTTCAAAGTATCCAGCTTGCATCTTTAGTCTACCATCAAGGACAGTACGTACCAAACAGCCAAGTTGTTCGGCGAGATTCAAGACTTAGCTCACAGAGGCATGTGCCGGCGCAGGAGGTGTGAACTTCACGTCCCTTCTGAGACCTGAACATCATCATAACGCCAGTGGAGACAAGATGATCGTACTTTATATTTCGAAACAGCCAGTGCCAGAGCAGCAAGTTTGAGTACACGTAAGCTTGGGCGTGCAAAAAGGCACGAGCAGAGGTATGGGGGAGATTAACGAGGAGGATCGGAGACGTCAACTAGACCGAAGTCAAGTCTTGGGATAATGATTCACGTAAGATGGTGTTTGATAGTTCTTGATAAGTGCGCACTTGATCAAAAGAGGACGAATGAATTATGCCCACATAGGGGTGAAATACCCCCATATATGGAGTTTCTTTCTTAAACCCAAGAGCCCGCTACTGTAACTAAGGCGAGGTATAACTTCCAGAGGAGGGAAGTCTTGCGCTAGCCGGATCGGGACGAAGCTGGAGGAAAACCACACAATCGCCAAAATTGTCGAAAACCAGACCCCTCCACCGGCGACAGCTACGCTTTACGCTACTCAACCATCACGACAAGATGAGCGGCTTTCAAAACGGCAACGCGCCGGTAAGGCAGATGGACGATGATTCTGACGTTGAGGAGGAGGCGCTGGTGGCCGACTACCAGGAGCAGGTTCAATATGAAGGCATGGAAGAATTGGAGCCAGTTTCTTCTTTGAGCATGGCTCAGCAAGCAGATGATCTTCAATCGAGACTTCTTGCTGCTGCGCAGCCTTTGGACTTCTCTGCACCTTTGGAGGTCAAGTTTGCAAGCTATGACAACTACTGCAGCTTGTTCCACTTCATCCTGAACTCTGACGGACCAGTCGATCTCGAACCACCATCTGTACGATACCCGGGACTTGATGCGCGCAAAAATTGCTGACTGTGACTAGTACTTCTGGGCCTGGGACGTTATCGATGAGTTCATTTACCAATTCAACTCATTCTGCTCTTACCGAAACCGAGTTGCACGACAAGCAAACAACGAAGAGGAGATCCAGATCCTTCGCGAGGCACCAAATACTTGGGGCTGCTACAGCGTCTTGAACGTTCTCTACTCCCTAATTCAGCGATCTCAGATCAATGAGCAACTTGCTGCCATGAAACGTGGCGAGGAGCCAGTTGCAGTGGCTGGGGATTACGGCTCCAAGGCCCTGTACAGAATGCTGGGTTACTTCTCCATTATCGGTCTATTGCGAGTACACTGCCTTTTGGGAGATTTCAGTCTCGCCCTGAAGACTCTTGATGATATCGAACTCAACAAGAAGGCTATGTTCGCACGCGTCATGGCCGCACACTCCACCACCTACTACTACGTTGGTTTCTCCTACATGATGATGCGCCGCTACGCCGATGCCATCCGCATGTTCACCCACATCCTCGTCTTCATCCAACGAACGAAGAACTTCCAAAAGAACGCTCAATATGACTCAATCTCAAAGAAGAGCGATCAAATGTACGCCTTGATCGCTATCTGCGTTGCTTTCCACCCAACCAGATTAGATGACACCATCCACACTGCTCTCCGTGAGAAATACGGAGACCAACTCCTCAAGCTCCAACGCGGAGGACCAGAGTCTCTTCCAATCTTTGAGGAGCTTTTCCGTGCTGCCTGCCCTAAGTTCATCTCTCCAACACCGCCAGACTTCGACAACCCTGAGCTCAACGTCGACCCACTCGAGCACCACCTGGCCATCTTCATGGATGAGGTCAAGACTAACATGTGGAGCCCTACTGTCAAGTCGTACCTCCGCCTATACACCACAATGGATTTGAAGAAGTTGGCTGGATTCCTCGAGGTTGAGCCAGAGAAGTTGAGAGGCTGGTTGTTGGTTAACAAGCAGCGAAGCAGACAAATTAAGTGGCAAGATACTGGAGATAGTGGATTGCTTGATGGTGAGGTCATTGCTGCCAATGACTTGGACTACGCTATGCAAGGTGTAAGTACTTCTATAATCCACGGTACCCTGCGCTCCTCTAATCATGTCTATAGGATATCATTCATGTCTCAGAAGCCAAGGTGGGCCGAAAGTTGGTTGATTGGTATCTCCGCAACCTTGCCCGAACATACTAAATACGACGACACTGTTCCATTTTTGTTCGACTGGCTTCAGGGATTCTGCATGGCACGGCGTTTTCGTGGAGGTTGAAAAGAGGATTTGGGCTTCGTGTCAACAGGGACATTGATGTTAGCCCAAGTATCAAAGTGAAATAAAGTAAATAGATATCCAGAGTTAACGATGAAATCGGTCTGTGAAGATGTGGAGTTATGAAATGGCTTGCATAAACACGTGAAATCATAACCTGTTGGCACGAGGCTGGACCACGGGGCTGAGTATTTTCTTGGCTTGAGGGCGAATATCTTTAGTCCTCCCTCTCCTTCACATCTCAGTGAACATACAGGTCCAGGTATTGCGTTCCTCACCACGTCTTCGAAATTCCAACCTGAACAAGCGACTACACGTTTGCCTTTCGGCGCCTGTCGAAAGCTCCCTTACAGCCTCTCGTTCACGACTTCCCAAACCTTAAAGCTTGGTACAGTACTTTCTTCTCCATAGCTTACACCAAAGAAAGGGAGAACAGAAATAGAGGGGTCACATAAAACGAATGGCAGTATACCCAAGTCGATAACATCCCGCACATCTGCGCGGTCAGCAACAGAACGTCGAGGCACAGCTGCGCCCCCAGCATAAAACAGTCATCATGTCCATCACACCCCCTCCCCCCCAACCACGCTCCATCTCCATCGCCGAACCCTCGCCCACTGCAGCTGCGGATCCGCGGATGGATACCATTACCGAACATGTCGAGGCAAAGCACATCTCTAGGAACCGCGCGCGATCTGTGCCGAGCTTGACCTTCTCGGTGGGGAAGGGCAAGCCTCAGGTTCGGGAGAGGGAGAAGTCTACGCCCTCCCCTTCTGCGAGCGTTCGCAGCCTGCACAGGGCAATTCATAACGTGCGCCCAAGAGAAAAATCTCCGCCGCCAGGACCGTGAGTGGATTTTTCTTATGTTGACAAGCAAACCATCAGGAGGGGCCCAGGTATTGGAGGCCAATTACTGAGGCACTCGGAAGTGAGAGACATTGTCGATATTATATCTGGATATAACTGCACACCTCTCCTGTCGCTGCTTGGAGTATGGCCACAGTCTATGACCACGCCATTTTCGTTACTACATCCTTTTAGGAATCTATGCTTACTATTACGCCAACAGGAAATTCCAGCAGCGAGTAACGTTTGATAACATTGATCAAGGAGATCCGACCAAAGACAATGCCGTCTCTTTCACACTTAATATCAAGCATGAAGGCTATGCCTACCGACGACGGTCACGGACATTTATGGTTGGTGTAGATGACAATCCGTATTCGGATATTGCTTTACAATGGATGTTAGAAGAGCTGGTAGATGATGGTGACCAGATTGTATGCCTAAGAGTCATTGATAGAGATGCTAAGATTGTCAGTGAGAAAGAGAGGGAGAAGAAACGGTATCAGGACGAAGCTCGAGCTTGTCTAGAACAGATACAGAGGAGGAATGATGATCATAGAGCGATCAATATCATCTTGGAGTATGCTGTAGGAAAGCTTGAGGGTACTTTCTTAAAGATGGTCGGTCCCCGAAGTCCCTGGCATAACACATATTGCTAACATTTTGGTTTATAGATTGAAATTTATGAACCAGCCATGCTTGTGGTTGGCACCCGCGGTCGAAGTCTGGGTGGGTTCCAGGGACTAATGGCAAATCGAAACTCCTTCTCAAAGTGGTGCCTGCAATACTCTCCGATCCCAGTAGTCGTTGTACGACCAACGGAAAAGAGATTGAAGAAGAAAATGAAGAGAGATGCAGACCCGGGTAGACAAGGCTATGCGAGTATTTTGCGAGATAGTGGAATTCATGTCCATGAGACAGAAATCACACCAAATGCACGATTGTTCGAAGCAGCAAACAACCCTGATGCTGAGGCACATGCTGTGGCGGCGGTTCTCGGCCTTCCTGCACAATTCGACCCTACGATAAAAGCGCTGGACCTGCCTGGCACTACGCCATTACGAAAAGTGCTTTCGGGCGATACTGCCATCACAGAAACATCCGAGACGACGTTCTCGCGTTCACCAAGTCCAGAGATACATAAGAAGGAGGGCTTGAGCAAGGCCATGGCAAGAGAAGAGGAAGAAAGCGAGGACGAGGAGGAAGCATCAGATAACGAATCAAGCGAGGACGAGTTCGAAGCTACGCCAGCGAACAAGCTCCTAGCAGATGAGCAGCAGTCCGAAGTAGAGAAGAAGAGGAGGTTGCATGACATGGAGGTTGGTGAGGCGGCAGCTCTTGCAGCGGCGGCCAGTAGGAAGGGATCAATTGGCTCTGAGAGCAGTAGTGGCTCTGGTGGTGGTGTTAGCATCAAAACCTTTCAGCCCACGATCGATGCTGATAGGAAGGATTCTATCGACTCGCAAAGTAGTGTTGCTTCTGTGAAGAAACCCGGACAAGGCGAGCAAGAGGAGGAAGACGATGATAACGACGACGACGATGATGACGGTGATGACGAGGAAGAGAAGGAGGTACAGGACAGTGCGAAGTCCGACTCCTCATGATGCCCATGATAGAATCTACGAGAGGGTTTGTTCTTCTGCTCTGTGGCATCTGGGATAAAAGAGTATACATTAGATGACTTGAGGTTGAGTTGAGGGCTTCTCAATATCTCTCGTCGAACAAGAAGGGCAGCAGCAAATGGCTATGATAGATTGAGCACCAAGACAGCGAGAAACAGCAGAAAGAAAGCAAGGCATGGTTGAGTGGTGCTCTCCCATTCTTGCATTAATGAATCGACAAACCAACGACTCCAAATTCAACTTAACTATTATATCTACTCATGACTTGTTCCATATCTCGCACGGATTGACTCATTTGTTGCAGTCTTGAAAAGTTAGAAGGTTTAATGATAGTAGCCTCATTTTTTATTTCTCCGTCTTCCACACCACCACTACCACCTTCAGCTACCCTACTTTATCTACTCCCTTCTCCTCTCTCCTTCCCAGATTGATTAAGTGACTTTCCTTTCAAAGACATCATCGTGACCCTAACCTAAAGCTATGCATAACAAATCTCAAAACGTCCAATTTCAAAAATGCAAAGACTCCTCCCATCCATTCCCATTTCCCAAGACTTCCTTGCCGCTGGATTAATAAAGAAAAGCTGTAGCACAAAGATCCCACCCAAAACACCATGTTTCTGTTTTTGCCAAAAAAGATTTCCTTGAACGATTCTGCCACCTCCATGCTGCGAAACCTTCTCTAGGCTTACATGCGAGCAAGAGTCTCGGGTAGATGGGAAATATGCACATATCTGAAATGGTCGGAACAACTACAAGTGGTGAAGCAGGGTAGCTCCACGCAAAGTATGTATGCAGGGCAGAGGCATCTACCAGATAATGCCCGTACCACTCACAAACCACGTGAAACTCAGCACCGTCAACAACCCCATGCCGAGCACCATCTTCAGGGCCGCTCGCTCCATCGAGCTCAGCGCACCACTGCATGTGGCACACACAAACTGGTCGATGGGAACGTAGGGCTGAGGTGTGTACATGCCGAAGGTGTACGAATCAAAGACCGACAGGTACCCGGCTTGGGCCGTAGCGCTGATGCTGCTTCCAGCATCGTAGATAATCAGCGTGTACGTCTCGGTCAACAGCGGGTTCTGCACGGCGCTTGACTGGTACTTGCCCGTGTCCCAAACCACGGAGCCGGTGCCGGAGACGGTCTGGTTCATCGAGATGGTGTACAGTTGGCTGTTCTCCGTGCAGGTAGCCATGATGTTGATCGCGGTCGGGGTAGCGGACAGTGACGTGTAGTTCCAGCCGAAGGTGATGTACTCTCCGATCTTGTAGTAACTCGTCTCGGTCGCCGCGGGCGTCATCATGGAAATACCACCGGCGGGCAAACGGGCATCGTACGAGGTCGAGTGCTTCGCGCTGCTGCTGCCACTGCCGCTCTTCGAGGAACCAGATGCACTTGCCTTCTTGGACGACCCGCTTGCGGAGGCTTTGCTCGTCACGCTGCCCGTTGCAGACCCTGATGCTGAGCCGGTTGCTGTTCCGCTCGCTGTGTTGTCGGTGGTGGCGGTTGCTGAACCGGTGTTTTGCGCGGTGGATGCGGTGGCGGTTGCTGCGACGGATGCTGAATCTGTGAGGCCTCTGGTCAATTCCATCCTGAGATGCGTGGAAAGGGGGGGAGGGGGATTGACGCACTGCTAACAGTGTTGGCTCGTCGCACTACCATGGTGTCGAGCTCTGGAAGCCATCGTGGCCAATTCAATGGCCACGCAGTTGTGATTGTTGCCAGGAGAAGTACCAGTAGAGGGAACAATTGGAGGGGATTTGCGGTCCGCATGCTGAAAACGTCCGGGTCGTGAGGGGCTTTGTTGACCAGTGGTGCCTCTTTTCCAAGCTTGCGAACTCTCTTCTTTTGCACAATGGCAAAACAACAAACAAACTGGTGCGAGAGAGCTGGTGCAATTCCAATATATCCCACGAGAAGTAGTAAGGTCGGAGGTTTCAGAGCCCCAGATGTTCGGTCGATCGGCAGTGGAGAAGGCTCGAAGTGTATTGATGGTTCCCCCTTGGCCACGCAATCGGTGGTTGGATGGTGGTGCACTCTGGTTTCCTAGTGAACGGCGCCCCAAGGAAAAAAAAGGCTCGAGAACAGGAATCAACGAGCGACAACTTCGAACAACGGGCCGAGCGAGTGAGGCCTGAGAACGGAAGAACAAGAAATGGGCTGTCGGAGTTCTCGAGCACGTTGCGGATAGATGAGGGAGGAAAGGAAGAAAAGGAAGAGGGTCAAGAGCTGAAGAGGAGATGTTAGTGCCTTGGGGATGGACCCCTGTCTGGCGTTGTCTCTCGTGTTTTCTGGTGGGGCTCGTAAAGGCCACTCTATTTTAAGCATCCTTTGCCTCATCGACGAACCCCCGCCCGCCATTGCCCTCGAGCACGGCCAGCCTTTGTTTCTCGAAACATCTGATATATATCCGTGGAAAGACTTCACCGTCGAAGTTCTGCCCTTTCGTACTGTCTTCGTGCCTGTCTTATCCCTTCTCGCGAATCTGTAATGACGACCCTCGCGCCCCTGCAAGGGCGATGACGCTTTATGTGATTCCCCTTTCTCTTAAGCGACTATTTAGTTTCGGTATTTGGTCAGTCAGAACAACGTCAAAACGTGGTCATGTCTCCTGCGCTCAGAGCAATTGTCGCTCGCTGAGCATTTGCACGTCCTTGATGTGATGAAAAGAACACAGCATTGCTAGAGAAGTGAAGCCACAAGTCACTGATCGTCTCTGCATGGTTTTGCGCGATTGAGCTCCCGCCAGCCAACCAACGGACGCATTGGGACACTAAGGCACCTTAGTTACCAGACTTGGTAGTTGTTAACCACTCGGCTTTTGATATATTTTCACATGTCGTGGCTCACATGCTTCTGCCGGTTGGATATATGGAACGGCATCAGACTGCGTCTGGCATGAGGCTTCCTTCCGGTATTTTTTCACCTTTGCTCCTAAGGCATTTTGAATATGGGGGTTTGGCTCTTGTAACCCATACTATGTTCTCTTTTCGGGATTGGCATGTGACGTTGGCTTACTTATCATCGCTTCCAGAACACTTCTCTCAAAGCGCGAATCATTTGTATTGCGAAGTGATCAAAATGCTGCTACGTTTGTTTTGCCATCGAATGGGTCATAGTCGTTGCCATTAGTCCTACCCAGATCTCTGGATGGACTCAGATTTCTAATCTCTGGCTCTAATTGCATTTCACCACCTGTTTCTGACATCTATCCATACAACGCAGCCCAACCCAAAACTACCAGTCCAAAGATATATCCACCTCCTTGACTTTTCGGACTAAAGCTTCGAGCTCCCACCCGGCCGCTCCAACTGCGCATCCAACTCCCGATTCTTCCTCTGGAAATTCTTAACCAACTGTCTAATCGCCAAGTCTAGCATAACATCCTCACTTCCTCCTGGGATCCTCGCACCCGGGACCTCTCGCAGAATCCTCTCAACGAGCTCGCCCTGTCCACTCCGCGTATAACCATTGCCACCATAGAGCAGCACCGCCGTGTTCGCACACAATTCCACCACCCGACCTGCCTGTGCTTTTGCCAGCGCCGTGAGGCCCCCGAGTTCTGCATTCGCGTCACTCGTGCTCAGTTTGGTCATCATGTACACAAAGTTCTCAATCCACGCCCAATGTGCCTCGAGCTCGGCACCGCACTTGGCCAGTCGGTGCCGCACGACCGGCTGTTCCATGAGCGTCTTACCAAAGGCCTCTCGCTTCAGGCAGTACTCGAAGGCAGAGCTGAGCGCGACGCGCGAGATGCGGTTCACTGAGATGGAGATGGTGAGGCGCTCGTGATTGAAATTCTGCATCACGTATTTCATGCCCTGGCCTTCAGTGCCGATGAGGTTGGAGATGGGGACTTGCACATCATCGAGTTCGATGAAGGTGGTGCCAGCACTGGTTTGTCCGCCGACTTTAATGCGACGCATGGAGACACCGGGTGTGTTGAGGAGAGGCACGACGAGCATAGAGAGTCCGCTGGGTCCAGGCCCACCTGTCCGGACAGCCATGCTTGCGTAGTCGGACCAAAGGCCATTCGTGATCCTATTCTCGGCGTTAACTCAGTTTCTCTGAAAGGGCACGATGCATGGACTCACCACTTCTTCGTCCCATTCACAATAAAGTTCTTCCCGTCCTTGGACCGTACAGCCGTGGTTGCGATATTTGACACATCACTTCCGGCCCCGGGTTCAGTGATAGCTATACAAATCCTCTTCCTTCCGGTCAAGAGGTCTGGCAGAAAGCGTTCCTGCAATTCCTCACTTCCGAACTTTAGAATGGGTGGGACTCCGAATGCTATTCCTGTAGTGATTGCACCTGAGGGACCCAAGGAACCAGTCCTCGCCATCTGCAATCTCGTCAGCTTTTCTTTCCTTTCCATGTCTCTTTTCCTTCCTTGGCTTTTGAGCCCCTTAAATTACTAGAGTGCGGATGTTTTGACATATGGAAAAAGGGAAGAGAACTGAAAAGCGCAAAGGACAATCTCCTACCTCATCAACATAGATCAACGTATGCAAATAATCAAAATCCTCCACCTTCAATCCGCCGGGCAGTTCATGGATCCCGCTCTTTTTTAACCACTTGACCGGTAAAGGAGCCGAGAGATTCGGGATGAGGAAGTTCGCAGCGGCGAATTTCCCATACAGATTTTCTAGAGCCCATCAGCGATCGCCTTTCGAGATCTCAGACCGCAAGAACCCCAATTATGGAGAGAAGCATAGATGGGAAACAAACCAGGTACGTCACCCCCTCGCTCCCAATCTCCCGCCTCGGGCATCAAAAGCTCGTCAACGAGTGCACGACAGGTCTTTTGCCATGCCCGGTGCGAGTCATTGTAGTACGCGGATGGAAGGCCCATCAGCCATGGTGGTTCCGAGAAAGGAACAGGGACTCTGCTCGTAGCCATGCTGCCTCTTCTGCTTATGTGAATATAATTGATACCGAAAGGGACTGCTGGTCGCGTGTGCTCCACTGAGAACGAGATCGCGAGGGAAGTAAGTAGTTCCAGACGGGCTGACTTCACGCGTGAGGAGAGGGGCAACGGATTAGCCGCTGTCCAAATGCCGCAGGATTGCTCAAAGATCACAGATATGGGGGTTTTGTAGAGATCAATGGACGATACAAGAAAAATAAGAGCCCGCGACTTTGCCCCACGTGCATAAGCATAATGTGGGGTACGTACGGCCGAGCACGAGTCCGCATAAGCTGAGTCGATGTCCAGGTACGAAAGAGCGCAAGCTGGAAGATTTGCCGAGGCATCAGGAGACGATAGCCTCGTTCCGGACCATAGGTTCGGACGAGAGTCTGCACGCTTTGGACGTCTTTGGCTTTCTACAAGGTTTACTGAACATGGGGTCTCGAGTGTGGGGTTGAAAGCTAAACTTGGAGAGACGCAGCAAAACGTGAACTCGTTGAGCGACCGTTCAAGTATTTCATCGTGCTGAGAATTAAAAAGGGGTATAAGTCAATTATTTACATCTCGTTCGTAAGCTCCATCCTGTTCCGTCAACATTTCTTCGTAACCCTCCATGCCGCAAGACCTCTTTGTCCAACCACCCGCTGTATCGTAGGCACGAAGCCGTCATCTCCGAAGTCGAGATCGTCGAGATTCAGATGCTTCCTGTACCGCCATATCTCCTCAAACCTTAACCGCCCTTCGTGGTTCTGCAAATGCGCATCCAGGAATGATGCTGAGAGAGGTGCGATGAGATATGTGCCTGTTTTCTCGTCGTGGTAGTCGGTGTCAGGGGGGAGGTGACAGGTTGCGAGTTTAGATAGCTCGGCGAGCATAGAGTCGCCCTTCATACCCATCAGATCATGGGTTTGTAAAACTTTGTTCTTGCCATCTAGCAGCCAGATTGGCGGGCTGTAAGTCTTCCACCATAACGCGTTCGTTGCGTCGGGTTGCTTGCTGAGAAATACTTGAGTGGGCACAATACCACCTTGGTGGTAGACACCCATCAACAATCCAAAGAACAGGTTAAAAACAATCCAGACCCCAGTCCAGATTCGCAGTCGTGTGTAATTCTTTGGGAGCTGAACTGATGATAAAATCAGAGGTATGGTGGGTAGCAGAAATCGAGCTTCTTGGTGCTGGAATATCGATAGCACCAAAACGCCGGAAATCGCAGAGTATAGTCGCAGCGAAAGATGTGGTCGGAAGAATAAAAGAAGGGCTGCCGGCCCGAGTAGCTGAGGTAGATTGAAAAGGATATGCTGGTACCGAGCATGTAAACCATGCAAAGCAAGATTGCTGGAGTTCAAATTATAAGTGAGGTTGTTAAGTGGTGTGATCGTGGGGCGAGCGAATAGGTAAGACCAAGTGACGCGACTCTCGGTGTAAAACTTGGTGTCCAAGTATATAGCAATGAAACAAGTAGCAAGCGCGCTGAGTATCATGAAAAGCAGCGAAAAGGGTCTATGGAGCTGTCAATAGGGGACATAATGCCTGGACCAGGAGACTAACTTCTTCATAAAATGAGGCAAAAGACGGAGACCAGGTATAAGCAAAAAGGCTGGAAAGGTGATTCGGTTGAATATTCCAGACACAACTACAAAAGCAAGTATGGAGGATGCAAAGAGGGAAGAACTTTGCTAGACTCGTTGTCAGCGTGTTTTCCAGCATAACGCATGTTTTCCTACCTTGTCTTCCACGATACGCTGTATCAAGACCAGACTCCAAGCCACGGCCAGGGTTTCTATTGAATTCGAAAAGGTATGTGTTTGGTACGTCCAGGTGACGTAGGAGGAGGCCACCAGCATGACTGCGACCTTGCGATGCCGCGATGACTGCACCAGCTCATGTATAGCCCAATCTTCCAGGACGAAGCTCAAGGCGAACATGAGCACCCTCAGGGTCCAAAACACAGCTATGGGTGGAATCTCTCCATCGTTGCCATTCCCGACCCAGAGCCATCGCAGGAGGAGCATCGGCAGGCCATAGACTGGCCATAATGGAAAGACGCTTCGTACGGGATTTTCGGAAGTGAACTCCCAGGTCAACTTGACGGGGTAGCTGAATATCTGGCCTGCAAGGAACTGATTAGCTTCACTCGTGCGCTGGAGCTTGGGGAGCTGGGAAATGAAAGCTGGGGGATGCTGTAAGGCATACGTACCAGCAATAACCTCTGGCCCCTGGAAGTTCTCATCGGGATGGAGGTAGCTCGGGGTGAGAGCAAAATACAGTCTTACAAGAACCAAGAACAGATAGGCGCGCCGCCACATAATGATTGATGGTGTACCTTATGGCATTGGAGGAGGGCAGCTGTAGGGAGGCATCAGAAGGCGCGATGAGGAAGCGGACGCAGAAGATTCGCGAGGGTTGGTGAGAGACAATGTCGGAAATAGAAAATGGAAAGTAGAAAATAGAACAGGAGAGAGCGCAGGAGATCAGATCATCACAGCATCGCATCAAAACGGTGGGACTTTTCCTGTTGCGACCACGATTCCGGGTCGCGTTTGACTTTGCAGGGGTCAGCTTGGTGGAAATGTCATCCACAGCGCCCGGATCGACACAGTCACTTATTTGACTTTGGACAGCAATGCTTCGACGCTTTTGATTTTGGTTGAGATTGTTTCGTTTCTACGTACGGTACATGCCATGATGTTCACGGGGGAAGCAGAAAGGCATTGATCATGCGGCCGAGCAACTGGCGTGGTGAGACCTCAACAGATATCTTTTCTCGTCTCGGCCACGCTTCTGGATCATGTGTCGCAGTGAGACAGTAACGGCTCTCTGGGCCCTTGGGATTGGGTACACACCAGAATGGAACATACTGGTACCTGTATCGTGACTGCCCAGCGCATGAAGTACAATAATGTACGGATACTTGGATCGCGGACGCTCGGCGAACCCTTCTTGTCAGGAGACAGCAGGGAACAGAAAGGGGGATGAGGTGCACGGTACGGTACGGGGCGGGCACTTGACGTCGCGTCGCGCGAGCTTGGACTGTCGGCGGCCACGGATGGGCCAGAGCCTTCTCGATCGCCCTTCGGAAATACCATGTTCCTTGCCGGGGGATGGCCGGACAGCCGAAGACACTCGTGTCCTGGGTCCGTCCCGAAGGTCCCGAGGCGCTTCACCCGGTAGCCATGCGAGGGGAACAAAAGAGTGTAGGCGGAGGGCCATACCGTGCAGCCGGCCTGACTGAGCGTTCAGACCAACGTCTGCCTCAGTCTCGCCGGCCTAGTCATCGGCAGAATGCCAAGAGTTTGTGGCTGACCTGGGGGAGGTCCATCAATACGTACATTTACACAGAGATATACGTATTTAAGGTCTAGGAAATGTGGTCAACCTGTTGTACAACGCCCTCTGCATGGTGGGGGATGCGTCCCTCTCCATGTCGAAGCACAAGCATAGACACGCTAAAGATCCGCAAGGTGCTCACAGCAGTGTGTGTCTGGGGTTACAGCTGGCAGTCGGGAAATAGACCAAGATAGTAGTAGAAGTCACTCAGGTAGCGATACAAGAAAGAAATCCTCACGAGCCTGCCAGAAAGTACCTAGCTTCTTTTTCGCCAGTCAAATCCAGTGCAATCACGTATGGCGAGAAACCGAAGAACAGATGCTACACACTTGCCTTGACGTAAGAACCAAGTGAGTGGGCCACTGACTGATCCTGTCTCCTGTCTGCTGCCTGTCGGCCTGCCAGGTTGCGTTCATCCACGGACAGCGCTTTATTGGGATTTTCTATGGTACCTTGGAGCTATTGATGTTGGCAGCCTGGTGCCGCGGGTCTAGCAGAACTAACGCTCTGTTTAGCGATCCGCGCTAGGAAGTCGGGCTTAGGATTAGCATAGAGCGTTATTGCACGATAGAAACTCACCTCACCTTCTTAACCTCGACACCCCCGTAGAGCAACTTCGATCTTACAAGCCACCACCATCACCTGTCTCCAATCCTCACCTACCATCACTTCACAATCTCATTCCCATCACCGCCATGTCGGACGTCGCCAATCAAAAGATTACCCTCGTCAGCAACGACAATGTGACCATCACCGTTGGTATGATACCCCGCGCCCCGCGATCCTTTCAATCTAACATTTGCTAACATGTCTGAATCGTAGATCGTCTCGTCGCTGAGCGCTCCATGCTCATCAAGAACATGCTCGAGGATCTTGGAGACACTGCCCTCGAGACCGAGGTCCCCATTCCCAACGTAAGTCCTCACCTTCGTCAGACCGTCCAGGCCAGCTGCTCACGCTACCCTTGCGCAGGTCAATGAGTCCGTCCTGAAGAAGGTCATCGAGTGGTGCGAGCACCACAAGGCCGACCCCCCTACCTCCCAGGATGACGATTCCGACTCCCGCAAGAAGACCACCGACATTGAGGAGTGGGACCAGAAGTTCATGCAGGTTGATCAAGAGATGCTCTTTGAGATCATTCTTGTACGTACTACGCATGCCCTTCACAGATGGAAAGCTAACCTTCCTTGTAGGCCTCCAACTATCTTGATATCAAGCCTCTCCTGGACGTCGGATGCAAGACCGTTGCCAACATGATCAAAGGCAAATCTCCTGAGGAGATTCGAAAGACCTTCAACATCACGAACGACTTCACCCCTGAGGAGGAGGAGCAAATCCGTCGCGAGAATGAGTGGGCAGAGGATCGTTAAATGGATAGCGCACAACTGGTCCAGGGACGATGTGGTCAATGCCTCTCTTTGGCACATTCTCGGCTGGAAGTTGGTTGAGAAGTCAACTTAGAATAATGCGCATATTTATGTTGGTATCTGCTTGATGGTGGGCCTGGTCTGGTTTTCGGTCATGCTACCCTTCTTGCGACACCATTTTTCCTTTTGTTATTTGAGCTGCAGAATTGGTCATGGGTGGCGTTCCGGAGAAGATTCACTGGGCCTGTAACTAGCACCATCGACTTTTTACTCTTTCTGCTTGTGAGATGAGATGCATAGTCCTCTCAGCATGGCCATGGTCAGATTTGAGGGCGTTGAATTCAAGTTTGCACGAGATCGTTACTTTTCACTTGGTATTCCCCGTAACTATGTTGTGAGCGTTGGGCACGCAGCCAAGTTCACTGCCATTCCCGGCCCCAGCCTGAACTCACCCTATCCTTCAATCATACTTTGGTGCCTCACATCACGGTTTCTTCTTCATTGACTAGTTTTAACTATTGAAAATCCTAGAATACAACATCTCATGTCTCCCAATCCACAAGTCCATCACCGGAACACTCTGCCCCGCATCCTCCACCTTCGTATTCCACTCCCTCTGGATCACGTCCCGGATCCCCTCCTGCACCTCCACACTCGCCAGGACCTTCTGCGCATGGTAGGGCCCAAACATACTCGCCCGCACCGCCGCCGACAACAGCGCCTTGACATGGCTCAGCATAAACACATACGCTGTCTCTTGCCGTTCTAGACCGACAATGAACGCAATGGCGCCAAACAAGGGACCAAGGTGCGCCGAGGCCGCGGGCAATTCTCCCGATGTCGTAGAAGCAGCATTGCGGAGGAGCAGTGCGAATTCCTTCAGCTGGCTTATAGCTTCGCTGCGCTCAGGACGGGCGGATACCGCTCCGCTGAATGACCGCTCCCAGATTGAGAGCAGTGCCCGGCCTTGTGCCACGGAGGCGCGTCGGCCTACCGTGCACATGATGGAGGCATCGAGGGTATCGTCTAGCTCTGCGAGCTTCTCCGGGTTGCGATGGGCGGCGAGGACGAAGGGCAGCGTCGTGGATGCGTACGAGGAGAGCGAATAGGTGAGGAAAGAGGGAAATGAGGAATTGGGGCGGCTGTGTGCAAGGTAGGATTCTAACCCACTGCTGAAGGCGAAGGAACCCAATGGGAGGGCGGAGTCGGAGAGAAGGAACAGGAAATGGGTTGCGGTAGGCTTGAGCGTGTCTGGATCGCGGTCAGAATGGGAACAGAGCAGCTGGGAGAATCAGGACGACTTTACCATGGTGGGGGAGCTCAATGGGTGGGGTTGATGCCGTGATGGCTTCACTTGGAGGATGGCCCAGGCGGGCTTTGGCAGCTCGCAAGCGCTGTTCCAGATCAGCTATCTCATTTTCAATTGCTTGCGACTGCGAGCAGTCAGCCTCGTTGGTCATCAGGGAAGCATAATCTTCGTCCCAAGTTGGAGTGAGTGGAGTGGTGCAGGGAGAACGAGGTACCAGCCGAGGTCGGGTGTGGATGACTAAGAATAGCACTGTACTTCTACTGTGCCATCCGACATTTTATCAGACCGTGGTTTGTTTACTGTCTTCCTTTCAGACTGCGATGCATCTTCCAGGCGGCAGAATAGTCGTGGGGCACTCCAAAGCCGGTAGACAAGCTACAGCTAGTCCTTGCGTTCCCCGGCCCAGCCCTTAGGCAAAGTTACGAGACCCCTCCCGCAGGAAGGGCTGGCATCATTCCAACGTCAGGCTGCGTCTGCACCTTGCCATACCGGGCGACTTGGAGGATCGTGTCCGCAATGAATTCCCAGACGGTACAAAGTGACTCCATCGTCAAAGTCACGCGGCACCAGGAAGGTGATGGTCTTGCATTTTTCCATCTCATCTTGGGCATGTCTCCGTGCGCCGTTAGGCTGCCGCTGCGGTGAGAACAGGCACGCAGCGACAGGAGAGCCGAAAGGCACCGGAGCGTTCCCTTCAACAACCTACGCAATAGGCTTGATTGGAGAATAGAGCCTATTACCCTTTGCCGGCAACTCTCCAGTCCGCTCAGCCCAACCGATATTCCAACCTCTGCCTCCATCCGATTCACGCCGTGCCGCAAGCATGCATTTTCTTGTCCGCCAAGCTTAGTTCACCTCGAATCAAATCAAGCGATTTGTTCGGGTTGCTGTCAATCAGTCCAACGGCTCTCATGGCTACTTCATTTCCAAGGCTCTGGAGCATCCTATTGTATCCATCGTCACCTGCTTTAGGCGTACACACCGGACTTGAGTCATAGTTTTCTCGTGTGGGATGTGATCGGTCGGGATGTCAATGTATATAGTGTCAGGCGTGGTATTGTTTTGTGCCACTTCTTGAGAATATCTCGCTGGTGTACCAATATCCAACTTCTTCAAATACACCAAAACACCACACTCCAGATACTGCATAGCGCGCTAACATGCTTGCCGCTATAGTTCTTCGGGCTCTACAGGTAAGTCGCGCTTCATCGAGCATGGTACTATCGTACGTGAAAGCTGGCGACTAACGAACTACGTCCTATAGCTCATCGTCAGTGGGGTGGTCCTCGGGCTCTCAATATATCTCGCGCATAACTACGGTTATGGACATGCCGTAGCACAGATCCGTTACGGTGCCTTCTGCGGAGCATTTGGACTGCTCGTCAGCTTTTTCGGCATTGCAGCCACATTCCTAGACGTGCTTCAGGGGATGGTGATGAGTATGATTGATGCTCTCGCCGCGTTACTTATTCTCGCGGGTGGAATCGTAAGTTTATTTCCCCGCCACCAGGCTCAGCTTCCCCATTACAGCCCCTATTAACCCGTCCTCTCCGCTTAGACCTTTGCCGTCTCTGCCCAAATTGGCAGCTGCTCAGACCAGTATTATGTTGCCAGCCGCCAAATTTTCCGAGTCGGATTGTATTACCATCAGTCCATGAAGGCCTCGCAATACCTTAAACTCCTGGAGTCTCGATGCCGGATGGTGCAAGCCGACACCACTTTCCTCTGGATCCTCTTCGCCTGTTTCGTCGCCACGGCGGTGCTAGGGCTCGCCGGTGGCCGCTCCAAGGGTCGCGGATCATTCGTTTAAGCTCTGGACAGGATGGATACGGGTATGGCATGGCTGATCCTCAAGCCTTGGAGGGGCTTGTCAGGTAGCTCCGGCAGCGATAGGCTGGCCACAAGGGAGGAGGCACATCTATACTTTATCCACATGCACTTGAGGCTGAAGGTTTGCGCGCTAGGGGCTGGGAGGAATTCTGAATGAAAACAGCGGTATGACGAACTTTATCCAGGCCACTATAAGGCCGTGGCCGCATCTTGACTTGTGAAAACGATCAACAACATTAATTAAACAATGCTCTCACTTTGTTCGACTCACCCATGAGCCCATTTCATAGATCTAGTGCTCTAGCTTTTACGCGAGCGGTGTCTCCCATGACTTTATAACTTGCATGCAGTTTTAGCGAGCAACCTGCATTGTCCACTCAGGGTTCCGTAAACCAACGTCAACAACCACGTCAACAAACATTTCCGCCATTGTTCGAAAAGGCCATTGACGATGGCCTCGGTTTGATTTGAGCCTCGAGCACCCCCCAAAACTCCCTATTGTTCCGCCAACTCCCCCGTCTCCGAACCAAAACCAGGCAGTGCCGTATATTGTATCGACCTAGCCAGGTACCGTCACACCCGTTCTGGCCCAATCCGGCCTCGAGAGCTGCAGATAACACGGCACCACGTCAGGAGCAACCCTCTTCCCGCTCAGTTCAGATAAGGGGCCAGACGCGTCGTGAACGCAACTCTCGATTATATCGCTATCACCACTGGCGGTGTGGTTGTTGTTGCGACTTGGTCCCGCTTTGAAATTTAACACAAGCCGTCAGGTTTTCCCTTCTCGCTGCTGCTGGGGGACATTGACATCGCATTCACGATGGTTATCCAATTGATCCTCCGCATGATTCAGGTACGCCCAGCCTCCTCCTTTTCCTCTATCCAGCGTCGATTGTCCCAACCCAAGATCAAACGCTGCCGCATCCCCACACATGCCTCACTCCCTCCAGTCACATGTCCCAAGGGCCTCCCAGCTAACAGAGCGACCCACGCGCAGTTCCTCATCGCGACAGCCATCCTCGCCATCGCCCTGACGCTGATCAAGGCGCACCACGCCCCAAACACGTACAACTCCCCCATCATCGGCTTCTGCGCCTTCAGCGGGAGTTTCGGGCTCATCGCGGCGATCCTGGGTGCTCTGGCGTTGAAGCTGCACGAGTATCCCGTTTTGGTCCTGGGGCTCATCGATGGCATAGCGGCGGTGTTTGCATTGGGTGCCGGATTGGTATGTCTTGTCTTGACTTGTCTGACCCGCTTTTATTGCTTGATTCCGCTCGTGCTTTTGAGTCCGCTTGGGGACGAAGGTTTTGCTTTCTCGCGCTCGATTCGGTTATGAGAGACCAAGGAGACCAAGGAGCTGATTTGATGGATAGACTTTCGCAGCTGGTATCAAGATCGGGTCGTGTTCGGACCGCATCTATCTGAAGGCCCTCCAGACCTTCATCGCTCCGCCGACTCCGAATTGCAAGGCCGACGGCTCGTGTACCGCGGGTGACGTGGTGGGGGTGGGGGCCCAGCTGCGATGTGTGGAGTGTCAGGCTTTGACGGTGCTGTTGCTCGTAGGCTTTGCCTGTTTTCTGGGGACGGGCATTGTAGGGTTTTTGCGAGGGGCGAGACCAAGAGGAAGAAGGGCCGCTGTTGTTTAGACAGGGCTTCCGGTCCTTGGCTTACGCAGCAGCTTGTAAAATTGGGAGTATGAGATTGGAAGAGAAGTAGCTTGGGATTTGTTTGCAGCTTTGGATCGTACAATGCAACGATCCCATTTCTACAAACAAGCCAACAGTCTCTCGTCCCAAAATATACTCATTTCACCCGCCCAGCTCACGCGCTCGCCCCCTTCCGAGCTCCATGCGTCTGCCTCGCCTTCTCATTGACACTCTCCATATCAAATCCAGCGAGGACCTTATACTTCTTCCCCACATCCTCCAACTCCTCCTTTGAAATCACATCCCCCACGTCTGCAAACCCATCCGGTGCACGCTCGTGCACCAGCTGCAGCACATGGTCAGGTCCATTCAAGCGATTCGCATAGCAGATCTTAGCCGTGGGCGGGAGACGGGCTTCCTGGTACGCTGTAAGTGCATCGGGGATGGACGAGGCGTGCTCTTGTAAAGATTGAGACAGTGAGATGGAATCGAGGATTGCTTGGGAGGCGCCATTGGATCCGACTTTTTGAGTACCATCTCATTAGTGAATGCTTTTGACCTCGAGGAAACTTTATGGGGGTTTGAAAAGGCGAAAGGGGGCAAGAGGAAGCTGTAAGTGGTACGTACTTGGATATAAGGGATGTGCGGCATCGCCTAGAAGTGTTAATCGTCCGAAACTCCAGCGGTCTACCGGGGTACGATCACTGTGATGATTGGTTTAGCTCCTGTTTTATTCTCAAGCCAAAGGGGGGATTTCAAAGGGGCGACGAAGATCTGCCCTCACTTAGGAATATAGAAGTTATGCTGACGTCTCTCTGGCATAACCAGCACGATCACAACTACTCAAACCCCAAAGCTGACACTGGCCGCAAATCAAGAAAAACTTACCACATGGGATACTCCGAGACCTCCTCCGTCTCTTCAATCAACTCCGGAATACTCAAGAACCCAAAAGTCCAGCTCTTAAACTCCCCATCAAAGCGGCTCTTCTCGACCACCTTTCCCCAGTCCGCAACGGGGGGCGTGGTATCAGGATCATCCGCACTTCTAACCCTCAATTCCGCAATCCAGTTCACGAGGCTCTTACCCTCCCTCTCTGCCTCTCCCCCGACAGGGTACGCAATGAATTTCTGATCCGCGTGACCGGCCCACACCATCGAAGCCCCGGTCAAGAATGGCTTCTCCCGCAACGAGACACCACGCCAAAGCAACCTGCCCGAGAAATTCGGCGGTCCTTCATCGGGGTAGAGGAGCTTGCGCACGGTGGAGTTGATCCCGTCGGCAGCAATCAGGACGTCGGAAGTGCGCGAAGGGATGAGAGCGGCTTCAGCATTGCCGGAGCGGGAGCGGCAGACAAAGTTGGCCGTGATGCTGGCGTCAGTTTGCGAGAAGGATGCCAAGGCATGGTTAGTATGGATGCACGCCTCGCCCAGCCTGCTCTTGACGGTCTTCAAAAGCAATTCGTGCAGCATGCCTCGATGCAGCGAGAGTTGCGGGATCAAGTATCCTGCATCCTCCCCTCGGGGCTCCGAGACCACGGGGTGACCATAGCGGTTGTAGTAGCGCAGCTCTTTCGTCTTGACCCCGATCTCTTCCAATGCTGGGAGCAGGTCCAGATTCCGGAGAACCAGTACGGCCGATGGCTGGAGATTGATTCCCGACCCGATGGGCTTGAGCACGGGCGTTGCCTCAAAGATCTCGATCTTCTGAAAGCCGTCCGCGTGGAGCTGGAGGGCCAGGACGAGCCCGCCAATGCCTCCGCCAATGATGGTGATTGCTAGATCGGATTCTAGGAAAGGCATCTTGGGAAACTGTCGAATCCGTAGGGTTTATGTCGGGGGATTGGCAGACGGGGCCCATCTAATACCTGTGGAGCCGTTGTCGGAGACAGAATTTGCTTCGTGGGGTACCGCCTTGATTTGTGGGGTAGGTCATTTAATCTCGACGGACTTTGAACGCTAAGCCTGGAAGGACCTTTGCTTGGGGCTTGTGGACTTTTCTTTGATTCCATAGCTAGGTAGGAGGAGCCACGGTGAGAAAAAGCATATACTCGTGTATGATACGTCTTGTTCCTCATGGCGTTCGGTGATCATGTCCTCGAGGATGCAGCTACAAACCATCAAGTCCTCGCTTAGCCCCTGTCTCCCCCTAATTGACGTCTGTAAGTCTCCGGACACCAAAGTAGGAATCAACAAGTTCAGAGCAGACAGTGCGGTAGAAAGTACTCACGTTAGTAGGGCAAAGCCAACAGCCTGAACCAAGAATCTAGACCCCCCGCACTTCTACCATCGTGGCTTTCCTACGTCTCCAGCCTTGACCTTCCTTCCACATCCTTAGCACCACCCACCCTAACTGCTGTCCATGAGCAAAACCAATAACCAGCCCACCAAGCAAGAAGCCATCCCAAAGCCCAACTTCAACCCTCCTCATCCACCTCCCCCTGCCCTTCCTCCTTCACAAAAGGCCGCAAGTACTTCTCTACATACTCCAAAGGCACGCCCTTCGCCAACGCATCCCCAATCCCACGATTCATCCTCGCCACATACTCGGGCCAAATCACCCCTTCGCCCAAGCGCAACCCATCAACATACACCAAAGCCTCGACCTCGCACTCCCGCTCCAGCGCCGCCAGCCCGCTCAAACTGCTCACCTGCATCGCTATCTTCTGGTACGCCCACGGCACGCCCTCGGCGCGGTCCAGCACCCGCTCGTCCGCAGGCTGTAGCGTGTACAGCAGGCCGTAGACCACGTCGGCGGCCGAGGGCACGATGTTGGCGTAGCCGCGCTCGCCGATCAGCCAGCGCCAGTGCCGGAGCATGCCGACGGAGTGGTAGGTTGCGGTGGGGCACCGCCCTGTGGTTGGGGAGAGCATCTGGGTGAGGGAGAGGTTGGAGCCGTAGGCGAAGTAGAGGCGTGGTGGTTGGCTCTGGCTTTGGCTCTGGCTTGCAGGGGTTGGCGCTGCCATTCTGGGGGGCGAGGGGAGTTGAGTCTTTTTGGGGTGGCGGGGTGTGGGTTGGATGGACGAGGTGGGGTTGGTTTGTTTCTGGAGATGTGGAGATATGAATGGTTGTTTTGCTTTGGGAATGGAATCTGGCGTGATTTTTTGCAAGACTTTGAATGTCGAGTTTTAAGTGGAATGTATGGTCTCTGGAAGCGACGGGATGATGCGACGGTCTGGAGAGCTAGAGCACGACTAGAATCCTACCGGGTTCTGCGACTCATAGCCTGTAGTTTCTTGAAAGGGGATTTGTTATTCCACGAGGAGGGGAAATTCCGGAAGGGCTACTAAGCTCAGTCTGAAATACATGAGGAAAATTTAAAGAGCCTGCCTACTGTTACGTATGCAGGTCTCCAAACTCTGGGTACATAATCGAAGATTCTAGAGTCTCGAATCCTCACACGAATATCTTTATTGTCTGACTTAATTCATCCGAGTTCATAAATCTTGTAATCAATCCAAAAATGATGGGCATCCATCCATCCATTTTGCAAATCATGCTAAGCATGATCTTTCAAGCAGCCAGATCATAGTAAATGCACATCCCCGTCCTGAAGTTATAGATGAAAGCGTTTCTCGTTATATCTTTATTCTGGTGTGCCAACCCACTCATCATATCATGAATTTCGCCAATATACCTCCTTTCAGCGGTCGGGACGCTGTGGGTAACCTTACGCCAGGTTTCTGGGTCAGACAACCTCGTCTCTCGGATCAATTCTAGCACATGGTCTGTCGTTTCGATGGCCGCGATGGGACCGTCTAAGAAGGATTGAACTAGTGAAGCGGCTCGACCTTGAGCCTGCTCCACAATGTTGCGACGGTTGGACTTCTTGGACTTGGTTCCAGCCATCAGGACACGCACTTCTTGTTCATGATCGTTGTTTGTAGTATCTGGCTGGCTCGGATTGCGTAAAAGCTTAGAGCGCTGAGGTTGTTGCAGACCTTCTCTCTGCTCTCTCTCGCGGATCTCTCCTCGAAGCCAGCTAATAAGTTGAGTAGAAGGTATTTCTGTATCCTGAATATCCTTTCTATCCATGCTTTTGACCTTGAGCACAGAGTCTTGCTTGATGATAACAATCCATGAATGATGGTCATCGCGATATTTTGAGAGCAGATCTTCAGGAGATCGAGCGTCTCGAGCCAATTCTGCATTGACCTCATGAGCCCATAGATTCTGAACAATATCGACGCCTGTCGTCCGTAATATTGAGGCATCAAAACTAGCAACAAGTACGTCGCACTAGCTAAGCATTACTATTGTATGTTTCAGAAATTAGATAGAGAACTTACACGTTTTGTGTTCCATATCCCATGCACTTCCTCTTCTGCTTTCTTCAAGAAGCCCTTTGCGCTTGGTTTGGGGAGTCTGGCGAGCTTTTCCCAAGCTAGATTGAATCCCACGCCATGGCGATCATCGTCGGTGCTTCCGGTCCGGTGTCGATGCTCACGGATCAACGAGTCATATCGTCCACCAGCAGCGAAGACATCCCTGATTTTGCGGTCGTACAGGCAAGAGAACAATACTCCGCCTTTATAGAATTTCTCTCGGAGACTGCCTAATGGAGTGATATAAATCTTGCTACGGACATCAAATCGCTTTGTGTATGCAATAACATCGCGCAGATGTGCAATTGTCGAAGATGCCTTTTCAAAGTTATCTGTACCTTCAAATATTGTCTTCAGTTTCTGAAAAGCCTTGGAGGGCGAATCTATCTACGTTAGTAAGTAAGAAGATTGGCGGGTCTGATTCACTGTACCCCTGAAATCAAAACGTTGCAGATCATCCACACTTGTCGCAGATACGCCGATTAGTGGCGATCGAAGCTCAGTTCGTATTTTCTGCCAAGTCCAATGTTGCACATTGAGCTTACTCAGGGTCTCTGCGACAGCTTGACGAACACCAGGTTCAATTCTGCAGAAGTCGAATATAAGCGTGAGAAGGTCGGAATGATTTAGATGGAAACACATTTGAGTCGAACCCAAGGCTGGAAACCCGAGGACAACCTCGTCAAGTACTTTTATGACCTCTGCTTCCTTGAGAGCCAGATCAAGGCTGTCTGCTGATACAATGTCAAAATCAACCTCTCCAAAAGTTTGTGGTTGTCCTCCATCGTGCCTGTCTCTGTATACTTGACCAAACGCGAAGGATTTTTGAACAGCAGGTTCCTGCTTGGCGATCGCTCTAGCATGGGGAAGAGTTAAGTCATATGGAAGCTGTAATAAAGTACCGGTCGGATCCAAAAGCTGTACAGCGTTGGGGCCGTAGTGACCCGACCGAGGAAATAGCACACTTCTAGGTGTCTCAACTGCTCCATGACGTCGGAAAATTGATATCAGCTTCCGTCTGACAATGCCCTGAAGCAGGAGATCTGCGGCGCTGGGGTTGGTCGTGGACATATCCCATGCAACGTCTTTCGCTTGTTTTGTTGGACGTGAAAATAAAGCGCTCATCATTTTGTGATAATATGGCGATCTGGAATCGGACAATCCTGCCAAGGTTTGACGGATGGTTTCACTCTCCATTTGCACTGGAAGCTTGCCACTGTGCAAAAGCTCGGCACTTGACGGACGCTCTTTCGGACTGTGCACAATGAGTGACAGAATTATATCTGTTTGAACTGCTTTTTCGGTGGTCTCAAAGTCTGAAGGTAGTGCAGGTTCTTTCTGTCTCAAGCCTTTGACAACAACATCCCGCTCCATGCCTGTCGTAACTGGTCGATAGCACATCTCAAAAAAGATGATCCCCAGGGAATACATATCAACCTTGCTACTGTAAACCCCCCCAGCAGCTGACCTGACTTCGGGGGCCACATAAGTCGCCGTACCGACGCTCCTAGTCAGGTCTCCACTGATGTGTATTGCCGCAGAGGAATTTCTGTCCACCACGGAATATTGGCCGCTTGTAGCCAAGCCAAAGTCTCCGATTCTAACGTTCGAGGCGCCATCAATGAAGATGTTTTCTGGCTTCAAATCGCGATGTACAACGTTTAGGCCATGAATGTGGACAAGACCTTCCAGGACTTGTCGGAAAAGTCGCCAGATCTCATCGTTATCTTTGTACAGCCCTCGTTTGATCAAATCGCGCAGAGTTCGTTTTTCGCAGTATTCCATCGAAATGTATAAGATCGTCTTGAACGGTCTTTGAAAACGAGAACTGGATTTGGTCCGATTCAGGACGAGCTGGTTACCTGCACTTCCTCCGTTGGCTACTTCATCATCGGGACTGGTCGATTCCCTGTCTAAATCGTCATCTTCTTCCTCGCTGCCAGAGTCGCTGTCATATCCAAATTCAACCTGTGGGAAACCACTGGAAGACATGAAGTCAAGACCACCTGTACTAGCGCCAAAATCTATGTTGGGTCCGGTACCATGAGAAAGCTCACTCGGAGATTGCTCGGTTATAGCATCTTCAGTGGTATCATCTTCAGTCTCACTGCCATCAAGCACCTCCTCTGTCCAAGTGTTGTAGTATCCTATCATACGTTGTTAGATGGTTATGAAATTATATGAAGTACGGCCGGCCAAGATATTCAATGATCTGACCTTAAATAAATGTAGTATGTAAAGGACGTGGAAATGTTCAAAAAGAGTTTTACTTACGGACGACCGAAGGATGACTGAGCTGAGAGAGAAGGCGAACTTCTTTCAGCACCTCTGTCAAGGAAGAGGATGATTTTTGCGTAATCTTTTTAATTGCATAGATCTGGCCATCAAGCTTCTTTCTGGCCTTGACAACCTCTCCAAACCCGCCCTTACCAAGGCGACCTTCTTCTACGAAATCTTCCTTGTATCTGGAGTATGGACCATGGCTATTCATGGAGTCATGTCGCCGGCGTCCTGGCGTGGCGGGAAGCAGGGAGGTCATTGAGCCTAGTCTGGACGCAAGCGCAGAGGAATCCTCGTCCAGTATTGGAGCATCAGTAGCTAGGAATTCTGAAGATGTCAACTCGAAAGCACGAGGTCGTTTCTTTGGATCTGCCTTGAACAGCTTCTGCACAAACTCGTGAAGAGAATCCGACAGAGCCAGAGCTTCCGCTAAGGCCAGTGGTGAAGCATACTTCTGCACTACTGTCAAGCCAAAGAGCATCTGCAAAAAAAGCAGGCCAAAATCCCATACGTCAGTCTTTTGTGTATATTGAGGCTGATCTGTGTTTGCAATTTCGGGTGGACACCAGTAAGCAGACTTCGCGACAGACATGGTAGTGGTCAAATGCTTTTTGCCACTTAGGGAGTATAACTTTCTCTGATATCCTGCATCGGCTAGCTTTGGTCGAATCTCTCCTTCAGAGTCCCTGAAAATCATCACGTTTCCGCAATGAATATCCTCGTGGAGTAGACCGGCTTGGTGCAAGAATCGCAGTGCATCCAGAAGTTCAATCGTCCACGAACGAACTTTTTCAACTCCCAAAGTGCCTGTGATGTCCAGTAACTCTTCTAGAGATCCTTTCCCAGCATATTCGGTTAAGATGCTCACAGTCCATCCTGAATCCGATTCAACGGCACAGTCTGCAGTTTTGTAAACCTTGAAATCGAAGATCTCCAAAATGTTCCGATGTCTGACCTGCTTTTGGGCCTCCAATTCTTTCTCGAGAGCTTGCAATTGCTTCTTGAAATTATTGTAATCTTTCACCCCTGCTGCAAGTCCGGTCTCTTTTAGCGCAAGCGTTGGTACCTGACCAGAGCCCTCGACTACGATAGGCCTAACCGTATAGCAGACTGATATTGGTCCTTTGCGTATTCGAACTTTGCTAGTCACCAACTGGAACAGAATTGGATCCTCACTACCTTCGCAAAATGTAATCGGCTGATCAAAAGCCAGTACGTCTTGGGTTGCGTCACCTTTAGATACCTTCTCATAGGAAACCTCTGAAAGTAGAGGTGGAGGTTTTGTCTTCCTCTTGGCCTCCTTTACCTTGGCTTCTCTGCGTTTCAGTTCATCTTGGACTAGATTGTCTAGCATACGCTGATCTTCCAGACTCTCTAACCGCTTCTGGTTTTCTTGCTCTACTTTCTCTTCTTCTGCAACCTTGGCAGCAGCAGCTTCATGCGTTGCACGTTCTTCTTCCAGACTTGGTAGCTCACGACCAGCTGCCTTGGCTTCTGCAGCGTCCTCCAACACATCTCTGATTGCATCGACGATTTCCATGATCATCGGCTGGACTTCTACGACAAGTTCTTTCGGCTTGGTTTCCATGACCTTCTGGACCTTGAATAGTGTTCCCTCACGTAAGAAGTCATGATCTTTCAAGCTCAGTAAGGGAATGGTCTTTGGGTATGTGGCCGTGAGGGTCGCGCAGAGTGTGATTGCGATATCTTCGTCCGACGATTTAATGCGTATTTCAAAGGACGGCTCAGACTTCTGCCACATATGTTAACCTTTAATAACCACCGTGCCACAGAATCTTATACCTTCCATGCTCCATGACTTTTTTGTATCTGTTTAAAATCCTCAGCGTAGATTGCTTCTAGTGCGACCAACTCGTCTTCCTGTATCTCCTCATACTGCGACTTGGGGACGTCATTGTTTGGGTTGCCTGACTTCAGCTTTGGGAAGCCAGACTGTGACGTGTTCTCTTTGTTTGGCTTCTTTCCCCATGGACTTGATGGCGGCATTTTGATGTCTTTTGCGATTTGAATGGAAACCGGATCGGAGAGACTTTTGAATAGATGCACGCAGCCGAAGCTGCGGATCTCCTACGCGCTGGGGACTTGCATTTTTCGACGAGGTATGGGATGGGGAGAAAGTTGTTTAAAATTGGGTGTTGCGGTTGAAGTGATACCCAACTGCAAGACGCTCATTTATCTTCGACTCACCGCACCAGCCGCTCAGCTCAGCCTTGTCATGTTATCGGGGGATCGTCGGACAAACCTGCCCCGCAATCCTATTCGAGCTCTGTGCTTGTCCCAGTCATTACGCCTCATAAACTTTTACCTCTGCATGAGCTTGACCAAAATTTCTCTGTGACTCAACTACAACCAATTGAACTCAAGTAGGTCGTAATTAATACTCCCTCTTTCTCGTGATATACAGTGCTAACCAGCTGTTTCTCTTCCAGATCCATAGCCTTCTCGAGGATTAGACAATGGCTCTCAGAGGACCGCCGTCATCGGCCCTCAATCGACTCATTCGACCGGCTGGCCTGCAATCGAATATCAGCCATGTTCGAAATTATTCAGCACCATTAGACTCCACGATCCCTGCTGCGAAGCAGAAGTATATACCCACGAGCGGTACCTATCCTAAAGGATTTCTCGTCTCTGGAACTCACGTTGGCGTTAAAGCTACCAACAAAAGTACTCCAGATTTGGCCTTCCTAGCTTCAGAAACACCGTGTGCCGCTGCAGCTGTATTTACAAAGAACAAATTCCAGGCTGCACCCGTCACCGTCAGCAGGAATATGTTGAAGAGAAGAAATAACACCGGAGTCCGATCAATTATCGTTAACTCTGGGTGTGCCAATGCTGTGACTGGCAAAGGCGGTATGGAGGATGCCGAGAAGATGGGTGAGGAGGCCGACAAGTGCTTTGAGCAACCCCAAGATGGCAAAGGGGGAAGCAGCATAGTCATGAGCACCGGTGTTATTGGGCAGAGGTAGTGATTTGTCCCTCAAAAATATTGTACGCATCACTAACTGGCGTAGACTGCCCATCCAAAAGATCTTGCGCAAGATCCCAACCGCATATGATGGCTTGGGAAGCTCACACGACCACTGGCTGACTGCCGCTCGTGCCATTTGCACGACAGATACCTTCCCAAAGCTTTTATCCCGCACCTTTACGCTACCATCATCTCCTTCCATCACATACAGTTTAGCTGGCATGACGAAAGGAGCTGGTATGATCCACCCTAACATGGCAACTCTGCTTGGTATGATTGCGACAGATGCGCCGATTGCTCCAACATTACTTCCTTCTCTTCTCACTACTGCTGTGAACAAGTCGTTCAACAGCATCTCGATTGACGGTGATACTTCAACGAACGATACGGTTGCCGTACTTGCAAATGGAGCCGCAGGCGGAAAAGAGATCACGTCTGAATCATCAGAAGACCATGCCGTATTCCAAGAGACACTGACATCTTTTGCAATTGACCTTGCCAAACTCGTGGTACGTGATGGAGAGGGTGCTACCAAATTCGTTACCATCCGCGTGACAGAGGCACCATCAGAAGTCGGCGCAAGAAAGATTGCCAGCACCATTGCACGATCTCCTCTTGTCAAGACGGCACTGTATGGAAAAGACGCCAATTGGGGCCGCATTCTCTGCGCGACTGGCTACTCACAAATCTCCGAGCCAGGCCAACCAATCAACGAAGTTCCAGAGATCGTGCCTGAGAAGACTAGCGTTTCTTTTATTCCTGCCGATGGCTCCGCAGAGCTAAAGCTTCTGGTCAATGGTGAGCCCGAGAGTGTGGATGAGGTGCGGGCAGCTGAGATCTTGGAACATGAGGATTTGGAGATCTTGGTCAGATTAGGTGGTGGTAAGGAAGAGGCCGTTTACTGGACTTGTGATTATAGGTAAGCCCATCAAGAAGGCCGACCATAAGGGCGGTTCACTGATCAAGAACACAGTCACGAATATATCACCATCAACGGTGACTATAGAACATAGAAGCACATTTGGGGTCTCAAAATCTGGGGCGGCGTTTCTCTGTTTGCAAAAGTTTGAACTCTGTGCAAATGAGGTTAAGATTATAGCGGGAGGTTGTGTTGCTGAGCCTTCTGTTTCCAACGATATCAAGACTGGTTTTAAGAATGGTTCATAGAGGTAAACACGAATTTAAGGATCTGATGGGCACGACTAATTACCGCCACTCTCCTCCGTAATGGCTTGATTCACGTAAAAATTGAGGGGCTATGGTTAGGTTCTCGCATACATAGTAATACTCAAATTTCACCAAATCGGCCGCTTCTATTCAAGAAACAACAGCGTTATCATTCCCTGACACTGTTTGATTATTGGTCTCGTGTAGATAGCCTTTCCATGATTACCAAGCCTCCTTCACTTCCACTTCTGCAACAACCCTCGCATATGCTCTTACGAAAGGAAAGACCAATCTTGCATTACAGATGAAACAGCAATTTCTGTAGGCAATAGGAAAGATCTACAATCTGCATACCTCCCCTACATAAACCATCACATGACGATGCACCCCGCCCCCCCCCCCTTCCAGGGGGGAGGAAGGGCGGGTTGCTACCTCGTGACCTGCCCCCATCTCTCAGAGAGCATGTATTAGTATAGCTTCAAAGTCCGCAACGTCAGGGACACAGAGACTCTTCTCGTTAGCCTTAGTATCGATCCCAATCCTGCCCCACGAATCATCACGGTTCTATTCTCCATCTTTCCTCCCAACCCTCGCTGCCCAAGCAAACGTCTCTACCAAACTTACTTATATCACACATGCCACAACAATGCCAATCACAGCCCCTGCCCTCACGCAACCATCACCGCCCAGTGCACCACGCATCTCCAGCCCAGCCCAAGCAGCCCAGCCCGAGCCCGAGACCGAGCCAGTCCTTTACTTCGCCTACGGCTCCAACCTCGCGCCGTCATATATGAAGACCCGCTGTCCCAACTCCGCCTTTCATTCGCTGGGGTATTTGCCTGACTACCGGTGGATCATCCGGGAGGGAGGGTTTGCTACTATTTTCCCAGTAGAGACCAAGCAAAAGCCAGAGGTAGAGTTCAAAGGAAAGGGGGGCTGTCTGCTTTCTCATCCTTTAGACGAGCTATTTCCAGAAGACGAGGAAGAGGTGGAGGGAGAGGAGGAGATTAGGGACGTGCGGGATGCAGGAGGGATAGAGATCGGAGGGGAAGAAGAAGAAGAGGGAGGAGAAGAAAGAGAAGGAGTGTGGGGTATCATATACAAGATCACACCGGATGAATTATTCGATCTCGACGCTAGCGAAGACGTTCCGCGCTCTTATGCCAAAACAGCCGTGACCGTTACTTCATTCCCAGCAAACCCCATGCTATCCCTAATCTCCAACTCCTGGCACCCTCGTGCTCAAACTTCAACCCAAGTGCAAGCATATACCTACACGCACCCAATTGCATCCCCCTCCTCAGAAAGAGAAGAAGAAGAAGAAGAGGAAGAGCGAAGGGTACCGGAAGGGCTCATTCTCCACCGATATATCGCACGACTCAACACCGGCATCGTTGAAGCGGCGGCTTATGGACTACCGAATGCCTATGTCGAGAATGTATTGAGGAGGTTCTGTCCCGAAGTTGTGAAGGAAGAGGATGAGAATGTTAGGTGGGTTCGGCAGGGTTACTGGAAAAGAGAGAGGTATGGAGAGGAGGTAGAATTTAAGGAGCTGAGGGCCCTGCTGAAAGATTTGGGAGTGGGAGAGGGAATTGGGGGAAGCTGGTGATAACAGAAAGGGATGAGCAACAGATTTGGAGCAGCTTCGTTAAGCCATGTACTATAATATATGTACATGGAGTTTTATGTACTATTATAGAGCCCACTCGTCCCTATTATCGGTAGGAAGGACGAAAGGTTCGTCAATTCGCTTGATAGCGAAATCGCTACAAAGTATGCTGTAGAACAAAGTCAGTCACAATACATATAATTGAAGAAAATCTACTCACCAAGCTGACGCAACAAGCCCGTCCAACTCTGCAATCGCCGCATCTCTCCTCGCACCCGTAACCATGCCTTTGCTGATCAAGCCCTGGACCTCTCTGATCCTCTTACCAGTGGCCACACCTACTTGCTCCATGACTTTCCTGCCCAGACAATCACTATGGAAAGCGTGCTGGCATGGGAAGACAAAGAATTGGCGACTCAGGAGTGGTAGTTCGCAGACATAACACTTTTCTCCTGGTTCCACAATTGCATATCTGTGATCCAACGCCGCGATGTCAATCTTGATATTTGTGGCAGTCTGTGACGACTCGTCCATTTCTTTCTTGAGTGCATCAATGTTGCGACTATAATCCTCAAGAGCAGAGCAGATTTCTTCTTTAAAGTCGTCAATGACAACGAAATCAGGAAAGAAAGGTATCAAGTCTTCGATCTTGAGGAGGTCACACCGTTTCAGAAACTCAATAGCTGTCTTGATGCCATTTGTTTGTGATATGACCTTCTTTGCTACTGCTAACCATAGCTTTTTTCTCAGAGCAGCATTTGTCGTTGGTCGATCAGCGATCAGAGAAGCAAGATCGATCTCATCATGATCCAGAGCAAGCTCAACAGCTTGGAGATATTGTCCCATGGTACTATAAATATGCACGCACGATTGAACCCTCGAATGTTGTATACAAAGACGCAAAGCAAAGTCGGAATCAAAACTTGGTTCATCGCCCTGTGACTCGAGGTAGGATAGAAGCCCTGATTCATCCTTAGATGGATGTGATGCGTAGATCGAGATCAGTGTGTTGTGTACAGCGGCATCGGTTGAGTTGAGCTGGTTGATGACATGCAACAAATAGCGGACTGCTTGGTTCTGAGCCAAGGACCCCTTGAAATTACGGTTGTAATCCAGAAGTGCTGGTATGAGATTGCGGGCCTTGAGATCTGGATGCCTCATCAAGATGTCAACAAGATCAGTCGCCACATGATTAATGAGACCGCTAGTGTACTGATAAAATGTCTCAGGAGCTGTTTGCTTTTTTAAGACGCTCAACGCATCTCGCCAACGCTCTCGCTGCATCCAGTAGTTCAAGACGTAGTTGTAGTCATTCACAGCATTGGCATAGTAGAGCAGTTCATCTTCTCTACCATGACTACTGATAATATCATACGTGGTCTTCTTATCAAGGTCCGATCGGTATTTCACCACAAAATCCTGAAATTCTGTTCGTATCGAATCCAGCTGATCTTTAGTCTGCGCCGGGTTCAGAGTCTCTGACAATTCAGCTTTGGTAACAATGGTATCGTCCAAAGAATTCAGTTTTGACATGAAGATCTCCACAAGCCAGCTGGCGAGCATGATCCGCTGCATGATCGAAGACTTCTTGAATGTCGTGATCTTTGTCAAAAGGTATTTTCTCAAAGCATCTTGCTGCTCGTTATCGATGAAAGTCAGAGCTACTTGCTCGAATGGCTTGCTGCTCTTCCCATAGACCCCTGCCGCTTCAAGGAAGGCGCCCTTACTGACAAGATAGTCACCAGAAGCAGTTGCGACTGCGTCTTTCTGTGCAGGGCCTTTTGCATAACGTAAAGCTGCGTCAAAATGCTCTGTCTCTAACATAACCTTCCAAACATCTCTATCCTCGTCAGTAACCACAATTTCGAGGATTTCCTGCGTGGTAAACAGCCAAAATGTGTTCTTCTGCTGGTCCGCGTAAAGTCCAAGAGCTTGTTGACCTGACTCGAGTACGACTTGATCAAAAACCACCCTGTCGTCAAGTCGATTCACTGCAACCACTCGCGATCCTACCAGAATCAGTATGTGCCATTGCGTCAAAGCAATGGAGTCCACTAGTTCTGGTATTGGCTTCTTACGACCCGAGGCATACTCAGAGGCGGGGATTTGAGATCTAGGTAGCATTTTAGCTTCAGCGAAGACTTTGGTGCCGAGCTCAGGTGTAGCCGGTGTTGTAAGTAGCCGGCCATGATATACACCCTGAGATGAAAGCCAAGCGAATATCCGATCAGGATTCAGACTCTCTGGTGACGCTGCATCAGGATGATCAGGAGAGACGACTAAAGATGATGGAGCGCCTGATACGCTTGAGGATTCATAGATAGTGGGTTGTTCGTTCTCGAAAAGTTTGGTAAAGATTGAAGCGCCTCCTTCATGCGCCACTCGGCCAATCCTGCCGCTGAGGTGTATTAATCTGCTCTGGGTAGCAACCAAGACTCTTCGAAAGTCAGGCTTTCCAGCTACGAGATCAACCCATAATCCAGTAACCGCGCCTTCAGGAATCCTCTGTAGAAGTTTCAGATACTTGTCTTCTTTCCTGTAGAATTCGGTCGAAGTCTCGATATATCCTTCGTAAATGTTTCCATCTGATGCGCCAATCAAAATCTCTCGAGTGGAAGCTGTCGGTAGGGACGGGTTCCAAGCAATCGATTCGATTGGTACACCTCTGAGTCGAGAGAGTGGCCTGGGTTGCCGGGACTGAGAGTGGAGGTAGTAGTTCTCTCCAAGGGCGGTACATATGATTAAGTGGGAAGCAGTTGGATCAAGAAACATGCGCTTTATGACGCCAACCTCGGAGGTCTTCTTGGGAAGGTCAATATCTAGGCGGTGGTTAGCCCTAGGCCATCCCTCAATGGTGAGCTTCACTCACCATCTATGTCCTCTGGGCTGTCAAGATCTATGCGCAAGATACGCCCATTCGAGAGGGCCAATATCAAGACATTGTTGGCGACTTGCGCAGCAACAAAGTCGGAGGCGATGGAGAACTGGAGCTGTACTCGTTCAACGTTGAAGATAGGAAGCGCAATCTCATTGAGATTCTGCAGGCTGGGCGCGGCCACATAGCCGTTGGACGCGTCGAGTGCCATGCGTCAGGATAAATGAAGCTACCTCATGGTATTGCCAATGATATAGGCTCAAGGCTGTACTTAGGTATGGAGTCCCCAAGGCTGACGTTGAAGCTTAAGCTCGTACGGTACTCGAAATAGACCGATATGGAGTTTCGGTGTTTCGGAGAGGGATTACTATTATTCCGTCACAGCGGCTTTCTGTGTTCGTTACCACCCGTATTTCCCGTCCCGGAAGTCCTGCCCCTACCCTACCCATCCATCATTTCCACCGCGGCATGCATTATCGATGCTACTGTAATAACCACAGATTCACAATGCATTTAATATGCTACGGTACAATGCCCGCCAATCTAAAAATAACTGCTGCAGCCTCAAAAAGGTCATTACAGGACGACGATATATGACGATGTTAATGATGTCTCAGCGTGCGGAATCAAGAGCATTAAGTTCTTGGCGTTAGGAGAGATGAGTCTTGCCCAGCTGAGGCAGATGTTTATCCACTCTCCATATCAAGGAAAGATAGAGACCCCTACGCTACGTCTTAGTGACTTGGGTGGCAAGGAGACCCTGCGTCTTCCACCCCGAACCCTAGTTGCGGAAGGCTGCAGGTGGACTTGAACACGCCCTGAAAGGTCATTTTCCGAAGCTGAGAACGGCCACTCTGCTGGTTGTTTCTTGGCCCAGCTTCCTTAAGAATTACGCTTTCGACGGTTTCGTTTCATGAGTGGCAAAACTTGATCGCGCTGGTATCCGTGCTTAACGGCAGTAGCAGAAGATCTGGAGAGGAGCACGACATCGTCTTTGTCCGGTTGCGTGGCTTGCGAGACCACGGGATGGCGGCGTGTTTGAGCATTTTATGGATGACGGAATCTGAAGTGGTCTTTTATGGAGACATGAAGCGGTGAAAGAGAGAACCCGTACTTTAGCTGCATCCGACGACTGCTTGGGGAGCTGCACTCATCATCTCACCTCGGAGATGGGCCGGACAGCTGGCTATGGGCAGTCAGTGCTGCAATACACGGCATAAGAATGCTTAGTTGCAAGAGAAGAGCGATGATCGTTAGCATGTTGGCGCCTGGTTGGCACAGATTGTTGCCGAGTTCAGACGAACATAAGGTCTATATGACGGATAATATGACCTCATGTAGGTTGTCGATCGTGTTGCATGTTTGTGAGGAAGGGAAGCGAGGACGAGGCAGGATGAGGTTTTGGTGGACCGGGAGACACGGGGTGGACGCGGACAAGACCACTATCCATCACCATCCATGTACCTACTTACTGACTGGGCAGGACTAGGTCGAAGAACGCAGCAAGCATGCTGTACTTCGATACTGGTTCTCCGTACGCGTTTTTGCAGTTCGATGAATACGGTACGGAGTACCTCGTACTCGTTTCGCTTACGGGTTGCTAGTCATCTCCGAACAGCCAGGTAGCCACCGGTACTTTGTAAGGTTCTGAGAACACATGAAGCGCTCCGGCACTCCCCATCCCGTCGCACCTCGCTGTCAGATGCTGGCTGGTGGCTGCTGAGTGACATCGCGTCTTAGAAATCGACGTTGACCGTCGAGGGTACGGCCTCATCATGTGCATATGACTTGGAGGTGCTGGTGGATTCCAGGAAGCCTAGCGCCATTTGGTTGGCTGACGATTCCAAGCCGCGGGTTTCACATTGAGAGTCGAACGCCGGGTCACTCCTCTTCTGGCAGCTGTCTGCTCACAACACTGGCGTCCGGGCAAGGCTCGAGCTGATTGGCCGACAAGCGTGCTGCCGCAGGAATTGTCTGCTCTGGATGCTGGGATAGCTACAAAAGCCCCTGGCGTCAATGGTCGCTAGATATACAGTAGCTGGACGGGTGGAGGTCAGATTCGATCGCTGATCGTTCCACCTTTGCCACGGGCCAATTCGCACAGGGGCATCTATTCGGCGAGCGGCGAAAGCAGTGTGAATGAACAAAACATGCCATCGGAAGGCGCGCATGGGCACCGGCTAGGCACAAATTGGCGGAGGATGAAGTGAAACGCCCAGTCGAGGCGAGTTGGGGGACCCTGCGGAAGATTAAGCTCTACTCCCACCGCACTGGATAGTTTGGTCGACATCGACGTCTCCCGAGTGGTGGACCAGAATCCAAGTACAGGTGCAGCTACTCCAAGCCAACCACGCCCGCGCGACGCCGGGCAGCTTTGATTTGGGCCTAACCCAGAGGCCCGGCGCTAGTCTCGCCATCCAGCCCCTTCAGGACTAGCGTGGGACAATACTGGTCGAGATATGGTCGACATTCCCTGGCCCGTGCTGCGTCTGAAACGTGAGGGCCGTTTAGCGCCGTGAGGACTAGCTCCAAGACTCTGCTGTAAGACCTTCCGACTGCGACTGCATCTCCAACTCTCAGAAGCGAAAGTCAGCCAGTCGTCGTGCCAGTCCGCTCACGATCTTCTCGCCGACTGCAGCCAGCGAGGTGTTTGTGCGCCTTCGTCTTCGCCTTCGCCGTCGCCCTCACTCGTTGCCTCTTTGCCTCCCCCGTCCTCCGTGCCACCTCCTCCCCCCCCATCGTCCTCATATACCGGTTTCCTGGCCGGCTATATTTCGTCCTTTCTGTGATCCGAGGCCTCGCATTTGTAAGTGCGCCAGCATCAGCCAGAGCATCAGCGCAGCATCAGCACAGCGCACCATACATACGTTCATCCATCCGTCAGACTTGACGTGGACAGCCCACCCCCCAAACGGACGCGATCCACCACTCCTTTTCAGACCCGAGACCAATTTCACCAAAACATTGCTCGCGAAACCCGCGACATTGCCCAACAGCATATTATCTTAATCTCTGCTCGCCTACAGCAGGAAACAGCCTCAAAACGAAAGGTCCATCCCAGCACATCTGGGGCTCAAACGCGACATCTCTTGCTCCATCTTTTCCCTCGATACTGGACGACGAGCCTGTGCTCTGCGTAGCTTAATCTGTCAGACCTCGTCGCTACTCCCTGCCGTTCTCTGTTTACGATCAACCACTGCCCGTCCAACAACCCTCGAACATGCTTCATCAATAAGCATCACCATATCTCGAGATCATGGCCATGCTAGCTTCCAAATCACCCTTTCCAGCCCCGCTGGCCACTGGCTCCAGCATGTCGTCTACGCAGAACTCCGCTGCGCCCTCGAGTCGAAGGATGCCTGCCATGGCCACCGGAAATCAGTCCTTTGCGAGCCCGACCGAATCTGAATTCTCTGATGTTGACAGTCCCGATTCTGCAAAGAATTGGGATGAAGATAGGGTATGCGAATGGCTACGCACCGTCAATTGCGGCGACTATGAGAAGCTTTTCCGGAAGAACAACATCAATGGGGAGAATCTATTGGAGATCGACAAATCGGTTTTGCAGGAAATGGGCATTGAGAAGATTGGCGACCGAGTTAGACTGTTCTTAAACATCAAGAAGCTACGGACCAAGGCTTACGCCAACCAAAAGAAGCGGAATAGGGTGAGTTCACAAACCTTGACCTCAATCTATGATACTAAATAATAAAGGACTCCTTCGCGGGCTTGGAAACCTATACACCATCCTCATCCGGCTCTCCGAGACCTCCTAACTCTGGGCGAATGGTTCCGACACCTCCTGCTAACAAGAGATACTCGAGACAATTCGAAAACTACAATCCGGCCTCCTCCATCCCCGAGAACGTTTCAAAGCCACCGTCTCGCCCCGTATCTCCCCTAACAGGTTCCGAGGTAAGAGCTGTCCGACAACAGAGGTATGGTGTAATGAGCCCTGCCGATGCCGCCAGAAACGGCTATCTTGCCAGCTCGAACCCGTCCAGTGCAGCAACAGTATCGGGCCGTCGTCCGGTGACGCCATCGGATGGTTCAGCACCGCCGACTGCTCGATTAATCAACAACCACTCGCGTGGCAATGGTAGCATTGATGGCTCGTTGATGGCACAATTACCACAAAACCAGGATGTCATCAGAGTCATCTCGTCCGGGGGCGTCACAAAGGTTGTGAAGATTGCGGATTGCCAATCTTGCGATGAAGTAATGCGTGTAACACTACGCAAGTTTGGATATCGCGAAGACCACGATCGCAACTACTGCTTTTACGTCCTCGCGGGAGTCGACCCCGATCCAAGTCAATGTCGACGTTTGTCTGAGAATGAGCTATGGAGGATTATCAAGGATCAAAAGCGACCTGAGCGAAATCGTCTGATTCTTCGAAAAATGAATGCCGGAGAACCTGGAGAGTCGGAATTGCAACGTGCAGCTGGTATTGCCTTGGAAGAAGCTTCTGCGAACCACAGTCGTGCTTTGGACACTGTTGACAACAAGCGCAGTCAACTCAAGGTACAAAAGGTACTTGGAGAAAGTTGGGACACCGGGCTCCAACATCCTCTGTCGCCAGCGTCATTCACTGGATCTGCTGTGTCTGCGGGAGAGCGAGAACGTAATGTTTATAATACAGCCAAAGACCTAGAGCGACCTCCTTCCATTGAACGACCGCGGGAGAGTACAAGACAGAGAGCAGCAGGCAAGAAGGGAGTCCTTCGCCAACTTCTGGGTCAAAGACCTCCAAGCGAGTTGATCACTTCAGATCTCACGACATATTTTCCAGACCACCCACGCGAAGACATCGATCGAACTGCAAGGCTATCACTTCGGAGATCGACCCGTCTTAGCAAGCTCAACAGCCGTCTTAGTGTAGCTAGCAATCTCAGCTTCGCCAGTGTGGAGAATGCACCGCCAATGCCAACTATTGCCGATACATGGCTAAATGGCAGTGCCCAACTCGCTAAGGTTCGTCCATTGGACCTAAGGAGTCGCACCTTCCGTGACTCAGTGGCATCATCTTTGCTTGAGAGAGTCCAAGAAGAGTCGCCGACTGAGCCAAACCGCAAATCATATGTCTCCTTCGACAGCGGATCTGACGGAACGAACGTGAATGTTACGGATCCTGAGGGCAATGTGATGCAACAGAGCTATTTCGACGAAGGCAGCACCGAACCTAGTGGATCGCTTCGAGATGTCAGCCAAGCTTTGAACGAAGATGGTGAGGAGGTGGATGAAGAGCTGGAGAGTTTCTTGCAAGGAGATTCTTGGGATGACAGCAAATGGATGAAGGGAGCGCTTATCGGCCAAGGTTCTTTCGGAAGTGTCTATCTAGCTCTTCATGCAGTAACCGGAGAGCTCCTAGCGGTCAAGCAAGTCGAGACACCATCCCCAGGTTCGAACAGCCAGACGGATGCCAGGAAGAAGAGTATGATCGATGCACTGAAGCGCGAGATTAGTCTGCTTCGAGAGCTTCAACATCCAAACATCGTGCAATATCTTGGTGCAAGCTCGACTGTGGATCATCTTAACATTTTCCTCGAGTACGTTCCTGGTGGGTCCGTCACTTCCATGCTCAACTCTTATGGGGCGCTTCGGGAGCCTCTCATTCGCAGCTTTGTACGTCAAATTGTAACGGGCCTTGCGTACTTGCATAGCAGAGACATCATCCACCGTGATATCAAGGGTGCCAACATTCTTGTTGACAACAAGGGAGGGATCAAGATCTCGGATTTCGGAATTTCCAAGAAGATTGAGGCTTCCAATCTACTTAGCAGTGGTGCTCAGAATGCTAAGAATCGGCCCTCTCTCCAAGGGTCCGTCTTCTGGATGGCACCGGAAGTTGTCAAGCAGACTTCGTATACTCGCAAGGCTGATATCTGGTCTCTCGGATGTCTTGTTGTTGAGATGATGACAGGAACCCATCCATTCCCAGACTGCTCGCAACTTCAGGCCATTTTCAAGATTGGTGGTGCAAAGATCAGCCCAACTATCCCCGATCATGCCAGCGCTGAAGCGAAGACGTTCCTATCACAAACCTTCGAGATCGACCACGCAAGTCGACCAAGCGCAGATGAGCTGTTGTTTAGTCCTTTCCTGAACCCAATCACATGAACAACCAATTTTTTCTGCCCGCGAGGCATATTCTACCACGTACTCTTCTTCATTAGCGTCACTGCATAGCAAAGCGGCGCGCTTCCATTATTGTACAACCATTTACCAACGCAACATCACGGCGCTCATGAATTTTACACATCTACGATTTCCTTTCAATTTCACTTCTTGCTGGGGATATAGGGGGAATGTGGGTGTATAGGGAGCAATGTATTATGAGGTGGATCCACCCTCAGGCATGAGGATGATAGAACAAGAGGGTGGAATGGGTTTCGTTATATCACTGGTTGGTAACTTTTTGAGCCTGCGAGTTCTGAGAGAAGAGAGGCCATTAATGATGGGGACAGCTCTGCTCTCTAATAAATGGAAGAAGGCTCAAGAATGGAGAGGGAAGACGACGTAAGAGATGAGAAGTGCTTGTACAAGTACCTGCCTTATGCATACATACAAAATATGGATCTGATGATATACCCCACAACTTTGTCCCAGGTCTATAAAGTTCGCTCATTTGGCTTGTGCTTTGCTATATTCCAAGCCTAATATTCAGCTGCGCACGAAATGAACTTCTCATGAAGTCTAATAAGTGCTGTTCCTTTTTTGATGCCATACTGATTCATTATTATCATACCATTCTACGCTATCGTATATCCATTCTATCGGCTGCAAATTGTGACCATATCTATTCCCTTGCAAGCCTCGTTGCGGCCGCCAAAGACTCCAGGGACACCATACCATGCCTGAAGTATCTATATATCCCGCTCGCCCGTACAAAATGAACACGCCTCCAAACACCAAGTAGCCTCTCACCCAAAACCATCCATCTAGCCGCCAGCAGTCATAGCCAAGACCAGCTTTTCCCTCTTCATGAACACCCCACTGACCAACGCCACCGCTCCCGCGACGATCGTCAAGACCCACAAGCTCTGGAGCGTCTTCGCAATCGCCTCGATCGCCAGCGTTCGCACCTGCGCATCGCCGCCTTGCAGAATCACACTCTGCGCGCCGCCCAGCGCCGCGCGGAGCTCCTGCTCGCTGAAGTGATACGCGCTCAGCGCATCGCGCAGGTTGATGAAGCCGCGATTCTGTAGGATGGAGCCGCCGATGGAAAGGCCGATGGCCATGCTGCCGATTTGTGCAACGTTCATGTACCCGATCGCCGCGGCAATTTCGTGGGGGGCGACTTTCACGACGACAATGCTGTATCCGATCTGCATGCTTAGCCCGGCGCCGATGGCCATGAGGACTTCGTAGCCGTAGATGGTAGATGGGGAGGTGCTCGCAGTTACGGTGTGCATTAGAGCGCCGCCAACGACGAGAAGGATGCCGGTGAGGACAAAGAATGGTTGGTAGCGTCCGAAGACCGGGAGGAGGGCGCCGCTTAGCATGATGCAGAAGATGACGAGGCAGATGTAGGGCAGGAGGCGGACTGCTGCTTCTGTGGGAATAGAAATGTTAGAGTGCTGCTTGATCTCGGGGCCTTGGGGTTGAACTTACGGATCGCGGAATCACCGTGGGTGAATTGGAAGAAAAGCGGGATATAGTAAACGCCAATGGAAAGACCAGTTGAGCAGGCAGCAGTAGCAAAGTAGAGTAATAGCATGGTTCTAGACTTCAGAAACTGGACCGGGAATAACCTCATCTCCGGCGTGGTGAAGATAGAGAAGGTCTGCTGAACAGCATAGAGGATGGTTGCCACGCCGAGGACAATCCAGAGCGTAATCGGTCCTGCGGAATCCCATTTCCACGTGCTTCCAGCGAATGTGAGGACGACCTGGAAGATGGTGAAGACCGCAGCGTTGAGTATGGCACCTACCCAGTCGAGTTGGGCGAGCTTCTCCCTGGTAGATCGATCTGGAGCAGGATTGAAATTGGGAACGAGGAAGAAGAAGATGGGTGCAACGGCTGCTGCCAATGGAAGGTTGATATAGAAGGCCCAACGCCATGTTGCGCTACTTACTGCGAAGCCACCGCCGATAACAGGACCTGTATATGTTAGTATGCTTAGCTGCCTCAAGGGAAGAGGAGACCCTACCAAGAATGGCACCGCTACCCCAGCAAAGTCCAATCAAAGCATTGTAAATCGGTCGCTCTCGAACAGACGTGAAGATGGAGACGTAGGTTAGGGCTCCAAGATACATTCCAGCACCGCCCATACCAGCAATGACTCTTCCAACAATCATCATGTTCATGTTCTGAGCAGCACCGCAGATGGCACTTCCAATCTCGAAGACTGTCAGAGAAGAGATGACGAGGTATTTGATATCAAAGAGTCCGTAACAACAGCCAACGAGGAGAATGATAGAAACCGAGCCCATGGGAAACCCGATGCCAACCCATGCTAGCTTTTCGATCTCCCCTAGTGATTGCAGAATTGGACCCTGGACATCGGCCGCAATGGTTGTATCAAGGCCTAAAGTGAATCAGATGCTGCTGCTTGAGTCCAGAAGAGAAGCCATACCATAAAGTAGTGCACTCAGGTAGAGGCCAAGACAGACCAGGTACCACCGTACATTGCTGATTGGACGAACATATTCCGCTGCTTCTGGCACACTTGAGGCAGGCAGCTCAGCATCTAGCTTCTCGAGGTCGAGGGAAGATGCCATTGTTGGCGGCGTTTGCTCTCCCGGGAGAGTTGTAGAAGACATTTTGGGTTGGAACAGAGCAGTGTGAGATGGCAAGGAAATATGCAGATGTCAAACCACTTAGGCAGATTATCCTCAAAAACAAGCCAATGTATAGAGTCTAAGAAGGGATACAGCACAGGACCCACGGCAGGACTTTATGGGCATTCTAGCAGCCGGCTTGATATTTACGCCGATGGAAGACTTGGAAATCCATCCGCAACAAGCTGGGAGATGAATCATACCGAAGGACATAGGTTACTAATAGGTCCTATCACCGAAAAGCTTGAGGCTCTTGACCGTAGCGCAAGCAACAAAGAAGGGAGGAAGCGAGCATTTCAAACGAAAGGCGAGGAAGTATGTGGGGCTGGAAGCGGGTTTTCCGCAGATGGGACTTGTCCGTCTTGGCCTGAAGCGGCAGCAAGCACAGTGCATCTCAACCACACGTACATCCGATGCGGCCTAACTTGCTCCCTCTCACCATAAGCACTGAGGTTCTGATGCTGGTGGCTTGTGGTGAACTGGGACTTTGTTATTAACCAGGGCTTATGGCTCCGCACTAGTCGACGCCTACGGCCGCATGCCAATTGCCTATGCTGTGCTTGGTTTAAGCTTCATGGCGGGATTACCAATCTGGGACATCAGACATAAAGATATGACTCCTCGTGTTAAATCACGCTGTTACCGCCTATCGCCGACGTCTCCCGCGTCAAGCATGCATTGCCTGTTCTGCGACCGTTTAGTTGGTCAGCGCGTCATATCAGCAGCTGTTCGCGATAACGGTGCTGACCTGAGCCAAGTAAGCCATGGTGCCTGCTCAGGAGAGCGAGGTTTCCATGCAGTCATAATGGGAAGAGCTTCTGTGCTGGTTTTGTTGAGCTGCCTCAGATAAGCTTCAGCGAAAAGCCGCCGCCTTTCTCTTCGTCTTCTCTCCCCGCAAAAATGCCACTGAAGTCCACAACATTGATATCGGGAGCTGCTCCACGAACGGGCGCATTGGGTGTTCCTCTCCGTCTCCGCTTTTCTTGTCCGGCTTTCGAAGGGAAGGTAGGGAACATGGCCGTACTCTTGGGCTTCGGGTCTTCTGCGAAAAAGGGGTGATCCAACATTTCTTTCGCCGATGGACGCTTGGCTGGATTCAGTGCCAGGAGAGATATTAACAGCGAGCTGCCTGCAGATGTCAAAAATGGGAACTTGGCTCTCAGGACGGAACCATGAGTTGCAGGATTCTTAGGCAACTTCAGAGATCGTGCATTTGGGAGCCGCTTGAACCCGGGCCAAGCTTCTTCCGTGGGGATTCCACAGAGCTCAAAGATTTTGGACAGCTCATCAACCTCGTTCTTGCCCTGCAAAAGAGGCTCCTTGGTAAGCAGCTCTCCGAAAATGCAGCCTATACTCCACATATCTACCGCAGTTCCGTACTTTTCTGCTCCAAGCAGCAGTTCTGGAGAACGGTACCATAAGGTGACCACCAATTGTGTCATTTTGGGAGCTGGGTCACCAAAATATCTGGCCATGCCAAAGTCTGCGATTTTCAGCTGGCCACGATTATTGAGCAGTAAATTAGATGTCTTGAGATCGCGGTGCAGTATCCAGTTATTGTGTAGGTAGTTGACTCCAGAGGTAAGCTGTAGTAACAGGGTCTTGATCTCTGAATTCAGAAAAGGTTCGCTCATATCTTCGAGAAGAGTCTTAAGATCGTGTTCCAGGAAGTCGAGGACTAGAAAGATGCTATAGCCAATAATCAGTATATGCCCGCCACGGAATCAATTGTGCTCAACCTACTTTTCAATTTTTGACGTATCTTCCCCGACAACAACTTCTTGCAGGGCCACAATGTTTGGGTGTTCGCAGTCCATCAGTGTTTGGATCTCCCGTATGCCTGTAACCGGTATCCCATCTTGTGCATTTTCCATCTTGAGCCTCTTCAGCGCAACCACCTTGCCCGTAGTCATGTCCTTAGCCCTCGAGACCCATCCATAAGCACCCTCCTCTATATCGTTCAGCTTCTCGTAATCTTCCACGCTCCGGCACCTCTTCCATTCTACCCCGGGAAATCGAAGGAGCTTCGCGGGCGGCAGGTCTGTTTGCGGCACCGCAGACTCGGGCGACAGCCTCCGCCGTTTGGAGGGCCGTGAAGACAGTTCTCTCTGGTTTGAAGGAGATTCTGTCGCCGCCGCAGCAGCTTGTTCTTCTTGTAATCGAAGCTGGGCAGCCTGTTCGTCGAGCTTACGCTGCTTCTCTGCCTTGGCGCGCTTCTTCTCCTCCTTTTCCCGTTTCCTCTGTGCCTCCAGCTCTGCATCCTCTTCGTCGTCCGCCCATCGCGATTTCATTTTCGTGGCCATTGTGCTCGACGCGGTGATCGGCTGCGCGCGTGGTGGAAGGTTTGGGGTTGAAGTCGCTACAGCACCCCTCGAGAAATAAATTTCGAGGTCAACCGCGTCATAGCATCACTCGCGTCAACAGCCCCAACCTACGTGAAATGTCCCGGTAACATTTAGAATCGACCGTTATGAGGTCCTTGATATCATCTACGGTGCGCAACTCTTTGCGCAGCGCTGCGCGACCCAGATTTGTGCCACCATGCCGCGCTGCCAGATGGTCCTCGACCGAGACCAGGCAATGGTCAACGCCTCTGGCAAAACAGCTCTCTGAAGCTATCACGGTGAGTCTCCGTCATGTTGGACCTATAAGTAGGAGCTAATAAGGATATAGGCTACAGGCCCCGTACCATTGGCCTCCTTCATGCGGATGTGCCTTACCTCGGACCTAGGAGGATATTATATGTCGAGCCAGGAAGGCCGAGATCAGTTTGGGCAGAAGGGAGATTTTATCACATCTCCAGAAATATCACAAATATTTGGCGAGCTCATTGGAATATGGTTTGTTGCAGAATGGATGGCACAAGGAAAGAAAAGCAAGGGAGTTGAGCTTGTCGAGATTGGGCCTGGAAGAGGAACATTGATGGATGACATGCTACGGGTACGTTGAAGTGGCTGCAAATGACATGATCTCTACTTAAGAAAATCCTAGACGATTCGGAATTTCAAGCCTATGGCGTCCAGTATTGAGGCTGTATATCTGGTTGAAGCAAGCCCCTCGTTGAGGGAAGCGCAGAAGAAGCTTCTGTGTGGAGATGCCCCAATGACCGAAACGTCGATTGGCTTCCAAAGCACGAGCAAATATGCGAATCTTCCTATCATCTGGACTGAGAATATACGTTTCGTACCATCAGGTAATGTTGCCCAATTCTATGAAGGTCTTACTCTAACTCTGTCAGGTCCTGAGAAGACACCGTTTATGGTTGCACATGAATTTTTTGACGCCCTTCCTATCCATGCGTTTCAATCAATAGCGCCTGCAGAATCAGGGCCAGAAACCATCAAAACTCCTACAGGGGAGCATCAACTTGCACCAGAAGTCGCCAAAAGCCGCCAAGCTAAAGAACCCCAATGGCGTGAGATGGTCGTCTCGCCCACACCTCCAGACGCGACACATACCACTCTTCAGACGCCTAAATCGCAGCAGGCAGCGAATGAGGTTCCGGAGTTCCAACTCACTCTCTCTAGGGCTTCGACGCCGCATAGTCTCTACCTCCCAGAAGTCTCACCACGTTACCAAGCTTTGAAGGGCCAACCAGGCTCTTTGATAGAAATCTCACCAGAGTCTCACACATATGCAGAAGAGTTGGCACGACGCATAGGCGGATCGTCACAACAGCCTAAACCTTCTCCGTCTGGTGCAGCCATCATCCTCGATTACGGCCCAGCCGACACCATTCCCATCAATTCGCTCCGCGGAATTAGAGAGCACAAGCGAGTTTCGCCACTAAGCTCACCAGGACTGGTTGATTTGTCAGCTGATGTAGATTTCATTGCACTAGCTGAAGCCGCGTTGAAGGCTTCTCCGGGAGTTGAGGTTCATGGACCTGTTGAGCAGGGGACTTTCCTACTTGGCATGGGGATCAAAGAGAGGGCCGAGATGCTCATCAAAGCTCTTGGAAGTGACGAGGAAAAGAAGAAACGGGTTGAGAGTTCCTGGAAGAGATTGGTCGATAGAAGCGGTAGTGGTATGGGAAAGGTGTATAAAGCCATGGCTATTGTTCCCGAGTGTGGTGGCCAGAGACGCCCTGTAGGATTCGGCGGGGATGTAGCTGCCTGAAATACCTCCTGGCATGCGATGTAAGATACGGAAAGCCACTGTAAAAGTATACAAAGATCATACGTCGCATATGTCGCAAGTGCCCTTCCCAGGATCTCCGATCTAAGACAACCCGTACCACCTACCCCAGCAAGGGGTAAATACCCATCCTCTCTCCCTACCCCCTTGTTCACAAATTTCCTCGAAGATACTCATCTATCCATTGTCTTTTCTTCAACAACCGCATGCACCATTCTTTGTTGCATATCGCTCTCTAAACGCGCGTCACTACCCGTCGTCGGTTGCGTTTATATGCGTCGTCAATCGCTTATTCTGGCATTCGATATGGGTGTTGTCGCTTAGTTACTAGGTGACGGAGTCGAGCAACTGAGAAGCGCTTTTTTTAATCTTCCTTCTTGAAGTTCGCCTTTAGAGAGCTTTGGGAGAGACGCTTGTCGGGTGAATGATTTCTTTCTTATAGTAGGTCGTTGTCAAGCGGTGGCTGGCTTAGTTGCCTTGTTATATCTCCTGATTTCGCTGGACTCTGCAAAACATTAAACCTGCTACAGTCTTGAGGATAATCACACTTCGTTGTTTTTGTGTCATAGCCTCTCCTTCTTTGGATATCACACATCAACCAAGGTTTAGGTCTAGCTCTTTCCGTCCTCCTTGAGCACAAGCCTCTAGGTAATTCCTAACCTGTTATCATTTGTTTCCTCAGAATTGACGGCAAGTCTTTCAGTCGCGTGTCTTACGCTCATTTGGCTATATACCACTTCTTGAATGTGAACAGACTGTCTTTAGACTTTTCTCTTAGCAGCGGGTGCTTCTCAAGTGCGAAGATCTTGCTTCTTGGACATCCCGCGCAAAGTCAACCACGAAACTCGCTGTCTGAAGCTCACGCACTTAGTTTCTTCGATATCTTAGCTACCATCTAATCCAGACCTTTCGGCGCATACCTGTCGCTAGATCCGCACGCATATAGCCCTGAATCATTTGGTTACAAAAACAAAAAATATCCAAGCTCGACCTCGTACTCTAGCCTGAGAAACCTCGCCTGTAACATAGAAGACCTCATTGACAACCATTTTCCGAATCTTTATCAAAACATACCAACACCAACACTGGCACCATTAGCTTTCAGTAGAAGAGCAACTTTCCAGATGTCATCACAAATCAATGTCTTATCCTTCTTTAGCAACGCACTCGCTCCAACCACTATACCTTCGACGCCGACAAGCTCCCAATGCACATCATGCGTGACCACATTTCACAGCACGACACGAACAACCAACCCCACAAGTCCTTTTACTAGTACAACACCATCTCTCAAAAGTGGAAGCACGACCTCACTGCCTCTCGCAAGTACTTCAGCTGCTTCACCTTCACCTTTACCGAAAGCAACGCCAGAGTCCCAACACCACAACACCGTCGCCATAGCACTAGGAACGACCTTTTCGCTCCTCGCCCTCCTGAGTGTTTTTCTCGTCTGGCTCCGCAAACAGAGACGCCTAAAACGCCGTCTCGCATGCATCCCGCTCTCGCGCATCCAGGGCAAAAATCAAAACAACGAAATCAAAAGCACGCATAGCAAAGACCCCTCGGCATCCTCATTGTCATCTTGTCCAGAGCTGTTCCCAAGACCAACTCGTACCTCGCTGTGGGTCACAGAACAAAAGGATGAGACAGAGATTGCGGAGCCCAAGGAGGTGTATTGCCCAGGCTGCGAGAGCTGGAAGGGTCAGGAGACGGGTCTGAGTGCTCTGCCTGCTTCTGACCTTGTTGACGAGAGCAGAATAGAGGTAGTGAGGATCACGGCCGCGGGCAGTACAATCTCGGAATTTCTGCACAAGGCTAGTGGAGAAGACGTGCATAGCGGACGTGGCCGCATGGCGATCGACCCTGTACAGGATCCAGAAGAAGTGGAAAGTGACGGTGATCAAAATCGAGTCCCCAATCCCTTCACCGACACCCATCCAGCGCGAGAAGTGCACAACTCCGCACCACCAACGACGCAGCCACCAATCGTGCAACTCCCAGAACCGCAACAGGAGCAAGACCAAGAGGCCCAACCCCAGACTTCCCTCCGGACACGCTCCCACTCCTGCACATCCACCACCACAGCATCCACAACATCGCACCCCTTCTCCGCAAGCGAGGTCAATCTCGCCCTGGCCGATCTCTACCGCAACTCCGCGCATCTAACACCCTCACCACTACGGATCCAGAAAGTCCACTCGCCTCCAAACCTTCCCTCTCCTCCTCCCACCCACTCCCGGTCCCGCTCATCCCCACTGTCCCCACGCCAGCGAGACACGCCCACGCTCACCATTCTCGAAAGTCCCGCACCCCCCACGGCGGAGCAAAACCCCTTCCTCTCCCTCGCTGAGCTGGCGCGGGCTCTTGAGAAGGAGGGGGATGGGATGGGGTGCGAGGATGAGACGAGTGATCTGGATGAGGGAGAGGGAAACCAGAAGGGAGAATGGAGAAGTTCGAGTATCTACAGCCAGGAGGATAGCGGGGTGGTTTTCAGCGAGGCTGATTACGGGGGAGAATCCGATCTTGATTGCGGAAATGAGTGGGGGGAGATGGGGAGGGATGGAGGAGGTCAAGAGAGGTTGGGGAACGAATGATGCTCGGGCTGCCAAGATGGCGGATAGGTCCCTATGCATGCCAGTAGATTGAAACGCAGGAGGCAAGATGCAACTCTTTTTATCATCACCACGAGACTATCTACATCTTCAGCTAACCAGCTCTTTTCTTAATTTTGCATGTCATGTACGTTATCTTTCACTCCACTTACAATCTTGATACCCATCCGCAGCCACTAGAACGGACTCTCATTACAGTGGGAAGAGATATTAAAAGCCTAAAAGGAGGAGTGGTAAGGAGCGCAATATAATAGCTTGTTCAGTAAACAACTTGTCGCTATATTACCTTTGAAGAGTAAGTCATGCAACACATCAACGAAAGGGACTTAGAATTTCACACGCCTAGATCAAGAAGCACGACCAGTTTCAGAGAGGCCGTATGAAAATAGAATCTAAATTAACTTAAAAAAACTAAATCCTTGTTTTCCCAGTATATAAAACAAGGTGTCTCAACCTGCTGAGTCCCGAATAACGTAACAATTGGTCATTTCAATCATTGCAATATGTGAGAATCTACAGATTCATCGTTTGCTTTTCCCACCCCAAATCGAAACCTCTGGTCTAAGAAGTCATCTTCTACAGGCGAGAAGTGGCAGATCCAGCAGCCGTGCTCTTTGGCGCCGGTGCCAACTTCTCAGTCTCCTCTTCGATCCTGGTACCAAGGGTCTTGTTGACTCTCTTGAACATATCGTATGTTCGTCTACGGGTATCTTCCTTAGCGGCACTCAGGTGACCAGCCACATTGTTGATGTAGTTCTCTTGTTGACCTGGCTGCTTGCCAAGGACCTCCCACAGACCATTGGCTTGCACAAAGTCCTCGTCAGTAACCTCGGACAAGAAAGAGACGGCGGCACCAGCCCACTTCTCGTGCTGGTTGGTGGCCTTGGCTGGCTTATACGTCAGCTTGCGGTATGATGATGGATAGTTGGGGTTGGCGCCGTAGTTTCCATTAACTGCCATGGCACCATCACGCTGGAATGGGTTGAAGGCGCGGAGAGGGGCGTTGACTGGAATTTGTTGGTAGTTGACACCGAGACGGTGGCGGTGGGTATCTGGGTATGAGAAGAGACGAGATTGGAGGACAGGGTCGGCGGACGGCTCCACACCTGGAACCAAGTGAGATGGGGAAAAGGCGACCTGCTCGATCTCGGCGAAGTAGTTCTCAACGTTCTTGTTGAGCGTGAGCTTTCCGAAAGGTCGAAGAGGAACCTCTTTTTGTGGCCAGACCTTGGTGAGGTCAAAAATGTTCCAGCGGAATTTCTCGGCCTGCTCTGGAGACAGGACTTGGACGTAGACAGTCCATGATGGGTAATCGCCATTTTGGATGGCCTCAAACAAGTCTTGGGTGTTCCAATCAGGGTTCTCGCCAGCCAGTTTGCCGGCTTCCTCGTTGGTGAACGTCTTGGAACCTTGGTCGGTCTTGAGGTGGATTTGCACGTAGTTGAAGGTTCCATCTGGCTTGACAAACTTATGGGTGTGTCCAGAATATCCGTTCATGTGTCTATATGAGTATGGAGTTCCACGGTCGCTGAAAAGATGCATAACTTGGTGGATAGCTTCTTGATGCGTGGAGAGATAATCCCAGAACATGGTGGCATCTTTCAGATTGGTTTGTGGGTTTCGCTTTTGTGTGTGGATGAAGAGAGGGAACTTGGTTGGGTCACGGAGGAAGAAGACGGGCGTGTTGTTGTAAACCCAGTCCCAGTTGCCCTCATCGGTGTAGAACTTGACGGAGAAACCTCTTGGATCGCGTGCAGTATCTGGAGAGCCCTTTTCACCACCGACCGTTGAAAATCGGACCACAGCTGGGGTCTTCTTTCCAACCTCCTTCAACATATCAACGGAGCAGATGTCGGTAACTAGAGAAGCCAGCGGTTAGCCACATTTGGTTGCAGATGAAGTACCAAATAACTTACTGTCATGAGTAACCTCAAACTCTCCATACGCTCCAGCACCCTTGGCGTGCACAACTCGCTCGGGAATACGCTCGCGGTCGAAGTGGGCTAGCAAGTCGATCAAGTGGAAATCTTGGAGCAAGAGCGGTCCATTGTTTCCGATGCGCTGGAACTCCTCGGCGTTCTCGACGGGGCAGCCATTGGAGGTAGTGTAGACAGGTTGCTCGGCGTACTTGAAGGTAGACGCGGGCTTATCGTCGACAACCATGGTGGCGGATGGGTGGGATCGGTTTGGTTTGATTCGTTCGTGTAGTGGTTTTGCAGCAGACAATAACTATGCTATGCAAGGGAGAGTCTTCAAAGAGGATTGTTGATAAGCTGCGTCAACAAGAACTTGTTCAATGCAAAGAACAGAACGTGCTGTAGAGGGGAGCAAGCTATTAAGTACTTTCTGCCGAGAACAAAACAGCGAGGGGTTGTGGCGAGCGGGGAGCTGCAGACCAATCACAAGCGACCTCTTTCCAAGCTCACCCATTACCAAGGCGAACGGTCGAGACCAGTATGATGAATTTCGAGGCCAACGATGACTTAGCACGGCTAATCATCTTCACTTCATGCTTTTTTCAAGGCCTCATTGGACTTCGGCATCTGCTAGACTCTTTGCGAACTATCGCCGAAGCTGTGTCCGCGTTCTAGCGCTTTTCTACTCGAATATCCTGCCATGCGTGCCCGGGCCGGCAGATTGCTAGGCATGGAACCAGCAGCCTCATTTGGATTCCATTCCTTTCTAAGATGCTCTTCTATTGCAGTCGGTGTCGTCGTCAGGTCGGTCAATTTGATCATGGGGCTTTGTGCACGATCGATGACTGGACTGTGCAGAAGTCCGTGGTGGCATCGAGAGCTACTGAACTGGCTGACTGACTTACAGTGCTGCATTGTCAGAGCTGTCGGCAATCTCTCTCGCCACAATTCTTCACGAGCTCGTGCTGCCCTAACGAAGCAAAACACGACTCGTCTTTGGCTTATTCTTGTCCGACGTTTTAGTTGTTTCTGGCCAATTGTGGTATCAAACACAGATCTCCCCCCATGGCACGAGGCCGGTCTCTTGCCTTGCGCAGCGGGCCTCAAAATCGATTGACATCTTTGCAGTCTGAATCGCGATGACCACAACTTATGACGATGATGTTCGCAAGCGAGGAGCTTCCACCCTTGCCCGTGCGTGATGTACCAGGGGTGCATTTTGCAGGCAGCTGTGGGGAGAGACCTGGTCGGCCGTCAATCAGACACCGGCAGCCGCGTCGTCATCCTCGACTCTGGATCAGGAAAGCATCAACGGCTGGCTTTGTGATAACTGAGATGTGTGGATCAGTTCCCGCTTCTAGAATACTCTATACTGCTACTGGAGATTTATCTTCGGCAACATGCCAATCTAACATGCGATGCTCGTGGTCACTCTTGGCATGCTTCGGAGCTTCTGTCCGGTCCAGATCTTAATATGACAATAGATGAGAGTCCAGGATCCGTCTCCACGAAGCTTGTCCCACTAATCAACTGTCTCAGCATGGTTAACTCCTCAGACGTCACAGTTACATACCATGTTGTAGGTATTCCGAAGCTCGGAATTATTAATCCGCCTCACATGGGCGGAGCTTCTATATTTCTTACCTTACATTGAGCATGTCTTCGTCTTACGCCAGCCACTCATCGCCCAGCTATTGTCAACCAGCAACACTGATGGGGCGTGCTTCCCTCCGGAACCGCATCTACATCTACTTGGTCCGTACTGCTGCAGGGCTGTAGCATCATTTCTGCAATCCAGCGCCTCAAATACCCTCATTCAGCCCTCAAGCCAATTGAACTCCATCGTTGTGCGACTTCATTTCTTCTTTTCCCGGTCTTTCTGTTCTGTGCTTACAGCAAGCAAGCATTGATGGATAGATCGATACTCAGCACACATCATTTTGTCTCAATGGCTTAAGCGAGGCAGAGGCCGTCGAAGATCTGGACGAAGACCCAAGTCCTGTACTATGCGTTATTCAAAGCAATTCGAGGGTCTAGCCGTTCTCAAGTTTCATGCAAGTCTGCTTGTGGTCCCCCACGGTGCCCATCGTGGCAGATACCCACAACATTTTCACCTCCAACTACCTTGAGATGCTGAGTGAGTGAGAGTTTGTAGCATTTGGACAGGTATTGATAACCACTGGCCATGAAGTCTTGCGCTTCAATTGACTTCCATGTATCAGGAAACTGCCTACAAGCGCAGATAGGATGAGCGAGCGCTGTTTCCAGGAAAGGAGCCTGTTAAATGCCTTTGCAAATAAGCTCGACAAGCTAGGTGATACAAGACGCTACCTCTACATAGCATCTCAATCCTAAATCATGTACTTTCGATCAAGGGCACCTGAGTATACTCCATAAACCAACAATAGTGGCATGGCGACTTCGGATGCTGTCAAAAGCTCAAAGGGAGTGCGATAAGGGATTGTCCAACCTCGCAAGTGGTTGCACGTCAAGACGATACAAAGTATATACTCTATGAGTAAAGCAATGGCGATAATAAGAGGCAAGGCTGAGCGAGGATGATGGAGAGTTCTAATGACTTGTATGTACTACAGACTAACAGACATGTAGGTGAGTCTTGGATGGAACCACCAACAACATCTGCTTCAGATTACATTGCCCATGTCTACCTACGTACCAGAAAGAAGCACCCGAGGAGGAAGAGGACACAAACCAACCACACCAAACACCCAGCGCAAACTTCGCTGATGCAAATGCTTAAATTGGCCTCGCTTCCACTCGTCCCGGTGGCTGCTGCGAGTGCCAGAATGAATGTGACCCATGTATATAGACCCATACCTCCATCCACCCAAGATGCGATACAATGCCGTTTGGAAGAGAGATTCCAAACCGCTTTAAAATGTTCGTTCTTGTCATGTTTGTTGTCATTCCATTTCCCTTATGAATTACAGTCGATATCGCTCCTGCGCTGTGGCGTGTGCTAGTGTCCAGTAGTGATGGTACAAAAATTCCCGACTTCGTCAAACTGCCCTCGTGCCACCCCTGATTGCGTTTGACTTTCGTCAAATCATGATTCCTGTTGTACCGTTTGCTATTCTTTGGGTTAGCAACGCTTCAAGCGAAGACGAAGTTGAGAATATGAGATCAGAGCAGAAAGGGCATTTAAAACATACCACAAGCCAGTCCATCCCCTCATCGACACCGCTGCCATCCACAGCACTACAAGCAACGATACTCCAGTTTCGGTCCCGCAACTCTCCTAGCCTCAACGCCTCACTAATCTCGCCTGCGCCTTTCGCACCTGGCTGATCCTGTTTATTCGCAAACACCAGTAGTGCTGCGTCTTTGAGCTCGTCCTCATTCAACATTGCTGCTAGTTCTTCGGATGCGGTGCCAAGTCGGTCAATATCTGTGGAGTCGATCACGAAGATCACTGCGGCGGTGTTGGCATAGTAGCAGCGCCAGTAGGGCCGTATACTCGTCTGTCCTCCGAGATCCTAGGCATGAAGTGTGAATTTCGAGAAAGAGAAGGAGGGAGGGGAAGAATAGACGTACCCAAACGTTGAAATTCAGATTCTTGTATGTAACGGACTCAACATTGAATCCTATCGTTGGTATCGTGGTAACAACTTCTCCAATCTGCCAAAGACATCAGCCAAATCCTCTGCCGGGTTGGGTAAGCAGCTGGGGTTACAAACCTTTAATCTGTACAATAGGGTAGTCTTTCCAGCATTGTCCTATCCAAAAGTCAGTTCTAAGGTCCTAGCACAACTCTGGCAGTAGAAGGTAAAGAGATTATATAATTACCAAACCCAGGATCAATATTCGAATCTCCTTCTTCGCCCATAGCATCCCCGATAACCACGAAACACTCGCGCCCATGTTTGCTGTATAGATATATCTGTCCCACTTCCACCGCGTGTGCTTACTCTGCGATCTCCTAATCAACCGGCAGAGCGCCCCTTAGTAGGTAGACGCGCTGCAGAGTTTCCGGAAATGCTAAGTCCTCGAGAGTGAGAATACAATGAAAGAAATAGAGAATAAGACTTGGGAAGTGAGAGACGGTTGCCGCAAGTACTATAGCGTCGTGGATTAGACGTGTTTATTGTTGTCTTTGTTGAAGATGTGTTCAGACACGAACAGACTACCGTATGCGATCATCACCTCCGCCAGACCGCCGCTGAGAGCTTTGGTCTTGACAAAAGACCTCGGAGAATTAAAAGTCCGGATGGATTTAAACTTCTTCCATTTTTGACCAAAGCCGCTCATGTGAGCGTTACTAGTGCCTTAGATATGAGGTCGCAAACTCGAAAAAATCGCTTACTAGCTCGTCCACAATCTTCGCAATTGTGAGGAAATCTAATTCCACGATCACGACCAACTTCGACTCGACAACCGCGACAAATCGTCAAGATGCCGGTACGTAACCTCGAACCCTTCGACTGTATACTCCATGGGATCATCAAGGGTGATGAGAAGGAGAGGAGAAGATGATATCACGAATGGATGAAGGGGGGATCTTTGATGAAAGAATTTGGGCTGATCATTCCTTTCCGTCACTACAGAGCCACAAGACCTTCCGCACGAAGCAAAAGCTCGCCAGAGCGCAGAAGCAAAACAGACCTATCCCACAATGGATTCGTCTCCGTACCGGTAACACCATCAGGTACGATGACCCGAGCAGACTCAAGGAGGGATGAAGTGGGTGGAAGTTGTATAGAGCAATAGGAACTAACGAGCTCCACAACACAGATACAACGCAAAGAGGAGACATTGGCGTAAGACCCGCATCGGTATCTAGACAACTCGCCCCTGGTACGATCTCGACAGACGGGAAAGGGAGGAAAAGAAGCACCTTTCTCAAAGCACCTTGGCGTTTCTTTCTCCAAATTTCAGCAAATTTCCATCCAGTTTCTTTCCACAAACCCGCTTTCAAACTCTTTCTCCAACTCTACGACGAAATGGCCATATTCCGTCGATCATCTTTCGATTACGAAACTTACTACGACTTTGGGACTGGAAGGTTATTGCATGGGATTTGGGAATGAGCACGAGGGAAGTGCAAATGTTTTCTTTGGGAAATGGGACCGTGTCTTCTTTCAAGCCCCTCACTCCTTTTCTTGGGGAATAGAACCAGTCGAGGTTTTGCTTGGTGGTTCGCGTGTTGGCAATGGGTATTTCGATGAATCGATCGGCAGGAATTGAAAAAATGCAATGCGAATGGCTCTCTTTTTTTCTTAAATGGAGTACTACTATGGGATTGTAGCACAACATGAGACTCAGTGGACTTGCTACTGCCTTTACTTCATCAAATGGGAAGTCTTGTGCTGCTGCAAGTGCTCTTATATCTCCCTCCTTTCCTCTGTTTTATACGGCTCATGTGGGGCAACAGAGAGTATTGCCTACATCTCATAAAAAGCCCAAAACCTGACTTGGTGAGCTCTGAGAAACTGGCCCTCTCCCACCCATGCGATCCATATTTGTGCCAATATGCTTTGCTGCTACTCCTGCGGAGCCAACAAGGTAATCCAATCCGCTTAAATACAAGAAAGCTGATCCCCTATAATAAGTATGTCTACGTGAAATATTCCCTAGCAATTGGCTTCCAAACAGTCGCGCCGCTCCTCGGCGCACCACTTGTCGTTTTCATCGTTTCGTGTCGCACTACTGATTCGAGGCAAGATAATTCGAGATAAAAACTTCAAGACTTCAATAGTAGATACCTGGTACTTAACATGTGCTTCATGTGCTCTGAAAGACCTGACGTATTCAAGATTATATCGGGGTATTTTAAAGAGCTTGCTACTCGGATTTTGAAGCCCCTTGGTCTATATCTGCTGGTCTGAAGACGACCATTTGCTTTTTGAAGTGACGACACCAAACGCCATGCCCTGGCCCTATTCCTGAGCGCCTTCCAATGCACTTTGCCCTACATCTACTTTTCAATCACTATCGCTATCGTAAGCAACTAAAGGTCCGCCAGACGACGCAGGTTTTGGTTTTGAAGCAAACGATGTCTGCGCCCCTTTCAATGCCGCGAGTGTGCTGCTTGAGAAGATCCCACCGGCACTCTGCTCTTCCTCTTGAGCAGCCTGGACATCCTCGAGCATCAGTCGCTGTTCGTCCTCTAGCTCCAAGCCTTGTCGTCCCACAGGATTCACAGCGTTCGCACCTCTGGCAAAATAGATCTCATCTGGTGCATCGTATCCAGCCAGTCCAAAGCCACCTTCAATCTTCTTCCGCTTTCGAGCCTCGGGATCTCGGCCTTCGATCTCGGCCACAAACTGCGCTGGGAGAGCTCTTCGAACTGCCTCCGCAGCCTGCTCTTCAATCTTTCGCGCTTCTCGGGCTTGTGCCATAGGGTTGGGGTCAGCGGTTGCCCATCGCACGTTGAGAATCTCGCTGTGGTCTAGAGATTGATGTGCCATTGCCTCCTTGGCAAACTCTGCATTTGCCTCGTTCGAATATGTAATAAAGGCGACACCGCGCGTATTGAGGACACGAACTGGATTCTTGTCAGGAAATGCCTGCCGTAAAAGAACGGGAGATACTTACTGCGCTCCACCTGACCCCATTCTGCAAAATGTCTAGCCACAACCTCCTCGATATCATCACTGACATGTATTCTGCCTACGTAAATCGTGCGATTTTGTCTCAAGAAGCTTCCCACTCCACCCATATCATCTCTGTAGTCGGAAAACTTGTCTCGGCCAAAGACATCCACATTCGGATTGAAATGGTCATGGATGCCTGGTAACCTGTGTAGATACTCGCACTCCTGGCCCTTTGGACATATTCCTCTAGCGAAAAAGAGGCAGAAAAAGCTCCCATGCACTTTGTCGGCCTTCGTATAACCCGTATCCTTCGCCACGTTACAACGTCCCTTGGCCGCCGTCTGAGAAGAGTACTTGTCCTCTCTATCTCCTCCGGACCACTTGTTGTACCAGATGTTGAAAATCGTTCCCGTCTGTGGCGGTGGTTCATCTGTCATTGTCGAAGGGTCGACTTGAGGCCGCGCAGGACGCTTCTTCTTGCGAATGATCTTCTTCATCTTCCTCTCGGCGGGCGCTGCCACTTCGGCATTGGTTGCGACCAAAGCTGTAGCCTGGTCATCGACTACTTCTTCTGGCGCCATAGTTGGGGACACGGCGGTTTGAACTTCGGCCATGTTGAGGGGGTTGCTGGTTGTTTTGCGCCGGGGGGGTCTGGGACCTTGAATAAGGTATTTCGAGGCTGAAATTTAGCGCCACCGGCTAGCGTATAAGCGCATCACCTCACGCAACGAGACTTCTATGCTGCATCTAAGAACTCATAAACAATCATTAAGGACTGCAATTCTTTCTAACAGGTATTCATCCCCAGGCGACAGGTCAATATCTAACTAGCTGTAAATATATCCCTTCGAGTTTAGTCATATGTGTTGCATAAATTTGATATGAGCAAGAAGTTACTTTTTCTGTAGACTTATTTATACATTCTCTTTATACAGTATTGAGCTTCTTTCGCGACATATTGACCTTGCACGGGTTTGGAGCTACCAGAGCTATATTTCACGGAACCAGCACCCTGGCCTCGTTAACGCAGTTGCATATGCTCACTTTTTGAGAAGAGGAAGGTTGGGCTGTGGTGCAACAGCGAGATAGATGTAGTCGAGCTCATCCATCGCCCTTTTATCTGACAGTGGGAGATGTATACAAGGCTTAAGGGAAGTACAAATTATGAGATTTTGGTAATGATGCCATCAAATACGTGTCACATAATAGTGCTAGTGTTATCACATAAACCTCCATATATCAAAGAAAACCGCCATGCGGCATCTTTGCCTTGTCAGCAGAAATAATGAAGCGTCGCCACACTTACATCCTGGCGAGACCTCGGATATCAAATAAACTTCAATCTTGAGGGAGATAAACTCTTAGTAGACGACTTTGTTATGATAATCATTTCGCTCCTTACGCGTCCTACTTCAACATATTCCCTTTTTATGGCTTTGGGACCTCCTTTTGGCCGGAGTTTCGATGCCGCAGGTTTGCAAATGCATTTGCTGGAACAAACGTTACTACCTTCATCGTTTCCATTCTATATATGAATGTAGGGAGGGATTGGTCAGAATAATATAGGTAGTATGCGGATGGATCACACTGCATCGGATTTGACATGCCGTAAACGATTAAGTCCAACTTCAATTGTTGCAATTCTGTTCGATTATTGATTTCCTAATAGTTAATTGCATACTCTGGCATAATGGCTTTTTCCAACAGAGAAGTGCTAGAGAGTGTGAATTCTTTGGCGGAGTGGTATGAATTAAGAATACAAGTAGTGGTTAGACTTTGGGGGGGGGCATGAGTGGGGTGTTTTGTAGAATTGGAATAAGTGAGCATTGATATTTGCATTGGAGTGCCAGAATCACGACTCACAATTGTTATCCGCATAAATTCAAATCCGAAGAAATATATATCAGTGATTTAGAAGGTAACTGAATGGTTGTTGTGTTCATTAACGATCCATCTCTCCAATTACAAGGATATTAGGCCTTGTCTCGCTTATTCGGATACCCAGCAACCAGCCAAGGCCAGGTCTGCTCTGACTCCCACACCCACCTAGCAAAATTTTCTTACACTTGTGCACACTAGCCATTGTTGCTTAATATACACAGATACAATTGAACAACTCAACAAATACCCAGTAACTCGCCCGGGTAGCTCAATCGGTAGAGCGTGTGGCTCTTAAACGGTCTACACCAGGCTATTCAAAGAACACCTCAAGGTCGCGAGTTCGAGCCTCGCCTCGGGCTCAATCCCCGAGTCTCTCAATCCTAGATTGAGAGGGTCTCTCTTTTTGCAGCTTTTTTCTCTGGCAGATCTTTTTGGGCAAGAAAGCTTTGGATTTGTATGATTCACAATCGGGTTGCCTAAACAGTAGCGTAGTTGCTTTGCACGGTATGTGCTTGTTTCACTAGCGAGTGGGCAGGAAAACTTTTTCTTCAAATGTTCAGTCCGTCCGTTGGTCGCTTAGCCTGCAACTGTCGACCTCGTCGCCCGCGAGACTTATCTGCACGCGGACATCTTATCTCCTCCTGTGCGAAAACCCCAGAAGCATGCGCATATAAGAAAACCTCAAGTTTCAGATAGTGTGTGATAATAGTGTCTTCACTTTACTGCTCAGCGCCAGTGGTCACAAGAAATCATGCGTTAAGCATGTATCACGTGCCACAACGCACTATCTATTCTTGGATTTCTTGGATTGTATAGTACTGCTAAACCACCCTAGAGTGGCTAATCTGACCTGGTTGGAACGATGACCTTTTTATTTATGCCGTAGATAAGTAGAGTCATGCGGCCCAAGAGCAAGGATCCAACCAACCTCGCTTTGGTGCAGGAGACAACTGGAGCTGCGGCTTTAGAAGAATTCCCAGATACCAAGTATTATGCAAACAGTTGTGAAGTTGCTCATGTTGAGGTTGAAGCTACTTAAAAGGTAAGTTATTCGTATCCTGGTTATTTCTGAGTCGCCAACTGTCGCTCGATATTGGGCCATTCCATGGAAAACAGCGCTCGGAAATGGTTCTGTCGTCGATACTGTGGCTATTCCTACACCGTACGACTTCACTCTTTTGCACTTCCCGGATACGAAAGCACTCCTGTGGACCTCCTCAGCCTATCTGGAGGAGACAAAATCGATGAGACTCTTTTCTGGATCCCGTCGATAAAAGCCCTGGTAGCAGGAGACTCTGTCTATAGCCATCTGATGGACGCATGGCTTGCAGACCTCGCCATCCCAGCATTGATGAGTCCTGGCTCAGCACTACGGATTCCATCTTGCACCTGAATCCATCACTCCTCATCCCCGGGCATGCGCTTGCTAACACCATCTTCGGCGCGGCTGTTGACCTCAACCACAGACATTCCTCAAATACTACCAGGAGAAGATTCAATGCAAGGGGGCAAACTTTTCACTCCTCAAGAAATTCCAGGCATGCTAAACTCCACTTTCCCTGGCTTTGCTGCAACATCAACTTCTGCCAACCTCTTCAACATCACCGCTGAAGAATATGGGCGTGGGGGTGCTCGCCAAACACGCTACACACATCTTGAGGCCTATAACAATACCCAAGCTCTTAATGGTTGGAAGTTTCTCAACGGGACTGCTTAGCTCCAAGAATGAATGTTCTCCACATCAGAATGATAAACGATATAAAACTCGATGTAACGTTTAGTACATTGTATATAAACAAGAACGCTTGTAATATAAACAAGGCCCAAGGAGAGCACCATACAGTAATATGAAAGCAACTCCAATAAAGAAAACCTTGATCTTATTATCAGATTTTAGATGTCAAACGTCAGGTGACTAGCGAGTTACCAGCACTCTAGGCTCCAAGCCTATAAGAGACAGATCTTTTGTGCAAACATACATTCAAGAGCTTTCCAAATTCCAACTCTGTAAGTTGTTTTAGTTCAATGCTTAGTCTGACAATTGAATTAATCTGGATATCACACCAAATGTTTATTTGGTTTATGCTTTCTATTGTAGATATACTGGCTAAATGTCTCAATGCAGATCTACATGAGAGAGGCACTCTTGAGAGTGTCATTGGAACTTGCACGTCAAGGGGAGTGCTTGGCTTCAAGAGACCTAAGTGGGAATTTGATTAAGTTTCCAAAATGTTGGCCCTGTTAATAGAGATTTTCCATTGCTTTGGATATCGCATTATAAAAGAATCTCATCAATAAGGTATACATAAATTGATGTTCTGCCTGTTGCACGAAGAGTCACCTGACTACACACCGGTAAATAGACAGCCCCAGTCTCTTTAAGTATTCTTCAACTCCCATATTGAATCCTGACTCACCCTCATTCTAATCCTACCTGCCTACTTACGTAACCCACATCCAACAATTCCAGAGCAAAATATTGCCACGACGGTAATACCGTTAAGTTCTAGCTATACTTGCCTTTATTAGATTATATAGAGATGACAAACTTGGTAGTAAGTATATATTCGAGGCGAAGTATCACGGAACGGAGTATAGAGCCTAAACAGTCTGTGTAGGCAGCGCGTTTCCGGATATAGTTGTAGATTAATCGGATTTACAAACAGGACTAAATATAAAATCTCGTGAGCCTCGGTGTGAGTGGCGATGCCATTCCAAATACAATAGTATCAGGTCACCGGAGCTGAACATAAGCAAACGCAGCATCTTGCAAAGTATGTTATATGGAGCATTCTAATAGGATGGAGAACGCAACGAATAAGCCGGTGGTGCGGCTCTTGTTGGGATGGAACGCTTAACTTTCATCGAATAAAATCTCTCGCATACGAAATAACTGAAAATGAATATGACGCAGTGATACGCGGTATAATAATCGCCCCGTCTTGAAGCATACAAAAACAGCTCAGAAGACATTGTTTGAACATTACTTTGCTCTTCTACTGAAGTCACAAAGTGGTTGTCTTCATCAAATTTCTCGTTCCACATTCTTGATATGCCGACTTCGCAGAATCCTCCTGCAGGGGCGAGCGCTAGTCATCGTCGCTGGGGCTGCTCACACCAAGGCTGTCCTATCACCTTTGGTAGGTCAGCTGATGCAAAGCGCCATGCAAAGAGACAACATGGCCCCAAGACAAATTGTCCCATTGCAGCATGCAACTATGCAACTGCAAGACCCGATAAGATGAGGGCTCATGCGAAAACAAAACATTCAGCAACATGTCCGTTTTCCCATGCTCTACTTGTTAGGCGTCGCTTAGTGCTAACACAAGGAGATAATTAGGTCGCTCGCTTGACTTGTCTACCCCGCTGTCCGGTTCCAGAAAAACTACTAGCCACGACCAAGAAATATCGTACCAAGTCTTACAAACCCAGCAGTCTGAATCTAATGATTCCGAAGCTCTTGGTGGTATCTCACTCTTGGACGATACTGTGACCTTGCAGGGTCCTGCAGTCAACAGCACCATGTCAGCCCCGTTCGGTACTGTCCTAAACAGTTCTAATCCGGAGCATGAAAACCTCCATTACTTCAGTTCGTGTACTGATTATAACCAAATGCCCCAGTCCAGCTATCAGACACAGACCCAAGGCGATAGCTTCTGGACTTTCCAAATACCATCTGTTCCAGAATATCTTGAGACGCGCTTAGATATTCTTGACGAAAAAGGCATGCGCGATAAAGATCAACGGGGAGGCTTTCCTATGATGTATGATAACATGGGTGCATATTGGTGGAGTTACTCAAATGAGGCTAGAGGATTATGAAGGAGTTTGCTAAGAGCGAAATACCAGAGTGGCAAGACCTACAAGCTATTGCATTTATATTTCCTGATTTCGGAGAATACCATAGACAGGAACGTTCAAGTATTATAATTGTCAATTCACCTCTTACTTTCATTTCATTTCATGGTAATGGTGCTTGCTGTTACATATCTTATAAATCAGAAAGTTTCTTCACAGTTTGTATACTACTTACCCGCTGAGTGCCACGACCACCAGGCACTATTCGCACCAACACACAATGCTCTTATTCACAAACACTAGGCGTCCTTAGATATGTGTTAAGTCAGAACAATATTATAAGCTAGAGTACTTTGAACACAATATCTTATTTACTGGTAAGCTCTCGAGAACGAGAGTACTTCTATCAAAGATGGTAATTCATAACATCACTCTTTCCTAAGGTCACGTGGGAGGTTAGATACAAGGTGAAAACGGGCGCGCGGATCTCGCGTCTCGCTAATCATATGCATGCCAAGGCGCCAGTAAAAATGAAGCGTAGTGGGGCAACGTAAAAACCGGAATACTTAATTGTTAGACCCCTCCCCATATCCCATTCCTAGTCTTGTCTTTCCTGTGTAAACGCTCTACATCTCGGTACATCAGGGGCCTTGGCAAATATCTTCAAGATGAAGCTCAGTGATGTTCAGCACTTAGAATTGCCCCCGTCCGCGGACATGCATGTCCACTTGCGGCAGGGGGAGCTGATGGACTTGGTGGTCCCTTCCATACGTGCAGGCGGCGTTGATACGGTGTTTGTTATGGTAACCCCCCGCTGTCTTTGCGCCTCGTTTACTCCATGCGTAGCTGACCGGACGATAGCCTAATCTGATCCCCCCTATTACTACCGTAGCGCAAGCCCTGGAGTATCGGTCACGTTTACAATCTATCGAGCCACAGATCCAGTACCTGATGTCTCTTTATGTAAGTAGGCGCTGGTGCAGGGCTTATCAATGCTAGTTAATCTGATTTACCAGCTCCATTCATCCCTTACACCTGAAGTGATTGCCGAAGCCGCAGCCGCTGGTATTGCTGGAGTGAAATTATATCCTCAAGGTATGGCTTTGCATTACCCTGGTTAGACGCAAGGGTCTAGACAACTCGGTCAACTAAACTATTTGTGAAAATATCTGTGGTCCTAATGCATATATACCAGGTACGGTCTTGATCAGGTGATCCTTTTCTTTCCAATACTGACTGATATTTCGAGGTGTCACGACAAACTCTGAGTCCGGCGTTAAAGAGATCCAAGACTTCCATGCGATTTTCGCAGCAATGGAAAAGCATGATCTTGTGCTGAACTTACATGGAGAAGTGCCTTACCCAAGCGACAAGTGTTCCCTCGAAGAAGCATTCCTTCCAACATTGAAAGATCTTCATGAACGCTTCCCTAAGTTGCGCATTGTTCTGGAACACTGCTCCACGACCGCAGCACTGGATGCCGTTCGAAGTTGTGGCCCGTCAGTTGCAGGTTCGTTCCAAATTCATATTATATGACATCTTGTCTCATGGCGATCCGAATTGCTGATACGCGGAATGCAATAGCAACCATCACAGCACATCATCTTTACTTGACAGAAGAGATGAGCCATGTAGACCCTCTGGCATTCTGCAAGCCTATTCCCAAGACCGCATCAGACAGAGATGCTCTGATCAAGGCTGCATGCAGTGGTGACCCGAAATTCTTTTTGTAAGTTTAAATTCCTGCGATTGAGACTACTGCCTGACTTACCCAATTATCAGCGGCAGCGATAGCGCACCCCATCCCTTGACCGCCAAACAGAGCGGAAAGCAGGTATCGGCAGGTGTATTTACGCAGCCATATGCTACCCAACTCGTCCTCTTAGCTTTGGAAGAGGCAATCGAGAGAGGGGTTATTGGAGAAGAGGAAGTCACGCAAGAGCGACTGGAGCTGTTCCTCAGTCGAGCTGGAAGACGTTTTTACAAATTGCCTCAACCTGACGAACTCCAGAAGATTGTACTCGAAAGGAAGGGCGAAACGATACCCTCGAGCATAAGCAGTGCCGATGGTACCATTGAGGTTGGGCTGTCGAGAGCAACATCTTCAGTTTTCAGTTTAAGCTGGGCTAGTAAATGATTATTTCCCCATTGCTACCAACCTATCTCTTGGTCTTGTTTGAATTCTTTAGTGTCAATCTTGGTCAACACCATCGAGCGTCTGCCGATGCGATCTCCTGCTATATGTCGTTGCGTCTACTGTGCCATGCTAGATACATTCGCTAGCCAAGGCTTGCTTTGTATGCTTAGCGTTCGAACAATGGTGTCCAGGCGCGTGCTTCGCCTCCCGACAAATGGTGTTTGTCACAGACACGCTGCAAGTAAGATCCGTGGAGGTGGGTGATCTTCCAAAATCTCGGATCCTCGATGGATCGGTTGGTCATGTATGATTGATATGTAGCTGCGACAAGGCGACGCTGCGTAACATTGGCTAGGGGCACTCGATAGAATTGGGGAAGGGGCTGATGCGGTGATGGTCGAGCGAGCAGGCGCGAAGAAAGCGGTAAGCGGTCTTCGTCGCTTCTTCCTCACAGCTTGCCCAAAGGCCCTTCGGGCTTTGCCTCGTGCGGTACCTTACGCAAGACTCGAGGCCTCAGGCTCAAACGCCCCGCCATCCACACCGGGCGAGCCTTCTTTTGGACACCGACCCTGCGTATGTCGTTTGCCTCTTTATCCATATGACGGTTCGCAATCATATCCATATGACGGTTCGCAATCGGAGAGCCGCAACGTCGGTTCTCCGTCACAAATAGCCATCTGACCCGCTCATTTTCGTAGCCTTTGTATTCTAAACACAGCGCACAAAATTCCTGATCACATGATACCAAAACATCTCTCCATTATCTTTCCGAAGTCGCAGCCAACTTGTCCTACCGCTTCCTCTTCCACGAGGGGCTATCCGGCGAAATTGACAACCAAACTCCGAGTCTTTGGAAGGAGGTGCTTAGTATTCAAAATCACCTTTATACTAGACTCACATTCAAACCCGCCTTTACCCTATATATCCTAGTGCCCGTTGAAATACATCACGATGTCACATTTACTAGGACCAGACTCTTCAGTCGGAGAGATCACAGCTCGCTACCCCTGTGAGATTCGCGGATGTAATATCAGCTGTCGAAGACTAGCTGATGTTAGGCGACACTATGCGACCAAGCATCATGGTCCCAAAATAAGATGCGGCATTGGAGCATGTGACTTTGCACACGCACGATCCGACAAAGTAAAGCGACATAGGAAGATGAAACATGCACCGTCAAGTAGGCATACCCAAAGAAGGTGCTTGCCGACATATTGATTACATAAGACTGACCAGGCACCGTATTCAGATCATGTGACTACAATGAGCACAACGGGGAGAACCTCGCAGCCTGATCGCCGTGCCGCTGAGCCCCCGAGATCCCTTCCAACCTCCCCCGTCACTGAATGCATTTGTGGCGGCGTACCAGTGGTGCGACCATCCGGCAACTTGTACGCCACTTTCTCGACGAATCAAACCGCACCAATTTGGCCAACATCGAATGTGGGAATGCAGAATGATGGAATGGTCTTTATGGATACCACGGCCCCGTACCAAAGTAACGGCTATGCGACGACTTCGCAGTCAGAATATGGGGGCTGGAACACCTTCGACATATCTTCATATTCTGTCACCAGTTCAATGGTTCTGCAGCAGAATCCTGATGCTGAAGCAGCAAAGGACTACTCGGACACTCCAGGGCTTCACAGCCTGGATGAGAGTTTCTAGTTGAAAAGGGTTTCGGGGCCATATGAGCTGTTTCGTGGAATTTGTCTTTAGTGTAGGTTGGTGCTTAGCGACGGGTACCGGATTTGGTTGGAAATTCATAGCGGGAGCTGGTTGTCACATTTACGATTTCTTTTGCGACCTGTCTTGTGATCTCGTTTACGGTTTCTTTTACGGTTTCTTACGATTTCTTCATTATTCTCTAGTCCCGTTTCAACTGCTTTTACAATTTCTCTTATAACTTCTCTTGTAATTTCTCTTACAATTTCTGTACGATTCCCTATTTCCTTTTGACTACTTTTCCAATTTCTCTTATAACTTCTTTTGTAGTTTCTCTTACAATGTTTTCTACCATTCCTGTTCGTGACTTTTTTTCCAGTTTCTTTACAATTCCTTTTGCGATTCCTTAGAGACTTCATGAACGATGATTGCTTAGGATTGGCAGTGCGATAGAAAAAAGTGGTGGAAAATCGAGCCTTATATACTTAGTCGGAGTACGTCCTTAGTGTTCGAAGAGTCCTTAATATCGTCGCTTGCAGTGCCATGCCTATTTATTTCGTATGTAGGTAATAATCAGATTCCGCATATATCCATTACAAGTGTAGTCGTCACCGACGAACACTAGGCAGAGAACCGCGAGAACACTCTTGTCGTTCCACGATCTCTCACATTCTCAGCCCAATGCTTTGATTTCTTCTGAGGCATTCTTCTCTGGCCTTGTTTAAGGCCCAAGTCACGTTTTGTTCATATTCCTATACCTTGTTGGAAGTCGAGGAAGCTCGTTCACAGTACATTGTCAAATGATATCGCCATCTAGAAACCCTTGTTGGCGACTGTGGTTCATCACGTCCCATATTCTTTCAACCTGCCCAATTGTTTTTTACTAGCCAAGCGCAGAACCTGGCGCTTTTGTTTTAGGTCAATGATACCCTGCTTCACTGTGGAGTGAGATTACACATCTAGAGGATCTTATAAGACCAACGCTTGTTTGAGTGATTAAACATTCGTATTATTTTGGTCCCAAATCTGAAATATCAATAACATGGAATACTAGAAAGACTTTAGGCTTGTTATGGGGCTCACTTGAGCTCTAACCGACCGTTTTCTTGAAGTTCTCCAAGAACACAAAGGCTCTTAGATTTTGTAGTGATACTACATGTCTCGGACAGTTCTTATACAGAGTATACAGGCTTCCGAGATTCCACCCGTGGAGTTATGGTTCGCTGGATTTGGATACAAAGGATCAAGACCAACTTAGCTAAAGCCACACAGGAGAGCGAGTGAGTGAGCGCGTGGTCGCCTATATGGTTGATGCAGCCTTGGCCGTGCATGCACAAAATACGATGCTCCTGCGTCATACAAGTCTATACGTGTCCTATTCTTCTGACCAAGTTGCCGGCGCCCATATTACACTTCTTAAGGGAGCACTGGTTTGCCCTTGCATGCAAACCTCAAAAATGACGGGAAGATGTAGGTAGCAACATAGTTGAGTCTTTCTTCCGTCCGATGAAGTACGGGCTTTGGCCAGGCATTAAAACAGAATAAGCGGCTGTTACGAAAGTCAAAAGATTTAGAAACTCACGAGAAAGTACGGATTCTGGAGCCCAACACCCAAAACCATCTATTAGATTAGCTAGTCCTGTAGAAGGGTAGAGAGCGAAAGGAGTTATGGAAAGGGATTGAAACAAGAGCGAGAATATCCGTGAACCTACGGAAAGGCGCGGATAAAGCGAGAGGCTTTGGACCTACATAGGACAATGGTCTAGACTCTCGAATCTGGACGTCACTGAAGCAATGGTAAGTAACGCGCACCAGCCAGTGTCAATTCAGAGCTGCTGGTGCATAACCTTCAAACAGATAATGGCCGTGAGAGGAGATGCTTTATCGCCACTCGACAAGGCTGATCTCCATGAGGGCGTCGCGGAATGACTGCCTAGGCTCAGGTTGCAAGTAGGAAGACATCTATAGGCTGTACGTATGCATGTACTTAAGCCGCTAAACGCATAGCCTCTTCATTGTGGCGAGGTTGGCTCCTACTGCCGTCCTCAGTCACCGTAGCCAGGCGTGCCAGGTTGCCTTATACCTCCTATTCGCCATGCAAGCTCATTTCTCGTTTCCCGTTGATTACTCCGGAAGATAACTAATTGTGTTTGCTGGGTTCGTTGTTGGTGGGAGGGTAAGATCTTGCCAAAGTCATACTGTAGCCGCTACTGACGTGCTCAGGTTCTTTGCGCATTCCTTGTCTGGCGTTGTACAATCCTTCCCAGCTCTCAGCCACAGGCTTACCGCAGTAAAGTAGTCTACCGAACACTATAATCTTGCGTCCGCCCGACATGCATGATGGTCCAGGAAGCATCTAGACTTCGCTCTAGACTTTGCAGGTCAAGGTACGGAACAGCCGAGCGGACCCGACCGCTACCTTGCATCCCCCGCGTCATTTTGATATACTTGACAAGCTCACCCATAACGTCATACCCTGCGAGGGCTGCCAGTCAGTAAGCGCGTGAATGTCGAATGCATGAGATATAGACGGGGCAACAGCAACAACGATTCCAATATATACTTCTAGCCCCATTTCGCGCAACTCACCAATCTCTGGACTTATCGACCTCTCTCACAACACATCTCTATTCTCAGGACTCTCCACGTCCCTACCCGACCCTCTTCTTTTAAGAAGGCACTCAGCAAATTTGATAACTAAACTTCAATGCTTTGAAAGCAGGCGCTCAATAGCCAAACTCTCCTTGACTCTATACCCTCCAGTGCCCGCAGAGGGAGATCACAATGTCGACTCCTCTTGGAGACTTCTCAGTGGGAGAGTCCGCAAATCGCTACCCCTGTGAAGTTCGCAGATGCAATGTCACCTGTGCTAGAGCAGCCGATGTCAAACGGCACCATGCTACCAAGCACGGTGGGCCTAAGACCAAGTGTGGCATTAACGGATGTGTCTTTGCACATCCACGGCCCGACAAACTGAAGCTACACAAGTTGAAGGAACATGCAATGCCTAGTAGGCCTACTCTCACCTGTGAACGAAGATGTATGGTTGCATAATGACTGACTAAACTCGCGGTTCAGATGATGTGACTAGTGCAGGCCCAGCAGAAAGCAGCAGCTCGCTTGAGCGCGCTCTGCCTTATCGTCCTGCCGCTGAGCACCAGATTGCCCTGCAGACACCTCAATACTACCCGAGTTCCCCTCCAAGCTCCCCCATCGTCGAATGCGTCTGTGGCGGGTTGTACACCACCTTCATGGCGAACCAGAACGACCCCACTTGGTCCATCACAAATGCTAGCATACGGAACGTTGGAATGACGTTCATGGATACTACGACTCAGGTGCAAAATAATGGCTATGCAGCTTTGCGGTCCGGATATATGGCTTGGGACCCTTTCAGTCCTCGTTGGTACCCCGCCACAGGCCCCATGGTTCTGCAGCCGATTCCTGCGGAGGAGGCAGAGGACTCCTCTTTCGGACTTCACAGCGCAGCTGATGATTACTAGTTGAAAAGTGGTTCAAAGGCCATGTGAGCTATTTGGTGGGATTTGTCTTAAGGGGAGTCTTGATTGTGCTTAGCGAAGGGTATGGGAGGACTTGGTTGCGGATTCATGGCGCGAGCTGGCTTGCTTCATTACGAAATTTCGTTCCGACTTTCTTTAAGACTTTACGAATAGTGATTGTTTTGGGACTGGCATTGCGATGGAACGAGGGCTGGAGAATGGGGTTTTTATAGGCAAGGTAGTTAGATAGATAGTTGACCAACACGACAATTGACTTCCTTAGGAAGACACCACGGACACCAAGAGAAGTAAGGTACACGGCTCTTACAGGTACTGCTAGCGGATCCACCCCACCTAGTGGCGAGCTAGAAGTACGCTAAGCACCATAAAGCGCAAGCCTAACATCTGGGGTAGTGCAATGCAGCAAGCGACAAAAACTTCGTTCGGTAACAACGTCTTATCTATTGAGAAGACGGAATATTTGGTGGGCGAGTATATTGTTTTGAAATGAGAAAAGAAGTGGAAATAAGACTGGCCTAGTTTCAAGGCCTGTGTCACGTTTTCGGACCGGAAGTCGAAGAAGCTCGTTTGCATCGCCAAATGGAGTCGCCATCGAGGAACTTTTGTCGGCGACTGTGGTTCATCGCTTCCAGTATTCTCTTTACCAGCCCAGCATTATTTTCTATGGCAACGCTAGCTACTTAGTCTTCTTAATTTAACCCAATAATATCCTAGCCGACGGTTCCTCAAAGTTCTCCAAGCACACAATAGCACTTGGCTTCTATGGTGATAACGCAGTCTCGGACAATTCTTATTCAGAGGATACGGCTTCGGATATTCCACTCGTGGGGGTATGGTTCGCTGGATTAGCTAAAGCCACACAAGAGAGCGAGTAAGCGCGTCATCGCCAAGTGATGCAGCGTTGGCCAGGCATACACAAATAGCGATTCTCCTGCGGCATACAAATGCTGCACGTGTCCATTCAAGTTGCCGGCGCCCATCTTACACGCCCCAAGGGCAACAACTCCGCCCGTCCATACAAACCCCAGCAAGGGACGGGAAACTGTACGGGCTTTTCGCCAAGCAGAATTTCAGCATAAGTGACCATTGTAAAAGTCGACAAATCTAAGAGCCCTCGGGATTGCGAGGATTCTGAAGCCGAGTACCAAAGTCCATTCAATCTATTAGTTAGTCCTGCAGAGAGACAACGAGAGGAAGGAGTCGCGGCCCGAGATAGGATTTTGCTCTCTTGTTTGCTCATGGTTGGCTGGCCTTATTAAAACTTGATGTCTCGTCTAGACACCGACCCTGCCTAGTGTGTTGCCTGACGCACATTTCCTAACCAGTTCACCATGTAACGAAGCCACTCAATCTTCTCCAATTGTTATTTGTTCGGATGCAATTCATGCGTGAGATCGGTGTCAACGAGCCGCCGACATGATCAGCCCCAAGAAAACCTGAAGTTGTACTATAGCCTCCGGTCATATGAAGGTCTTTGGTAACTTAATATATATCTCGTTAACTGCCTACTTCTCCTGCCTCTTATTTTTCGACGAGAAAGCATCCAGAAAAATACACAACCAGGCACCAATTGCTGAAAAGCAGGCGTTCAATATTCAAGCTCAATTTTCTTCCATACCTGCTGTGCCCGAAGAGGTATATCACGATGCCATATCCATTTGGACCAGACTCCTCAGATGCAGAGGTCACAGCTCGCTACCCCTGTGAAGTTCACGAATGCAATGTCACCTGTGCTAGAGCAGCGGACGCCAAACGGCACCATGCTACCAAGCACGGCGGTCCCAAGACCAAATGTGACCTTGAAGGATGTACCTTTGAACATCCACGGTCCGACAAAGTGAAGCTACACAAGCTCAAGAAACATACAACGCCAAGTAGGTATACCCCAAAGAGTATATGTGCTTACATAATAATTGACTAAGCAACCTCTTTTCCCAGATGATGGGACTAGTCCAAGCACTGCGGGAGGCAGCAGCTCGCTTGAGACGTATGCGCTTCCTTATCGTCCTGCCGCTGGGCACCAGACTGCCATGCAGACGCCGTGGATGCCTCGATACTATCCGAACTCCCTTCTAACCTCGCCTGTTGTCGAATGCGTCTGTGGCGGGTTACAACTGACATCGCCATCCGCCAACTTATACAATATCTTCACGGCGAATCAGGCAGGTCCCACTTGGTCACCACCAAATACTGGCATGCAAAATACTGGAATGGCGTTCATGGATACTGCGACTCAAGTCCAAAATAATGGCTATGCGGCTTTGCAGTCAGGATATACGGCTTGGAATCCTTTCAGTCCTCCTTGGTATCCTGCTACAAGCCCGATTGTTCTGCAGTATACTCCTGCGGAAGAGTCTGCGGAGGAGGCGGAGAACTATTCTTTCGGACCTGACAGTATGCCTGAGAATTACTAGTTTCAGGGGCCATGTGAGCTGTTTGGTGGGATATGTCTTGAGGGAAGTTGTGATTGTGCTCAGCGAAGAGTATGGTACACCTGGTTGGGGATCTATGTGCGAGATGGTTGCTCCGTTTACGAATATTTACGATCTCTTTACGATTATTACGACTTTATGAATGATGATTGCTTCAGGACTGGCGGCGTGATGAAATGGAAAATGGAGTTTTATATGGGCAAAGTACCTAGTAGGTAGATAGTTGAACAGTACGACAATTGACTTTTCCTTGCCGAGAAGATCTTATTTATAATATCCAAACGGATACAAAGAGCTAGACCTCAAATGTAATTAAAGAGAATTCGATGCTTATATGTAGACGCCGAGTACGAGAGGTAAGACACTTACAAGTACTAGTAGTGGCTACACTAGTGGGCAGCCAGAAGTTAGAACGGCAGCTAAGAGTCGCAAGCTTAACGATTCTTGGGCAGTCGTGGCAGTGCAATATAGCAAGCGACAAAAACCTCGTTCGGTAACAACGTCTCAGCATCTTTTGAGCAGACGAAATGTTTGGTGGCGATTATGTCATGTCAAAGAAAATAAAAAAGAAGTGGAAATAAGAAAAGAAGTGGAACAACAAAAGACCGAGGGTTACCAACTCCATCCATGGTGCCACATTCCGATACCAAGAACAACCTTCCAGCCACGCGGGCCGGATGACTCCACAACGCCACACCCTTGTCGGGACCACGGGATGGACATCGAAGCCAAACCTTCGCAAGGCAAGGCTTACTTACAGCAGGACGCAAGCGACAGCGAGGAGAAGTCACTGGTCCAAAAAAAGAATCCCGATACGTGAGACGCGACCAAGAAGACAGCCATCTCCGTAACGCCCGACTTTCCAATTCTCTTTCATTCCAAGTCAGACGCGAGCCCCAAGAAGGTGACATACCAGCCGCCGATCCTCGGGATCAAACGAAGCATGTCACCAGAATGGGACACCCATCACGGGAGCTCCCAAACCCAACCATCAGAGAAAGTGCACGCCCTGGGGTTCGGGATACAGCACAGCACAGCATCCCCCCTGCCCGCGTGGCGCGATCGGAATTTTTGCGAAAAAACGAGCCGACCACTCCAGCCCATGGGTCTCTCGACGATCATACCAAGATGTGCAGTCCGTACGCTCTATGTCAGACTTCGGGGCGAGCGCGCGCGCGCCCTGGGCAAATTGCCCAAGTCGCAGATACAACTTCGCTCAAGGGCGGCAAACTCCACCACCGCCGAGTAGGAAATCCAGTACCTACTGTATAAAGCACGACGACGACGACGAGACCACAGCTCACACTCAAACCAAAGCATTCCCACCGCCGACGAATCGGGTCCCACCCAAACCCGATCCCCTATCCAGCGCTTGAGAAGGGGGGAACCAGCCACGACAGCCCCCAAACGCCCCATTCCCCTGGACGGGCTTCCCAGCTAGCGCCACAGCAAGCGGGCGCGCGGCGAATCACGAGGACGGGAAGTCGCTTAAGCGGTGCTTGGAGGTCCTTTCGCGCCTGGGAAATTGCGCCATGCCTAGCCGTTATGGCATTGACGCGCAAAATACATGCGACGAAACGGAGGTGAGGTGAGATGATGAAGATATACGAGCGGGAAATAGGAAGTGGGCAGCGGTGCCAAGGAGGGACACTGAGGATGTTGCGAGATTGTGGCGACGGTGGGTTCGATGTTAGATCCGGTGGTGATCTGGTAGAAAGAAGGACGGGGTGTGAAACCAGTAAAGTACATTCGCATCGCATTACGTTGACCATGATCGAATAGGGCTCGAACTGGGCGTACTTTGCTGCTTTTGTTCCCTGAATACATTCTACACGCCCCGCCCCATCTTATCTCCGAATGCATAGTACCCGGAAGGATAGTACCTGATAGTATAGCAAATGAGGACAAAAGCTCGGAAGTTTCTGAAGATCTGCATTCTTGCATAGCGTACTGATGATTACTATATACATAGATTCCAGAAAAAAGAAAGAGTTTATTGAGGGTATTTGCAATGGAATAGTAAAGACTCCCGCCCAATGCCAACCAAAATGCTACCAGATGCAATGAGAGTGAAGATGCTGTCATAAGCCTTCCCGAAATAACTCAAATCCCAAAAATGAGAAGAAATCCCCAAATATGCTGAAATCTCGGTTTTGGCCGCGTATCCGTCTTTCCTGTCCCAAATTGTATGCCTACACAACAACGCCAAATGCTCCAAAGATGCAATGCAATCAGTTCTAAGCGCCGGGCTTCCATCTACTATGCTGCGCGCTCATTAATCCAAGACAAAGGAGAAAAATATATGCAATTCAAAGAATCACTCGTGGTCTCGTCGAATCATTGTAGCCCCATCCATCTACATGGCTCCGAAAATCATGCCGGCTGCGGCGATACCTGCAACGGCGCCCATGGGAGCCGCTCGGTTGGGGGCAAAACTCTTTCCGGTAGCGCTGGTACCCAATCCGACCGTTGCTGTTCCGGAGAGGCCTGATCCAGAATCAACACCGGCGGTGGCCGTGGCTGCATTGGCGACGGCGGTGGCATCTGGAACAGAAGCGGTACCGGTGGTGATCTCGACCACGCTGGTAGTCGTAGCATTGAAAATGGTCTGGGCCATGGAAATTTCGTTGTTGGCGAGATCGTAAACCACATAAGCCGACCGGAGGAAGGTGTCACCCAGGACCGAGGTAGACGATCCTGCTGGTGCGATTCCGAAAAGGCAGGCGGCCGTGCCGTCAGTGAAAGTAAGTTGTTGTCCGGTAGTGGTACCGACTTCCAAGACAAGTTCATTCATGGGCACCGAGATGGTAGGCGAGGTGAAGGTGAAGTCGACGGCGGACGTGTTGGATGCAAGGGAGCATGGGACATAAGCAGCACCCTCTGCCGAGTCGTATTGTGCGCCAACTTGCTCGTAAATAGCCTCCGCCATGGCATCGGGCAGGTACGTGAGGGAGGTTCCAGAGTCAAGTAGGACTGCGAGGGCTTGGTTCTCGGCGACCACGGTGTTTCCTAGGGTAACCTTCGTCAAGGTAACAAGAAACTCGTAGTAGTTGCCGGATTCCTTCTGAACCGGTAGGGTCTCCAATGATCCAGAAAACTGAGCAGTATCGACGCCGCCGAAAAGAATGCTTCCAGTACTAGCATCGAGATCGTTCAACCACAAGCTGTAAGCATTTGACTGGATGAGGCCATCGGCTACCAGTTGAGCAGGCAAGTTGGCGTACGCAGTAAGTCCAGCCCGTCCGACCTGAACCTCATTGAGCTCATACCCAATTCCCAAAATACCTTCACTCGACGAGCTCGTGTAACCAATACCAAACTGTAATGAATCTAATGATGTTCCACCGATCGTAAATGTGTCAGTAGCATAATCTCCGGAGGCACCGGAGCCGTCGACGTAAGAGATGTTGAAAACACTCGAGACATATGAATATGTTGACGACGAGTTCGCCTTATAGGTTCCCGCATACTTGCATGCACTTCCCTTCGCTGTGCAGATGGACGATGTTGGTGTGTTTACCCAAAGGTCACTGCTCCCCGTGTCTAGATGTAACCGTAATGATTGAGCTGGGGTGCCTAAAGAAGCATTCGCAAAGTACAATGTTTCCTGGGTAGTATTAGCAAGAGAAAGGTCATGCAGATCCAAGCGATCCCTCCTACCTGGTTGTCCAAACTCGCAGTCACTGTGTTTGACCTCCGTCGGATCTTGTCTCTGCGTACTGGATCCGGAATACTTTTTCGCTGCGTGGGAAATCCGACGACCCGTGCAGGTCCATCCGTTCTTTTTTGTAGTTGAATTCCTTCCGTAAGTGCAGAGAATAATCCTGCCGCGAGGGCGAGTGTTGTTACGGTCTTCATGATTAGAAAATCTGCACTGAATGGTAGATGCTGAATCTGGGATGTCGACGTTGCAGAATCCGGCGAGGGTATATGATTTATTCCAGCCCTTAAGTGCTGAAGCTGACGTGGACCACCTGCTCTACTAATCAATGTTGCCGATCCGAGCTGTGGATCTCACGGTAATGGCGAGCCGCAGTAAGTTTATAGCGTGTGGCGTGGGAGGTGACGACCAAAAAATGACGAGAGGTTGGAGGGTATACAGCCAACAGGGAAAGCACGGAGTAGATCAGGATGACCGATTGTGGCTTTGTACGGTCTGGCGCAGTCTGAAGGATTGGAGAGTATTTCGGGAAGAGAAGTGGTGGTGTAAGGCTGAGATGGGCGTGAAGGAGGTATAGTGCTTCCGAGGACGCGCAGCCTCCAAATACAGCAACGATATGAAGAGCCAGCAACGACCGCACCGAGTTTATGAAAATCAAGCAGGAGAGAAAGGCCGCCAAAGCTGTTTTGATGCATCGACCAGCCGGATGAAGGACGAAAAAGAGTGACGAGATGGGGTACTTGAGGAGCTTGGCACGATGGTTCGTCAAGGGACTCCTACTGAGCGAGGTGGACTTTCAGCCAAGTGACGCGGCCTCTGAGACGACGGCCGAGAGATCCAGCAGCAGCCGGCGCAGCCAGTGAGGTGCAGCGCTGCAACGCGGCTGGCCTCGCAAGTGGGGACGCAGCAAAGACGTGTTACGCAATCCCTGGGGGGCATCATGGGCTTGGGTCTGCGACGCTATTAAAAGATCGCCTCTGATCTCCAACTGTTTCCGAGCCCAGAGGTCCGCAGCCTGCGTGCGCTGTGGTTGGTGCGTGCGGGCGGTGCTCAGGTACCGCCTTCCACGGCCAAGGGTCTTGATTTGGGAACGGCAGCGCTGCAGCAGCCGGGAATTGGCGGGTGAAACGTCAAGGCAAGCTGATACAAGCACACAAACCTGCACTGTCTGGCCCTGCAGCGGCGGATGGCCGTCCGGCAGTGGCCCAGCTCGCAATGTGTCAACCTCGCCTTTGCCTGCCACGCTCCCCGCGACCGCAATGTTCAAGCCGACGTATGGTCGCAAATCTCTGGCTGCGCTTGGCGCGATGAGACAGTTGTGTACAAGAAGGCGACCCTCCCGCACCGCTCGTGGTGGATCGCAGGAAACGCGTTCTTGACGCTTTTGTACACAGCCACGCACCAGGTGAGGTAAGCATGGGGGCCGTTGCAAACACATGCGCTTCACTGGCAGTATGATTGTAGTCTCACGATGCTCGTACTCCATTGGAGTATGGAATGATGATGTTGACATTGCGGATGGACGTTGAACACTTGCAAGCTACGAAGGGAGCGCAGCACACACCAAGACCCCCAAGACCCCAAGCGTGAAGCCGCGCCACTTTATCCGGGAGGCGCTGCATTCTCCCACTACTTCCGCACCATACCATCAACTCACTCCAGCATCTCAGACCCGAATCCACTGCAAAAAACATCTGTACCATTGGTTGGACCTCTTGGCCCAAGAAATACCGAGAAAATAGCCCAAGGCCAAGGGTATTGGCAATCATACGGGGCGACGTCATGGCCACGTTCTGCGTCTGGAGCTAGATGCTATTCTCTCAGTGATGCAATTTCTCGTATGCCAATACAGGACCATCGTCCCTAGGGCAGGTTGTGATTAGAGATCAAAGGCATTGTCTGTGAGAGTTCACTTCGTCCCCAGTCACCCTGGGCTTGTTAGTCAACTTATCGCGGTTGTCCTTCGTTTTGCTTTGTTCTATTTCCTTCATCGCAACGACTTGCGACAGAGTCGCTCATCCGAATATCTGAGACGGCCTCCAAGGGAGCCATCACTAATGGTTGAAATCCTCTCGTGTCATGCGTCCGAACCTTTCTGCGAGCAAGTGTTCGTCACAAAATGTAAGTTCCGCATAAGGTCTCGGAGAAAACGTGCCCTGGTGGTGATTCTCTCAGATAGATTGAGATAGGTACATGCAGATGGTCTGTGAGGCCAATACCACAGCAATCGCTGCAAATAATGAACAGTGAACCATCCACCACCCTTCGGCCATCTCATTCCGAACCTCGCCGCGGTGCCCTAGCGAGCCTCAAATGCACATGGTGACATTAGTCGTGCTCTGTGTCAGCATCAACAGGGCGATGATCAAACCATAAATGCCTACTCTGATGTCAGTTATACGACAAGCCAGAAGCTTGCGCTTGGCCAAGCCTTACCAAGAACCTCAGAAAAGATGAGAATCAACATCATGCCGACGAATAGTCGGGGCTGTTGAGCACTTCCTCTCACACCAGCGTCACCCGCGATACCAATGGTCAGTCTTCCAGCGAAAGTCAGCCCTGAGTCCTGATATATAGTCGTCTTCGCAAGGCTTCTGGTACGTACCCAGCGCTTAGACAGCTCAACCCCACCGACAATCCAGCTCCTAGCTGTAGGAAGTTCGTGTGCAGGGCCGACTTCTCCTTCAGCTCGGTTGAGATGATGACGGAGACAACAAGACCGTAAATGCCTAGGATACCTGAAAGTACGACGGGCATCAAGTCTACATAATCCCCAGCGATATCAGCATACTTGGGCCTGTTACTTCTTTCTACCACAGCGGTTACACATACTCCTCACCATCATATCGGGATGCATTACGCTAACTGCTGATATACCTATGCTGCTCTTCGCTGTGCCGTATGCAGCGCCGAGACAGCAGAGTGTGATGGATACGCTGCAGCCCATCATTCCGAAGAAGGACTTTGAGGTTATTATTATTAGACACGGCTAGAGGTGGGAAGGAGGGAGGAAGAGGGATACTAACGGCGTAGACAGGACTATGAAGCACATGAAGTCAGCAAATATATTGAAGGAAGAGCTTGAGAGCGGCGGTGCTATACCATCTGTCTTGATCCATTTTGATCTTGGTATGCGCAGACTTATCACGATCGCTAAACCGGGAACAAATCCTCAGATTCGCTGTCTATAAAGATCAGAATATGGGTTTGAAGAGCGAGAGAGTATGAGGGAGTGAGAGAACGAGTATAAAGTAATAGGCAAGGTAGAGCACATTAAATAAATACAAGTCTCGTTCGCACAGCAAAGCAAAGCAAGTTATCGCAAGTTCAACACGGAGATAAGCATGCGAAGTACCTCGCAACCACAAGATCTACAGGTTACACACAGCCTAGACATCTATCAATCCGCCGTCTTATATTCCTCTCTCGAACTTCCCACTCGACAGACGCACGTGAACCACAATCCGCACCGAGGTGCGTTTGCAGCTCCCCCCTCCAGCCTCGAGAGGTTCAGGCACGACACATACACATCAGCCTTTACTTAGTCTCGTAACACAATCGCAGCCTGAAGGCAGGTTCTCGTATTGGGTCTCTGTGTGTCTGGCGTGCTGTGCCAGCTTTGTGGTTTAGGCAGCTGTATTATGCGGGGTGTTGATTCGCTAACGTGGGCCTTTGACTCTGGCTGACATGAAGGTTACTTCACCTCCTTAGCTTATCATCTGTACCTAGATTTCGAAAGCTTGATAAAGAGAAACTGAGTGGATGGGATGACGAGCAGATCAACCTTGCACTAAGGTGTTTCTGACGGCTAGAAGGATCTTTCCATACATGTAATGTGGTGTTACTGTTTCTATTCTACTTTTGAATTCCGTGTGTCCGTCCAAGTGCTTTCCTACGATTCAACCGTGTGGACCCGCGAGAGCCTCCTGAACGCCTCGCTATGCATATGCACCCAATGCGATATAGTATAAGTATCGAAAAAGAAAGAAAGAAACGAGAATGAGATACTTCATGAAATGTCTTCCAGTATCGTCTCTAATTCTTCTTTTCGGAATGGCACAGATAGTATCTCTGTTCCTAGAGCATCCTTTCTGCTCTCTATCATCTGATGATCGTGGAATCTGAAAATATTAGTATCGCTCTGGTAAGTATACTAGAAGGCCGAGGGCTTACTCTTTCAGAAGTGTCCTGAAATTCATCTCGTTGCTACAGATGAATTCCTCGGCAGCTTTGTTGTATAGCACCCTATACTCAACACCAACCTCCTGGTTGCCGGTCCGTTTATCATTGTCATCGTCTTCCACGTCGTCGTCTTCACTCATGCCAATCAGTTGCTCCGCTACTAGAACACGGAATAGATTCTTGGCGTTCTCTGGCAGACTCTTTAGCACAAAGCTAATTCCTTCCTTCCCACCAACTCGTCGTCCGCTCCTTCCGAGTAATTCATTCACTTCATCTACGACGTCAATCTCAACCGCGTAAGGCTGGAAAGTAGTGCAATCGTGGAAAAGGAAATTGTATGTCGAACGGAGAGATGTATCCCACAACAAGGGAAATGATGGATGGTCCGCCGAAGCTATCAGACTGATCTGAGGATGTGAAGCTAAGCGAGCAAGAACTGTATGCGTACTCGGCCGGCGCAGTGGACTTCCATCGATTGAATTGATCATCAGTGTGACGTGCTGGCTTGGATCTCTTTCAAGAAGTCCTACTAAAGTCTCAAGCATTTCCGCTGGCTGAGAACCTAGCTTTTGCCCACGATCTGTAACAGCTGCAGCGACCGTGTTCAGCACGTCTTTGACTGTTAGAGTAGGGACATAACCATTGACAACGACAATCCTGTTCTTCTCAGGGTCATCGAAGGTATTGTACAAGTGGTTGGCAAACCTCGACAAGAGTTCTCGTTTCGAGCCCCATCCATAGATGCATATGTTGAAGTCTTGATTGAGCTCAAATTGCCATTGATTGAACGAGCCAGCATGTGTATCTTGCAAGAAATTGATGTCCTTTGTGTGCGGATCATCATGCTTACGGATAAGACTGAAGTATTCTTCGTGGTCGAGCAATGATAAAGAAGTAAGAGTATTGTTAGACGTCTGCACCTTACCTCGGTTCTGTGCAAAATACAACTCAGGTGGACCAAGGTTTTGGGGAAGCGGTGATGGCTCCCGTGGCTTCGATTTGGAACCAGGCGGTCGGCCTCTTCCTCTCTTTGAAGGTGTAGCAAGGACCTCAACCGATTCACTCGCTATACCCGGAACATCTCCTTCAACAATTTCGTTTTCCTCATCCGAGCCATAAATAACCTGCAATAAACTTGCTTCATCTTCTTCGTTGTCACTAGTGTTTCCCAATATAGTCCTTTCAATTAATGATTTAGTAGTCTTTCTCCTGGCCGACCTATCAGCAGTACGGTTGAATTTTGGTGTTGATGTGGGCGTTCCCTTGCCAATGCCATTCGTCTTTGTCGGGGTGGCGAACAAATTCTTCCTTACTGTTGACTTGCTAGGAGTAGTGCCAATTCCCTGTCCCCTAGAAGCACTACCAGGATGCATCGGAGTCCTCTTAGAGGGAGTGCCAACTTGATCTGGTGCCGAGAGCTCATCCATGTAGTCTTCTTCCTCATCTTCCACGAGGGGATCTTCAACTCTTGCCTTGCTCGCCTTGACTCCTTCAGACTCCCACTGAAGTCGAGCCAATTCCCGGCTTATTTTCTTGGCTGGCGTACTTGATTTGGTCGTTGAGCCATTCTCTTCAGCTTCTCTGCTGGCGGATATCGCTCCTGTAGAATCGACGCTAGGCGTCAAGCTCTTATGAGTCCTTCCGTTGATCGACGACCTCTTCTTTGAGGGAGTTCCGTCCACTGCATCGTGCATCTCGACGTCCTCGGTGTCCGACAGTGGCCCTGGTGATGGCGCATCTCCGTTGGACAATTCCCCCTCCACATCTTCGAATGACTTCTTCCGCTTCATGGCTTCTGATGCTAGCATAAATGTCAGCTCAGAATCTTGAATTGCGTTCAAATGTACGAGGACTTACTTCTTTTATCATTTCCCAAGTTATACAGCTTTTTTACAGCTTCGCAACGCGCACTGCCTGGGTGGACGCGATTGCAGGGGTTGTCGGCTCATTGTTCTTCCGGCGCAAACTGTCGGTCACGGCCAGGCGCGTCCCACTCAGTCGAAAGTAAACATTGAACCACCGAATCCTCTCCAAAACTCAGCAATTGGTTCAGCGCACTACAACATTGCTCATATGGCACTCATTTGATCGTGGAAGCTTTCTCTTATTCTTAACTAGAATAACGGAGAAGGATGCTCAATTGGTGGTTAGGAAAGTCTTCAGAAGACTTGCGGCGCGTCGATGGTGAGTGCGACCAAATCCCGTACAAGCTCATACTGACATTGCTATGTTTATAGTTGATCAAGAACCTCCCGAAACCCCTGCTCCTGTTTTTGCAGCGCGTGCATTGAAATCAGCTTTCTTTGGAACCCCAGCTCCGCCGAATGACGATACCTTTCTGGAACTAGACAGGCAAAGGGAGGGTTTGGAACCTAGCGATATGGAGCCTGGAGGTCGCAATAATTCTCCAGCCAAACCTGCTGGAATTCTCATGACCCCGGGCACTGCAGCAGCTCGCCGAAAGACTGTTTCTTTCCATAATGAAGTATTTGATTATGGCGGTAAAGATAAAGGCGGACAGAGCGGCGTTCCAGATGACTGTCCCGGGAAATTTCCCAGCCCTTGGACCGCAAAGTCAGAGGATAGGTCTGCTAGAAAGACTCCGTTGACGCGTACGCTGGAGAAGGTTCGCGAAGGAAGATCGGATAGGATGACTCAAGCTCAAGGTAAGAGCAGTCTCAGGCATGAGCTGCACGAATCAGAGATCAATGGAGACGCTGCTGGAAGCCCAAGCTCAAAACAACAGAGTTTGGCATTGGAAAGAGAGGAATCAAGATCAGGCAAGATCTCGAGGGAGAGAATACCCAGAGATGACTTGGATGGTGATATAACGCTGGACTTGAATGAACCGCATTCCCAATCAGGCAGATACTGGAAATCCGAGTATGATCAATATCACGAGGAAGCGAAGTCAGAAATGACGAAGCTATTGAAGTACAAGCACTTGGCCAAATCATACGCAAAGAAGAAGGACGCCGAAGCAATTGACCTCGGAGAGAGGCTGAAGGAAGAGCAGCGAAAGGTTGCCATTATGGAGGAAAAGATATCAGACCTTTCCGCACAAGTTGTTGCTAGTCAATCAGGGAGCGACAACAATTCAACGTCTTTGACGAATGAGCTAGAGCGACAGAAGACATTAGTAGCGCAGTACAAAGCTCTAGTCGAGGATCTCAAAGTAGAGTATAAAGCTCAAGGAGGCAAAGTTGATGCTGATGCCGAACGGAGACTCACGATGCCGGATCGAATTTCATCAGAGATGCAAAAAGAGCTCAAGAGAGTAAGGGGAGAGATGACGAAGTTCCGTGACGAAGCACGTACTCTACGATTGGATCTCTCGGCCGCAGAAAGGAAATACTTGAGACTGAGTGATGAAAATGCCAAGCTTGCGGGAGAACTCCAACGCACCAAAGTCGAGCTTGAGAATAGCGAGAAACGTAGGCAAGAATTGGAAGGTCAACATCCAGAGCGCGAGGGATCGCTACAAGCCCTTCAGAAGGATTATGATAGGCTGAAGGACTTTGCAAAGACTACTCGCCAAAATGCCATGGAAATTACTGCTCATCAGAAGGACCAGATAAGACGATTGGAGAAGGAACTTTCAGACGCACAAGACTCCGTTCAAGCATACAAGTCGTTGATCATCGAAAAGCTGGATGTTCTTGATAACCCCGAGAAAGCCAGTCTGATGGAGCCCAAGGGAGGCAATGGAATCCACAGAGTCGGTTCCCAGTCTCGATTTTCTGGTTCAAGACAGCTGGAATCAACACTGAATAATTCTGGCCGAAATACCGCCGGAGATATTGCAGGGCCCTCCAAACCTGCAACTTCGACAGATAATGTGTCTCTGAGGCGTTCCAACTCCGAGTCAAGGCTTCCACCACGTCGGCCAAATAGCACAGCGGCGGTTGACGTTGACAGCAGGCCAAGAGATGAGGACACACCTCGTAAGAGGGTATCAGGATTGCCCAAGATCACACCCTACGCAAATCGGTTCTCTAATCTGACGATGGAGTCCCCGCTCATGGAGCTTCCTTCACCTGAGCCGTCTCTTCCTACACACCCAAGGAGAACTGTCAATGGAAAGGCTAATGGTGAGAGTTCACGTCCAATCTCAGCTCACATACCGTCCAGCCCTCCAAAGTTCCTCTCGGCCAGATCTCAATCCGTTGATATGACCAATTATGAGACACAGAATGACAGATCTTTACTATCTCGCCAGAGATCAACCAACAGTGCTTCTGGTCGTGTTGGACATCTCTCTCACCAGAAGTCGAACAGTAGTCTTGGAGGAAATGAACGGCATTCACTTCTTCCGACGAAGAGTCTGGCTACTGAAGGATCCAGGGCCAGAAACACACTACCCCCAGAGCGTGCAGCAGCGGCTAAGGCTAGATTAGAGCAGAGAATGGCTGAAAAGAGGAATCAAAAATCAAGAGATGTGGATTGGGACAAAGAAAACGTACGCAATTAAGAATGCATTTACACGTAGTGTGCTTTAGCGAGTTCTGTGGGATTACCTGTACTGCAAAGGCGCATTTATCTTGGGAGTTGAGGCATAGCGTGGCGTAAGGACTTCGCAAGAACCTCTGTAGAGGACTTGTCATTGCACCGTGGATACAAAGTAGAGAGAATAGTCCAGCTTGGAGACCTGACATTATTGTCTAACCCTGAAATATGAATAGGACAATCAGAACTATACATTCTGATAACAAAACTACCTGCATTCTGCTGTGACATGTTTGTGTGATAAAAGCCTTGCATTTGATGAATTACTTCAGGAAGTTGTTGAGTACTTTGAGATACTCCTCAGCCTCTTCCAGCTGAGGCATATGACTAGACTCGGCAAACTTGATCCATCTCACCTTCTCGATATTCTTGAAGAAAGGCTCCATGACCTCATCAGTGGCCTCGTCATACTTTCCATTGATCAACAATGTCGGGACCTTGATTTGGTGAACTCTGTCGATGACAGAGAAGGTCTTCAGAGACCCAATGACATGAAATTCTGACGGCCCATTCCTATATGCCATTAGTATGCTCATATATATGTCGACTCGCATTCTTACATTGTGTTATAGACAGTATTGTCCTCTTTCAAGTACGCGAAGCTCCTCTCCAACTCCTTTGGCATAGGTTTGATTCGACAAGCATGTCGGTCATAAAACACCATCATAGCCTCCTCGTACTCCTCGCTATCGGTAGTTCCATTCTGCTCATGCTTCGTCAAGGTATCCTGGACGTCCTGAGGCAACTCTGCTCGCAGTTTGGCAGCTGCCTCCAACCATAACTCAATGGAAGCAGGACTATCCGCAATGATGAGCTTGTTCAAGCCCTTAGGTTGGCGAATGGCATGTTCGGAACCCAGCATGCCTCCCCAGGACTGGCCCAGCAGATCATAATCATCGCGAATGCCCAAATGCACGAGGAGATTATCCAGCTCGGCAAGGAAGAGTTCCACGGTCCAGAAGGCTTCGTCCCCGTTCTTCTCCTGCAAATGCGTGCTCCTCCCGCATCCGAGCTGATCGTACATGACTACGGGGATCGAGTATGCGGCAGCGAGGTTCTTGATCGGCGAAATATAGTCATGTGGTATGCCGGGTCCGCCGTGGAGGCAGACCAATGGTCGAGCTCCTGCCTTCAGGTCCCCGTACACTGAATACCATGTCTGGCATTCCTTGCCCGCAGCTGGGACGTCGAACTTAGCAAATCCTTCATTTCCTTGGGTCTCTGGGGCAGTCATCTTGGGATAATATATCGCAGAGAGTGGATGCAGATTCTAGAGTTGGGAATGGAGAAAGTTGGGAATTGTCTTTTCTATGCGCACACACACAAGTATATATAATGGAGACGTGGTCTGGTTGCGGCTTGCTTATTGTTCCTCATCTTGCCATCCCAGTTCATTTTGCTCCTCCACTTCTGGCTGGTAGTCCGCAAGCGAGGGACGGCGTGTCCTTGTCCTCTTATTTGCAGCAGCATGTCAGATTTTTGACTTACTTCTGGTCATCTCTCCGATCAAAAAGCTGTCTAAGGTATGGTGATGCCTCGGGCTCCATACCACGTGGCGTAAGCATCGCCGGACAGTCTTTGGGCTAAGGCCGTGGGCGGGAAAGCGCCAGACACGATCTGTAGTTGTCGACCAGCGTGGTAGAAAGTCAAGTGGGACTAAGTTTGCTCTTCGTCTCGACCCCTCCATCCGTCACGCATGGCTGCTTCTGTCCTCTCACCAGCCACGGCTTACCGAGACCTCCTTTCCTCGGAGAGGATAGGGGCTTTCGCTTCGCCGCTCAAGCACATGGGGGAATCCGGTGCAATAATGCTGATGGACGAAGCAAGCCATCAGGAACCAGATCGAGGCAAGGAATGGAATCCTGGGCATATTAGACGCCCGTACAGGCGCCTGTAGCAAAAATAGGTCTGAGTGAAATGCAGTGAGCGCGATGAAACTTGGGAAACTTCCAGAGGCGCCACTGTCTTAGGCCAATGTTAGGGGAAGACTATTGCTTGGTCTTGTCTTGTGCACCAGAGGCAAGGACGGCAGATGGGGATGTGAGGGATTGCAGCAGGCGTAGCACGACCCAGGAGGAGGAGGAGGAGGAGGAGGAGGAGGAGGAGGAGCCAGCAGGCACGAACAGGCGCGGGCAAATTGTCGAATTCTAGATGCAACGGAAATCCAGATAAGGCGATTCTTGCTTATCTAAACCACTTATCGCATTTCCGAGCAATTTAGGACGGTCTTTGCAGGGCCGGCCGAGTCTCACATCACATCACGTCCTAAGAACACCGCCCGACGACATCCACCCCATTCCATCGCCGCAACCCCCCAACCACGACAAAAACGTTCTCCTGCCCTGTCTTACAGCCTGCCGTCTTCCTTCGCTCCTCCCTTCGAGTGCCAGCTCTCCAAATATATCTTATTTAGACATCAGATCTCTACCTTCGATCTCGCTGCCCTCCCCCTTGGCAAGGACACGCGAGTCATCACCTCATACCGGCACCACGGATTTTTAAGGTCCTTGATCGATCGACACGAACAGTCAGAATCTTCACAGAGCCTTTTCCCTTCCATCTCATACTCTTTTGCCCGATCGTCGATATGTCTGCGTCCGGAGCTAAGCAACGACTTATGAGCGAGTACAAAGCGCTCCAGAAAGAGGAATGGGTTAACATCGATGTAGGTGCTGCTAATGATACAATGCAATATATCTGCTGACAATTTCTTAGCTGAACGATGGCTCTCTATTTAGGTGGGATATCGCTTTAATGGTCATCAACCCTGATAGTGCCTTCAACGGAGGGTACTTCAAGGTGAGCGGAACCTTCTCTCTCTCTCCCTTCGTTTCATGGCTAAACTATCCCTCCAGGCAGAGATGACTTTCACTGACAAGTATCCTTACGAACCTCCGACATTCAAATTCCTCCACCCTCCTTTCCACGCCAATGTCTATGCGGACGGGAAGCTGTGCATTTCCATTTTGCACACACCCGGCGAGGACGAGCAATCTGGCGAGCAGGCGTGCGAGCGTTGGTCGTCTGTGCAGAGTGTCGAGTCGGTTCTACGCTCGATCCTACTCCTTCTTGACGACCCCGAGACGGCCTCTGCCGCTAATGTAGATGCTGGTGTGATGTACCGATTCAAACGGGACGAATATAATCAGAAGGCTCGAGAGGCTGTCGAGCAGTCAAAGAAGGACATCCCGGCAGGCTTTGTGGTCCCCACAACGGTGGCCGTAGCAGCACCTCAAAGCAAAGTCGTTGAGGATGATGACTTCTGGGCCGAGAGTGGCGACGAAGAGGACTTTGGCGGAAGCGACAGCGATGACGACATGGAGGATGAGGATTTCGAGGGCAGTGAGGAGGAGATGGAGGAGACCGACGAGATGGAGGCTTAAGTCGATCAGAACGTCAACATGAGAGGCACATCTTGATTTGTCTATTACCAGGAAATGTCCCTGGAGAGGCCTATACCGCCCATCACAGCGCTTTTACATCTCCTCCTTTTTTACATTACAGCATAGCATAGCGATGGGTCGCCAGATTTGGCAGGGGCGTATAGGATCATGGCCGGTTGAGCATTGGCTTCTGGCGTTCGTCTGCGTATTGAGTATATTTTGTTTTCCTCACTATGGCACCACCTGGCTGGACAGATGGATCCGGTTATAATCTGATAACTTTTACGGAGCTCTGGGCTGCCGGGGAATTCTCGTACATAGATGCAGACAGCAAATTGAGAATCGCATTTACAAGTCTACAGTTTGCTCTGTCCGGACCTGTGCTGGAATTAGTGACCGCTGCGCAAGCCCGTCCTCAAAGGGGACGTAATTGCTAATAATAAGTCCCTCCGAGGGGCAGTGGAGTGTGCACGTGTATTGCCGGCCGCTCTACTTGCGATTTTGACAGGGGTGCAAGGTTGAAAGAGCTCGACTAGCAACTTGAGAAACAATCCGTCATCCTCTTTCTTACCTTGTATACTGCGCTCGCGTTCTCCAAATTCCAAGGACTTCGTTTGTGGCTTTAGCATCCAACCACACGACTTCAGCTCCAGCAAAGTTCATGATCTGCCACACGTCAACGAACTTCAGTTAGTATTCCAGGCTTGCAAGCCTTGCCGCCACGGCTGAGGGAAAGCGATCATGGCCGCGCAACCTCGAGAAGAAGATATTCAAAATCTGCTCGACCTCACCGGAGGGGCTATCGATCGACCTGAAGCGATTGAGCGGTTGAAGGTGCGTCGACCTGCATGAAGGATTTGGGCACTGGAGGAAGCTAACCTCGGCAGGGCAATAATAACGACTTTACCCAAGCTATCAACGAATACTTCGACGACCCAGGCAGCAAGCGTGTAGGAAGCAAACCTGCTCTTTTCAACGTTCCAGGAGGCTGAATTCTTGTCTATAGTATAAGTGGGACGAATCTCAATTCCACAGCGACCGAGATGTACCCTCGAATTCAGGTGGGATTGGTAAGTTCAAACGACCTTGCTGGCAGGTTATTCGTGCAGTTTCTGACCATTTCGATTTCCAGCTTTCAATATTCAAGGACCAGATGTCCCCGCGCCATACTTCGAACCCGTGGGAGCACCCTCACGACCACCTTCGCGAACAAACAACAAGTCTCCTTTGAGTGGCGTCGCGGACTTGAGTGCTTCTCAAAATACTGGTATGCGAAGATGTTCTCTACGCTCCGAGAAGGAAAATGCAGGAATGGTAACTGACGTTAAATTGTCAGTGTCACATGCAGACAATGAGGATGCACAACTTCAGGAAGCATTAGCAGCTTCGAGAGCAGATGCTGGTCTACCACCACAGGAAAGCGGGGTTTTGAGTACTAGCCAAGTACATTTTGGTCCTGCAACCAGAAGCCAATATGAGCAATCAGAATGGGCCATGGTTCCTATCAGCAATTACTCTGCCCAGGAAATTCTCTTGGATCCAGAGGCTGCGGAACGGAAGCGAGAAGCTGGTGCACCTGCTTTCCTCAAACCTAGCACTTCCGGCCATCGACTGGGTTCTCTGCTCGCAATATATCACGAAATTCCTCTTGCTAGAGAAATCTTTCTGTTGTCGGAATCGATACCTGCGGATTACGGATTCGATCCCGAATGGTGGTCGGGCAATGGAATAAGCGCGGCAATGGTGCTCGACGAGGACGACGATGAGAGGCCAGAAAGCGCAGAAGCCGAGCAATTCCTCCATGAACTACAACGACTGATGGCATTCCTTGATTCCACGGATCGAAGTTACGGATCCGTGGAGGCTTTGACTAGTTTTCCTAGCATGAAAAGGCTCACAGAACGATCCCGTAGTCCATTAGATGTGGAGTCTGCATTTTTCGAAGTCTGGAAAGATATTTGGAGCGAGGATTCCGAGGAGCAAAAGATGCTCTTCACTCAAGGTGTATCTTCTGATGAGGCTGGTGCGGAAAGCAAAGACTTTGCCATTTTGAAGGTCGACTTACCCGAGCCCTTTGAGAAGGCTGAGACTATTTACGATCTGGCAGACACTTTACTATGGACTGGCATTCCAGCTGACTATGATGTTGCCATGACCCCATATCTATCCCGCGTCGGCAATGTAATAGCTTTTCAGTTTGACGGTACGCCGTCGAGCAGAAATATACCAATTCCTCCGGTATGGTACCCCGATCGTTATCTCAAACAGGGTAGGGAGGCTGCTGCAATCATGCGGCAACGACAAGCTCAGATCAATGAGCAATACGAATCAATGTTGAACCTGGAGAATAAATTAACTAATTTTAATAATGCACCTGGTGGCAAAACTGTCAAGGTTCAAGACTTGCTGAAAGCTGCGTTACAGCATAACGAGGCTCAGCTGGATGCTGGAGAGCTCAGTGACGTTGAAGAGGATTCCGAGGATTCAGAGATGCTCCTTAAGCCGGTGAAATTTGATATATCTGCAGAGTTGCGTAAATTAACAGAAAGTATCGACAAGAAGTTGACAGGTATGGACACATGAGATCCCTCTATTGTGCTACGCTGACGTATCTCAAGCGCTGAATGAAGAGAAGGAGAAGGCTCGCGAGACTTTCCGCCAAGTGTCAAAGCTGTATACTGAGGTTTCCAATGATCCTGACAACCCTGAACTACATCCTTATACTCTCCGTGGGGTCGCTACCACGAAGGATACCACCTATGTCCGTCGAATGACGATGCCAGAGCCGAGTGATCAACTTATTGAGTTCGAAGGAACCAAGACCCCAAGCGATCAGTGGTGGAAAATGACCTTTTCGTCCGCTGGGCAGAAACCAATCGTTGTCGAAGTGAGCCATTCCAGAGAAAGAGCTCCACCAGGACAGATGCTGACTACAATACAGAAAATCGACGAGGAAAAGGTCCTAGAAGCAGCAATGACTGAATGTAAAAATCCTATACTTGTATATGCAAACGACACAGCACTGAAAAGACCATATGTGCCATTACCGACACCTTTGGAGGTAGGGCTAGACTCATTCAGCATACCTAATCATTCGCTAATTGAGGACAGAATTTCGTTCGAACCGATAATTTGGCTTTTAGCAATGAATTTCGACATACTAACCATGGTGAAAACGAGACAGATGCCACTACAAGCTCGCCTAAGTCACCAGGAAAGAGAAAGTATGAATCCAGCGAAGACGAGGCATTGAAACAGAACGGTATCAACACAGGAAGCCCTCTCCGGCGTGGAAACTCACGGGAAGATCCTAGAAGCACGACCAGCTTGCCTCATCGATCTCTGACACCGCCCACAACTGAAGATGTAATCATTGGCGTTGATCCATTTCAAAACGAAGAGAATAAGGCCAATATTAAGTCTCAAGAAATGAAGGAGAAGAGCAACTTCCGCATGAGCATGCTGGCTGGGAGAAGTGAGGCCAGCAAGTCTATCAACGATAGTATGGATCTTGACCAAGTCCTCGAAGATGCCGACGTTCGGGAGGAGAGTGCTGCAGTGAAGAAGGTTGGGTTCGTGGAGCAGTAAAACTACTTAGGCACGAGGCATAAGGCCAGGGTGGGATAGCAGGAGTGTGAAACTGGGATCTTATTAACCATGGAGCGGTATTTATAACCATGCTACAATACAACCATCCGAAATAATCAGAACACCTCAATTGTGCTATTACGGGTCTCAAGTCACATTGATCACACTATACTCTTGCGTTCGTGTTACCAAACAGATTTCTTGACGTGGGACGACGAAAAAAGGTATTAATTTCTATAGCAGGTTTCTTTAAGGAAAACCTCAACGTATGCATGTCTGCGAAATGTGTTCCGTCTCAACTCGTTTTCATCCCTTCATCGTCCATCAATGTCTGCAAGAAACGAGGAAATCGGAACACCGCCCATAAAAAACGAAACAACGCCTGTGCACATACATTGCCCTCGGGAAAAAGTGGAATGAGAAAACAAGGAAAACAAAACACATCTGTTCCGTGTGCGAACGAACGGCCGACCGCCGTCGCTTGTGATACGATGTGATGAAAACTCCGGAGAACCGCCCCTAAGTCCCGCCATGGCTCAGCTCAAATCAAATCAGCTAGGCGGGGATGCATCCAGATTTCAGAATTCTTCTGCTACTGCTCTATAAGATGGCTTCAACAAAACGTGTGGTATTTGACTCCAATTAAGAGTCTGGTCATAGAATCTCTTTTAGCTTCCGCTTCTGCTCCGGCGTAAGCGTCGTTGGGAACTTGACATTGTACTTGACAATGAAGTTCCCCCTCGTGTCGGGCTTCTTGCTTAACGGCATTCCGAGGTTAGGATAGCTGTCCGAGGAGCCAGGCTGGGTCGGACCGCCCTTTTCAATGTTAATGGACTTGCCGTCAATGGTTGTTACGGTTCTTTTCCAGCCCGTCAGTGCTTCCTTGAGATCAAGGTCGATGTTTCGAATTATGTCGTCGCCGTCTCGCGTGAAGAGCGGGTGCTTTTTCTGAGTATGTTGTTAGTATGTGACTTCTACCCATTTTTGGGGAATGCGATCCAAAGGGTGACTTACCTCTTCGACCACGAAATGCAGATCTTGCTGTCCGCCTTCTTCTTGGTCGCCTACGCCCTTGAACTTGATCTTGCTGCCCTTCTTCAATCCGGGCTTGATATCCATCTCCAGCACCTTATCTTGCGTGGTTCTAACACCAGTTGCCTCATCGAAAGTCTTCCTCTTGATCTTCATCTTCTTGTGTACACCCTTGTACAGCTCCTCGAGAGTAAGGGGTAAAGGCCTCTCTACGGTTGTGACCTCTGGTGTTGAAGTCCGGTGTCTCGCCGGCTCAGCCCCCGGGAATCCTCTTGCTTGCCTCGATCGCCCACTGCCTTGACGCGGAATCTGCGAGAAGATATCATCTCCATCATCACCTCCCATGCTGCCCATACCACCCTGCCCTCGTAAGAACTCAGAGAAGATGGATTCTGGGTTGCTGAAGTTGAAGCCCCCACCTCCGCCGCCGCCGTTGGTGCTGAAGTGGAAGGTCCGGCTGCCTCCGTTTGGCATACCTGATGAGAACGACTCGAACCCTCCAGGCATGCCACCGGCACCTGCAAATGGATTGCCGCCTGCACCTCCCGCGCTTTCCTGTGGTGGTGGAGCGCCATGCAGCAGGAATTCGAGGCCGTATTGGTCATAAGTCTTCCTCTTTTCGGGATCTGAGAGGATTTCGTAGGCTTGCGAGACTTCCTTAAACTTCTCGACTGCAGACGGATTGTCCTTGTTCTTGTCGGGGTGGTACTTTAGTGCTGCCTTGCTGTAAAGCTGTTAGATTAAGTATTCTGTCATAGTGAGAGACGAGGCTGGGAGAATAAACTTACCGATATGCTTTCTTGATTTCATCCTGAGTAGCCGAAGGCTGGATACTCAAGGAGTCGTATAGCTTTGTTTCGGCGACCATGGTTGCGCCTGTGTGATTTCGACTGGCTGATGAGTGTCGCTGTGCGGTTTGAGTGCAGATGGACTGTGGTCGCTCGTCGCGGGTGATTAGGGTGGTTGCCGACTCCTCTCGCGACCGAGATCCGTGGGTGGTGCGATTTGGTGTTCAAGAGAGAAGGCCCAGATAATCAGTCGAGTTGTCGTGCGTTGAAAATGTGTAGAGGAGGCAATATCCTTGTTGCGAGAGGGCCCTCTGGATTGGGTTGTCTCACGCGAACAATGTAATATGGCGAGATGTCTTGTCAAACAGAAGGTGATCAATCCAATTGACAAGTGACTTGCGGAATGGTGCTGGAAAAAAGCTTCCTTGCTGTTGGCTTCGTGCGACAAGCAGGAAGTCGTGCGAGTAGTGAGTGATCAGTGAATATAAGTGAGTTGAAATTGTGATTATTTACAATGGAGTAGGAAGGTGAGGGAAAGACGGGTGATTTATTGCGGGAAAAGCAAGATCCAAGGCTTGTGACGTTGTTGCTCTGCCCATGGTGGGGTAACTTTCGGGCATGGAAGCTTCGCGTGTCTTCTCTGGGCCGCCCGGCTGAAAAGGCTCGAGCGTCTATGCCACAAAGAGCTTTGTTCTCGGCTTTTGAAGATATACTCACCTGAGTGCCCCATCATTGCTGTTCTCGGCGGAAAAGTGGGCTTGCCATCCCTTGGGGCGCTCTCTATCCACCGTGTTGCCAGAACTTGCCAGATGTTGGGCATCGCCGACATTTGCTCCCATCTGAAGCTCGTGACCTTAACCGAGCAAGGGCAGATACCTTACGTCCTGCTGACTTCAGCAGGTAAACAGCCATCTCTGAATAAAGTACAGAGTCGTAATTCATTGCTAGCAGTACTTTTACAGATTATCTCTACGTGCCGTCCCAAGCACATCTCTGTGAAGAGTCCCGATCTATATCTTACAAAGCGCCTCCTACGAGCGAAACAATCCACATCGCGATGCGCACTCGCAGCCCAACTCGTCTTTCAACCTTGAGGAAATCGTCCATACCCACTTTGCTAGCATAGTCCTGTAGGCCATCTCTCTCCTCAGCCAGACTCTTCTTCAACCTTTCGTCGCTAGTCACGATGGCTGTGCCAACCTCCAGGTCAAGGCTATAACTCCGCTTGGTGTAGTTACTGCTACCCACGATACTGATGCAAGGCTCCTTTTCGCCATTGACGCTGATCCAGAGACCTTTGGCATGGTACGTCCACCCGTCTTGCTCGCCTACAACCCCTCGGCGCCATTCCTTCAGCGTGACATCATCCTGACGTTTCCTCTTGGCCGCTGATTCAAGAAAGCGACGGGCAAGTAGTGTGTAAGCTGCAGGAAGCAAGCCGGACACACCCTTAGAGCCGTAGAAGCCGTTCGCTTGAGGAGAAGCAGTGATTACTGTGTTTGAAGTTGATGGAGTTGAAAGTAATAGTGCTGTCAGAGAAGGATCCGGATTGAAGTACCCAGCCGTGAATGTCCACGATGAAGAAGTAATCGCTGGGGATGAGAGAGTCTTTAGGATGCTAGTTATGGCTGGCAGCTCTGTAGACGTATCTGGGCGAAGAAGAGGTGTGAGCTGTGATAGTGGGTAAACAGTCGTATTCGTGTTGGAGGACGACGCAGCAGCAACAGGAGATACTCTGATAAGATCATTAAGAACGGCCGAAGCCGCCTTGATATACTCTGACGGCGAAGCCAGCGGCGATGGGGCGGTATTCGACGATGGCCACTCAAGGATGTACCCAGCAGGCAATTGAGGATCTGGCGTGACCAAGAAGCTCAGCCTTGAAACAGCTTCTTGGATGTTGAAGAAGTATCTAGTGATCTCCTTCGAGGAGAAGACATGGTATCGATCTTGGCGATTGGTGAAGTAGTCGGTTGAGAGGTTTGCACTGGAACTAGGTAAGTATATGTATTCCCTAGCACGGGGTCTAAGAGCTACCCAGATATGATAATCTCATCGTCGACTCCATACAACTTCATATGTTGCAAGCCCCATCCTTCGTTGATTCGCCTGGGGATATGCTTTTTACGTAGCCCTGTCAAATTCGGCGTATGGTACATACGAACTTCGACCCGATCCGCGCCAAACTCAGAAACCAGTGGCGCCAAAAGAGAGGCACAGGATGCCTTCGGTGATTCTCGAGTCCCCCGTAGCGCATCTGTCAGGATACTGAGCTTGAGTTTTGGCTTTAACCGCAGGGCTTGTTGGAGGGTCGAGATCTGCCATTATACATCAACGAAGGCCAGTGCAGTACGTAGGAGAGATAAAGTTACGAGTTCATGTTCTGTTTTGCCTATGTACAATGTTGAGAGAAAAATATGGTCCTCCGCACCCAATATCTTAGCCTACGTCCATCAGCAATCCTGCTCTCCAGAAAGAAACTCCCTTCTCTAATTGACCTTCAATGTCTCGTAAAAGTCCGAAGGAGAACGCAGGATTTGGACCTGTGAGCCGTGAATCTCGAATTTTGGCGCGATCTTGTCCAGCTCATTGGTAAAAGCGCCTAACATCGAGACAGGAGAAGATGATCCGCTGACCGAAGCAGCGGAAGATGTCGATGTCGAGTATCGGCGCAGCTTACTTGCTGGTCGGATCGGGGGCCGGCAGACCTGTAGCCTTCGAGTGGCAGAGCATCTTAAGATGCTCCTTGTTATCATAGCCAGATCTTTCGACAACAAAAATCAAAACAACGCTGGATGGGCACAAGAAGGTTGAGTAATGCGCGTTGAGCGATTCGAGGTCGAAGCTCGTCGAGAAGCGGCGCTAGCCTGATCGGGTTGAACCTGAGCCGGCTCGAAGATCAACGAGCAACCACCGCACCTCTTACACAGCCATTGCGACCACATCAAAATGTCGACGATTACAAGAACGCTGCGAAACCTGCGCAGGGCTGGACTCAAGGTGTGTAGACTATCTGAAATTTTGTAACTGCATCGCTGACTGATTCAAACAGGATGCCCTCCATCAAATGCAAGTATGTAAAGCCTAGCAACACCCCTCTACACGGCGTGACAAGGACTCTACTGACGCAATCGACCTCACTATAGCACATTGGTATGGATTTCCTTTGATTGTGTGGGTGCAATATAGGCTTATGGTTGTTTCAGGTGATACTAAGGCCGGCACTTTGATCGCGACGGATCGATATGGCAATAAATACTTTGAGAACCTCCAGGACGAATTACCACGTATGACTTGCTCCTCATGATTGAGTCGGATTTGAGGCTTACGAGACTGTAGTGCGGACGAGATGGGTAGACTACAAGGACTATGAATACGATGCGTAAGATCCGGTCTTCCATAGGTACAGTACGAGAACCTACGAGCACTGACACTTTCCTTTGCAGATCACAGATCGAGCCCGGATGGCATGCTTGGATATCCTATATGGTCGATAAGCCACCAACTGAAGATCCCATTCTGAAGACTGGCGTACGACCTTGGGAACTGCCAGAACACAGACAGAACATGACCCAGACCCGGGGTGCTTTCAAAACATACTCCACGTGAGTCTTGCCCGGGAGATATCGGAGAGCGCAAAGAGTTACCTGCTAACAGTTTGGCCCTGTAGTGTTAAGCCAAAGATCTCCGCGTGGGCACCACAGACTGCTGAAAGGGCATAGAGTTCTAGTTGCGTGTCATAACTTTTTAAGGTTGTACATAAATATTTGCAAACAATGGAGTTCTGTTCTTCCAAAATCCATAGAGAAGTCTTCCAGTTTAGGAAAGAATTGCAACATGTGACGTATATGGAGAAAATAGAATCACTGGTAACTGGATATAGTATTTGCATCTTGTCATAAGTACTGACCTACCAGCGGCTATATCTAAGCTCACATCTATCTACGCTAACGGCTATAGTTGCATCATTTGGATGATTTAGAGCTGCAAGCCAAAGCAGATGCCAGACAATCTAATGTCACTTGACTTGTGTTATTCTGCACAAGGGGATTCGACCTTGGTTCGACCTTTTGGAAAAAGCACGTGGGAAGCGTGCCCTAGTAAACAGAGTACGAGCTTCTTGGTAATGTCTCTACTTACGTAGAAGACGCTGATTTGCCAAGGAATTTCTGTGCAAGGCTCTCTGTACAGAAGTACGAATGCCGTCGTAAAGTAGGTTCAAGAAGCCTCATCTTGGCTGGAACTTTTCCGGCCATCTAAGAACCTACCGTTCTCCTTATGCTTCTTGTGCCACTTGACAGCTCCTCGGTGGCGACGACTTCGAATATGAAGCTGCCATTGATCATCGCCCACGGTTATCACATTGCATAGTTGACATTCCTGTTTCTGTTTCGTTGCGTTGCTGCTCACAGCGACTGGCTTTGGGGTGAGGACTTCCATGGCAATCTCGGAAATCTCAATGGGTTTCCGGCGTTTAGTTCCAGCCAGGAAGTTTTCTACAACTTCGATAGCTGGGCCTGAAACATTCCCGTTCCATTCCGGCACGTCACTACCGTCGACCAGGTAAAGATTGTCGCAGGCTCCTTCCTTTGTCAAAGCAGACATCAATTTCAAACGGATCCATCGAATCTGGCGTCTTGCATATTGACGAGTAGCAATTTTAACCTGTGCCACAGCCTCAGCAAAAAGAGAATCAAGCTCATCCTGGGATGTTTGCCCAGTCTTGAGAGCGGCGATGTATTCTTCGAATTCTTTGCATCCAATTGAAACCCAGATGCCTCGTGTTTTATCCACTGTGATGCCTCTCTGTATCTGCTGCTGGAGGAAATCATCCAAGAGTTTGACTTCCTCAAGAAGACCTGCATCGATCATCTTGTCCACACGTGAATCGAGTCGTGCTTCTAACACCCCGGGATCTGCATGTACCCAGAACAATAATGTCGAGTCTAAGGTGGATTGGGGACCATTGAGTGAGTTTTTCATTTCTGAATTTGGCTTATCGTTTTTGTTCAGCCGCTTTTGTCTTTGCTCGTCATATATGTCTGAAGCCTTTCGGCCGGTCGTGAGAAAGATTTCCAGAGACCTCTGTATCTTGCGCCTGTCATTTGGGTGCCATCGCTCTGCCATAGTTGGGTCAACCTCCCTCAGTTGCTTCAGAATTGCTTCCGTCGGATCTGCTAATATTGGAAACTTCCGTTGGATTTCCTCCGCTGTAGGCGCATCATGCTGTTCGTCTTGCCCAGTAGTTTCCTGAATTGAAGAGTCCTCAAACAGGAGAGACTGAGTGTAATAGTGTGTTCCACCAACAAGGATAGGTACTCTTCCTCTGGAGCGGATCTCTTGTATAACTTTGGTTGCCTCTTGTCTGAACAGGCCTGCGTGCCACGGCGCTTCATCGAGTGAGACGCAGCCGAGAAGATGGTGCGGGACACCGTTTTGCTCTTCCACGGTGATTTTGTTCGTAATTACAGGTAAGCCGTCGTATAATTGCATAGCATCGCCGTTGATGATTTCACCATCAAAGCGCTTTGCTAAATCAACCGCTAGCTATCAAGCTCTACTGTCAGTTGCAAGTCTGGTTTTCACAAGGCTGGGATTATACCTGAGATTTACCCGTGCCAGTTGCACCCAGAACAACGAGAAGGGGATCTTTTGGAGGCTCAGCGGCCATGACAACATTCTTGAACAGGCGAGTCACAAAACGCAGCATGGGTTCACTCAGTCTCAATGTTGTGAGGTTGCCGGTTCCGTCCGATGTATTGCTGTAACAAGGCCGCAGATTAGACTTCTGCCGATGTCAAATTTAACGCATGAGATAGGGCCGTATCGGCATGGATCTTGGAAATAACGCACGTGATGAAAGCTGGCCTTAAGGGATCGCGCGCTAGCCATCGGGCGAAGCGAGGCCAGATATTCCATCATGATTTAAGGTAGTCCACTACATCTCTCCTCTTGACACATCACACGCGCACCTTCTGCGATACCCTCAATTGCAGAGCAGAGTGCACATTCTTGTCACTCCTTTTGCAACCCTTTTCTTTTCCACGTCTGTGAGGTGATACGATTTCAATCGCCAAGATGAGTGGCCGTAAGTTGTCCCTATTTCTATGAGCTTCCAGAGCTCTACACCTAGCTCCCCCTTTCCACCATTGTCCCTCAACTAAGCTCGCGCAATGCAGTCCGATTCCTCGACCTCATCAAGCCCTTCTCGCCGTTCCTCCCTGAGGTTCAGCAGCCAGAGACCAAGGTCCCATTCAACCAAAAGTTGATGTGGACGGCCTTGACTCTCCTGGTCTTTTTGGTTATGAGCCAGATGCCATTATATGGTATTGTGTCTTCCGACACCTCAGATCCTCTATACTGGTTGCGAATGATGTTAGCGAGTAACAGAGGTACTTTGATGGAACTTGGTATCACTCCCATTATCTCATCTGGCATGGTTTTCCAGCTCTTAGCTGGTACACACCTGATCGATGTCAACCTTGACTTGAAGTCAGACCGCGAGCTCTACCAGACTGCGCAAAAACTATTCGCGATTATTTTGTCTCTTGGGCAGGCTACCGTCTACGTTTTTACCGGTCTCTATGGTCAACCATCCGATCTCGGCGCTGGTATCGTCTTCCTCTTGATCCTTCAATTGGTTGTTGCTGGTCTGATTGTTATCCTACTCGATGAGCTCCTCCAAAAGGGATACGGCCTTGGAAGCGGTATCTCTCTCTTCATCGCGACAAACATTTGCGAATCCATTGTCTGGAAGGCATTCTCTCCCACCACCGTTAACACTGGTCGTGGCCCAGAATTTGAAGGTGCTATCATTGCACTCTTCCACTTGCTCTTGACCTGGCCAAACAAGCAACGCGCTCTTCAAGAGGCTTTCTACAGACAAAATCTGCCCAACATCATGAACTTGTTGGCTACCCTTGTAGTCTTCGCTGCAGTCATCTACCTCCAAGGCTTCCGTGTTGAGATTCCTGTCAAGTCTTCCCGCCAACGTGGAGCCCGTGGATCTTACCCAGTCCGCCTTTTCTACACTTCCAACATGCCTATTATGTTGCAATCTGCTCTCTCCTCCAACGTCTTCCTTATCAGCCAAATGTTGTACTCTCGCTTCTCCGAAAACCTTCTCGTTCAGCTTTTTGGTGTCTGGGAGCCGAAGGAGGGATCTGCTCAATTGTTCGCTACCTCTGGTATCGCATACTACATGTCTCCACCATTGAACTTCACCGATGCCCTTCTCGACCCAATCCATACCGTTGTCTACATCGTCTACATGCTTGTTGCCTGCGCTGTCTTCTCTAAGACCTGGATCGAGGTTTCTGGCTCTAGCCCAAGAGATGTCGCAAAGCAACTCAAGGACCAAGGTCTCGTCATGGCTGGTCACCGAGAGCAGAGCATGTACAAGGAACTCAAGCGCATCATTCCAACGGCAGCGGCTTTCGGTGGTGCCTGTATTGGAGCTCTCTCCGTTGCCAGTGACTTGATGGGCGCCCTTGGATCTGGTACCGGTATCTTGTTGGCAGTCACGTAAGTCGTAATTGAAAGTTACTCGCATCCGACCACTAACAATTCGATAGTATTATCTATGGCTACTTCGAGATCGCCGCTAAGGAGGGTGACCTTGCATCAGGTATGAAGGGAATGATCATGGGGTAGGGTCGAAAAGCAATGATTTTTTAAATCTCTCAAGAAATCATTTTTTTCATGTACAAACAAATCAACTTGGAGTGTGGGAGGAGGAGTTGGAGAGAAAACAAAAGATTTCTAGTAGAGAATTCTATTAGGATTGACATGTACAATTTTCTTTGTTACATCCGACCTTGAGTACTATTGTTGCATATGGCACATCGGCAGGCGGGAAGGGGACAACCAAAAGTAAGAAAGAAAGTCAAGCGTTTCATGAGTGTTTTTGAACAAGAAAACTGCATTGCAAGGTGCACCTCACAGATTTCTGTAGGCTAGGCTATCTGAACCTTTTTGTACAATTCTCAATTGCAGCGCACATTGTCGGTGTTTTCTCTCTGCTTTGTTCGTGCGCCTCGGAGGCCGCACTAGCCAGTGTACTTACAAAGTGCTAGAAATCCATCCTCTTTAATCTTGTATTCCTGGACAAGAGCTTGCTCGCTTGTTTTGTCCACCTAAGATGAAGTGCGCTAACAATGATATGGTGGAAGTAATATATCAGAGGGGTGCTAAGGCTTGCAGAGCAGGGACAAGTGCCCGCTTGTGGGGATACCTATCATGATGTGAGTAAGGATAATTATCGAAAGGGTATCATGAAAGGGGAAACAGTATGCTCGCTAAAACGGATGACCAAGTCAATGTCATAAAGTGATCGAGTTGTCCAAGAGGAGTCAGTCAGACGATCGAGCATCGAAGTCTTCCCTGAGCCTTTGGAGGAGAGCTTGGTTCCAGCATATGGTCGCCTGTTGTTGGTTTATCTGGGTTTACCAGAGGTTGGTCTGGCTTGGAAGCTGCCTGTGAACCAGCTTGGGCAGAAGGTCCATAGATTCGCATGGGCACTCGATGACTATTTTGTTTGCTGGCCATGCGTGCATTTCTGACAGCACTACGTCGCCTCTCCAAAGTCTCACTGGTTCCCTCACCAGACGATATGCTGGAAGCCGCTGGTTCTTGAACTTGACGATATGAACCTAGATCCGAAAAGCTTAGCCAACTTGCAGTCGGGGCCAAAACACACGATGTCCCAACGCTTTCCACTATTTCCCCGAGAAGTGATCTGACAAGTGACGAGGGACAGATATCTGGTGGCAGTGGTGCTGCTGACTGAGATGATTTTTCTAAACAGTCCTTTTGTAGTTTTGTTGATTCATCTGGTGGTGGATAAATTTCACTTAATGGTCTCGCTTCCGGTTCTTCCTCCCCAGCCTAGATCGACGCATTAGCAAAGACCCCGAAAGTTTTGCCACAATTGGCCAAACTCGACCTTCAATATAGAAACGTTGGCACCTTTAACATATATACTTACAAGTAGACTTTTCCCCGCCCAAGGATGGAACTTGATATGATCTTGCTCATCGTTATAGAGACGGTTCAGGTAGTCGAGGAAGACATTGCTGAATTCGTACCCAGGTACAGAACTCTTCTTACTTGCGTAAGCCCAGTTTTGTAGACGTCGAAAGTAACGGAAATAATACCACTATCATGGTTAGCGCATGAAATACTTCAAGTAAGTGGAGTGCCAGACTCTTCTATCGAACACATGTAACCGATTCCAATCCTCGTTAACAAGTCTCGACTGGTTATGGTCCTGTTCTGGTGACATTGGAATGCCTTTTAGAAACACTAAGTCATGTTTTGGTATGTCCGCATGTAAGACCATCTCACCCAACAACATAACAACCAAGTACGAGAAAAGCATTTGTTCCTGCTTCGATTGACCAGAATCAAAAAGGTAAGGATACCTCGATCCCTCGGCACAGCCATCTGAAGATGGATGGGTAGGAGCACGGTACTCAGCAGCCTTGCGACGTTGGACTCGCCATTGCCGGCGAGCAGCAGGCGTAGTCCGCCTTATCAAACGGTTAGCCTCGTTCGGCTTGTGAGCCCAAGATGTCAGCGACTGATGCTGGCAATGCATTTCTGGTTTCTCCCATCCCTGGATAAATATTTTGAATTTATTGTTGGATATAACGAGCAACTTCAAGAGCTGTTCAGCATTCATTAGCGCCGGGAAGCGAAGTCCAGCCTCCATGTCGGCCAACAATACAAAGGCATGCTTGGTGATGCATAATGCATCCAGGTTCCCAGCTTGCCCTGTGAAGAGTCTAAGAAGTTTAGCGTCCCCAATCCTGGCCTTATCAAACAGTTCAAAAGCAGGAAACATGTCCGTGATCCATTGAGGGTGTTTAGATTTGGGAGAATGTTCGTCAACGGCCGCCTCTGAGACACAAGTAGGTTCGACTTCATCAGATATGTCCGCACCGTCGCACGTGCCATTGATGGTGGGAACCGTGATGTGGGATGATATGCTGCTGAGGATAGGTTCTGCTGCTTCTGTTCCATCCAGCCCTCGCGCCGGAAGCATTTCCATTGACCACCTGCTGCCCCGAGCCTGACTATCCTGAGAAGACCGCATCGGTACGCGAACCCTCGTACTCGCAGCGCCAGAGTTATGCATGCTGGATCCAACCCCGCGGCATTTCTGCACGTGTCAAGGCAGGCAAAGGCAATCGTCCAATGGGCGTGCCTACTCCGGACTCCGTGTCGATATTCCCCACAACCAATCAATGCACATCGGCTCTCAACGCTGCAGACACCTTCCAAATGGGCTTCCGGCGAGCGAGGCGGTGTGGACAGGAAAAATTCAATAAGGCTGGGAGATCTGACTGACTGCCAGAGCTAGCAGAAGCCAATGCTAAAGCCAATGCCAACGCCAATGCCAAACAAAGTGAGTGCTTGATAATGACTCATGAGCCAATCGACATGCAGTGCTGTTGTGCAGCGATAACAATACCCGACTCGGAGCCAATCGACGGTGATGTCACAATGGATGAATGAATAATGAATGAGTGCGCAATGCCATACTGTCCGATGCGAGCAGGATCAAACTGCACAAAGCACTTGCCTGCTCTGCCCGGCCGGCCTGTCCTCGCCTATGCGTCGTCCTTCCCCTTTTCATTGTCGATGCAGGTACGTTCTACATGGCCAAATGCTTTAGCTATCTTAGATCGATCCATCGCCCTCAACCCCGTCACTTCCTGACATCGGCAACAAACAATGGGCCGCTGGGGCGGCTGAAAGAGACGTTGGTCGACTCCACCTGCAGTCGCGACACAGGGTCGGTGGTTGCAAAGCGGGTTCGCTGTCGACAAATTGCATAGCAATAGTGGGGTGGGGTGGGCTGCACATGCTCTGGCGACTGGGGCCAAAAAAGGTTTGACCTGACGCCGGATCGCTATCTCTCATTATCCGCCATTTGCCTCGCCTCGTCTCCCGCTAGGATTGTAAACTTTCCTCCTGTTTATGTTGTTGTTCTAATTTTCGACTACTCCCCATAATCTTGAATAGCCTGCGCGCCTGGCCCGTCATCCCTCTCGTTGCAGCGAGCGATTCCTCTTCTTGACCGGTATCCTGCACCCTGGAGCTGCTCATGGGAGTGTCGTCTGCCAAGTCTGGTTCGAACGTGCTCTCGTCGAATTCCGCTGCTTGAACCACAACCATGTTCGGTTCGTGTCCTGGGCCAATCTGGCAGGTTGACGATATCAGTAATTGTGTGCAGCGAAAGTGAGTGGTCTCCTCTGTGTTCTCAGCCGTGCTGTCTTGTCTTGCTAACCCTTCCACCAAAGTTTCTTCAGGGTTCTCTTTCCCCTCGTAGCCATTAGTATATCACTATTGTCCCTGCTGCTCCAGTCTATCCGCCAGAAAGTCAAATCGAAACGGGAGTCTGGGTACCAGCCGATTTCCAATGGTTCAAATGGCACAGCGGCGTCTCACTACCAAGATGTAGCCGTCACCTTGAATGACGGTGAGGATGAGGACGAGGACGAGGACGAGGGTCTGACTATGAATGGCGGTCGATTGATGCTTACGAAAACAACAACCAAGGGTTCCATTGCCCAAATTGACAAACCGATCGGTCAGAACACTATAGTCGTCGTCGAGCTCCTCACGATTTGTGCAGTCGATGCAATCAACATTGTGGCTCTGGTAATGCAAGCATATGGGCCAAAGGGATTTATGGTTACTGTGGCCGGTATCGTCACTTGGACATATGTCTTAATTCTTGCAACCTTACGCCTGACTCTTTCCAACACTCAGTGGAGGATTCCAAGACTCTGGAATCATACCGCTGCCTTGTATACGTTCCAATGGATTCTCTCTATTGTCATTTTCAGATCAGCAATCGTCCACCCGCGCTCACGATTGGCCCAAGTCCTAGTTATCACTGAATTCGCGCTGGTTTCCGTCTTATTTGGGATTGCGATGACCACTCGCAAGGGAAATAAGGCGGTTGTTTTGCAATGGGAGGATGGGATTGAGCCATCTAGAGAGCCTCTCGCCAGCTTGTTCTCTCTAGCCACATTCTCCTGGGTCGATGCGATTGTTTGGCATGGTTACAAGCAAACGTTCGAGCAGAAGGATGTGTGGAATCTTATACCTGAAGATAAGGCTGCCCATGTCCTCGCAACTTATCGCCAAGCCAAGAAAACCACTGCTCTGACATGGCATCTGATGCGCTTTTTCCGAAGCTTGCTTGTGAAGCAATGTCTTTATGCCGTGGCATCTGGCCTCTTCACGTTCGCACCAACTTTACTTCTGAAAGCAATTCTGGAATATATTGAAGATCCGGAGTCTGCACCAAGAAATGTGGTGTGGCTTTACGTAATCCTCCTCGCATTCACAGATCTCATCCGTTCGCTTGCAGATCAGCAATCCCTCTGGATTGGACGCAAAATCTGTATTCGATTACGAGCCATCATTATCGGCGAAATCTACGCCAAGGCTCTGCGACGAAAGGCCGCTGCGGGAACAGAAACTACCCTGGGCGAGAAAAAGGACCAAGCAGATGCCGCAAAGACAAGCAAGTGGAAGAAGCTATTAGGATTAGGCAAGAAAAAGGACGAGGCCAAAAATACTGCCACGGAAAACGAAGCAGCTTCCAGTAAGGAGAAGAACTCCGATGAGCAGGTCAATGTGGGAACCATCATCAATCTGATGTCTGTGGATTCATTCAAACTCAGTGAGGTCACGGCATACCTACATTTCCTTCTCGCCCAAGCCCCTACACAACTTGCAGTCGCCATTTATCTTCTTTACAAAATCCTCGGCCTGAGCAGTATTCCAGGATTGGTTGTAATGGTGATCCTCTTGCCTGTGAATATCTTATTTGCACGTGGATTTGGCTCAGCCCAGAAGAAGATCATGTCTGCTACAGACAAGCGTATCCACACGACTAACGAAGTTCTTCAAAATATCCGTATCATCAAATATTTCGCTTGGGAACATCGGTTCAGCAGAATCGTGAACGACAAGCGTGCCGCAGAATTGAAGGCTCTCCGCATGAAATACATTATCTGGGCTTTTGCTGTGGCTGTCTGGAACACGGTTCCAGTTGTCATTACATTCTTCTCCTTCCTCAGCTACGTCGTGATTGAAGGAAAACCTCTCTATCCTTCTGTGGCTTTCACCGCCATCTCGCTCTTCACCATCCTTCGAGTACCTTTGGATCAGCTTGGAGACATGATTGCACACGTCCAGGAATCGAAGGTCTCTGTGGACCGCATTGAAGAATTTCTGAATGAGGAAGAGACCGAAAAGTACGACCAGCTTAGTCACGACAATATCGATGAGACTGGTGAGAAGATGATTGGTTTCCAGAAAGCAACCTTTTCATGGGGAGGGAAAGAAACCTCGACTGAGGATATTTCAGAAGCCTTCCGTCTCATGGATGTGGATATCAAGTTTGAAATTGGCAAGTTGAACATCATTGCAGGCCCTACAGGGTCTGGAAAGACCTCACTCTTGATGGCTCTACTTGGCGAGATGACTTTGATCAAGGGTAAGGTGTTCTTGCCTGGCGGCCGCAGTCGCGAAGAAGTCCGTGAAGATCCAGAGACTGGACTGACAGAAAGTGTTGCTTACTGTGCTCAACAACCATGGCTCGTCAATGCCAACATTAAGGAGAATATTCTGTTTGCTGCACCACTCGATGAGAAACGATATAAGGATGTTATTGTTGCATGTGCTTTGGAGCGCGACCTTGAGATTCTAGACGCCGGAGATGACACTTTGGTTGGCGAGAAGGGCATTACTCTTTCTGGAGGTCAGAAGCAACGAATTTCTCTTGCTCGCGCGCTTTACTCCAACTCAAAGCATGTTCTCCTTGACGACTGTCTGAGCGCTGTTGATTCGCATACCGCAAAATGGATCTTCGATAATTGCATTATGGGACCCTTGATGCGCAACCGCACTTGCATCTTGGTCACACATAATCTCGCTCTTTGCGTGCCCTACTCACGCTACGTTGTCTGCCTCGAAAATGGAAAAATTACAATTCAAGGCTCAGCTGATGAGGTCATGGCTTCAGGCAAACTTGGTGAAGATATCATTAAATCACGACCCGGTTCAGCCTCCATCTCAAGGATTCCATCGCGTGTGCCTTCTAGTGTTGGTGAAGAAAGCGAGCAGACATTGATCGAGGATGTAGCTCAAGCTAATGACCTGAAACTCACTAAGAGCAAAGATGCCAAGCCTAACAATACTGCCAAGGGAGAGAAGAAAGATGCCATGGACGAAGTTAAGGCTACTGGGGGCGTCAAATGGCGCGTGATTGCCCTCTACCTCAAGTCCATGGGACCTTGGTGGTTCTGGATTATCGCTGTAACAGTCTTTGGAGTTCAACAGATCGGAGCTCTTGCTGCAAACGTCTGGATCAGGCAGTGGGCGAATCAATACGACGTTGAAGAGATTCGCGCCCACTTCGGTATTGGATCCAACAGTTATATTGGCACCAGCTTCTCTAGCATCGGAGCAACTGCAACCTCTAGCCTTGCTAAGTACCAGCCCTACTTTGACCCGAACAAAACGTCAATTCTGTCCAAAGTCGCTCCTCATGTCGACGTCAGCTACTATTTGACAATCTATGCCATCATTGGTATTGCGTGCATGCTTATTGCGCTGTTCCGCGACTTCTGGCTTTTCTATGGATCCTTGACTGCCAGTTGGAAGATTCATGAATCTCTGATTAACGCGGTTACCCGTGCAAAATTCAAGTTCTTCGATATCACCCCTCTCGGTCAACTTATGAACCGATTCAGTAAGGATCTTGAAGCTGTCGACCAAGAGGTTGCTCCTATCGCTATTGGTGTCATTTCATGCTCCCTTGCAATCGTTGTTACAATCGCTTTGATTACCGCCATCACCCCTGGCTTCCTGATTGCTGGAGTATTCATCAGTGCCATGTACTTCTTTGTTGGCAAATTCTACCTTCGATCATCCCGTGATCTAAAGAGGCTCGAGTCCGTACAAAGGAGCCCCTTGTTTCAGCAGTTTGGCGAGACCTTGAACGGAATCACAACCATTCGTGCCTATGGCGATGAAAGACGATTCATTCGTGACAACATGCAAAGAGTCAACAGCCATACTCGTCCATTCATCTATCTGTGGGCTGCCAACAGATGGCTTGCTTTCAGAATCGATGTTGTAGGAGACCTGGTTGCTTTCTTTGCTGGCGCTTTCGTTGTTCTTAGCATTGGTAAGATTGATGCTGGTTCAGCAGGTCTTTCACTAAGCTATGCGATTGGGTTCACGGAGAACGTACTCTGGCTTGTGAGACTCTATGCTATCAATGAGCAGAACATGAATTCCGTCGAACGTATAAAGGAATACCTTGATGTAGAGCAGGAGGCAGCAGCTGTCATTGAGGACACTAAGCCTGCAGCCAACTGGCCAAGCCAAGGATCTGTGGAGTTTATCAACTATACCACCAGATACCGAGAAGATCTTGAGCCTGTCTTGCGAAACGTAACCTTTAAGATTAATCCTCTTGAGAAGGTTGGTATCGTTGGCCGCACAGGAGCTGGAAAGAGTTCACTAGCTCTTGCATTGTTCCGTGGGCTTGAAGCCGAGGAGGGTAAAGTTCTTATTGACAATGTCGATATTGGACTCATTGGACTCCAAGATCTTCGAGAATCAATTACAATCGTTCCTCAGGATCCAACTCTATTCACAGGCACTCTTCGCAGCAACCTCGATCCGTTCGGGCTCTTCACAGACGAAGATATCTTCACGGCTTTACGCCGGGTGCAATTGATTGGCGGCGCAGGTTCTACTACTCAACCCTCAACACCTATGGTCGAGTCGCCGCCAGGTTCTATCAGAGATGGCGCCTCTTCACCAACCAACAAGAACATCTTCGTCAATCTTTCTTCCCCAGTCACGGAGTCCGGCAACAACCTTTCCCAAGGCCAGCGCCAGCTTCTCTGCCTCGCACGCGCCCTTCTCAAGAACCCCAAGGTGTTGATGATGGATGAAGCTACTGCTTCGATTGATTACAACACAGACAGTAAGATTCAAGAGACGATTCGTGAGCTCAAGAGCACAATCATCACTATTGCCCATCGCCTCCAGACCATTGTCGATTACGATAAGGTCCTTGTTTTGGATAAGGGAAGCGTCGTCGAATATGGCCATCCTCACGAGCTGCTCAAAAAGGACGGCAAGGATGCGGTGTTCAAGTCTATGTGTGAAATGAGTGGAGATCTGGATGCTTTACAAAAGGCGGCCAAAAAAGCATGGGATGCTGGACGACTCGTGGATGACGAGTAAATGAAATGTGGAAAAGTCTGAAGAGCAAGTGTCAGTTACTGTGTTTAAGCTTATGGTAGATGACACTTTCTCTTCTTCCCTTTTAGTTTCCTCATAGATCTTATCCTGGGCGGCAATATGTATATGGCTAGCTGGGCGTTCTTGGTTCAAAAGGCTTTTTTTGGTTCTTCGCTGTTCATACATTACTTCCAGCTTTTTTTTTCCTTTGTCATTAATAACAAGCATAGTCTTGACCATCCTGTACAGAGTCAAAACCTTTAAGGAATGAAAACTTCCAAATTCTATCAAAAGCTTCCCTTCGTTGAAAGATACAGTGCGCCCGCAACCATAACAATCCTCCCTTCTATCCGAACATCTATCCTTTTCCACCGCCAAAGACGAACTCCAATACTCCCAAGCCCAACCGCCTCTCTCCACCATCGCATCACACAGCCTCCCCAGCCGCTCTCCGCAACATGCCAATACACCAATCCACATGCCCAATCATGACACAATGGCCGGCGCTTTCACACCTCTCCACCCGATCCAAGGCACACTCGCCCCCGGACTTCCTCGCTGCTTGCACGATCAACTCGGCATACTCCGGAGTGACGACCCGATCCTGTCCACAGAGCACGTACGTACTCGGGATGTACCGCCACGCAGCAAAGGATGTCGGGGACCAGTAGACGCCGAGACTTTGCGGGCGCAATTGTGACGTCCAGTACTGGGCTGCCTCGGGGGGGAGGTCGTTGTATAAGATCCTTGGCGCGTGCAGCGCGTTGATCGTACTCGTTCCTGCCTGTTGTTGGTTGGGTGGTGAGTCTGGTAGGTATTTGAGGTGAGGTGGGAGAAGAGGAGGGGGAGAGGGAGAGAGTGAGAGAGGAGCAGGGTGGGCTACGTACTATTTCGTCCACGGCTACCCAGGGCAAGAAGCTCGATGTGTCGCCTCTTTCGGCGCTTTGGAACCCCTCCTGCGGTAGCCAAGCCATGATGAACACCAATCTGATAACACCGCCTCGTTTCCCTTCCCTCTCCCTGTCTCGCTTGCTCAGTCCTCGAACAGCTTCACAGCCTGGTAGACTGCTGTATCCGTGCATGACCACAATCACTTCCCTCTCGTCTTCGATCACTAGCGTCATCAAGCCATTGCGTAACGCTATTACATCCGGCTGGAAGTCTGAACTGGCTACTGGGCTTTGTGGTCCAAGAACTGTTGGAAGAGAGATTTTAATGGAGGTGTAGCCGTGTCGGAAGAGCGCAGTAGCGAGGTTGTTATAAACACTCGGTGGGTGGTTTGTTGTAGGAGTTAGTATGAAGGTTGGTCTTGACATGTTGCAATGTTGTGTGTGGTTTCTTAAAGAGTCTTCATATGTCGTTGACGTAATGGTATATGTGAGTACAAATCGGTCTGGTCCATGGGATCCGATGATGCTGTCTTGGTGTTGAATTGGACTTCCATACGTATTTTGTGTGCTGCTCCTCACGGATGGCGTTCTCTAGATATCCACTTGTGGGTATAAAGCTGAGGGTGAAAGAAGAAAACCGTCTTTATTACCATTGGCCCAAAACTTACAGTTCTGAGATCTCCACGAAGCTGGGGGTAGTGGGAGATGTCTGTGTGTTGTCGTCTTCTGCAGCACCTCCACCAAAGCCCTTGTCATTTCCGTAAACCAGCAACGGCCGGAACCCTAGTCCCTCCAGAAACCTGACACATCACCAGACGAAGTGGAATGATAAGAATTTTTGGAGCTGGCAAAGAGCTGGTTCTCGCTACCATGGACACATGCGCAACCAACCATAGCCACGATAGAAATAAAGAGCTTGGGCCAGACCTTCAAGGTCATGGAGACAAACCGCGGGACACTCCTTCAACACGCACGATTGTACGGCACCCGCACTTTATAAAAAAGAGGAAGCGGTGGTTGAGCAGGGCATTTCTTTGCCGTGCTAGGCAACTCAGAATAGGTGGCTTAATAGCACTCCTCTTCAGCCACATATAGCCTATTTTCTGCACCGTGTCTGAGAGGGGGCACCTCAATGTCGATTACTCCTAGTTGACTTTTCAAGAAAGTTCTGACACGAGGGAGTCGAGGATATGATTGGCGTCCTGAGCCGAGCACCTAGATGACTTAGAGTGCCGGGATCCGGATGTGCAGACTCTCATGGTAACTTCTCGGGATCCACACAGCCGTGTAGGTTCGGAGCTGTTCTGTCCTCACTAGCCCATGGGCACATCAGATCCAGTCTGACATGCATCTGACGACAGCGGCCTTCAAATGTAGTGTAGGTTCGGCATTGCTATATCCTAACGACCGACTTGGGAGCTGTAAGTCCGGTCGGGCATGCAGCTCCACCACCGTTGCCTGCCAAATGTCAGAGAGGCATCCAGTACGCAGCGGTCGCAGATGGCTGGAAAATCCTACGAATAGAGACGCAGGTGCGTCCCTGGTGACTCGTCTAAAGCGTTGACATACCACACTACTCGTACCCATGGACCACTCAGCGCCACGCCTAGGCCGGGGCAGATCTAATGCAGCTTGTCAGCATTATCCAACTTTTCGTTCAAGGTTATGAGTTGGGAGGGAGAAAATTTCATGGCTCGGGAGGGAGGGGCAGGTCTCGTTGTACTACGGATCGGGATCGGTCCAGGATGGAAGCTCAAGCAAGGGGCCGCGGGTAGTGAGGGTGGGCATAATTCCGCCCTTTCCAAAAGTCCACGGCTATAATTGCTTGACCTTGACCTTGCTGTGCCACCAGGGTCCTCTTCGTCCGAGCCTTCGCTCTTTTCACGGTGAAGTCGCTTGGCAGGAACGCTGAATAGACTTTGGATCGTCGGTGGTCATTGGTGCCCATAAGTGGGCGGCATCCGTCAACGAGCAAGCTGCGATGGTGCCTTGTCGGACGGCGCCATCCTCGTTACAGAAGGCTCGGAAATCACCCATGCGGCCTATCCATTGGAAACTCACCAGTGTGTTGCCTTGCCGTCACACGTGATACGTGGCCCAGAACCAAAGGGTTAAGCAACACCGCGCCCCCCGGTTTTATTTTCGTTGCCGTTCGATACGGAAGTCGTCGTTGGCGGAAAGCCCCTTCAGAGCCAGAGGGAACGGTGGTGAACGGACATGGCAATATATCGCCGACTCGTTCCCCCTCCCGTGCTCGCCTGCCCTTGTTCTCCTCTCAAGCCCACTGCTTCTTGATTCTCACAGGTCAATATAGTGTGCCCTCCATAAAGATATGTTCTCCGGGGAGTCAAGCCCATGAGGCCCATCAACTGCATACACGACCTATAGAGGAGCTGGCTAAGGATTCAATACTTGATTCTGAGGACGTTCGTGCATACAAGACTTGTTGCCTAAGTCTCCAAGAAATACTACGGCTGAAGTCTAACGAGAACTAGACTTCGAGAGCACTATAGAAATTGAAAATGGTACTAGGTTAGGTACACTTTTAGAAGTGAAAATTCAGGGTACATATCGTATAAGATAAGAGTGCAAGGGTAACATTAGGGGTCTCTATTTAGAACCAAGTAAGTGATGAAGACTGGAGGTAGATTGACAGGGGGAAGAGAGGGACAGAAGCAGAAGGGAGAGAGGGTAGGGAAGTGATCGCCTGCTGTGGTCGTATACCACTTTACTGTCGTTGGAAAGTTCTTTCGCTAACGACCCTATGGAACCATCACAAAAGAAAAGTGGGAACAGAGTCGTTGCGGTGGAGGCAGAGCAGAAGGAATATCAGATCAACGGAAAGTGGATAGTCCATGATTGCCCACTAAAGCTTGTACAGTATGTGATGCTTCACATAAAGTACCGGCCGTAACATCGACCGTTGGAAGACGTTGGGCAAGCTGTCGCCGCGCTAGAGAATAACACTATAAATCGTGGTCATAGTTCTGTCCGGCTGACATTACTCCGACGGAGCGATGCTCTTCGTCCAGGCCGGTCATTGCCCAGCATAACTCTGGTTTTCGCACCAGACGGTTGGTCGGTCTAGATACCACCTGCAGTTCGAAAACCCTGATATCTGATCAAGGATACCAACCCCAGGCTGGAAGCGCTCGATCGTCCGCTTGCTTACAGGCTCGAACGTGTGTCTAAAGCTAGCGGTTAGCATTGCTGTCTTCTTCTTTCTGGAAGGATGGCTGGCAAACCTCACCACCGTCATTGCAAACATCAGTTGTTTCCATCTGGAGACGGTGGAGAGGACGATGGTGGTGTTAAAAGTACAGTAGTTACCCCAGATCGCGCATCTCTTGGCACTACCAGGTTGTCGCCAACAGCGGACTGGAGGCAAGGACGCAACCTGTCCTTTCATTGGCCAGATGTCATCATAGCTCTTGCTGAGCTCCAACCCTGGGTCTGGTAGGTCTGCATCATAGCTTCAGAAATCTCTATCCCCTCACCCATTGCCACTCCAGCCTCCGTCGCAAACCACGCCAATCGCTCGGATCCCCATCTCGGCCACTTCTTTCCCTCTGGGCGCTGTATCGGTTGAGTTGCAGCCCACTTGCCGCCATCATGCCAATGCTTGTACCCTCAGCCAAGCTCACCCTCTCCAGTCCTCTATACGCTTGCGATTTCGATCCTCTTGACTCGAACAGATTGATTGTTGGGGGTGGTGGTGGTGCAGGAAGGAATGGAGTAGAAAACAAGATAGTGAGACTCAATCTTTGCGTAGGCCCGATATGAGGCTAACACCTGGCAGTTTGTCCTAGACACATCGAAGTCCACCGAGGTCGAAGAGGTTGGCGATATTGATCTGCAGAGAGAAGAGGACAATGTGACTTGCTTGGCGGTTGGTCAGCGAAAGGGAAAGACAACACTGGTCTATGCTGGGGTCAACTCGAGTCCCAAGGATGTCGCGCAAGGAATCAACGAGCACTTCCGGGTTTATGGTATCGACGCTGCGCCGAAAGCGAAGGGCCAGACGACCGAAGCAGGTGGGAAGGCATATCAAATTTCTGCGTTATCAAAGTCTTCTTACTTCGAAGAGCACAGCAGAGATATTTATCAGAGACGCCTACGACTGACACGACCATTTCCAAACCAGCCTCAGCTGGGAGCCGTCTCGCCTGCATTTGCCAAGGACCATTGTATTGTGATGTTCAGCTCGCCAGTGTCGATATCAGCGCCGCCTAAGAAAATTGGAACTCTGCAACTGGATAGGGAAGCAGAGGATATGGATTTCATCCAGACTGGAGCAAACCAGTATACATTTGCGTATTGTGACGAGCACAAAATTTACACCAAGATTCTTGCGCCCAAGACAGATATGGATGCACCAGACTGCATCTATACCACTCCTGGCTCGCAGGATAGAGAGAAGCCCACGGTGCCAGCGTTCAGATCAATGAGATGGCTCACGCCTGAGCTACTGCTGATGCTCACAAACATTCACGGAAATGCAGGCGCTGTTCTCCAGATATTGCGTGTCCCTCAAGAAGGTGGCCAAGCCCGAGTCGCCCAATCTTTGCGATTATCCAGCTCTCTCTCCAAAGGGACTGGACTTTCAGTCAGCAACCTTACTCCACCAGCTTCGCCGGAGGACAAGCAGGGTTATTCCCAATTCGTGATTGCAGTCAGTGGGAATGATATGTCTATTCGATTATTTAAGGTGGACCTTCAAGTCGAAGGCAACCAGAGTCTTGTCTCGCCCATTAAGCTCTTCCGTACATTCAACAACGTCCACCCAGCAGCAATTTCCGGTCTTACGTTCTCGGCATTTACTCCACCATCACATCCAGTGACAGCAAGCACACCACCACAATACTTGAAACTCGCAAGCGTTAGTGTAGCCAATACTGTGGTCGTACATACCTTCCCACTATTCCCTGTCCCACTCTCAGTCAAGAAGGGCCAATCCAAGACACCTCGCTATGTTGTAGCACTACCTTCCGACAACGCGGTCTTTGGTATCAGCATCGTCATCACCATGCTTGCGGTCCTCTTTGGAGCAATACTAACACAAAGTATTCTTGAGGTCCGCGGTGGTGTGGCCCCATATCTCGGCGCCTCGAAATGGATGCCAGTACACTGGCAAGAAGCTGTTGGAAAACCCTACGTCTTCCCCTCAGATTATGCCAGTACGCTCAGCACACCGTCTCAAGCACCTGACAGCCCATCGCCGAAATCTGGCACACCCTCTGCTCAAACTCCCATGCTCGAGAACTGGTTCCAGAAGATCAAGGAAAGCGGCGAAGATGGCGTCATCTATCTTCAGGGCAAAGAGCAGGAGGTGAAAGCACATGTGCTCGAGGCGTCACATGCCGCTACAGCTCTGCCCAAGGGGGCTAAGTCGTGGGATGAACTGGCGCATGGGCAGAAGGAGGCTTGGAAGGGCAAGCTGAAGGAGGCAGGTCATTGGGCTGAGGGTATGGGAGAGACCATCTTCAAAGGTGTCTTATTTGGTGAGTTGGCTGGAGCAGTTGGTGCAGCGGCTGCTGGTTAATTTTTGAATTCTTGACCTCTGTGCCTCTGTTCAACTTGTGATAATAACAAATAGGATGTAGCCATGTATTTTTGTAGATATATACACCGTTAAGGCTTCTATAATTAAGCCGATCCAATCATTAAACTAACCTACGACTGTGTATACACACTTTAACACACTACAAACGTTCCATAGAGCGGAGAGAAGCAGGTCACAGCTCATCTCTCTTCTTTGTCCCTGTCGGTACAGCTCTCAGCCTTAACAAGGCCGCGCCATGCGCCGCAACCGTCGCCTGCACCGTCCCACTGGGCAAGACCGTCGAGGTAACATTCCCCAGCAACAGCTCATCCCGATTCAACAAGCCCTGCTTATAGCTCGTCTTGGTAGCATTGTACCGCCCAGACCCGACCTGCGTAGCATTGTACCCGGTCGTCACATTCCCCGCGGCACTGCTGGCGTCGATGATCGCCTGCGCCTCGGCATTACTCATGCGGTTCGCCCACAGGTCGCGCACTTCCCAGCTCATGCCCACCTGTGGCGCCGTGCCTGCAGGCCCGCTGTCGATAAAGATGTCCGCCAAGCTGGCGTTCAGCACGGCGCTGTCCTCCATCCCGTTCACGAGCATGACGACCATGTCAGTGAAGTCTCCGCCGGTGGTCGAGTTCAAGCTTCCCGACCACATCTGCTGTGTGAATTGACTGCCCGCTTCGGGGAGAATCCAGCGCCGGGCGGCTGAGCTGCCAAGCGGATCTTGGCTGACGGCGATGACGGCGGCGTTGCTGAGGATGGCGAGATCCGCGGGGATGATCTTGCGCATGTCATTGCCCATGATCAGAGGAGACTTGACTGCTGCCCACATCGAAAAATGGGCGACGTACTCATCGTCAGACATGCCGCCATTGCCCACTTCGAGCATGTCGAGATCATTCCATCCTCCAGGTTGGGCCTTGGAGACGATGAAGCTGGCTTTGTTGAGGATGTTGCCGATGCTGCAGTGGAAGCCCGGTAGGCCGCAGTTCCAGGCGTTGATTCCATCGCTGTGATTGAGTTTTAGTTGAAGTGATACATGAAGGGGCTTTTCGAGCACTAGGCTTGATCTTACCAGGGGCAGCGGGAGTCTATCAAGCTCCATGAGTCGTAGACATCTCCTGAAATACGCCAGGAGTTGGCAATGGTTGATCCCCAATTCCAGGGATAATCTTCGCCCCAGTTGCAGAGGCTGTAGAGGATTGGTCGGCCGGTGGCATTCAGAGCGTCAGACATAGTCTTGTATCTGCACGACACCTCGGTATTAGCCACTCGTTCAAGCGTCCCTACTAACAACCAAGAAACTCTTGCTGAAGACAAATCAAAATTGACAGAACATACCTCGTATGAGAAATCAATTGATTTCCTGCCTGGCCCTCATTGAAGCAGTTATCATACTTCAAATAGTCAACACCCCAGTCCGCAAATGTCTGAGCATCAACTGCCTCATGTCCAAGACTCCCGGCATAACCACCGCAAGTGTATTTCCCGGCGTCGGAGTACATGCCAAAGCCCAGGCCGAGTGCATGAATCGCATCGGCGACGGCCGCCATGCCGTTGGGGAACTTGGTAACGTCGGCGACTAGCGAGTTGTTCGCAGAGCTGTTGCGTCCAACGGACCAGCAGTCATCTAGGATGATGTAGTGGTAGCCGAGGTCTTTGAGCCCATAGTCGACGATGAGTTGCGCATGTTGGAGGAGTAGCTCTTCCGAGACTGAGCAGCCGAATCTGTCCAGATAGTTAGCTCTATTACAAGGAGGTAGGGTTGGTTCTGCAGAGCATAACTTACGCATTCCAGTTATCCCATCCCATCTGAGGCGTGACAGCAAGTCCATTATAAGACGCAGCCGAACTCGAACCCAGAAGAGTTGCAAGAACCAAAGCGGTAGCCGCAGGCTTCAGAGAACCGTGCAAGAAGTGCATCATGGCAAACATTCTTTACAGTCGGACCGAAAATATATAGAATTCCAAGTAAAGGAAATCCCAATGGCAAGAGAGAATGTCCAGGCTGGATTGGATTGAAGACTGGAGCTCTCCAGGAGGAAGTCGGGCGCCCTTATATACTTCATCTCAAGCCGCTCACTCCTCCTGCCCCGCCACGGACCGACGAGCTTCTTGACTTCCTGCAGCATCGGATGGTTGTCTTAGCTGGGAGTTCATCTTACACATTCACGTCAACGTGCAGCAGAGCAGAGCTTGCAGCCATGGTTCCACAAGCAGCGACCAGCGGGCCGGAGACTATCCAGACTAGGAGCATGCAGCAGGGAAGCAGGTCCGGACCAGGACATTAGCTATAATTATGACGGTCGCTGTCGCTGTCGCTCTCGCCGTCGGTGAGAAAAACAAGAGATCAAGCAAGTCGCAACGGGCGAGACTTCCCATCCGAACGGCGGGGTCTCCCCATTGCTCCGGATGAATCCACCACCCCCAGGAACCTATGAGGATCCAGGTCCTTGCCTTAAACTCCCCAATCAAGACTAGACGCAGCGGGGGGGAACCATCATCCCATCTTCACCCTTCCCATCGCTTGCATTGTCCATCTTGCCTGCAGTCCTATCTTGCATAGACGGACCTCCCATGCAAAAAGCAACCCAGCACGCCGAGGCAAAAAGTCAATCCGAACACTCAGTGACAAATGCCTTGTGCTAACCACCAATGAGAACCAACAAAAAAGTTCTGCACCGGTGTGGGAGACCAAACAAACTCTAAGCGGCCCAGGGATGCATGGAACTGGTCCTTCCTCTGTGAATCAGACGAGGCGACAATAATCGGCCGTTGACGTTGGTGACGTTGAACAAGCACTTAAAATGATAGACATCGATCGTCTGGGTCGGCTGTCGTCTCTACCCCGCTAAAGGCCAAAGCACCCCGCTATAGGGCAGCGCACGAATGAGGCACACCCATCTCCGCCGCTACCACATCCCGACCCCGCCGCCGTTGGATGAACGCTAGTGGAGATATTGATGCTTTGACAAGACCGCTGATCTGTTGAGGTAGGAAAACCGGGGCCATGTAACTGCAAGTCTCTTTTATGTTCGTTGACATTTTTGCATATCGGGAGCTAGTTGTCCAATTTTCGAAATCCTTCCGATGTCTTCGTATCCCCAGCGCCACTCCACATCTCCACGAAAAGTCCGCTCAGCGCTTTCCTTGTTGCTCATGTCACGACCTCACAGATTGAGTAGGAAGACACAGTCATGTCATATATTCCAAATTTGAGCTGGTATACATACCATTTCCATCCTCTAAACGCCGAACCCGCACATATGTCCCCTTCCTACCTAAACATCTACTGGGTCATATGCATCCCGCATGTCGTCCTCTTCCTCGACATCCAATGCCTCTGCTTCAGGGATATCCTCAGTCTCGTCCATAACCTCTGTGATCGTAGTAACCTCCGTCTCGGGAAGACCTCGCTCTGCTCTCAGCTGCTGCACCTTTGCGTTGGTCATTTCGTACACATATTGTCCGAGGTGCTCCACGCCCTCCATGGGTGTCTCGCCCGGAACCACCTTGCCTTCCTCCTCGCTTAAAATGCGCTGGGATGGGAAGAGTTCACCGGTAACGAGCATGAGTTTGTCTGGTCGTTGCAGGATGAGATCAAAGGCCTGTCGAAGTTCGAAACATGACTCGAAGACCTCTCTGCGGCCGAGAATGTAAAGACCCAATCGTGCGCGGGAAAGAGCCACGGTGAGGCGGCGAATATCACGCAGATAACCAACAGTTGATGTACGGGTCAAGGAGAGGATGACATCTAGTCTTGTTAGCTTTAGGATGCCTAATACAGTGAGCGGAACCACTTACAGTCATTTTGCTCGCCTTGATATTTGTCAACGGTGGCTACAATCTTGGGCAATCCAAATAAGGGGTTCTTCGCACAGCGGTGGCCGAGGACATCCTTGATCAAAGCACGCTGCCCTGCGTAGGTGGCAAGAATGGTGATTTTTGATGCTGGATATCCGAGCAGTCGCATGTACTGAAAGATTGCCACGGCATACTCTGCCTCACCGAGATTTTGAATAAAATGCGGAGACGGTTCCGACTCTCCCTTTCCCTTGTAGTCTGGAACTTGGACAAATTGGTAGTCGTACTTGAATCCAGCGTTCGCAATCTGGAACTCAGGATTCGTCTGGACAGTTGGGAGGTTACCCAGATTTTGGTATCGCCATGAGTAAAGAGCTGCAATATCAGGACGGGCACGGCCTTGTTGGTCCAGGTTGATGGCCGGGACACCTAGGCGAACAAGGCGAGAGAAGAGAGATTGTTCAAGGTTGGCATACTGACGGAATGCAAGGTTCTGAATGACTGGGGAGTTTTGATAATGATCTCCACAAAGGACCACTCTTTGCAGCGGCATCTCTCCATTCTTGGGGTTTTGCAATGCAAGGGGAATGAAATTTTCGATCTCCGTGATCTGTGCTGCTTCTTCCATGATCACATTGTCGTAGTGGAATCCTAACGATGCAATCTCGCGTCTTCTCATGGCAGCATGTGTAGAGGTCATGGCAATGATTCGACTTTCATTGATAAGGAGATAGTTTGCCTTGTCTCGGTCGCGTCTCAGAATCTCGAACGGTCGAACATCTGCAAGCTCTGTGAAGATCTTCGATACGTGATGGTAGCAGCCATTCGCAATGTCGATAACTTGATCCTTGGTGGCGCCATCGGGGAAGAGAGGTTGAGGGGCATTGGAGAAATAGTAATGGAAGGGGAAAGCTTCAATGATGGCTTCTGGTGTGGCGTCGGATGACCTCACAATTTCTTGGAATCTCGTCCATGCTGGCTCAACGTAGACAGAATTGAAATAGCCTGCGGTCTCAGCAGAGCTTCCGTGAGCTCCTGGCGCGCCAAAGTTTGCGGCAAGCCTGTCTACTTCTCTTAGGTAGGCGTCTCTATTCTCGAGAAACGATTCAACTCTGCCGTGTTTACTGAAATTGGACTCGGTGTCGAGCTCTTCCTCTCCGTGTCCCAGGCGGAGCAAATGTCGCTCGTCAATATCTAACGCAACAATCTTCTGGAACAATTGGTTCAAAGCCTGGTTACTATGTGCAATGAGAAGGGTTCGTTGCTGGGGGAAGTTGTGATATAGGTTATTGATGATTTGGGTAGCAACATCCGTCTTTCCGGTTCCTGGAGGGCCGACGATCACAGTGAGACCCGGTTGGGTCCCGGAAATGATGGCATCGACCTGAGCCGGTGTGAAACGGACATGATTGAGCTTTGGCGCATCCATGGGATATGGTCCAGTGCTGGGTGGCTTATATGAAGAAACGCGTACAGCTTGCGGCTGAACTTTTGGTGCTGGTTCAGCATCACGTCTGCGCTTCTTAGACGGCTTTGTAGGCGCTGCTTCAACAAGTGTGGCATCAGTTTGAAGTACATAAGGAGGGCCAAAGCTGCCAGTGACCTCATCGCCTGGTTCGATAGTCTTCCCAGGCAGACTTTCGATCAAGTGCTGCCAGTCAAGAAATGTGTCTCGGTAATCAACCTTCTTCAGCTCGTTGGATAGGTGAGTATATGAAGCTCCCGCTGGATCGCCATATCCGAGGAACACCTCATGAAGCCAAGAAGCTATAGGGATGTCGGACAGTGTGAGACTTCGGATCGACTCCAAAATAGGCTTGAAATTGTTCTCTCTGCCCCTTCGTCGAAGGATAATATTGACGCTCTCGTATATGTCGGCTTTGCCATTTGATGCACGCTCCATGTCCTCCTTGAACATTGCTGCATCAAGCTTCACGTGAAGTCTTCGGATGCGGCCGTTCGCTCGCCCATGTGTCTGGCCATTTTGGTCTCTTATAGAGCGTCCCTTGTCGTCCAGCACTTGGATGACTTCAGCAGCTCGTAAGTGACTCAATCCTAACTTTTGTGCATCGGAGGAGGCTACACTTCCATTTCCGACCATTTTGGAACTGTCGTTAGCTTGAATCGCTAACAAAAAGACGACATCGTCCGGACGCAGTGAGTCCCACTCCTGTCTGATGTTTTCTGTCAAGCGGCTGATATCAAGAGATATCTCTGCCTTTACTAAAGAATGCTTATCGTCACCAACCAGTGGTGGTACAGCTTCTAGGATGCTGTTATGACTTGTTAGCTTGACTGTCGAAAATTTGGCCGGGAAAGACTCACGAAGGTTTTGAAATCGGTAAAGCCATTCTGGAGTATCCTTCAAAGGTTGTCTGACCTGATCGCCCGATGGTAGGTCGAAGTCGCTTGATTGTGTCCTCGACATCTTTTCTAATCTCGTAAAATGATTCGCAGCGGTGTAGGATGAATGATCTCCACAGAAAATCACCAACAGTTAGGTACTGTAAGTTCAATTTTGGAATTGCCAATGGTCGCGACCCATTATAATTATCATTCCTGAGCAAGGAAGGCTCAAAAAGAGTCAATTCTGTAGGCAGAATGCTGAGATCACGGGCAGTCTCCTGGAAAGTCTTACGTTTCTCGTGAGCTGATAGAAGGACTTCGGTTAGGAAAGCACGGTCTGCAACCACAAGCGTAGATGCTGGGTATGAGGTCCTCAAGTCCAGCAACTCGCAGAGTTGAGAAATCTCCGCTTCGGTGAGTCCCTCGAGATGTCCCTCAAGCTCAGTACGTTTGTCAATAGAGCCGTAGTTTGATAAAGCTAGGATGGTAAGCTTTTCCTTGAAGTTCTTCAGAGCCACTCTTTGCAGAGTTGCAAGAGTGGCACAGTGCCGCTCGTACGCCTCATTTCGCGTGTGTTGGATTCCAGTATGGTCGTCAATCGAGAAGTATGTATAATGCTTAAGTAGGGCATATAAATCCCTTATTAAGCCATTTTCTTCGTCATTGAAAACTGGCGAAAGCCTAATTGCTGGAAGAGCATGCAAGTCTTGGAGCAAAGTATTTACGTATCTCCTTGTCGGCAATTGGCTTTGCAAATCAGACAGGAACTCAATGAAGCGCTCACAGTACTGAACATTTGCTACAGCATCACGGTTAGCTAAGACATCAGTGTTTGAGTTCATAACTTACCAGCCTTGCTTTTCTCGTCATATAGCTGGTTAAAGAAATCAAGAACTAGTGTGAAAAGCCATGAGCGCTCAAAGCGTAATCGAGGTTTGGTCGCATCATCGGCAGCATCGTATCTTTTACCAGCCGCTCTCCAGGCTTTCCGAAGCTGTACATTCTGATCAAGCTTTTTCTCCCGCTTCTTCTCACTGGACATATTATGCCATATCGATATCGACACTAACGGGGCGCATTCCTTTCTAACAATGCCACAATCCAGGGATTGGAATGCGCTGATAATGAATGAAAGTAGATGGGTTCTGATCGTTGCAGAGAGTGTGATATCAAGTGTCATCGAGAGGATCCGTCGAAAAAGGTTTGAAAACTCTGTAGAATTGTCGGAAAAGATGTCTAGGTTCATTAGCAAAAGCTCCATTATAAGATACAACAGGCTGTACTTACCCCATGTTGGAAGGTGCTCCCGGGTTCTAACATTCGCAATCAGAACTATAAGCAGTACGTGATAATTGGATGAATCTTCTGTATAACCAGGCCAGAGATAGCTGTTTCTTTGGTCAGCATATACATATCTTTTCCCTTCCAGCTTGAGACGCATACTTCTCCAAGACTTGGGTATTTTCCAGAAGCAACAACAATTTGAATGCGAAGTTGTCTGCCTCCAATACATCCCAGATCTCAGTCTTCAACACATCTGCCTTGACCTTGACCTTGGCCGTCTTCTTCGAGCTCTTCAACCAATGCTTCTTCGCAAGCTGCGCGAAGACATTATCGCCCGGACCATCAGCCACTGCTGATCGCACATCCTCCTCCTTATGAGTGACCTCCTTGGCCTTCGATCGAGGGGCCATAGTTCGTGATGTGGTTGCGAATCTTGCGATGCGCTGCCGTTACCTTACGCGCAGCTCCAGAGCCTCGCGAAAACGCGAGCAATGATGAAAAGTCTTAGTCACGTGCATTCCAGATTTAAGGTTGACCTGCAGTAGCGCGATCTGAACCCTGTCACAACGTAAGCTTTCCCATTCGCGTTCTGAGCTTGAGACATGGAGAGGAATGACTTTACGATATTCTCACCACTATAACATCCCAGCACGTCGCCGCGCATCATACCTCGAATGAAAGACTGTTGCGCATGATACTCAGTATGGCTGGACTGGGTGTGGAAGTGGTGGACGCCTTTGCAGAATATCTGCGAGCGCTGTTAGACAAGGCAGAGACTGTCAATCAGGTCGACAGGATCGAGGTGCCACTCACGAAATCTGACCTCGATATATCTTACGAGCCAATTCGCAACATCTTCGGCTCCGCAAACGGTGAAGATAAAAAGCGCCAGTATGCAGTCATCGAAACTGCTGTTCGCGATGCGTTCAATTCTGTCCTGGTGAGCTTTCAGTCAGCACAAGCTCAAGGACGCATATCTGACGATCCATAGGCCTCTACCACAATTGAATCACCTGCATTTGCAAGGCTATGGAACCTCCTCGACATAGTTTCTATCTTCTCGGACGATGAACAATGCGAACCTGCTCTTTTATTCTGGCTCGTGGAGGAGCTTTTGGACAGTCAGACAATTGCTGGCTGTCGGAAAGTTTTCGACTACCTAGAATCGCGCCGCGAGAGAATCACAGCAAAACATTTCAGCCAGAAGAACCTTGCAATCCTACGGAGTTGTAATGATCTTCTCAGGCGGCTCTCAAGAGCAGAAGACACAGCCTTCTGCGGTCGCGTATTTATGTTCATGTTCCAGAGTTTTCCCCTGGGCGAGCGAAGTACGGTCAATCTTCGCGGCGAGTATCATACAGAAAATGTTACCACGTTTGAAGTGCTTCCTCCAGCGGACTCTTCAGCGGGGACGGAAGCCGAGCAAATGGATCTCGATGAAGAATCAGCCGCCAAACCTGCCTCTAAACCCATTCCAAGCATTCAGGAACCGCCTTCTACAACGAAAGGCGTTACGTTTTCCAAGACCGATGCTCCAATGAGCGCTGACGAGCTATATCCCATCTTTTGGTCCCTGCAAACATACCTCAATCAACCCAAAAAGCTATTCAACCAGACAAGTTTTGGGGCATTCAAGACTGGAATAGAAGCAACTATGGCCATGTTCAAGTCACCCCAAATCAATCACAATGGTAGATCTGAGGAGAGTAAGAGAGGGACGAAGCGGAAACGAAGCCAGAGCGACGATGATCTGGCGAACGCTTTCAACCCAAAATACCTTACAAGCCGAGACTTATTTGAACTGGAAGTAAGTTTCAGCCAAGTGCTAATAATGTATTTTATTGGCTGACATAATATGTCAGATCAGCGACTTGTCATTTCGACGGAATATCCTGGTTCAAGTCTTAATTGTGCTTGATTTCCTGCTATCTTTGAGCGCCAAAGCAAAGGAGAAGCTTGCCAATGCCAAACTTCCGGACAACCCGAACAAGTCTGTGATGTATGCAGACCAAGTGCTAGGCGACGAAGATGTACGTATTTGCCAAAATCACATCTGAAACACAACTAACTTGAGAGAAGTCTAAATGGGCAGTGGAAATGAAGAAGTCAATTGCAGACTACCTGAAGCAGGGTCTTGAAGGACCATTCTTTTACCGGATGGTGGAGACGGTTCTCTCAAGAGACAAGAACTGGGTGCGCTGGAAGATAGAGAACTGTCCTTCAATTGCAAAGCCAGCCGTCACACCAGCAGAGTATCTGGAATCTAAAAAGTCCGCCAAGAAAACGACTACAAATAAACGCATACGTCCACATCCTTTGGGTTCTCTGGATCTCAAGTTCTTGGCTGAAAATGATGCCCAAGGAGGCTTAGAGCGCTTGAAGGATCCTTCAAGATATCGTTTACCCTCTATCAAGAGCTTCCAGAGTAAGATCGATCTCGACGATATGGACATCGAGATGGCAAGGGATGACGAATCAAAGAACGCTGCGATCGAGGCAAAAGCGAGCAAAGCATGGCGAGCGCTTAGGATTGCAAGCCGAACCAAGCTTGTTGCTTTTGATAAGATCGAGAGGGCAGACAAGATTGATATCATCTTCCAGGACGATATCAAGGTGGACGAGCCTGCCGTCAATGGCGATGAGGATAATTTAGACATCGAAGATGCTGTTGCGCCTACTGACAAACGTCCAATCGCAATCTCCGGGCCGAGTGGCGTAGGAAAGAATACTCTTATGAAAATGCTCCTGGAAAAACACCCAAAGAGCCTCGGCAAGAAACTGTCACATACCACCCGAGCTAAGAGCACAGAAGAGGCACATGACAAGGACTATTTCTTCGTCACCCAAGAAGAGTTCAATATGCTGCGTGACGGCGATGATTTCTTGGAATATAGCTCCATCAATGGAAAGGATTACGGAACGAGTCGTAAAGTAGTTGAGGGCATTGTTTCAAATGGAAAGGTTCCAATAATGGAGATGGATCACCAGGTATGTTGTTACAAGCAGAATGCATCGTAGATCTCCTAATCGAAATCATAGGGCATCCAGCAGCTCAAGGACGTAGAGTTCCAAGCTCGATTTGTATTTCTGGCACCACCAGGCATACCTGAACTCGAGCAGCGGTTGAAGCAAAAGGGTTCATTATCGGATGAGAGTATCAAAGCAAAGTTGAAAACAGCTCAAGAGGCAATCGCCCAAGCGAATTCCACAGATATGTACGACGAAATAATCGTCAACGACGAGTTACAATCCGCGTTGGCAAAGCTTGAAAGTTATATCTTCAAGGGAAAGGATACGGGGGAGGCATCAAAAATCATACAGTTAGATGGCGCTCAGGACGAGATTAAGGAGGAGTTGAAGACAGAGGAGATCGCGACACCAGTGGCTGGAATTGAATCCGCGATGGAGGTCGACGAGAAAGCCGCGGTAACGGAAGGGACTTTGGAAGCAGTGCCATCTCAAGACACCGCGCCTGCAAACACTACAGTAGAGGCCGAGGCCAGGGAGACATGATATGATGTGGGACCATAGCAGATCTCATTTGAATTAATGTACAACCATCAAGTTGTCGCGAGAAGCAAGCAAGCACGCTATGAGGGCCGCGAGAAACAAACGAATCTACATTCTACTATTTGAAGTTCCTCAGACCGAAAGCAACATCCAGACTGCTCGCCCTTTTCTATTCTACGAGCTTGATGCCGGACTTTTCCACGTCCGCCCAGACTGGGTAATCAGTATATTTGGTCTCTGGATCTGGGAACGGGCCGTAGAAGCGCGATCGGTCGTATTGATTCATTGGGAGGCCTTTCTTGAGTCTGTAGCACGTCAATTAATTACGATCCTGCAGGATTCCGGGCTGGAGAGAGTATGCGCTTTCTTACCTCTCGACGAAGTCGGGCGTGCTGAGGAATAGACGTCCGATGGCTAGAGCGTCATACATGCCATCTTCGACAATACCCCACGCGTTCTTGTCCGACCAGCCTCCGGCTGAGAACATTGGTGTGGTACCGAAGATCTCGCGGAATGGCTTGAGGTCAATCTCTTTGAAGCCCCAGGATTCGAGGACTGTAGATTTATATACGTTAATACCAATACCAATATCGGACCTAGATTTTGAACAAATTAGAAATGAAGGGGCTTCTTGGACTCACATCCGCTCTTCTCCTCCAGAGAGAAGACTTGTTCGTATCTCGGCTCGAGGAAATGCACGTAGCTGAGATTATGCTTCTTCTTCAACTCCTTACACAGGTGCCCCCAAGTCTCCAAGCGCTGCGTGCCGCGCGCCTCGTTATACATGCCAAAGGGCGTGAGTCGGATGGCCAGCTTATCATCCCCAATCGCCGCGGACAAAGCTTCCATCAACTCCAACACGAACTTGCATCTCTTCTCGGGGCTTCCTCCATAATCGTCGGTGCGTGTGTTGATGTTGCTGCTGAGGAATTGCTCAGGCAGGTACCCGTTCCCTCCATGGACTTCAACGCCATCGAATCCGCACTCCTCAACTGCGGCCTTGGCTGCTTTGACATAATCTCCAATCTGCCTCTGAATACCCTCAATGCTCAACTCTGTTGGTGGGAAATCCTTGTACCTGACTTGCGTGCTCGTGCCTGGTGGTGGGTAGCCATAGACCTCGTCGCTCTCGTAGGGAGTAGCACTTGCGCTGATCGTTGGCATGCCCGTATGTTGCGGTATCGAAGCTCTGCCCGCATTCCAAAGTTGCGCATAAATATAACCGCCCTTGGCATGTACAGCATCTACGACCTTTTTCCAGCCGGCCTTCTGCTCCTCCAGGAACAGTCCTGGCACACCTGGCATGCCGTTGCCCTCTAGATTTGGCGGGATGCCTTCGCTAATCAACAGGCCGCCCGGCGTGGTCCTCTGCGTGTAGTATTCGGCCATCAGGTCGTTGGGAATCCATGCTCGATTAGGGTTCTCAGGGGTTGGCTCCTTGATGGCCGGTGTAGCGCGGTTCCGGGTCAGTGGTGCCAGCACGATGCGGTGCGAGAGTGTGAGGCTTCCGTTGCCTATGCTCAGCGGCTGGAAGAGCTTGGATGCCTCGCCTTTGGGTGCATCTTCGCGGCCAACGACTCCGTTCCCCGGCACACTAGCATCGGTCTTTGCGATTGAACCCATAGCTACACGATGTTCCTGAAATAGAGTATGGATATTCTAAGATGAAGATGTGCAAGAAGCAGAAGCAAAATCAACAAGGCACAGCAAGAGAATGTGAAATGGGGTTTGAGTGCAACGACAGGACTCAGGAACAGGAGTTACTCAGCAAGAGCGAGAAAGGACATAAGAAAGAAAAGCGACGAGCCTCCACTTATACTCCGACTGGAAACTTCCTCATCGGAGGGATGTAACACCTTAGTGCCTTATCGGCCCATCCACTTTCTACGCATCAAGAGCAGAACAAGAGCAGGCCCCCATAAGAGTCGTTGGCAGCAGCTGTGGCAGCAAACCAGAAGCCATACGCTGCCGATAAGCCAAAACTTCGGAGCATCTTTGAAAGAGGACCCCTCCACTGGGAGTCCGATAAGGAACCAGGGTCGCACAATAGAACACCGCCCAAGCCCACACAGTGCTTCCCTCGCCCGTGGCGGACAACCGACACCAAAAAGTCATGGGGAAAGGGCACTTTACGGTAGGCAAGCCGGACTGGCCATCCCGCCGCGGTTGAAAGATGGACTTGGGTATTTATCCGGAAGCAGCAAGGCGTGGAACGAGTTGGGCCAGGATAGCTTGGATTTGTGTGATTCATTGCGAATTCGGCATAAGGTAACCATTACGCAAGAATCTGGCAAGGCTAGCGGACAGCCTTGCGATGACAGCATGCTTGCTCCCGATTCCCCCTCGTCGCTCTTATCTCTGGGACTTTTTTGGCCGATAAGAGTAACGAGAATGCCAGAGGGAGGGGCGGTGATACAATGCGCACGCATGCAGCTTTGCTCTGACAGGACGCATTCCTGACGCCCGCTTAGTGTGAAGTAATACTTTGCTGTGTGCCTGGGCTCGATTGCTGCATTTTGTCATGTTGCGGTCTGGAAACATAGCTCTGGCGTGTAGCAAAGGTGGGAATGCGCCTACGATGGCAGGATGGAATGGTTCTCTCTTTTCGGCAGGTCGGACAAGTATATGTATGCCTGCCCTACCTTTCCCTTGCTTTCTTGTCCACTCCTCCTCTTCTCGCCTTGCCAGTGTGCGTTGTTCCCGCTTCTTCAGGTCAAGATGCTCTACCCACTCTCGATCCTGAGTATCCTCCTCCTAGCCCTCATCCACCTCACCAATGGCTACGCACCACATGGGCACAGCCCGAGAAAAGTGCAACGAGTACTGCCCACGCCAGATAATGCCACCATCTCCCTCAGCACGCGGGCCTACTGGATGCGCAAAGCCAATGCAGCGCTGGGAGAGCTCGCGAGCCCATGTCCTTTTGCAGCATTCGGGACCGTGATTGTAAACCACACCGACGTCAGCGGAGACGGGCTGGGGAAACTGGTATGCATGGGTGTCAACAGTCGGACCACGACGGGCAATCCCATCCTCCATGGTATGTAGAGCATTGGAAGTGGCGGCTTTCGTGCCAAGGCTGGGTAGACCAAGACTCACGACGTTGCAGGAGAGATCGCCGCGATAAACAACTGCACCCAAATCCTTACTGATGTCAACGGGCCTTATAAGCTGAGCGGCAGTTCAGCAATTGCGGCCTTCGCTTCTCTGTCACTATATACCAACGCCGAATCATGTCCCATGTGCGCATCCGCCATTCGGTGGTCGGGTTTCAAGGAGTACATCTTTGGGACAACCATCGAGACCCTGGTTGACCAGGGCTGGAGCCAGATTGATATTTTGAGCAAAGATGTCTTTGAAGAGAGTCTAGGGCTAGGTACAACAACCAGCTATCTCGGCGGTATTTTGATGAATGAGACCGACCCTTATTTTGCGTGGCAGTTTGATACTGACTCTCCTTGCCCGGTTGGTTGTCAGAGGGTGAATGCTGGCAGTAGTTGCGCTGCTTCATAGAAAGAGCTACAGAACAAGAAAGCGTTGCTTGTGAAAGCTTCATGGAGAAAATACTATATACCACTTCAATTGAAAAGCGATGAAACATGACGGTAATAATTGTCCTGACTTTGCTATTACTACATGAACTGCTAAACTTATCAAATCTTCGATCTACACAGGCACGTCCTTGTGAGCAGGCCATCCATTGACCGTGTTAGGTGCCTCTGTTCTCTTGATACCTGGAGCGAGATATCCTGGTTGGTACGGGAACTTCTCTCTAAAGTGCTCGGCAATTTGTGTTCGAGTTGCAACCCAGACGCCTTCCTTGGAAGCGATGTACTCAACGAGCTTCTTCAATGCCTGGAAGCGAGCTGGCTTTCCGATACAACGACAGTGCGTGGCAATTGTCATCATTTTTGGTGACCCCTCTTCACCTTCTTCGTACAAGGTGTCAAAGGCACCTTTGACATGGTCGTAGAAATCTGTAGGAGATCCGAAACCAGTGGGAACGTTGAACTTGTAGTCGTTGCAGTCTAAGAAAATATTAGCAGATCCTTGTGCCAAAGGCCTTCAGTACATACCATAAGAGTAAGGAATCATAAGCATTCCCTCCGGCTTGGCTTCATTTTTCTCCGCTGGAACATCAACCCAGTATGGCAAGTCATCTGCATATGAGTCTGAATCCCATAAGAGCGGAATTCCCATCTCCTTATAGACATCCCAAACAAGAGCCTGAGACCTGCTCGACAACCTGCCATAGTACCATCCTTTGGGTGGAGTGCCACAAATCTTCTGAATGGTTTGAATTTCCTTTTTAATGTACTCCTTCTCCTTCTCCGCAGGCATATCGGCATAGTCAATCCATCGGTAGGCATGAGATGCGACATCATGTCCATTCTTAACTGAGGATATGCCAACAGCTGGATTATCCTCGATGGCTTTGCCAACGGCATAGAGCGTGTACTTGTAGTTGTACTTGTTGAACAGCCGGAATAATCTCCAAACTCCTGCCCTCGCTCCATAGTCATATTCGGATTCGATGTTTACAGCTCGCTCTTGTATCTTGGGGCTGCCACCTGGTGCCTCCCACAAGTGCGTTTCAGAATGCATATCGCCATTGAGGACGCAGTTTTCGGCACCCTGTCAGAAATGGTTAGTTATTGCTTTGCCGTGCCTCAGATTTCATAGGAAATCACTTCTTCATAGTTGATCACAAAGGAGACGGCAATCTTTGCTCCGCCAGGCCATTGAGGATTGAAAGATTGCTCTCCATAGCCAATCAGGTCTCGAGGGAAGTCATAATGGTCATCCCACTCGAAGGGCTTGATCTTGGAGGTATCTGAGGGAAGATCGTAGGGAGTAGACATTTTGATTATCAAGGCTGAAGAATTCTATGAAGTGTGAGTTCTGTAGCAAAAGACAGCTGAGCAGCTGCGAGGTAGCAAGCATAAATAGTTCTGAGAGATTCTGATGAGTCTCTTCAAACTATGTCATTGGTATTACCAGAGCCATGTAATCTCTGGCTTCGGGTGCCAATCAGTAACAAAATCAGACCATCAACGGCCTGATGGTGCACATCCATAGAATTGTATAGCCGTAGACAACGAGGGGAAGAGAAGATAAGGGCGTGCCGAAACCAATGAAGAATTCCATCCCACCATTTGCGTACTGATAAGGGTCGATACTCCGACATGCTCAAGAAGCTGATAGCTGATCCTTGCGCCGCGCCAGGTGCACAAGGGGGTCGACGGGAAGGCCCCGACGGTGCGGAAGCGGCCCAAGGCGTCAAGGCGCCGAAGCCGTAAGGCATCTCTCTCGTCGGCAATGGACGCTCCCCCGATCATCCTTCTGTCAACAGTCTATGGTCGAGGTCTCGTGGCCATACGCTCCCGCTCATGATACGTACAGCCACCACACAAGGATTGGGCAATGGCCATGGGTGTCCAACGACAGGTCTGCAACGACTTGTTCATCTCACACCCTCGTATCCTCGGCCCGTCACTACAACGGAGCCAGTTGCATAGAGCCCCCAGCTCTTTCAGCAAGGCTGAAGGGAGGTGAAGCTGAAGCAGACTATATGCTTGAGATACCCGCTGAGGGTGGTGATAGCACTGCCTAGAAACCTTTGAGTTACGTAGGGTCTTAGACATAGCCTTGTCCAGTCTTAAGTCCATGCTCTAGCACACATTGTATCCTGCGCTTTTGACACTGAATCTTGACTATGGTAATGCGGCGCATCCAGAACTCGAGACCGACGTCTCATGCGTGCAACTGCGCGGGTTTCCTTTTCGCATTTCCCAATGCCCTGCTGTGAGCCAGGACGAAGAGTCAGTATGTCTGCCACCTGTAGCCTCATTATGCGGTGCTTCATCTTTGCATGGCTGCTTTTCAAGATACTGCATGTATACATATATACTATGCTTCCGTCCCCTCTGCTCTGAAATTGTGTATGCTTTGTCAGTCAAAGACCGATCTAGAGGATCACGGGACTGGAGCATTCTAGTATGCAAAGTAGCCTGCATTGGCATCGTACCTGAATCTAAAGCAACCTTTATTCGGAATGGGAGCCTCATTCTTGGAGAAAGAGCCTCAAACTCGGTATGTACTCAGCAGGTGCAACGTGGCTAAGGTGAGCAATATTACGTTACTCTTGGCTTAGATCTACAGAAATGCGTGGAAATAACTTACACCTGGGGCCCCTATTGCAGCTCTTGTATCAAGTGAGGATGCAGCAGAATCTGGGATATACTTGTGAATGCTCAACAATCCCTAATATGCATCTTGGAGATTCTGCGCAGCTGGGTGTATTGCCTACAGGGCTTCGATGAGATTAGACTAAGATTGAAAGAGAGGGTTATTCTCAAAGGCCATATCTGCGTTGCGTGGTCTGTTGTTCCCGTTCCCGGCCTAATCGCTGGAAGGAAGGAACGTGGGGAGACAGCTTTCACAGCTAGGGGACCAGCAAATGTTGGGGCAAATGGGAGAATCCGTGTCGGTCTCATAGTTGAAGCATCCGATCAAAGCCAATGGGTACAGTCGAACAATCGAGCTGTTTCTTCCGCTATCATGCTATTATTTGCGGTAGTTATCCTGACGATGGGCTAGAAACTTCTGGCTGCACAAATACAACCACACTGCTACTTCCTAAGCGGGAAATCCAGAATATCAAGTGCGCCTTGACGCATCTAGTTCCTCCTTTCCCCTTCAAACACCTTCATTCTGACAACAACCTGAGTTGTCGACCTGCTTCTCACCTATCCAAAGCCTCTCATCCAAGCTCCCCAAGCATTCCAAACATGCCCAGGAAGAAGCTCATCGCCGCTTCTAACCGTAAGAAGGAGCGCGACGTCGTTGCTACCGCTGCTTCTGACTCGAAGGCGCGTGCCTCTCCCTTGTCCACCCTCACCTTTGGTCTATGTCACTTACACATCTATAGAGCCAGAACATAGCTCCTACTACCGAAGCCAAGGTAAGCCATTTTGATTGCGGAGATTGTTTTCAGCCGTTGTGGCTCTGTTCATCGTCATCAAGCCAATTTCAGTTGCCTCGTTCTTATTGTTCATTAAGCCCTGTTCTAACTTCACGACCCTCTATCACTCCCAATCTTTGATCACTTCTGACCGTGGACGTTTCTGTCAATATCATCTATCACTCAATCCTTCCTAGCAACTGAATCCTTTTTAACTAACATGAACTAGAATACGCAAAATAAGCCAGCCCTACTAAATCTTCCTGCGGAAGTTTTAGACCGAATTCTGAAATATGCTGTTGCTTTCGACGGCCCGATTAAGCCACACCAAGTCTGTCCGAAATCAAACAAATTCACATGGAACGACGCACAGAAACACTTATGTGGGGAGCTGAGTGCAGCTCTACCACCACTTGTGGCCGTGCAACTATCTTCCGTCTGCAAGGACCTCTACCTGCTGGTCAGCACCGGCCATATGTTCTATGAAGTTAATGAGTTTAGCTTCGGACAAAGCGGAGACTTGGTCAAATACCTCATGGCCATTACCCCCGACAGAATGAAGGCTATTCGCAGCTTGCATTGTGTTTGGTATCAACAGGGATGCAAGGACGTCTTCACATCGCTTGCAGCTTGTTCGGGACTTCGAAAGCTTGATTTGGTTATTCAAAATGGGGGAGGCTACGGGATCATAGAGCAAGACTTGTCTAAACGAGCCGGATTCCACGACCTTGTGCTGGCTGTTCGGGGCCTTAAGACATTAACCTTGACAGCAGCAGAAACTTTCATGTACACCTCACAAGGATTTATCCAAACTCCTGAGAGAAAAATTGACACTCTTCATCCTTCCTTGCTCGAGGCCATAGCGAAACCTCGTACTTCAATCTGGATTCCCACTGGCAAATTGCAAAGTGCTCGGCAGGTGGCCAATCTTGACGTGCATGGAGAGGGACGCATCACGGGCGATAGAAAGCCGGACACAGTTTCAAGTCGTACCCGCCAACAGAACTATCGAACCATCGACAATAATGGTGTCTTGAGACCAGCAACCCTCGCAAAATACAGCGTATCTGGCATGCTCGCTTGGGACGTTATAAGGATTCTGGACAGCAGATCTTCAATCTCTATGGAAGGAATGCCGAGCATTGAATTCCTTGTTGAATGCTATACAGCTGCTAATCTCTACTCCCGGTTTGAAGACAATCGAGAGGTCTTTTGGGAAGACGTTACCATGCTTGACCCTGTGCGAACTTCTTTGATGATCGTGGAGTTCTTCAAGGAACATCGAAAAGCCGAGGGTAAGGAAATAGTCCATAGCATCTGGAAGAATGCCTATGACGAGGATGGAGTGTCTTTTAAATCCAAGCATTGGGCTCCAGTAACGCTATCGAGGCTTATTGAGCAAGAGGATCTGCGTGTACAGAAGGAAGCACATCGTGCAGCTGCACGCGCTGCACATAAAGCCGCCAAGGATCGTCTCAAGAAGGAAAAGTCCAAGGAAAGCCACCGCAAGAAGGCTGGACGTTCCATGGGCCAGACTGAGAACTGATTATGGTCTTGATAATTTTCTCAGCAGCCTGCGGATGGTTAATATTTGCCACTTAAGCCTTCAAATCGTACATTCATTCCCAGGAATGATCAAATGCTTAGTTTTCTCTCTTCGATTGGCTATCTTCCATCGGTCGAGTGGAAGCACGGGCTCTATGGTGGCCAGTCTTGCTTTGGGTTCATTTCATGGGTTGAGAAGACGCATTCACTGCACCATCTTTCCTGCATTAGGCTCATTTTTATGACTGGAGGATACGGCCCACGGGCAGTCATTGTGTTGCATTTGCATAGTCCTTGTTGACACAAATCAAGGACATTGGCGAGCATACCGAGACAATTCACGCACGTGGCAGATATATTTGCTTCTTGTCTCTACGATTCTCTTCAACTTCAATAGCAATCTGTCATTTCAACCAATAGCCTTTGTGTTTTGATTGTGACTTCTTGACTCTGCATTTACCACTAGAAATGGTACTCCCATGAATGCGGCTGTTATACTAGCAGTAGCCAATCTTTTATCGTTACCCCTGCAGTAGTATTCTTTGTGGGTCAACCCTCGGTGTTCCAAAGTTTGACGTGTGCATGGCTCACCACTATCATGCGCTTCCAATCTTCCAGAAAGGCAAACTACGTGAACTCGTCAGCATCCACGACACCGTGATTTAGGTCGGCCTGCAACAAAGCGGTACCATAAGCTTATTCAATGAAAATCCTCTGCTGAGCGATGTTATTCTTGAACTTTCAAGCAGCATCCACCAATTTAGATCGGATTCTGTTTCCGGCAAATTAGCTTATTCGCGAATGAAATATACTCTAGTAAGCCATGTGCTCCATATCAGCGTCTTGGGGGATATGAAGAGTTGGGCTCATCACCACCGGTTCGGGACGGTCTGAGACTCGGTGAAAGACAGGAGGCAAGGCAGACGACGGTGGCAACCGTGGTGCAGCAGTGCAGACAGGATCGAAATGGCTCTCGCGCAGCCTTGTAGGCCTCGTGGACCTCGTGGGGAAACCAATGAGTGAGTGGATTACGCGAGCTGCACCGGTTAACCCCACCTCACTGCCCGAGTCCATGACGCTCACTTATCGGTCGACGGATCGAAAATCTTGGTTGTGCTCGCATTCTTATGAGGGAGAGAGAGAGAGGGGTCGCCGTTACAGTTTTTACGTGTGATTAAGTTGCAGAGTTCGGGTCAGGTCAATTCCCAGGGGCGGGCAGTCAAGTCCTTGAGGGGAGGTGTTCTGAGGGGATGTTTTCTGCTGCTGGTTCTACTGGCCGGAGGACTCCTCCGTAATTGCCATCGTCGACGCATCATGAAAAGACATGTACTCGCAATGGAGCGTAGTGTGCGCCCCAGCCCCTCGGGCGTCCTGCTACGTGCTTCCAGTCCGGCTCCTCTGGGGAAATTAGACTGGCGTCGACGGGCACCGGAATCAGGATCGGTGGTAGTTTGGAGGCCGAGAATAGCTTCAGCTGTTTGATGGCCGGGCTGGATCTAGTCCGCATGCGCTTAACATCCTCACGGACAACATGCAGCAAGGTGGCTCAACAGGCCCCATGAGGCAAAGTGCCGATACCAGCCATATCATCATGATCTTCCGCGATCGAGCTCCAGGCCCGTCATCAGAGAATCCGCGCCGAATCCCTTGCGACGCGTTGCTCGCACGTCTTCCGTTGCACATTGTTCTCTGCTCGAAGCCTTCTGCGCTGCGCACTGGCTCTGATCGGCATCGGCTTTTGACGCATGTTTCGCTGCTTTTCCAAAAATGCAGCGCGCGTCGAGCGTAGTGAGCCAAGCAGCTCCCAAGGGACTCTTCCCAGCTGACATTTTGACTTTCCCTTGGTGAAGTCATGATTAGCTACTCGTCTTGGCGGAGAGACCGTCTCGACCGATCACTTATGGGACCAGCTGCGCATCTATTCTCCGTCTCGTTCGCTCCATTATGCACATCCTGTCGACGCAACAAGCACCGCACTTGCATATCCAGACCGTTCCTATTTGCCCCCACCAATCCCACCCCGTCATTCTGCGGTCGGTGTCCGTACAGCAGCAGCACAGTAGTCTCGCCTTAAGACGAGACGGCTTACCCTAACAACCTGAACCTCATCCTGACTTGCCCTTGACCCTGGCCTTTGTCGAGTAAACAGAATCTTCTGCTCTCCGGTGCGTAGCGCTATCTTACTACCCAAAACCAACCCCGAGTCGCTATCAGGTGGCGGCATATATTCGACCCGTGAGCTAGCACTTCATGTTCATCAAGACATCCTAGACCCCTCTTTGCCGATTCATGAACGTCTTCTGGTCTCCGTAGATTGCACAAGAGACATCGAGTATCCCTTAATTGTTTTTGCCCATTCCAGCGCCATCTCTTTGCACATACTATTGCTCGTCTGCTTCTGCGACGGCTACGAAACTGGAGTACAGCTGAGAGGAATTAAAAAAAGCTGGAACACCACGGCGATTCAAGCACACTTCAGACCAAGCCAGTCTAGACGGGACCTCCAAGCTTACCATACCTTCAGTAGATTCTGGAGATCAGTGTGAATTCTGGCGACTTCAGACTGTCTCCACGGCCATTGCGCCCATATCCAAATATTTTTAGAGGACGGTCCAACGGCCCCACGCTGGACGAAGCGCCTTTGATGTCCTCCCTTAACGATACCATATCGCTCCATTCGAGTCTCAAATTACAAGAAGAACCAACCCCGGAGGAGCCAAAGGCTCTGCTCACCGCTCTCGAACCTTCCAAAGATGCGCGCCAGCTTGTGAGACTGATCCAGTGTTCACAATGCTCCCATCCTTTGCGGAACCCGGTCACTCTTCCATGTGGGAACTCTCTGTGCAAAGCGTGCATACCTGAACTACATGCGCGAATGAATATCTCCTATCCAGCCACAGAGAATCGACGGCAGGGGTTTGTCTGCCCATTTTCAGAATGCAAAAGGGAACACGCGGAAGGGGATTGCAAGGTGGATGTTACGCTGAATAAAATCATGGAGGTGGTGCGGCAAGAGGTGGAAGAGTTCAGGATATCCAATGTGGCATCAGAAATATTACTGCAGGCCGAAGAGCGGGACCGATGGGCTATTGCTGGTGTGGCGTCGATGCGAGACGAAGAACCTCGGATACGAATATTACCAGGCGGTAGACTCACTGCTGCATATACCATGGCGGAGATGGGAGAACTGGCATATGACTCTGAAATAGCATTCAAGACAACACCAACGACTGGTGATGTAGAGGCGTTGGACGTAGCCGTGTTGGAGCGCCTGAAGGAAGCGTCGAGGTCAGAACTGGATTGCCAAGTGTGCTACGCATTATTCTTGGATCCCCTCACTACTACTTGTGGGCATACGTTTTGCAGGAAGTGCCTTCATAGGGTGCTCGACCACTCAAATCTCTGCCCAATATGTCGCCGTCTCCTAGCCATTCCTCCGACAAGCATCGCCGAACAAGCACCCTCGAATAGCATCCTTACTAAACTGATTGGTGGTCTGTGTCCGGAAGCACTTGCTGCACGTTCAGAGGCTGCTATACTCGAAGATCAATCAGGATTGGGAGATTTGGACACGCCGCTGTTCATCTGTGCTCTCTCATTTCCTACCATGCCGACATTTCTTCACATCTTTGAGCCTAGGTATCGATTGATGATTCGGCGAGCGATGGAAAGTCCAAGTCGAACGTTTGGCATGCTTCCGTACAACTCGACACAGGAACCTCAAGGAGATCTCGGCGCGGTCAACTTCTATCAGTATGGCACATTACTTCAGATCATCAATATGGAGTTGATGCCCGATGGGCGAAGTTTGATAGAGACAGTTGGAGTGTCGAGATTCCGTGTGTTGAGGCATGGATCTTTGGACGGCTACACAGTCGGCCAGACCGAGCGGATAGACGATATCAGCCTTGCAGACGAGGAGGCCCTCGAATCTTCGGAGACCACTACACTGTCCCGGAATCTCGCAGCGCCAAATCAAACCGGGGCAGCATCACATCACATCACCCCACGATCCCTAGCAGATCTGAACAGCATGCCAACCCAGCAATTAATGGACATCTCCATCAACTTTGTGAAGAAGATGCAAGACCAGAGTGCATCATGGCTGCACAGTCGAGTTTTTCAAACCTTCGGTCCGCTACCTGAAAACGACCCGGCTCTCTTTCCGTGGTGGTTTGCCAGCGTGCTTCCACTCGTTGAGGTGGAGAAGTACAGATTACTAGGCACGACCAGTGTACGTGAGCGCTTGAAGATTTGCGTTGGCTGGATCACGCGGATCGAGGCCCAGAGATGGTATGCCAATCTATCTTCATCTCCTTCCCCCTGCAAACCTACATTTGATTAGGGGATCTTCTTGGATATTGTTCAGAGTGCGAGAGCATCTGCAATTTCGAACCCGTTGAGGCCCATCACTCCTTATGTTCTCTTGCGAAGGGCATACCGGTTCTCTTGATGCTCAATATTCTAATCTGCCGTATGTGGTTCCAATAGGTCCAACTCCAGCTCGTGCATCGTCCTGTGACTAGCCGGCCTTAGCTTTCTGGTCATGTGCTTCAGCGTCTTTATTATTTATATGGGCCAGCTTGGGCAAAGCTCCAGTGCTGAGCAAGGCTTATAAGGCCTTCAGGAAAGATATATAGAGTCGAAGATTGTAGAGCGGGATATTAGGAACAAGGAAAGAGGGAGGAAGAGAGGAGAGCTAAATCACACTTCCATTTACTCTCTAGTATGCATAGCATCTGGGCAGCATTAGCATTATCGCCACCATCATCATCATCGTCTGTTCAGTTATCATACCAAACGGCGGCATCGTTTTTAATCAATTAAGCAATTCTCAACTTAAACCATCCATTACTACTCTTCGTGCTTTCACCTCCTTTGTACAAGCAGACTCATCTTCGCCTCACAAATGACGCACTAATTCCAACTTCCGCCCTACAATCCCTCCTACTCTTTTTTTCCCCTCTCCAAATACATATACAGCCACCCTTGGCTTTCAAGTCACTACCTCGAAATATGATTATGTTCCAGGGCTAAGCCCTGGGTGTAAGGCTAGAGGGATTGAGTGGTATAGCATTTTGAGCTTTGGGTCCTGGTGATTGGTGTTGGAAGTAGAGAGAGACAGAGAGTCGGGGGGGGGGGGCGAAGCAAAAGTACGTTGCTGAAAATCAATAAAATACTTTGGAGGCCAAGGTCTTTATATCCAATGATACTCTATGAATACCACCGGTGGAAGGATACCCAAGCCTGGGAGTTTTTGTGTGGGACGTATCGATGCTATGAGAGAAAAGAAAGGTTGGTGGAGACCTTAGATACTGTTGGCTTCATCGATAGCAAGCTTGTGGCGATGATCTTTCTGCCTCAGCAGGTTTGGCTGAGATAGACCAGCGGGTGTTTAGTGAAGGTTAGTAAAGTACGAATGAATTTAGAGGGTTGTAGATGAGGCTCGGATTATGCAGCCAAATAAGAAAAAATCCTGAAACTTAGATGAGTAGCCTGCCCACTCCCCAGCCCTACCTATATGTCACCAAGCTCAAGTCTTTGGTATTTCTGCACTTGTATTTCCTGCTTTCTGATTATTACATTTGCATATACATCAAAGCGAAGTTCGAAGTGGCTTGTCTTGTAGTAGTTGAATTGCATCTGTATGCCAGGGAGTAAACTTCCCTAGAAGCCTTCACTTTGTTCCTTGAAGTACCTAGGTATACATATTGTCCTAGGCGAGAGGGTTCGGTTGTGTAGGAATGGAGATTGCATGCACAGCGCTTGCTGAGGCATACAGATCTGATACCGGGGAGAGCATATGTAAAAACTCCAGATGGTTGGAGGGTAACAAGTCGTCTCATTCACATCTGAAACAAGTGCTGGCATATGAGAAGAGCTGAAAGACATGCTTTGGGAAGGAGGACTATGGACTATCAGGGTACTCATCAGGACATCGCCATAGGAGCACTTCCTCCAGATACGAGGCGAGGTGCATCACAAGCCCGCTATATATTTCCCAAGACAGACAATACTGCCAACGGTGGACTGGATCGAAAGCCCTAAGCCCGGTTAAAGCCGATGTAGGGACAGCAGATCTCGTGACCAGAAGACTGGATGCATGGACGATCACATGCAAGTCATCCTGTCCCCTTCCCTCAGCTTGCTCGCTTCCGCCACATGTTCTGGAAGACCCAGGGAAGGAAGAATGGTGTCCCGACTGAACAAATCTCCCACACGCCCGATTTACCCCTTTTCCCATATTGCCCTGCAATTTAAGAGAGCGGGAAGAGGAAGAAAAACGTCCACGAACAGGGAGAGGACTTCCGTCCGTCCTTCATTTCATTTCTTTGCCTCGTGGGTGCTGTGCAAAAGGCGATGGCTAAGGGCAAAGGGGGCGTTGACTCTCGAACGGGTACTAGCAGGAATCTGCAGGTTTGTAAACACCTGTGCTGTGCTGTGCTGGCAGCATCACTTCATCACTGCTTTTCCGTTCGCCTTCGTCAGGCTGCATGGAAGGGCGCGCATGGGTTGTGGTCGCTCCGTCCCTCGGGAATTTTTCCCGCCGCATGCTGGCGCTCGTTTTCCTTCCCACTGCTTGGAAACTGGATGATTTCGCTATCTCCTTTCAGATACCTGCAGCATGTACTTGTCAAACTGCGTCACTCAAGGCGTAATTGTCATCAGCCAGGCAGTCAGCTCAATAGATGACTCAATTATCCGGATGGGCGCAAACACTGTCCAGGAATGTGGAGCACGACTGACTTGAGCTGCCCAGAAACAATCCAACAAGAATTTATTGAATGAGTCTTGTCCTCGTTTTCAGGCGGCTGCTACGGCTGGGTGGCCCCAGAGGATTGACTTGACATCTGTACTACGGTTTAAGGGGTTCTTCCAGTGTTTTAGTGTTAGACCGTGATGTAGTGACTTGTCCTCGTTGTTTTAGAGGCCCGACGCCATCACAAAATGGTCCAACCAGGGCCACAGGAAGGTTTGCAATAGATTCCATCTCTGGCGCCAACGATGCTAAGGCCCGTGGCCCATGACGGTTTGGTGGAGGGAGTTAGTAAATAATAGTGCTGTCCTATCGTGAGTATGTGCGTAAGAAGCATATCGGTTGAGCTGAATCGAAGGGTCGGACCCTGGGGGGATCAAAGCTGGTGCGCTTTTGGCCGTTGAGGAAGGGCACCGGGTCAGCACCCCCGTTGACTCACAGGTACTGCAGAGAACAGTACTCGTGCCTTGGACTTAGACAGCCCAGCCCGCCAGCTAGAGTGCCTGATGGTTCATGTATTCAGGCGGCGCATGAAGGAATGATTGAGAGGGGATGACAACGGTGGAGCGTGTTTTCGCCTTCCAGTAATTCTGCTTTCTCTGTCTCCTGGTTCTCTCTTCGTTTGCCTCCAGTCTTGTAAGCAATGCCGCAAGCGCATACGGGACGAAGACCAGATGGCCAAATGGAAGGACTAAAGAATCAACGTCTGTACTCCGTACGGCACTTACCACCCAATCCTGGCATGTTTGGTTTCAAGGGGTGCTTTCCGGGTTACTTTCGTGCTGCTACAGGCAAGAGGCTTTTGCGCAGAGGACAGCATGCAGAAAAGTAAAGGACAAAGAGGGAAAAAAAGGGAGGGAAAACTGGATCGCAATTAGGGGATAAGATAGGAAGGCGACGAGGACAAAAGAAAGGAAATCAACAAATCGCTTACACGTTACTCGTCGTATGCTGCGCTGTGAACTGAACAGACTTTTTGATGGGCCAAACGTGAATCCTCGACGATTCCTTGCGGTGGATACGGCCCTAGGACCAATCCAGATTAGCGTCAACCACTCTCACGACTGAAGGAAATTCTTCAATCTTTCCACTTGACACCAACAAACTTGACATCGTCAAATAAATCCAACCACCTACTATCCCGGCGAATCTTCTATTCTGTAGAAGATTAATCGCGGCAGGAATAGTCTCTGAGAAACCCATTCCAGTTTATCATCTCACACAGCGCAGTGTTCGTCTCGACGATTCCTGTGGCAGGCAGTCTTTCCTTCACCTACAGGGTCGCCTCAGGGCAATCTTCGAACGACGAGGGAAGCTTTTCATTAAGACGAACTCAACACCACTCCGCTCTTTTCCATCGGCATCTGCGACTCCTCCATTGCGATCAGACTTGATCTCCCGCCACCTTCTGCGAAGGTTTAATTCCCGAATTGCCTCGAATCGCGATACGTCATACAAAACCCTTCTTCCCAGAAATCTCACGAGGTCATCTTCGAAAAAGTTCACCCTATGACTTCTATCTCTCAGCAGCAAATCCCGACTCAGGCATCCAACGGTACCAGCGCGACTCAAGCTCCTTCTTACGCTTCCACCGCGAAGAAGGCTGTCTCGTCGCCACCCGTTGCGACGAGCTCATCAACCCAATCTCCCGCCGTGGCTGTCGGAACTGCTCCGTCGGTACAGCAACATGGAAAATCATCGTCAGTCTCGCCCATGAACGGCAGACCCTCGATTACTCCAGCTGTACCGGCAGTTCCTGCACCAGCCGTTGCTCACAGCAGTGCTGCGAATGGTGCCGCCAGCGACCATAGCCGAAAGAGTTCTGTGACCATCAGCGCAAACGGTCCTAGTGGTTATATGGCAAATGGTGGTCCAGTAGGAGGCACCAAGGGTGGCATTCAATTTGGATCCATCACCGATTCCCCAGCCGCTTCCCACAGCACCCCACAAGTTGCACAATCCGCTTCAGCACCCATTGCGATCCCAAGCAATCGCGTCGCTTCTCCCGCACAATCCCCATCTCCTATCCCACAACCATCTGCAAGCGGTGGACGACCACCCGCAACTCTCGCAACGCAGGGTAATGGAGTTACCTTTGGCAGTCTCGGTGGCGATGGCGATGTAAGTTTGGATATCTTCCAGTTTTTCCTCCAAATACTAATACGAAATTCCAGCGTCACATGCGACAAAATGCTTCCAACCAAGGTTCTACTGGCAACCAGGCTGGTGGGCACCTCCGTCGCGATTCCTCTCAATCCGCACAGAGCGATATAAGCAATCAAGGCCCTGGTGGACGAGGTGGATTCTCACAAGGAGGCAGAGGCCGTGGCGGTTTCCAACCCCAATTCCAACAAGGCTACCCGCCTTCAGGAGGCCAATTCAGAGGCCCTCAAGGCCAAGGCCGGGGTGGTATGCCTCCCAACTTCCAACCTCAAGGTCGTCCAAATATGGGATACCCAAACTCGCCTCATCAGTCAGCTCGTAGCCCAGCACTGGCTCCGTCAATGCCCGGCACGCCCAACATGAACCAGGCAATGCCTATGCAGCAACAATACTACTATCAACAACCTCACATGGGTGCCCCACAAGTAATAACCCCTGTTTATCATAAAGTCCCTCCAAACTACAATCAGAAGTCAAAGAAGGGCGCCAAGAAGTATCAGAAGCGACAGCCGCAACTAAGTAGAAATGAGCTGTCCTCCGCCTTCAGATCGTCTGACAGTCTTTCAGAGAAGATCTTTAATCACGGCCAAACAAATATTGCAGAGCGCACAAGTTATCGGTTCAGTAGAATGAGAAATAGTTCGATGTCCTCGGAGCGTTTAGTTCATGATTATCCACCACACTTCCACAAGAATGATGGGGATTTCATGCACCAACAACGTTTTGAGCGTCGCTCCTCTACTGATCAATTTGCAGCCAAGCACCCTCCCCCTAGTTCCGTGATTCCTTTGCCTCTAGATGGAGTATCAAAGATTGATTTATCCCCTGAAAGCGGTAATTTTGAGCAGTTTCTAACAAAAAACCAGAACTACCCAGGATACCCACCTCAAGCATACGGGCAGATGGGTGGACCAATGCCTCAAGGCGGCCCCTACATGTATCCCCAGATGCCATACATGGGCGGCCCTCCACCTCAATCCCCTCAACCAGGTTATCAACAGCCAAATGCCTACGTCCCAGGACAGTATGCACCTGCAGCTCAACCGATGTCTCGAAACTCTTCCCAGATGTCCGAACAACACCGACCTAACTCTAGCATGGGCCAACCTCAGACACCTTCCATGACACCAACCGTTGCTAGCAGCCACACACCACAACCCAAGCCTGTTGCCTCACCATCTTCCTTCTCACGACCTCCGCGCAAGAGTGCTGCTATTCTCATCAAGCGACCTGATGGCGAAGCTCTCGATATGGATGCCATCAAGGCTCCTCCTTCTCCAGCACCAGTCTCTCGAACAAGAACTCCACCCGTCATTGCTTCTACGCCGACTCCTCCACCAAAGTCCACCACTCCTCTTCATAATCGGACCGAAAGCGCTGTCACTGGCAAGAGTCAGGAACAGATCAAGTCAGAAATCATGGAGAAGGTGAAGAAGGCGGCCGAGGCCGACAAGGTTGCAGATGCCAAGGCCAAGGAAGAAGAAGAGGCTAAGGCTGCTGAAGCCAAGCGCCAGGAGGAGGAGAAAGCTGAGAGCGAGGCCAAGGCTGCAGCAGAAGCAAAGGCAAAGGCTGATGCTGAAGCCAAAGCAGCTGAGGAGGCTAAGGCAAAGGAAGACGAAGAAGCAGAGCTTGAGCGCCAGATCAAGGAGATGGAAGAGGCCGAAGCCGCTGAGGAGAAGAGAGTTGCCGAGCTTCTTGCGAAGCGCAAGGCTGATAAGGAAGCCGAGGAGAAGGCCAATGCAGAGAAGAACAAGGCCGATGCTGCTGAGAATGACCGCAAGCTCCGCGAGCAGGAACGCGAGATGGAGAGATTGGAGGACGAGCGTGAGAAGAAACGTGCTGAAGCCGAGGCAAAGGCTGCTGGTGAGAAGGCTACTGAGCCGGAGGCCAAGAAGGAGGTTGTCGATGAGAAGCTGGCTCCTACTACGCCTAGCACTCTGGCTTCAAAGCTCTCTTCTATGACTCTCAACACCGATAGCGGAACTTCGACTCCTGCTTCAGACGATTCTATGGGTCCACCACCAAAGGTTACTGGAAATGAGAAGCGTGGAAAGCCTGCTGCGCTGAATCTCGCACCTCTCAACACCAAACCTGTTGAGCCACCGCAGCCAAGCGCTGCTTTGCAATCCCTTAAGTCGTCGCGCTTCCTCACTGTGCTGAACTCTTCCATCTACCCACCAAACATCAACTCTCCCAACCCAGCACTTAACTCTGCTGTCACCACGAAAGGCAAAAGCTTCAAGTACGACAAAGAGTTCTTGCTTCAATTCCAGAAGGTCTTCACTGAGAAGCCATCCATGGAGTTTGAGTCCCAGATTAAGGCTTTGATTGGTGATGGAGAGGGAGGATCTTCCCGGTCTGGTTCCACAAGAACACCTGCAGGCATGGGCCCACGACAAGGGTCAAACCGCAACACTGGTGGTGGATTCCCCGGTATGGGCAACTTTGGTGCTATGGGCAGTGGCAAGACCCTCCCCCCAGGAACTACATCTGATCAGCGATTTGCGATGGCAAGTGGCTCAATGCCAAGACCTGCTATTGCTCCAATGGCTTCATTCAACCGTCCAGGTGGTGCTTTCCCAGGTGGTAGCGGAATAACTCGTACACCATCCAGTTCAAACATGAACAGCATGCCCCATTCTCCACGTCAACAAAGCAACAGACGTGCTGGCGGGAGCAAGCGTGATGGCAACTTCGGCAATGCTAAGGCTGAAGCTCAAGCCGCAAAGACTATGCCCCTCACTGCTGGTATGGATCTGAAGCCTATTCAGGTTACAGCTACCGGCTGGAAGCCACGTAGTCTCGTTGCCACTCAATCGGCTACTGGCGCTGCTGGTCCTGCACCAGGTGCAGCTGCTGGTGGTCACATGGAGCCTGACATGGTTCAGCGTAAGGTTAAAGCTGCACTCAACAAGATGACCCCTGAGAAGTTCGACAAGATCGCTGATCAGATTCTTGCCATTGCTGCGCAATCTAAGGATGAGGCTGATGGTCGTACTCTTCGACAAGTCATTCAACTCACCTTCGAGAAGGCCACTGACGAAGCACACTGGGCTTCGATGTACGCAAAGTTCTGCAAGCGCATGTTAGAGACCATGAGTTCAGACATCAAAGATGAGAGCATTCTCGACAAGAACGGCAATGTTGTCTCGGGAGGCAATCTTTTCCGAAAGTATCTCTTGAACAGATGTCAAGAGGAATTCGAACGTGGTTGGAAACTCAACCTTCCCGAAAAGCCAGATACCAAGGAAGGAGAGACTCAAACTGCGGAAGCTGCCATGCTTTCTGATGAGTACTATATCGCTGAAGCTGCCAAGCGTCGTGGTCTTGGTCTTGTGCAATTCATTGGTGAGCTTTACAAGCTCAGCATGCTTACGGAGCGTATTATGCACGAGTGTGTCAAAAAACTTGTGGACTACACCGGCATTCCCGATGAAGCAGAGATTGAGTCCTTGACCAAGCTTCTCAGAACTATTGGTAGCAATTTGGATAGCACCGAGAAGGGTAGACCTATGATGGACGTCTACTTCTCCCGTATCCAGAGCATGATTGATACACCTGAATTGCCAAGTCGTATGAGGTTCATGCTGATGGATATTGTTGATTTACGCAAGAAGCGCTGGATGTCAAAGGATGCTGACAAGGGTCCCAAGACTCTCGAGGAGATCAGAGCTGAGGTAAGTAAATCTTCTCACTCTCACTCGTGTAATACTAATCGTAAATAGGCCGAGGCTGCTGCTGCTCAAAAAGCTGCTGATAATGCTCGTGGACCTCGTGGTGGTGGAGGTGGAGGTCGTATGCAGATTGGTCGTGGAGACTCACGAAACTTCTCCAACCAATATGGCCAACCTCCTCCAGACTATCAGAAGAACACCGTTGGCATGGATGACCTTCGTCGTCTTACTAACAAGGGTGGCGCGAACCGACAATCGAGTGCCAATATGTCATTTGGTCCTACATCCATGTTTTCGTCTCGCAGCAACAGCGGTCGAAAGATGGGCGGACCTGGTGGTGCTTTGAGCCGTGGTGGCGAGGACTCCGGAGCTTCGTCAAGAACAGGGACACCTCCTCAACAAAAAGAGAAAGAATCAGCTACTTCCGCAAATGCCTTTAGGTAAGCACGTCACTCCCCGTCTTGTCTGGACCTACGCTAATCATTGCATAGTCTTCTTGCAGGTATGAACTCTGGTGAAGAGGAGACGCCAGCATCTCCTCCTTCTACCCACTCTTCTCCAGTCTTGGTCAAAGCTACTCCAGCATCCGAGCAGACTGAGAAGAGCGAGTCATGAGAGTCCGGCTTACACAAAGTGTTTCTTCAGGAGCATTATAATCTCTGTGCATAGACCGGCGGGGCTAATCTTGCATTTGCGGCGGGGCCTTTCTCACGTGTCTTAAAAGTTCCTCTGTTTTCACCATATGATACCTCACATTCGGCCGATAGACTACATTCCATCACCAGATTTCCTTTTTATCATTGCGTTCCTTGTGCATTTTTGGTTGCCGGTGCGTGGGAAGAAAGGCTGTTTTGCTTGTTTTATGTCATTTCCTTGGGCTCGACGACATGGACCTGCGCGGCGGTGACCGGCCACCGGGGGGTTCGAACGACTAAAAGCTTTTGTGTCCAATAATTTCCTTTCTATATCTTTGGCTCGCAGTCATCAGTCTGACCGAGTTCGCGGGCTTCGATGGTCTTACAATCGCAGATCTCTAGCGTTGCTTTTTATGCGTTGGCAATTTTTTCACTTGATCGATGGATGAGTTTGGGGTTTTCTCCTTGGAGGATGGAAATCGCGGATTATGCATGCAATGAATTCTTTCTGGATGCCTGGCTGGCTCGATGCTGTAATTCTGACGCGAGGATGATGGGTCGATGTTGTCCATGAATGAGCTGGCCGCCAACAGCTTCGTTTATGAACAGGTACTCATGCTCCTGGGGTGGTGAGGGAGAGTTGGGGCAATTGTACAAATACTTAATTTGCTTCGGTCAAGCCAACCAGCTTCAGCTAGTACAAACAAGTTTTCTAACTTCTGATTGCTCTTGTAATATGGTGATCTGATGCTGCAACCTATGTTTTCTCAAATGCTAAAGCTCGGTCAACCATGGCGCGGTCTGCCAGTACTTACACCTTTCATTGTTATCGAAATCCGACATGACACTGCCCAACCGCGTCACATTCAAATCAAACACCATTCCCGCCCCGGTGCCATATTGTTGAAAGTTAGGAGTTCCCTTCTCGGTCATATCCACAATAATATCCTGGAGTACGCCCGCAACCTTGGAAACGACCGTTCCACCCCCGATGTCTTGTGAACTCGTGTCGCCGTTGAAAAACGTATACTCAATGTCATCCCCGTGCAGCGCCGGCGGGACACTGAATTGATACTTCCACCTCCCGGCCGCGCTGCTGTTCCCCGCTGCCGCCGCCGAAGCCAATTCGTAGCTATGGCACGTAATCGTAAACTCCTGCGTCAGCAACGCTGCGCGCTCGAACTCATTCATGTACGGCAGTGAGCCGTTGAAGATGGGCGGGTACAGAGTCTCAATGATATGCTTGAGCGAGGCCGCCGACGCCGTGGGCACATCCATCTTGACCAGCTCATCGAACGAGGTCGTGTTGGTCGCGTTCAGAAACGTCGGCTCCGTGAAGAAGCGGCCTTCGTTCTGGTTCCGCGCCGCGATGATCGAGACCTGCTTGTCGTACTTCCCGGCTAGGAATCGTCGGCCGGGAAGATCGGGCACGTATGACCCATCAATCACGGGGCCGAAAGTGAAGGTCCCGTAGGCGGATTGCGCTACTAGAATCACGTTGGTATAGTACAGCGTCAAGAATGGTAGGGCTCGGAGCTCGGCCAGGGTTGAGATGGTCTTGTTGGATATCTCGCTGGCGATCTTCAGCGTTTCAAGCCACGTCTTGGTCTCTTGCGCGTGTACGATCGGTTGGTACGCTGGGCTTTGTGCAATGGCTTGCTTGAAGAGACTCGAGGTTGAGTAGCTTGCGGGCGCGGCGATGTGATGGGCAATCGACCCTGCACCGGCGGATTCCCCAATCACGGTCACTCGATTCTTGTCGCCCCCGAAGAGATGGATGTTCTTTTGTATCCATTGGAGAGCGAGTCTCTGGTCTAGAAGACCTGCGTTGGCGGTACCGTTTTGGGATTGGAACGCTGGCGAGGCTTGCCAGCCCTTGGGAACGAGTTAGAAAGTGTCTTCTGGGTTGATCAATGGTGTTTTGGACTAGTACTTACGAACATGCCCAGTCTGTAGTTGGGAGCCACGTAGATTACTCCTTCGCCATCCGCCTCGACGCTTCGAGCAAGAAGTGTGGAAGGATTGTCCGTTGATTTCTTATTCCCCGTCACGTACCCTCCTCCATATAGCCAAACGAGAACTGGAGCTATATCTCTCATCAGAATCTCGACAACAAAAATAATACCAGGACAGTTATGACTCACCACCACTGCCATTTTCACTTTCGTCCCCTCCACAAGCGTCCTCTTCTATCGCGCTATTACCTCGTTGAGCAACAGCAAAAGGCGAGTTGTAGATCTTTTCTGGCAAAATCACATCGAGGAAGAGACAATCCTCAGATATGTCAGCTGCCGGTCCTGAAAGAGCCGAAACATTTAATGAAGCAAGAGCGGCGGAGGAGCTCGCCTTGGCCGTACTTGTCGCTGCTGGGAGACCTTCAACATAACGCAGAGCTGTGATCACCCATGCTATTCATTGCCCCATCAGTATTGATGCCTTTGCTCATTTTTCTCTTTTGTCTTTTCTTGATTGGAACCGTGCGCGAGAGGTGAACGCACTTGGAGTTGCCTGCGGACAAATCACCCCTTGCTGTCCATCATTTACCGTCCGGTTGATCTTGGTCGGTGCTATGGGTGCAGCGAAGCGAAGGTCGCCGGTGGGTGGAGCGCCGTATCTGATATTCGAGAAGTTCAAGAGCGGATACGGTCCGGTAGCCTGCTTAAGATTTCAGCACCGTGTACTTTGGACGCTGGAAAGTGGTACGTCTTACGTTGAGGGTTGCTTGGTGCAGAGTATACCCAAGATCTACCACTGGCAGGGCCGTTGAAGTGGCATTGTGCGTGGGAGCTGTGTAGCCGACGGCAGCGAGAGCTAACAGGAGAGGGAGCGAAAACATCATGATCCTCGTCCTCCTGGCGAAAGAAACAGAAAAAGGACAATGGGCTTGGCGGATGCAGAAGAGGTGTAGAGTGCCATTGCAGCATATTATATATTCTCTATCCTCTCCTCCACCGCCACAAAACAATATTGAAAATTGCGTCAAGCACCCCGGATCAATACAAGATCAACTGCTCATGAATTTTACATACAGAAAAAACGCCCCCGACTACTGCACTCCGAGTGCTTTAGCATCCACATCGTCGGTCATTTTGGGAATGGAGGCAGGAAATTCGGCTGTGGGCTTGAGCAAAGAGGTTGCTGGATTGGGAAATCACTGCGACGGCCCTATGGGGTGTCGTTTAGTTGGCGTCTACGGCACGCAGCCAGCAGCCAGCTGGCGGTGGCAGGGTGTTCAACCGCTGCGTCTGGAATTAGGCGACGGTCGGGTGCCACTTGCTGACGCTCGAGGGCCCTTCTGTAGATGGATACAACAGCACGTGAAATGAAGATCTTTGGGCAATTTGCTTGTCGAGGGTTGGGAGATCTCATGAGAACCCATTGCGTGCCCAATGCGGGAAGGTTGGCTGTTGGATTGGGGGTGGGTGGTTCATTCCGCTGGGTCGGGTGCAATAAGCATGCGAGGATACCAACAAGAGCGACAGTATTCAACTGCTATGCCGATGATGAACATGAGATGCGGAATCTCTGAAGCTAATGCAGGTCCCACCTATGGCCACACCATTCTTCTGTCTATAAACCACTGAAGCAAGGTGCATATACACCCAAGGTAGGTCGCGAAAGGGTGCAAACTCTACCACCCCAAGGTCTTCTGCAAGCGATGATTGAGAAGCCATATACTGATAGCGGTTTCTTGGTTCCTTTGCATATTTGAGCCGTGGAAAGCGGAATATGACATATTGGCTACTTGATCCCACACCGCTCTCGGCCCTTTCTAGCCGTGGCAACAGGCAAGACATCTTGTGAAGTGATATCATCGAAATCTGATCAACCAAGGACATCAATACTTCATGGTGCGCAGTCGAAGTATTTGCATATTCATGACCCGAAATACTCGGAACCACCGACCTTGTGCACGAACTTGAACCTGTGGCAACGCTGTGCTGCCTCACCCAGACTCCGGTTCAATTAGTGTGCGTCGACGTCTGTGGCCTTACACTTAGGCAATAGGTGCAGATCGTGATGCAAAATATACTTATCAAGCTAAGACACAATAATAGGCAATGCAAGGCGTGCGGTTGTTAATGAGCTGACTCAGATATGCCGGACGACCCTGGGCACCCAAGACTTGACTTGACCAAAATTTGGCCGGAGCAAGTCACGGACGTGGATCACTTATGACAGGGAGGGGAACGCCCATCATCCTTATATCACGATCCATCCCTCCATCATGACTCTGGTCCCAACTACCGCCTCTGGCTTTCTGTATTTTCAAATCCTCCAGGAGCCAGCATTTTGTTACCGAAATACCTTGACAATGGAGGTCCAGCTTTGCCCGAGCATTGTCGAACATGTCTGTTACCGGATTGGGGATTGGTCTCTCCACCTTTCTTTTGAATATCCACATCAACAAGCCGCACGCTCCGCACGCAAATAATGTCATGTCCAGCATCGCGGTCCACAGCTCAAGCTCATGAAGCCCAGCGTCGCCAGCAGCCGGCGCGGTCGCACGAGCACCAACAGAACATCGTCCTGTTACAGACGCCGAGTTAAGTTTGACCGACAAAGGCGCGTTTGAGCCTCGGACCACTCCGTTGCACGAGCTCGTCACGCAGCCATGGCAGCATCAGTAGAAACATCAACCCGCAAGAACCGTTATTTTCGGATGCGGATCGTGACGGCAGGTCTGAGGAGCAATCGGCAAGGGTGCAAGGCAAAAGTTTACAACACTCCTGGCATGCGGATCTGCCTCTCTCCTATCGTCCTGGTCACCGCTGCTGAAACGAGCATGGGTCTGCCCTATGGAGCTTGAAACATAGGAGGAAGCAGGCTTTGTTGCAGCCACCCAAGCTGATCCTTCTTCCGCCTTATCCTTTGCTTTTCCCGCTGACTTGTGTCGAATGATGCCTGGGTCCGAACCTCGTGTTGTGCTTCGTGGATTGTGCACAGGATGTATACTCGACCCAGGGTCTGGCACGTCTGTCCGCGTCGGCCACTTCAGCCGAGTGGTGAAAACCCAGTTTGCCGGGCATTACGATGGATGTGCGGTGCTTGCGGTCCTCCTCCGACAATTTTGATCCTGATAACCGATGCAGCGTTACGCAAGCTCTTGCGCGAGGGGTCCAAGACAGCGCGCATCCCTCAGGAGTTTTCCCCGATCAATAGCACTCCACCTGGGTCTAGATGGCGTCTGCACTGCTACTAGTGCTGTCTCCTTTTCCCTGTTGATTTAATATCAATTCAATTTCAGACGCCGTCAGTGCCGTTCTCTCGCGTGTGGCACAGGTACCGCCTTGATAGGCGTGCATTTCTCACGCCTGTCCAACGTGGTCGAAATTGGGCAGACTATTCTGTCTACAACGGTCCATTCAAGCTACAGGGACGGACGCTTGCAGCAAGCTGGACCTCTGCACCTGAAGATTGTCGTTCTCCCGTCTGTATTCCGTATATTTAGCGTAGGCCTTCTGATCGGTGTTCGAGATCCTGGACGTCTCACCTTTATCCCAACTTTTGCGCCAGCCAAATCTCGAAGATCTTCATGCTTCCGTGACGAGTACCAGACTGAACAACACTTCGGCTTTTTTTTTAGATCTCCGGAAATCATAAGGGAAGATCGTGCGTCACTCTTGGCAGCAGCTATCTATTGCTCCGTGGGGAGGATTGAGGGCCGCGTATACTCTATCCGCTATACTGCCACAACCGAGCAACCAGCAACAGGCTTGCCACCACATTTCTATTTGTGACTGCTCGCTCCTCTAATGGCAGTCTCGCACAGTCGTGTCGTTTACTAGTTTCCATCGACGAGGTTTCAAGTCCATCTGACTTTCTAGAGCCAAGAAATTACTTAACCTGCGGATCTCTCAACTCAAATTCACGGCTGAAAAAGTCTTGGGAACTCACCAGAGCCAACACAACTGGCAATAATGACAATCAAATCAACGACAAAGTCTCCTTATGGGGCAGCTTTGGTGGTACTGCTGGTGATCTGGTCTTTATGGTATATGGACTTGTCGAGTGTAAGGGGGGCGATACAGCGACACAATTCGGAAACTGGGAGGACTGGCCAGAGTACAGCTATAGGATTTGGCGATGCATCGGAAGCAAAGTCCTCTCCGGTAGACGGCAGTGTACAGCCAGTACTCTCTACAACAGCTGCTGCAAAAATTGAACGACCGCTCATTTTATACGCATACTCGGAAACCACATCAGCACGAACAAACCTCGAATTCTTCATTAGGCATGGCTTGCATGCAGCTGCCGATTTTATCTTTATCTTGAATGGAGCGACGGACGCCACGACATTGATACCTTTAGCCGACAACATACGTTACGTCCAGCGAGCCAACGACTGCTACGACTTGGGAGCGTTTGCGGAGGTTTTGACGCATGATGATCTATACAAGAACTATAAAAAGTTCATCATGTTAAATGCCAGCATCCGTGGCCCGTTCTTGCCGTACTGGGCTGAAAGCTGTTGGAGCGATATGTATCTTAAAAAAGTTACAGATAAGGTTAAGGTAAGGCATGGTTTTGCAGGCAAGTACAATAGAAAGCTAACCACTCTTCGCAGCTTGTCGGAATGACCGGAAATTGCTGGCCCGTCTTCCACGTCCAATCCATGATCTGGGCAACCGACATCGTTGGACTAGAAGTCTTGTTAAATCCCACCAAGGAACAAATTTCTGCTGCAGAGAAGTATCGTCCGAAGAGCACGGAAAAGCGTCAGTTCGACGCGGATCCAAACTCCTCCAGTCGTCTGGCTCCAGGTATCAACCACTGCTTCCACACATGGAGCAACGCAGTCAATGCCGAGATCGACGCCTCTCAACTCGTCAAGGCAGCGGGATATGGTGTCGATGTTATGATGAGTGCATACCATAAAAATGAGCACTATGAGGATGAATGCGATTCTTCGGCAAACGGAGACGTGCTTTGGGAAGGGAAGTATGAGGGCACCAATGTTCACCCATTTGAGACCATCTTCCTAAAGAGTAACCGGGATATTGACCCTGTCGGCATGGCAAAGCTGACGGAGTGGACGGATGGGAGGGCCTATAGTAGTTATAACTTCTGCAAGGCTTGAGGAATTTTGGCCGTCCATCTTCTGCGAAGATGTCTTGTTTTCTTCTGTCTGCGTTTTAGCGAGGCGTTCCTGGGGTCATTCCTGTTCGGTATGGGTTAGAAAAGAGGATACTATGTTGTTGTTAAAACGTATCATGCTTCAAGTCAAATGGCTTGCGTATAGACCATACTAAAGTGGTCTCAACAACTATTGAGATGTCATATATATATATATACTTATCGAACAACTTGATTAAGTTAATATCACTATTATCATCAAATGCTTTATACGTTATCGTATTGTGCACAAGGTGATGTCAGAGTTATGTAGATAACCTAGCAAACTGACAGGTATAGATTGTGTAAGATCCATCACCAGATAGAGTATAAGACATGAAATGTAGAAGCTTTGTCAGAATATTCATAGCTACAAAGCAATGATAGGATTGACTTAAAACTCTTAAAGATTAAACCTGGTGCGCTGCTTCTCCATATGTGCCTTCCATTGCCATTGCACAGCATCATCACCTTCAGAACCAGCTCGACCAACACCTTTATCGACTCTCCTCAGCTTGAGCGTGAATCTTGGTCCCAACTCCTGCAATCCTGCCCTGATCCCCTCCACACCCTCCACAATCTTTCCATCCGGTCCCACCACACTCTTCTCCGTCTCCCGCTTCTCCCGGAAGACATACCGATGCCTGCGCAGGAAGATATAATCACGCTGGTTATGGAGCGTCACGACCTGTCGGCCCTGCAACTCTGGCTGGGGCGGAAACAACGTCAAGAACAACCGTGCCGTCAGGAGACCCAGGGGCGTACGGAAGTTGTTCAGAATCAGCTCGGGATAGTGGTTCGTGGGGTTTCCGTGGCCGGGCAGCTTCTTGCCGTCGACCCAGTTGGCGATGCTGAAATGGCAGGTTGGCCCGCTGGGGAGATGGACAATGGTGAGGCCCGTGGGCTTCTTCTGGTCTTCCTTCAGTAGCACCACGGATGTGTAGTTGCGGTTGGCCGCGAACTTGGAGATCTCTCGCAGGGAGAATTTGTGGCCGTAGCGGTGGGCGGAGCGGGGGATGTAGACGCTGTTGGGGAAGAGGGTGCAGAGGAGGTGGGCTTCGTTGTGTAGGTTTGAGTTTATGGAGGTCGTGAGCAGGATTTTTGGGGCTGGTGGCGGTTCATCGGAGAAGAGGGTTGGGAATTTGAGGGCGAGGGAGTCGGGTGTGAGATCGAGGTTTGTACTCGTCGTTGAGGGTGCATTAGACGGCGCATTTGAGGGTGCTCTTTGTCTTCTTTTTTTTGAGGACTTCTCGTCGTCTCCGTCTGAATCCGATCCGGAATCCGAGTCCAGCATACTGTCCGCATCGTCGTCTTCCTCTTCACTCTCTTCCTCCTCCAAAGGCTCGTTTTCTGCCGCTTCAGCCTCTTCTATGCGCCGTCTCTTCAGTTGTTCCACATCGACACTGACGTTAAGCCCGTCGCCTTCGACATCGTCCCAAACACGTTTACGGTCAATTGTATGTGGTATATTCCTGGCTAATCGTGCCTGCTTCAGCTCCGGGTTCTTGTCTTCTTCTCGTTTCCTTCTGAAGCGTTCATCTCGTTTGATACTGTCGCGTGCTTTTTTTTGCTTGACGTGCAAATCTTGTCTCTTAAACTTGTTGCCGCTCTTGAAGGGTAATGATGCCTTGGGCGACGGTTTGACTGATTTGGAACCCATTGCGTGTTTTGCTTTGCGGGGTATAAATTCTGGGTCGTCGAGATCTAGGACTTTTTGAGTCTATCTTCAAAATAATTTTGTCGGGCCGGAAAAACTGATCGGCTGCGAGGCTGCGAAAATTGGTGGGCGATGATTCACATTCAAAGCGAAACGGACAGAGCACACCACAAAACCCGAGTCCTTCATTTCTTACGCCTGTTGACGAACCCATTGGTGTGACTCAGACCGCAATCGGATGCTAGATTAAGTGAATGCGCTCCCTCTACAGCTTCGCACGATCTGCTAGACCTCGCCCCACCTGGTCCATCCCACATTCTCGCAGCTTCACAGCTACAACACAAAACAACAAATACCAAGTGCAGAGGAGTTCCCAGACCCCGCCCGCCACCATGTCCAGCACCACCCTGAAGGGCCAGCCCCTCGATCGGCCCGTCCTCGATTCCATGCTGCGACGGCGCATGTTCTACACCCCCTCCTTCGAAATCTACGGCGGTACTGCTGGTCTCTACGACTATGGTCCTCCTGGCTGCTCGCTTATGTCCAATGTGGTGGATCTGTGGCGCAAACATTTCGTTCTGGAGGAGGATATGTTGGAGGTGGATTGCACTGCTCTGACTCCTCATGAGATTCTTAAGACCAGTGGTCACGTTGATAAATTTGCCGATTGGATGTGCAAGGACCCAAAGAATGGCGAGATTATCAGAGCCGATCACTTTGTGGAGGAGGTTCTTGAGGCTAGATTGAAGGGTGACAAGGAGGCTAGAGGTCTTAAAATCGAGGAGAAGGAGGAGGACCCAAAGAAGAAGAAGAGAAAGGTCAAGGGTACCGAGGCTGTCAAGTTGGATGATGCTGTTGTGAAGGAATACGAAGAGTGTTTGGCAAAGGTATGGTCTTTACTACTGATCCGCGAGATTTCTGACTAACATATTCAGATTGATAACTACAACGGTGAGGAGCTTGGTGAGCTGATCAAGAAGTATGAGCTCAAGAACCCAAATACCGGTGTTGAGCCATCACCTCCAGTTGCCTTCAACCTAATGTTCCAAACTAGCATTGGCCCAAGCAGCAACGCACCCGGCTATCTGAGACCAGAAACTGCTCAAGGTCAATTCCTGAACTTCGCAAAGCTCCTCGAGTTCAACCAACAACAAATGCCGTTCGCATCTGCTTCCATCGGCAAATCCTTTAGAAATGAGATTTCCCCACGTGCTGGTCTCCTTCGTGTCCGAGAGTTCTTGATGGCTGAGATTGAGCATTATGTGGACCCTACTGGTGGCAAGAAGCATGCTAGATTCGAGGAGGTTAAGGATGTCGAGCTCGTTTTGTTGAACCGCCACACTCAATTGGCTGGTAAGACGGATGTAGAGAAGATGGCTATTGGCAAGGCTGTCGCTGATGGACTTGTTGATAACGAGACACTGGGCTACTTCTTGGCGAGAATCCAACTCTTCCTCAAGAAGATTGGTGTCGATCAATCAAAGCTCAGATTCAGACAGCACATGGCAAATGAGATGGCTCATTATGCTGCTGATTGCTGGGATGCGGAATTACTTACCAGCTACGGTTGGGTTGAGTGCGTCGGTTGTGCCGATAGAAGTGCATACGATCTCACTGTTCACGCAAAGAAGACTGGGGCTCCTCTTGTAGTCCGAGAAAGACTAGACAAGCCTATCTCTGTGACTGAGTGGGTGGTTGAACTTGATAAGAAGAAGTTCGGTCCTTTCTTCAAGAAGGATGGCAAGACCGTCGAGGCAGCAATCGAGGCTCTTTCACAAGAAGCCCGCGAGTCTCTGGCAGCAGATCTTAAGAAAGATGGCAAGATCACTGTTGACGTTGAAGGCGTGGGCAGCGGCAAGGTTGAGGTCAGCAAAGACCTTATCGTCATCGAGCAACGAACACGCACCGAGAACACCAGGGAGTACACGCCCAATGTCATTGAGCCTTCATTCGGTATTGGTCGAATTCTGTATTCCTTGATTGAACACAACTACTGGACTCGTGGTACCGAGGGTGGTGATGAAGCTCGTGGTGTAAGTATCTATCAAATCTCGTTCAAGCGATACTGCTAATATCCTATAGGTCCTCTCCTTCCCACCAATCGTAGCACCCACCAAAGTCCTCCTTGTCCCACTCTCCACGCACGAAAGCTTCAAGCCTCTGCTCAAGAAGATGTCACACAAGCTCCGCACCGCAGGTGTGTCGAGTCGTATTGACGACTCCTCGGCGTCAATTGGCAAGCGCTACAGCAGAAATGACGAGCTCGGCACTCCTCTTGGTATCACCATCGACTTCCAGACCGTCAAGGACAACACCTACACGCTCCGTGACCGCGACTCCACGAAGCAGGTTCGTGCTGACGAGGAGACCATCATCAAGGCTATCAAGGAGTTGGCTGAGGGTACTAAGGTCTGGGCAGATGTTGCGGCTGAACTGCCAGCTTTTGAGGGCCAGGAGGCTGAGATCCCAGTTCGTTAAGAAAACAGAGGATTTCTGTAGTGATCTTAGTGAGGAGCTCAAAGAAGAAATGAGCAGGCTTTCTTCTTTGCTAGCTATTTCTCAACCTAGAAAGGCTCAAAATGGTACCCTAGCTAGATCTTTTTTTGATACAGAGGAATTTCTTGCTGCAAGTAAGCAAAGATGGCCAGTCATGCAAGTGTCACGATATAGTAGACGACCATTATAGTTCTTGAGAAGCACGGTCATGGTTACCGCTCCAGCGTATGGTGCTATAATCTGCCCATCCATGCTCTCTGCAGTAGATAGACCACTCCTTGCTTCTAACTTTGATGCCATTGCCCATGTTGTTTGAAAACAGCCGCATGACCATTTCTCTTTGACGATCTAGCTACCTACCTACCCACATACTACTTAGGCAGTGCAGTCGACGCAGCTCGTTTATATAATATATTTTATGGAGAATGTATGCGGCTGTGGCGTCCTGCGGGCCCACAGTTTGCTGGGCGAGAGTGCATGCTGCATCAGAGTGAGGCGGAAACCAATCCACGACTGGGAAATGGGTAGGTACATAGTAGGCAGGTACCTACCTGTACAGCACAGGACATGTCTCTGAGTTGTGCGGGTGAGAACCCTTGGGAACCAGTCACACTAGTATGTGGATGTGCGGAACGCCGGACATTGACGTGTACGGACCCTATGCAGTTTTTCTTTCTTGCAGGTTTGCTTGTCATGCAAATCCCTAACTCAATTTCAAGAGGTGCTTTGGAATGTCCAGCAAGTTTGTTTGTACTTTGGGGCTTATGAATAATGCTGAGAGGAATGCATATTGTAACACTGCTACGCTAAGGCCCCTCTCCCTCTCGGACAAACTTGACAAGACTCGGACCCTCCCAGAAAAAGCAAGAAATTAGACATGATCTGGAATCATCGTATCATATACCGGTGGGGATGAATGTGAGAAGAAGTGCATGATGTATGTACGGTAGCTTAGATCGCTCTCTCGGTACTGTACTGTACCTTGGGTAGGGACCACAAAAGAAAAGAAGTGGTGCCGGTGCAGGCCAGAGAAACACGCTGAGGTGCTTTAGCTAGGAACGTGCAGCGTACGTGCATCTGCGTGCCCATAGGGCATGAAGCTTGCCTGCCTTTGCACGGTTCGTGGGTTCGAGAGGAGCGAGTACGGAGGTAGAGCAGGTAGCTAAGGTAGACACGGCAGCACGGGAGCAGTGGACATTATTCTAGAAGAAATCGGGGACCAACAGGACCTACGGCGCGGAAGCTCAGTAGTCAGTGCAGACCGCACGCAGAAGCGCCAAGTGGTCAGGTCCCTGGTAGCTGGAAGAGCAGAGGGGGAGAAGCGAAGCTCAATGGTTCGAGTTTCTGCGACACTATCGCTGCATCAGAAAGATTTGCGAATGGGTCTTTCTCATCCCTGGATCCGGATGAGAAGTGGGCTCCTGGGTGGCTTTAGGGTTGGTTCTTGCCTAGCGCGACGCCCGTCGTTGGTGAGCGCATGGGGGGATGGTCGCTATATGGTGTTTCAGCTTCCAGCACCGAAGGGGCTGAGATTGGAGATGCGAACTCCCTCTGCTGGCCGGAGTGCAAGCAAAGCGAAGCGATGCTGAGTTTCGTGGTTGGCTGTGCTGCAAAGGTCAGGCTTGTCAGCTTGGAATGGGCAGCAAGGCAGGGAGGAAAGACTCCAAACACCACTAACATGTCCCTTCGTGTCCCTTCGGAGCATAGCGACTGGATGCTTCTACCTTACTTAACCTTTCCCGTCGAGTAAGGCGTTCGTTCACCGGGCGAGCCCCTCTCCCGCAGCCAGGTAGAGGGCGGGAGCATAGTGCCAAAGAGTTAGATGAACTGGACTGCGTGTGTGGCAAAATTGGTGTCATTTGCTAGGCACTTGACTGGGTGCGGTCTTGCTGCTTGGGTGCCCGCCGTGCATATCTACAGTAGCATTGCTACCACTGCCAGAGAGGTGGCCGAAATAAACGCAGATCAAGACTAGAACGAACCCCCGTGAACGAGCAGCTCACAACCGCCGACCGACAGAGGCCGCGGCATGGCTGAGCAGGTGAGAAAGGCAGTCAGTAGGTATAGGAGATGTACGGAGTAGGAGCGCCCAGGTGAAGAAGAGCCCTCGGAAGTTCTAGCCTGAAACGCCGTTGATCCCCAGCATGATCCGTTTGCATCAGATACACTTCGGCCGGCTCTGAAAAACCGACAGGCTCCTCAGCGACGTCTGTGTCTCCCCGTTCCGCAGTGCATTATTCGTCAAACTCTCTTCCTTATGGCTTTGGCTGAACGGTTGATGGGCTCCATCCTTCTGAGTGCCCGCTGGTTGTGACGGTAAGTGCCATGCTCGCTATGCGCATTGCATTGCATTCCAGCCCAACCGTGCATTGCTGCTGCTACCGGCAAGTCTGCTTGTGAAGAAGCGCCCGGTCGAGCGCGGGAATGGATTAAGCTCGGGAGCGAGCTGGACAGGCCGAAGGACGAGACATTCTGCAGTGATCATGGCTATCAGAATGACTATGATGATGATGATAGTCATAATGATCCTGAGCGGTAATACAACGTCGTCTTCCTCCGCGCTCTCGTCGTGCCGGACCCCCTTATCCCCCCCCCATAAGCATCGCCAAATGTCCTAGAGGCCTGTCCTTGTCTCATTCTTCCCCTGACCGACCACCAACTCTCGTAGCCGCTACATCGGCGCTAGGCCTCTTCTGGTCAAGCATCATTCTGTAGCCGGGCCTTCAACAATCTCCCACAGCTTCGTCCGACTATCCTATCCTGTCCTGCCTTCGACGTCGAGTGATCTTACCCATCGCGATCGTGTCGTTCTGCATTCCCCCCCCCTTTCTCTGCAATCACCGGCAGTCCTCGACCTCATGATTTTCTGAAAAAGGAAGAAGAAACACTGCTCCCTATTTGTATCGACGCATCCTGCAACCTGCTGCGCGCGATAACGCGCCCGGCTTAAGGATTCCCGTCGAGGCACAAGCACAGCATCCAGCCTGGCGGAGCTCCCTCTGCTGCCACCGCACGCAACCATACATACATCGAGACGTCCCCACCGCTCTCAAAACCTTACTTTAGACAGAGGCATTCGATTTGATTTTCTCGTACGTCAGCTCGTTACAACCTAGGGGCTGGAACTTTACTGATTGCGATTCACGCCGCTGCAGCAGTACCACCCAGCGTTTTCCTTTTGACGATACCCCGCAGCCAGCGACCTGGTGTCTGAAAGGGCACTGCTGGATTTGTCCCCTAGTTACGTACCCAGCTCCTCTTGGCCAACATGGCATCGCAAAACAGGTATGTGAGGGTTTCGCTCTTTCTGCACAGATCGCGACTTGTTACGGTTTGTAAACACGGAAGGCTCCACTACTCGAGGGGATTGGTTGAACAAGCAGCCGACCTCAATCCCCATGGACGATCTAAGCGCTAATTAACTTTGACAACTACTCACTCACCTCATCGTGTTGTCTGCCTTTCTACTCTTGCTGACGGATTGATTGTATTTGCAGCATCTACACTCCGGGTCAGTTCATGAACCCCGGCCCAGCACCTCGACCACCAACAGATCGTCCACGCCTCAACCTCACACCATCAACTGCCAACCTACCTGGGAACATGTCTCAAATGAGCATCAATTCCCCCATCACTCGAACTGCAACCTCCACCTACACTGGCTCAACCGTCTCCCTACCCCTAGCCCGCTCACAATCGAATATTGATGGACAAGGTGGGGTTGCTGTCATCAAGGAGGGTTGGGCTCAGGTGAAGGAGGGCAAGACGTTCCTGAATCCGTGGAAGCAGAAGTGGCTCATTCTCCGAAAAGAAGCCCTCGACTTCCACAAGGCGGAGGGTGGTAAGATCACATACCAAATCATCCTCAAGGATGTCATTGGAGTGTCCCGTGTCGAAGCAGCAGGAACCATTTTCGAAATCAAGCGATCCCTCAATGGTCCATCTACAAACCCTGGAGACGATGAAGGCAGCACCCGAACCCTTCAGATCAGAGTCAAGTCGGATGACGACCTTTACCAATGGATCGACTTCATTTATGCTCGCTGCCCGGGTATGGGTGGCGTGAGTAATCCCACCAACTTCAGTCACTCTGTCCACGTCGGATTTGATCCCAACACCGGAAACTTCGTAGGACTACCCGACGAATGGTCCAAGTTGCTCAACTCTTCCGCTATCACCAAGGAGGATTACGAGCGTAACCCACAAGCTGTCTTCGAGGTCCTGGAGTTCTATTCGGATATCACCAAACGAGCCAATAATCCCAATGAGTACCAGAGCTTGACTCCAACTCCACCAGCCGTCCAAGGTGATAAGATGAAGCAACTTGGATATGCCGGTGCTGGCTCAAACATTGCTCCTCCCCGAAACCCAGCCCAGAATGCCCCTCGCAATAATGGCTACGGACCTGGCACTCCTGTCAACTCCCCACCTCCCAATAATGGCTTGGAGAAGCTGCGTCGTCCATCACCACCAGAGACGGATCAACAGCGATCTCAAATGCAGCAAATGGCTCAGAACTATGTTACTCCACAACAACGTGAGGAGCAACGCCAGCGACAAGCGGAAACTCAATCCCAGCGTGACCGTGAGCGCGAAATCGAGGAGCAGAACCGCCGTGACATGGAGGAATATAACGCTTCAATTCCCCAGACGCGGACTCCCATTGCCAAACAAGAAGTTGGTGGTTTTGGTGGAGCGCCTGCCGATCGTTACAACCCAACCAGAGCTGCTCCGCCAGCACCCCGCCCACCTCAGCAGGCTGCCCCACTGCGAGTCCAGCGACAAGCTCCATCGGCACCGACCCCAAGCAATGGCCAACGTCCACCCATGGCTTCCCAAAACAGCTCCTCTTCGGTGCCTCGGTCTCAGAACGGCGATGCTCAGCGTCAAGATCCTCGCTACCAAAATGGTGGCGCACCTCCACGACCAGCGCAAAATGGCCAATCACCATCCCGATTACCGGGACCAGTTCAACCAGTTAAGCCACTTAATGTTGCAGCTAAGCAACCTACTGGATCACCACAAAACGGAGGCGCTCCGAGTGACGCTGTGAAGGCTGCCGAGGCTGCTTTGACTGCCAAGCCACCTGCGGCTGAACGACAGAAGGACGTTCGCATGTCGACGATGACTGAGAACGAAGTCATGCAAAAGCTCAAGGAAGCTGTTTCCAAGGACGATCCAAACATGTCTTACTCAAAGCAAAAGAAGATTGGTCAAGGTGCTTCTGGATCAGTTTATGTTGCCAAGATCAAGGAGAACCCATTGTCACCAGTTGCTAGAGAAGTTGTCCGCCAACAAGGAAGCAAGGCCCAGGTTGCCATCAAGCAGATGGATTTGGCTCACCAACCAAGAAAAGAATTAATTGTTAATGAAATTATGGTCATGAAGGACAGCAAGCACACAAACATCGTCAACTTCCTGGACGCCTTCCTGCGAAACAACAACAGCGAACTCTGGGTTGTTATGGAATACATGGAGGGTGGTGCTTTGACTGATGTTATCGACAACAACCCAACCATCACCGAAGATCAAATCTCCACCATCTGTCTCGAGGTTTGTGGTATGGAAACGTTTGAATGTTCTTTTACTAATTCTGATAGACATGCCGAGGCCTTGAGCATCTCCATCAACAAAGCATTATCCATCGTGACATCAAGAGTGACAATGTTCTGCTCGATGCTCGTGGTAATGTTAAGATTAGTAGGTGCAGTATATCTGATATAGGGTCCTTCGCTAACCCACGACAGCCGATTTTGGTTTCTGCGCAAAGCTCACCGAGTCGAAATCTAAGCGTGCAACCATGGTCGGTACTCCTTACTGGATGGCTCCTGAAGTCGTCAAGCAAAAGGAGTATGGTCCAAAGGTTGACATCTGGTCCTTGGGTATTATGGCTATTGAGATGATCGAGTCCGAGCCACCTTACCTCAACGAAGAGCCCCTGAAGGCCCTTTATCTTATTGCCACAAATGGTACTCCCCGCCTCAAGAAGCCCGAGAAGCTCAGCAAAGAGTTGAAGGCTTTCTTGTCGGTCTGTCTCTGCGTCGACATCCGAAGCAGAGCATCTGCAAATGAGCTTTTGCAACATGACTTCCTCAAGCATGGTTGCACCACTTCAAGCTTGGCTGATCTTTTGGCCTTCCGCAAGCATGCCAAGTAAACAGGAACATAGTTGACGAGCGCGACGATTTTGCTTTACGATTGTATTTCACGACAGATACCACCGGGGATGCTGACTAGTATGCGAGAGCCGACGAGGAGTCTGGTTCGATCTTTGATTTTACACTTGGGCGGACAAATGCATAGATTCTATGGGTTGCACTTGCGCAACCGACATGGACCCGGAGTTTGGGAAGAAGTCTTACATCTGATGGTTTACGTGCTTCTGCCATGTACAATACTGGCAGTGCAGGATCTATGCTTGATCTGGACTACAAAGGACGGATCTCGATGGTTTTAGCTATTTCATTTGCGAGGTTTTGACGGTGAAACAAACTGCTATAGGAGGTTTGCTTTGGGAAATGCGTCTTTTCTGTTCTTATCTCTGCAGGAAGAAAGCAGTGTTCTTGATCGAGCCAGATACTGATCCTGAGCGGATTAGTGGTGGAGAGGGAGAAAAAAGCAAGTGCCATAGAGCAATAAATGATAAATCGACTCGTTACTCTCTCGTGATGTGCGATGATTTTGTTGTATGGATGTGGATTTGTTGTCTTGTTGTCGGCAGTGAGGAATCGTTAACTTAGTGAAGATCACGAGATACAGCTCTAGTCGCCTCAGCTCAAGCGAGCTAAAACAAACCTCGGGGCAAGTTGGATTATTTATTGAACAGATAGTTGCCCGGTTTCCAGGAGCATATGAGTTATTGGCACCTGGTTAGCAAGAGATATACACCAGTCGAACTAAACCATTATTGGGCCCCAAAACAAATCACAGACAACTCTGTTATCTGGAAAAATAGGAGAGCGAGCAAGCCTCATATCGTTCCGGCCCTGGATTAACTTTTCTACGAAGAGTGGGAGACACTTAGTATGGCTCATCCTTCCTGGTCAAATTTGACTCACTCACTCCGTTGATTTTAAGATTTCTTGCACTGACCGAATTCCTTATAAGACATGCGTCTTTCGTAGCTTTTTCGCAGCTCTTCTTCCCTTTTCCTTTCTTCATCACACTCTCACTCAGATCTTCAAAATTGCGAATCTTAAGTCAACTCCTCTTTGAAGGGGTCTCAATCATTTCTGTTTGGCGTCGATTTGGACTTGATGGCTCTTGCAATCTGTGTTTGATTGAGATATAAATCTGTCGCCGTCAATTTGTCTGTCACTGTCGTTGTGGGATCAGAGAACTTCCATACAGCTACCAAGCGATACTTGATTGAAACTCCATTGGCAATCGTGCCGTAGAGAAAAGACTCGAGAGGAAAGAAGTGTCACCCGAAGGCATAAATCAACAAGATTCTAGAAAGATCCCGCTGCGCAAGAGAATTAAGGGAAATTTCCTTGGAGTTGCGTGTTTGTCATTCCACCACATCAACACTACCAAGTCAAAAACCATGGCCTCAGAAAACTCACCCAAATTCCATATCTTCTCCCAGGAAGAAGCTCTCTCAACCTTCCTGCCGCTCCTGCATCCTCACCTCCCACAGAGCAATCCGCTTTACAACCGACTCCAAGCACCACAGAACCATCCCTCCCGACGTTGCCTCTTCGCCGCCACCTTCCCACCATCACCGTCACCACCACCATCATCGCTCCAAGAATCCCACACTCTCGTCTTCGCCGACCGCTCCCGCCATGCAGAGTCACAGATCTGGACTTTCAACCCGCTGATCTCAGAGCACGCCGCAAAGGGGAGTGTGACAATCGAGCAGCAAGCTGTGATCCGCGCCCAGCTCCTTGCGCTCATCCTCTTCCTGAAGAACACCGCCATCCTCGACGCGCCAGGCTGGCCCTTCAGTCCCATCTTGAAGTTCGGGTGTATCCACGACGTGCTGACGCAGGAGCTGCGCGCCCTCGCAGTCCCCCGCCAGGCGGCGCTGCATGACACCCAGTGGAACCTGTGGCTCGCGCCCACGCGCGCTTCACCGTTCTTGGTGCAGAAGCGGGCGCTGCCGGACGGGTTCTCTGTCGCGCGAGTCCCGGAAGATCAGCTGGACATCGTCTTGAGCACGTCGAGTATCCCGCGCCAGAAGGAGACGATGCTCACGCTGCCCAACATCTCCATCCTTAATGCCACAGGCCGGCTGGTCGCGTGGGCGTACATCGGCATTGATGGCACCCTTGCCACGCTCTATGTGCTAGAGGAGTATCGAGGCTTAGGCTTGGCGAGTTTCGTGGCTAAGGAGTTGCTGACGAGACTGGGGAGGGGGGATTTTGGGGATTTGGGATTCAAGGGCCAGAGTGGGTGGTGTCATTCGGATGTTTATGACGGGAATAAGGGGAGTGAGGCTGTAATGAGAGCAGTTGGGGGGAACGTCAGAGGGGTGAGTAGTTATTTTTGGGTAGACTCGGAATTGTTTTGATTTGGTTTTGGTGGGGGGGGGAGTGGGTGAGAGCTGTATGTCGTAAATATCTAAGATCACGTTAAAAAAAATAGGGGTTGGACGAATTTTGAAATTTGAGGATTGTAATAGACACTGTATGAATATCCTCGCACGAAGTCTTACGTGCTGCCCCTTTCTCTTACAGCAATACTCGAGGTTCCCATATATTATTTCGCATTAGCTTTTCGTTCGAGTACCCGGAACCATCTAGATATCTGTGTCCTATTTGTGAATATGATGCTGCGATTCGGGACAGAATTGATGTTTACAAGGAGAATCATGCCAAAGTGCTTCGTGAGATTATATCTCACACGTAGCGACTACTACTGAAAGCTTCACGTCACGACCGAAAGTCTCTGTGTCCTAGTGACAATATACTAATCAAGCGCTATTGGGGACGCTGATTTTGGAAGCCACAAGAGCAGAGACAGATGAGGTGACTGAAGAGACTTATATGTACTCGGTCTCTCCCTTCATTTGCATCGGTGAATATTAACGATTGAGTTGACAGAAACTTTGCCCATCTGATCGCTCTGTGTCGACGAGGTGATAATCTGCAGTCAAACGTCTGGCTGGAGAGCGTAGATCCTGACTGGGAAGAGTTCTTTAGGCAGGCCGTTCTGGATTTCTGTCCGTTTTAATTTTAGGCCTGCCTTCTCAAAGATATCTCGAAATTTATGATCCATCCTACAGCGCACAGAAATCAGTAACTGCCTTCCTAATTTGACCGGTCATAAATCATGCCTTGTCACACTACTGTCAACGTCGTCAAAGATATCTTCACCGCTCGTGCTCATATTCTCCTTAACAATGATCCAACCATCCCCCGTCAGAGCTTTCCTGCATTTCTGCAGGTATCCAACCAACTGGACGTCTGTGAGATGGCCCAAGCACCACTGATTCCAGATCAAGTCATACTTGGCGCCTTCAGACGGTGACCAGTCTTCAAGGCCGGTAACAAATATTTCTCCGACACCAGCCTTACCATGGAGGCCGTCAGAGAACTTTGCTACGGGCTCCACGATGTCTACTGTTGAGGCGACGTTTACGAGAAGCCCTTCTGTGATTCTTCCGATTCTGTTTGTGGTTGTTAGTACTGCTCCGATGGAAATTGGCTGGTGATTTTGTGACCCAGTGAATAGAAGTCATCTACTACTATGGGAAAAGCTTTTCTCGAAACAAATCTTCTAGCTGACAAACAGAATTCTCTAGCCAGTGATCATGATGTTCGCATCCAGGCTGCTATGTGAGACTTCACAAGTAAGGTATGTTCGAAAAGAAGAAGAAATACGAAAGATTAAAGCAGCGGAGAAAGAGCTGCAGCACGATATCAACCCAATCCTGATCCCCAGATCTTGTAAACTGGAAACCTACAGAGTTATTTACTTGAAACTTCAGTTTATTTCCCACGTGCTGAAATCATTGCGTCGTATGATGGGAATATAAAGAGAATGTCAGATATGAGAGAGCTTACCCAGCACCGCAATCCACAGCCCTGTCCAACTTCTTTTTACTCTTGCCGCCAATCCCAAGTTTGGCCAAGAAGTTCTTTGATCCTTGAAGATCGACACGAGAGATGTAGGGAAATCCACCTAGCATTCCATTGACATCTGCATCGATGCCTTGCCAGTATTTTATGGCATCTTGGTGGTTTATTTGTGCATCAGCCATGGCTTTGATACGGGAATGGAATTAGTGACCGAAGGCGACTTCCTGATTACTTTGGGAGTATCGTTGTAAGGACGGGATGTGTGGTGAGGGGAGAGCTGAGGAGCTTTCTGATGTACTCCGGATTCGCTTAATGTTAGCGGCAAGGCTGAATTTGATATTCGACAAGGCTGCGAGGCTGCGGGCCACAGCATTGTACTTATTCCTCCGTTTTCTCTGAGTACACTCTACCTTCTTTTCTCCTCATCGATGCCTAAATTTCTACAGATATCTAGGAACCAATATACCAAAGGCGTTTCTACGGATATCTTGTTGTCTCACAATAATCCAGAAGCATCTGATTCACGTAAGCGAGCTTGAGCATACCAAATATCACTCTCAGTACCCTCTACCTTCTCTCCTCATCGATGCCTAAATTTCTACCGATATCTAGGAACCAATATACCAAAGGCGTTTCTACGGATATCTTGTTGCCTCACACCAATCCAGAAGCATTCAATTTACGCAAGCGAGCTTGAGCATACCAAATATCACTGCAAAGTATCCTTCACAACGAGCCATCAAAGCAGCGACACTGGTACTAAAGGCAGTAGAAAAGGAGACTCGCAAAAAAACCTGGACTATTCATACCAAAAAGCACTCGCTAAAAACCCTCCATCAGACATGGCCTCGGATCAAGCATTCGATACTAACTCAGTCGGACAACGGCATGGTCTTCCTCTACCAGTTGAGATTCGACTTATGATCTTGCGGTTTGCTCTGGAGCCTACATCCGCAATGAAGATCCGACCTACCAAAGCAGGGAAGGAAAAGAAAGGAAAAGACCTTGGCATGAGCCCTTCGTATTTTTCATCCATGACCGTCACGCAAAGATTGGCAAAAAACAATGGATACCAGAACTTACAACTCACGTGCAAGCAATTCCGAGAAGATCTCACAAGACCAGACTTCCTATATGCCGGAAAGACTTTCCAGTTCCGAGCTCCTCATCGGACACTTCGATACTTCCAGGCGATTGGTGCTGGTCGAGCTGATCAGATCCAAAGCCTGGAACTAGACTACAACATCTTCTGGTTCAACACCAACAGCGGCGCTTGTGATCGCGTCTTCAAAAGGCTACGCAACTGCCAGAAGCTCAAGCATCTTTCACTGTGCATTAAGGAACCTTCAAGAATTTCGCCATTCTGGTATCGAGACGAGGGAATATCAGGTAAAACGTTCCTTAGCTGGGACGAATTCCGCACGAATTCTTTCAGAAGCCTGACAGACCTCCGAGGACTAGAGACATTCAAAATGCCAGTGCATTACTCGACCTTGAGAAGAATCTGGCCGTTGACATTCACTGGTGCTAACATGCCAGTAGCTATGGCGCAGTTCAGAGCCTTGTCTAAAGGCATTGAGAAAGCTGTTACCGCCAAGAAGGTCGATGTCCCTTTACTACTAGAGGATAAAGAGAAGACAAAAGGAACTAGGCGGAAGCCAGTCAAGGACCAGATCACGACACAAGATAGTAACACACTTTAATAAGGCAAGAACAAAGCCGAGGGGAATCATAGGCAAGCTGATAACCTTGGCATTGAGCATGGGAATGGACAGGCCAACGAATATCAGAAAGATGAGGATAACGACAAGACCCAGGACGTGAATGATTCCGAGGTCAAAGATATCGATCAGAACGCTGGTGAGGCTCAACCTGACAACAAGTCGTTGTGAGAAGCGTCAGAGATGCAAAAGGGAGGGGGGTCGAGAGAAGGGAGGCATGATTTGAGTGCCGTTCTAGTGGAACAGCCTGTTGCACAACTTGTGCGCAGCGGTAACCATTTCAGGCCGGACTCTGGAGTAACAGCGCAGCATTCTACTTCGAGGGATAGGAGTATTAAGCATCTCGTGGGTTTTTATTTGACTGATTCTGGGAAGTGGCCTCGGCTATTTATGATACCCCGTATGTCTGTAACCATCATTATTGATAGATAGCGAAAAGAGAGAACTTGGCCAGAGTTTGACACCTGACAAAGTCAATTGATGCTGAATAGTGAATCATCCACCATGACTTTTTAACGCAACATCGGTGTACTTACATTAGCTGACGATAATCGAACATTCATTTGGTCATGATCCTAATACTCTAATTCCCGATCCAGCCCATCCTTCGCTAATACAGTATTTCCAGAACGCCATTAGAGAATTTAAAATACACTTATTCCTCATCACTGCTATCCATCACAAAACCTGCTCGAATCCTCTGTCTTGCTGGTCTGGCAACTGGCATGTCCTCCTCATCGTCATCGTCATCTTCATCCAGCACTCCCGCAGGCTCGTTCTCCTGATCGGTAGCCAAGCCTTTGGCTGATTGTGCATCTCCATCATTGCCTGACAATTTTTGTCGTTTCGATTGTGACGATTTGAGATGCGGACTCGATAGAGGAGTATCAGTCGCTTCGTTCTCCGAATCTTCATTATTTTCGGCTGCTGACGATGACGAGGTTTCCTCGTTGCCGCTTTCGATAGATATGGCACTGGATTGTCTTTTTCTAGTTGGAATGACACCGAGATCATCGTCACTCTCTTCGTCTAGCAACGACGTCGATTTCCTTTTCTTACTCTGTTCACCAGACGCTTTGTCTTTAGACTTGTTTAAGCCTAGGAGTTCCTTCATGATAATGATATTCGACCTTTGCCTAAGCTTCTCTTCCTGCTCGAAAAACAATCTGTCTCGCTCTTCATCGTCCTCATCTGCACTGTCATGAACGTATAGCTCGCTCTTGATCTTACGGTTCTTTTCGAGTTCTCTGGCACGGCGTGCCTCGGCACGAGCTTGCAATTGCTCGTCTGACAGATCGCCATCTTCATCATCGTTACTTCTCTTTCTCCTCAACCTGCGGTTCTTCTTCAGGGCGTCCAATGCGTCGGATTTCTTCATGGCAGTCGGACCGCCTGCAGGGAATAGCGGCTCCTCGTCATCGTCGATTCCATTGTCTGATTCATCGTCAAATGCTTGACGTTTCCTTGATCCGCCACTCGAGACCCGCTTGATAAACGCCGAGGCTTCTTTGCCGTCATCAAAGGTTGGTGGGCTGAATTCATTTTGGTTAATTAGATCGATTGACTGCTTAAGTTGATCGGCTGACAATGCAGAGGGTATGATCCAGGTGCCGTCAGGATCATCATCTACACCGCCAAGTTCAAAACCGACAAGCTTCATTAGCAAGCGCAGATATCCATTTTTGAAGATGGCAATCTTCCGCCGCGCATCATCAGGTCTCACCACTGCCGACAAGTCAATATATGTAGAGGTCCTAGCACGGAAGAACACTTACCATGTGCAGATGGTTGAGGCTTGAGAACCTCGACCGTTGTGTTTTCCTCCGCAAAAGGGTCATCTTCGACGTTCTGCACCGCTTTATTTGCCTCTTCCCAGCTCCTTCTTTCGCTCTCTGAAGTTGAAAGCTGAGACTTGACAAATTGCAAAAGATCCCCCTCGTTTCTATCTAGCATTGCGCTTACTACGATTCCAATTTGCTTATCCCAGTCCATATTAGGTCGGACCTCTAACTCCGCAGCAGCTCGAGGCTTGCTTGTAACCGTCTGCTTATCATACCCATACTCAAGGAAATGCGCCGTACTACTAATCTTGGAGAACAGCATCTCGACAACCAATTCGGGCCGCTCTTCCATTTTCCGGGTACATTTCTTAATGAGTTGCTTCACCAGATCATTCCATTCTTTGAAAGACGGAAGACTAGAATCTAAACCCTCGGGGCCTTTTATCATCTTATAAAAAAGTGCGATAATATCGACTCGGAAGAGCATAACACTCATTTCCTGCTTGAATGCAACACGATAGAAGTAGCGATGGGCTCGCTTCAGTTGAGATGGCTTCAAGTCATTATAGAAATGAGTGAAGGCGATGAATGTGTCAACACAACCTTGAACGAGAAACCTGGCAGCGAAGCGTTTGAAGTCGAATTTCCTTTCGCGAGATGCTTGCTCTGCTTTCGCTTCGTCTTCGTTCTCCGACTCATCGATAACATCGTCTTCAGGCTCGTCGTTCCCAGCAGCTCTTGCGGCTTTCTTATTCCGGCGGACCCTCCTCTTAGATCTCACTTGCAAATCGACATTTTGTTTCGAGTACTGTTCCAGTATCCGCAAGTAGTTGTGACAAAGTTCCGTGCAGGCGTCGAGGTATCCGAATCCTTGGTCTTTATAGGTTCTTGTAATGTTTGCTACACGGTCATGAGTTGTTTCCTCATAAAAGATTCGGCTCAGAATGTTTTCCGCTATGTCCTGATCGTCCTCCAGTGGGCACTCTGACATTTCTTGGACGGTCAGCAGGATCTGCGTGAAACATCTCATGGAGGCGCTCAGGTCATTCCAGACCTTGTTCTCGTATGCTGTATCCATTGCTTTATTCAGCGTCACAAACATCTCTTGATTGAGTACACCTGCAACAAGAGAAAAGCTCTCTATATCCGAAGCGGCTGGAGACTTGGATCTTGTTACTGCTTTGGTCTTCCTTCTCACCCGCTCTGCCTCGAGAAACCAACCAACTAGATAGAAAAATTGCCTCGAGTGTATTTCTAGAACACGCTCTGCCTCTCGATCGATGGCTTTACGAATGTGACTGAACAAGGGGTTGAATCCGGAATCAATAAAATCTTCAACAAAGCTTCGAAGATGTTTAGTGGCTGTTGGGCTGAGTGTTACGGGAGCGTCAAAATCCATGGGCCCTGTATATCCTTTCTGAGCTCGCCGTGGTGGCTTGAACTTTTTAGTGCTATCCATTTTGGCCAGGCCTTTCGTTGCATCTGTCATGGCAGACTGGCCCGATATTGCAGTCTTTTTTGAATTCTCTCGCGAGATCCATGCCATTGCGCCAAACCTATTGTGTCTTGAAGGTGCGGATTTCTGATATCCTCGCAATAAAGCTGCCTCCTTCTTGCGTAACTCGACAAGCTCATCAGTCTGGCTATTTCCAAGTTGCGTTTCAGTCATGAACAGCTTTTCAATGTCAACCCCTTTCACCAAGTGGAACAGAATATCCATAACCACAACATCTTGGGTGTTGAAATCCTCTCCCATAGTGGAGCACATCATGAGTAATAGATGGAAGATATCTTGGTAGTCGAATGCGTCAATAGTTGCTGACCTTGATATGTCTGCCTCGTCTCCATCGTACTTTACATTGGGTGGAGGTGCAATCAAGGCCATATTTCGAAAGAAATATAAAACAATCTTGATAATGCCTTCATCTCTAGTGCTTCGGTCTACTGGACTCTGTGCCATAGATGGCAACGCACACCTGACTGCGGTATTGAGGATGCGAGCTCCATCGAAGTTTATGATTGATCGCTTGTAGCCCAATTGGGCAATTTCGAGGTAAGGAATATGCCGATGGTGATTGACTGTCATTTGCGCCAGGTTCTTTTCGATGGGCCATGTTAGAGGCACTAGAAGTTCCAAGCATGCCAGCGCTATCTTTGCTTTCATTTTGTCGTCGGTGGCATTTTCTGGCCATGCGGCAAGAATTTGTAATAGGTCTCCGCCTACGAGATTTGATTCTGCAAGACATCGTGCCACATCCAACCTGTTTGCCTTTTCGTCGTACAATTTCAACCACCTCTTGAGATCCCGGAGACATGCTAATGCATCATCACCTAGCACGTATTGTCCATTCTCGTCCGCACCACTTCCTCCAAGCTATGATTTGAATGAGACTATGTTGCTCGCAGGATATAACTTTACTTACAGCAGTGACAAGACTCGAGACATACGCTCGAACCTCGGGATCAACTACATCCTTCACGCCATTTGCGAACTCCATCTTGGATTTTGCTATATCCAAGGTCGTGGATCGAGGGTTTCGATAAGCAAAGCCATTGACAATCGTGGAATCGCGACGCCAGTAATTACGCGACGCGTTTCTTCACGACGCGTAACCTTAAGGTTAAATGATAATCCGACCCGCTCGGCTTAACTTCCGAGGCTCGGCAAGACATCTCCCAGTCGGCAATGTACATTCTTGGCTATCACAAGCCGAAGTAGAGTATATCCTTCCTCTCTGGTCTCACCATTTGATAAGTAGACAACACATATCAGAATGATCACCCCAACGATTCAGAGACAACTCACCCGGAGCATCATACATGCAAGATGTTTCAGCTCAACCCCCAGTCCGTCTGCGCAAGTGGTCAAACGCCTGGGTGTTATTGGAGCTGGACAAATGGTGCGCTGACTTCACGAACTTGTTTGATGGCGACTGACGTGCTGTAGGGGCTGGGAATAGCATTGGTGGCAGCCAAAACAGCAGGTGTACCCGTTACATTGGTTGATACCAACCAAACTGCAATTGATAAAGGACTCAAGTTCGCAGGTACGTACAGCTAATGCCATGTTCTTACTTGATCTGACGAACTTTCCACTAGACAAGCTGCTTGCAAAAGATGTATCCAAAGAGAGGATCACCCAAGATCAGTCTGACAAGATAAGAAGTCTACTCAATCCAAGTACGACGATGGATGCACTTGTTGAAGTGGACTTTGTTATTGAGGCTGTACCCGAAATACCTTCCTTGAAATTCAATATCTTCAGCTCCCTCGCTCAGATATGTCCGCCGCATGCTATCCTTGCAACAAATACTTCCTCTATATCCATTACTCGAATTGCCGCCTCTACTACAAAAGATCCAACCGATACCTCTGCATCTTCTCGAGTCATCTCAACTCATTTCATGAACCCGGTCCCAATCCAGAAAGGTGTTGAGATTATTACAGGATTGCAGACGAGCCAGGAGACTGTTGATACTGCCATTGAGTTCTGCAAAGCTATGGGCAAGATTCCTTCTCAATCTGCTGACTCCCCCGGGTTCTTAGCCAACAGAATTCTCATGCCTTATATCAACGAGGCTATTATTTGTTTAGAGACTGGCGTGGGTGGTAGAGACGATATCGATGCTATTATGAAGAATGGTACAAATGTACCTATGGGACCTTTGCAGCTTGCCGATTTCATCGGCATAGACACGTGTCTTGCAATTATGAAGGTGCTCTACGAGGAGACAGGTGATTCTAAATACAGACCAAGTGTTCTCCTTCGGAAAATGGTTGACGCTGGATGGTTGGGGAAAAAGAGTGGGAAAGGGTATGTTGCTTGCCCTCCCGCAGAGTGCCGTTCGCTGACTTGACTGACTCAACAAAGGTTCTACGATTACTGAATGACATCAAATCTGCGTAAATGTTGGTACAGTACTTTAAGTGCTTGTTGTCACCATTCGTTATTTTGTGCGATACAGAAGCCAAAGCACGAGAGGATCTATGAGCAACTCTGAATCTCTTAACCGAGTCTCAATAGCACCCCAGAGGCCATTGCATTCAGTTGGAAGATAATCAACTAGCCTGTTGAACTCAGCTGGTTCATGTTCCTACATATATAATATCACTTCATTAGACTGGAAGAACAAAAGTCCGAATGCATTCATGGCTCTAGGAAAGCACTGGCCCGTCGGATTATTACTTTACGTATTCTGGTATCCATGGCTTCTCTGGGTTTTAAGCTTGAAATCTATATAAATTGAACTTCATATCGAGCCTGCGGGAGCTAGGCTTGCACTATCGAGAGCTTTTCCGACTTTAAGGTTGGAATTGAAATCTATATAGATTGAACATGATATCGAGTTTATTGGATCGTCCAAAGCTTTTCTGACTTTAGCTTGAATCTATGTAAATCAATCTCATCGCGATCTCGCGCAAGCACAGATAGGCTTTGCGAATCCAAGCCTGTGGGGTCGAGATACTTTGTCACACCGATCCGAGACCTTTCTGAGCTGTAACATACAAACGTCTTACCGTGACATGTTCCTGAAGGCGGGTGTGCTGCGGACGCTCCGGATACTCGCCTCATCCGTATTCCATAACAGCTGAGCCACCGGCGTGACGATTGGTATCTTAATCACCGAAGTTGTACTTGAAGGGATCCCATGGCTGCTGGCATCTCCAAGTTGCGACCGCGCTTCCTTCAGGATTCAATGGGTCTTGGAAAGCACAAACCCCTGGTTGTTCGCCATCATTTCAAATCTGCCTTGTCGGGGTGAATGGCAGGTGAGGTGAAGAACTTCTCGCTTGGCTGAATGCATTTGTGGGTGTGGTGGGCTGCGGACGGAATTTCTGTCATGCGACGGCACGACACTGAACGACCAGGTTAAAAGACGGCAGACATGGCACGCCTCCAGCTTCCCAGCTGGAAAGGGCTGCCATCTGTGACGACATGTGTCCAGCATCGAGATCCCCCTCGAGAGATCAGCCGCCTTTCGGGTTCTGGTCAACATTATCCGCCTCTGTCGGATGTTTCGTCATAGTGGGAGGTATATGGGCACCATTAAGACTCTTTCTGGAAGATGGCCTAGGACAGCAACCTGAATACAAGCAATCTCATTTAACCTCCAAAGTCAAAACGAGACCTCAGGATCATGTCAACGGCCAGCCAAAGAAGGCAGATATCTAGTTTCATGATACCCGGCTGTCGCTACTGATTGGATACAAATCGCCATGTCGCGGCCCGGCATCTCCTCAGATTCCATCACTTTTCGGGAAAAAACAATCTCATAGCGGACTTGAGATTGGATTGTTTTCCGTGCCTACAGACCTGGCGATTAATAAGGAGAATATCTGATTCCTTGCATGCATTTGAATCACTATGGAACCTGCGATATTAACTTGCAAATTGCCCAAAAATCTACCGACCCGCGGGAAGCTTTGCCGTCATTGGCAAGGAGAATTTGGGGTCTTGATTTCCGCCCAAGCAGAGAAGGGTAAATTGAACTGTTCAAGATGGATGGGTTGTACAGCTACGGCACATGATGCTCCATGCACAAGGGCCCTTGGGAAAAGGATCAGGAGATTGTGAGGGGAGTAGCGACCTCATAGAGGTTTGGCTTGGATGGAATCGGAGTTTTGGTACAAGAGTAATTCGACCTCAATCTCTCGACACAGTTTCGGCTGGCAAATGTGGAAGAACAACCGCATTGGCGTCCGCGTCAACGCAAATCGTTCTCGGCCTATGGACAGTGCAAAATGAAGAGATCTGCGTGCTAGGGATGACCACTTGAATCTTTACAGGTTACGAATATTAGCCATGGGAGATGAGAAAGAGGGGTGGGAAATAATCCTTGTTGTTGTTGAGCGACAAGGTCTGCAGAACTTGACAGCACAGCTAGAGTTGCTTTTCCTTTCACCACCATTTAGCGCGAACCTTAGCTGAGGTTATGGAGTCGCGATGCTTGACGATCTTCGGGTTCGAGAACCAAGCTCGCATAAGGACAGCAAAGAGAAATGGTCGCTTGAAGTTGCTCATAAAGTGCAGTGTGAGGGTAGTGGGTTGCATAAAGCTCCGCAATGCATACTGGATCTCTTATACATACGTAGTGTTTGACAAGCGCGATCTCTGTCAGAGAAAGACAGGCGTTGTGGAAAGGAGTCGGCACATGCTGGACGCCTGGGACTTTGACAGCTTGACATTCATCCCTTAACCGTTGACAGATGAGGCCATTGACAGTCCCAGCGGTCAGACTCCTGCCCAAAGCTTTGCCCGGATCAGAGAGACTAGGTTCGTGATCAAGATTAGCTGGTACTATACTTTACGGTACACAGGAAGCGCTGTGGATTTCCGGCAGCTATCCGAGAGAATGCTGAAGGGTTTGCCATCTACCAGCCCCAAAGCGGGTTCACCTCCGTCCGCCTCGTCCCACAAGGGGTTGACCGCCCCTTCGAATCTTCGATTCAACGAAGGCCCACCCCGAGCCATAGGAATCCACAACACACAGTCGGAGTCCGTACAGCGATCATGGATCTTATCGACTAGGATCTTAAATAATAAGGGGCATGGACTAGCATCACCACAATACCTTTGTAGGACGTCGGTTAAGCGACCATCTTGCCCGAGTCCTAATTTTCTTCAGAATGCTAGAAGTGGGGTGAACTAACCAGGGCTGAGGGGCCTCCAGTGCGGGCTGAGGCTTGCAGTTGGTGGGTTAAATAACTGTGAATTTCCAGCCTTGGGGATGGACCGGATACCGAACTCGCTCCAACCTGTCGCATTCTAGCAATTTAGATGGAAGAAAAAAGAAGTGGCGGGAGGTTATGCCGTCCCCCTAGCCCTCCTGGAAGCTACAGGACATGGCTGACAATGACAACGACCGTATTGTGAAGGTAGGATACGGTGCTGCCCCTGTGTGCTTCAAGCTCTCCACCAAAAAAGGAACGACTCGTCAAGTACGTTATGAATCTAGACAAATAGATTCCGAGTTCACGTTTCAGCTGCATCTACTGAACCGCCTTACCTGCGTTGCTTGTGAGGCAAGTCTGCAGCTTGTTCTATACTAGGAAAGCTTGCGAACCTGCAGTCTCTTGTCTCTGCTCAAAGCTTCCTCTCAGGTATAGCTCCACCAAACACACGTACACACTGTGCGGTCCACCGGAACCCACTTCTGAGGAGCAAAGGCTACCGAAAACCCAGAATCCTGTATTTTCATCGAGGCTCCGTCCGTCTCCACTGACAAAATACAATACGGCGCACCCGCTTGAACGGCTTTGGCAGGTGCATGGCTGGCTTAGCTGAAGGTGGGTTAATGGTTAACCAGACCTCGACCTCGACAAGTCCGAAAAGAAAAAGCCACGGTGCAAATCTCGGTACGCTGAGATTCACGAAATGTCCCGATTAATGGCTAGCCACAGCCTGCTTCATCTCATTCTCATACCGCATGCGGGCGGACGCTAAGTGACCTGATCTGGGTCGAGGATAATCATGGCCCTTGGCTTAACGAAGGATGCGGTGACCCCATACATGCCGTCGTATTCAAGTACTGCACACAATTTCCAACGGGGCTCGTCTCCAAGACGTCTCAGCCTTATAAACGCATTGATCTTTGTCGTTGCCTCTTTCCATTTTGGAGCTCGTAAGATACCTCAGTCGAGGCGAGTTCATCTGAAGCAATCGAGGATCTGTTGATCATGACTGCCCTCTTCATGGCATTGAAGTGCTCTGATTGCCATGACCTGACCGTAAGAACAGCGCCGCAGTACCTGCATTGAAACAAACACCAGAGACTGTCGTCCCGTAGTTTACAGTGTCCCCTGGGCCAGAGGGCTTACCTGCGTCGGTGTGCGGCGCGTACGGACTACCGCAGCTGAGTTTTTCCGTAGTAAGCGGCAGAGTTGCAGGGGATCTTTCGCCAATATCCTTGTATCAGATCGAAGACCAAATACCTGCCCGAGACAGTCCCAAGGTTGGTACTGTACGTAGTTGGATGTGGATGTGCACCTGCGGCAAGCCCGGACAGCCTGCAGTGGTCCCTTTCCGCGGCAACGACATCAGACGAGGAGATGCCCGCGGCAGCACCACGGACGAAGATGGAGCGATGATGTACGCTGCCACACCAGATTCGTCTCTATTTTGAGCCAGTGGTGCTGATGCTTGGTTGGTTAAGCTCAATGTTTGAGGTCGAGTCTTGTCCTCCCCACAGTGATTAAAGGAGCATACATGTCGTACGCCTCTTGCATGGACAAGTTGTGCACGACCAGTGCCTGCAAAGTGCAGGCAGGTCAAGCAGGGGAACAGCAGCATGATGCTGCCAAGACAAGACCAGATGGAAAATCGGATTGGCCGCCAATCTACGCAGTGCTTCGTCCCAAGCCACCACATCCAAACCTGCCTTCTCCCCGTCTAAGGTGAATCCCAAGAATGCTACCGGTATCCCATCTCCTCAGACCGAAGCATGGGCTTGGGCTAGAGCTGGGAGGGCCAGTGCCGCTAAGTGCGTGTCCGTCCGCGTTTCCCAGCAAGAAGAGCCAGGCCCGACCGGCTGTGTGCTCGGCGAGGGAAGACGAGTAGAAGCTGGGCGGAAAGAGTGGAAAGTCCAGTGATTGACAGACCGAAGGCACAGACTTACGCGATACCCTGGTCGCTTCCGACACACGGAGCAGTTTGTCCAATTTTGTTTACCACCATCCCGTCACGCGTAGAAAGAAGAGGCGAGCATCCAGCATGGAGTATCGAGATGGCTTCAGGTCGCCGTGAATCCATGGGCATGGTTGACAGCAAGAATCGCGCGGCATCTGTGCAGAGCCAGGGGCTAGCCCGATGGGCCCTAGGGTCCGCGAGGCCCTTGGGGCATTCGGCGATGAGCTGCGGTACAATCTACCCTGCCGTACTGTCTGTCGTACTTCGTACCGTACGATCCTTTGCAGCGCTGCTTCGGGCCCGATGCAATTAGAACAACTCTGCTCCACGCCCTGGCCTGGCGCGTGATGAGGTACCCCCGGGCACGCTGAAACCGTGGCTTGCGTTCTGCAACGAACCTACCCGCGCTCCCGCCGAGATCAGACAATCACAATCAGCAGCAGCGAACATCAGATTCATCATATCACAATGGAATACTGATGGAATCGGACCAGCGCCTTCTAGCTCGTCGTCTAGGACAGTTCGATGGGAGGCTAATCTCTGGCGAAGGCGCGAAGGGCACTCGACGATGCGCTCTGCTGGCTCGGGCACTGCCAACGTCCACTTCCGCTGCCTTTGTCCCGTGGGCGCCTCCGCTTTCCGCTTTTCTCCATCCTCTTATTTCGCAACTTGCTTCTCTTATGGGTCTTGTCTTGATGCTGCGCTGCTACTGCTGCTGTACGGAGTCTAGATTACGGAGTATGATGCGAGGCATATACTTTGTCAGATCACAGGGGGCTCGTGGGGAAGACGCCGATGGGCGATGTGTTTTCTCGCTGCTGCCACGGCCATTGCTATTCTTGCTCACCGTGGTGTATCAGACCGGCATCCACCGCCGTCATCAGGGTGCTCCCAGGCACGCGCAAGCTGCGAAGAACCGTACGGTACCTTTTGGGGTGACATGACGCTTATGTTCAAGGTTGTCTGCTCTTGTTATGATTGCCATGATCACTGTTATAGTCCAGGAAAACGACTAAATTAGATCTACGGAGGACGGCATGCTGGCTTTGGTACTGTATTGAACAGCAGTGCAGAGGTGATCCCGCCAGGGCCAGGCTCGTTCGATCAGGGTCGTCACGTTGTGAGCTGGATTACGGTAGGCAGTCTCAGGTCTCGGTGTCTGGTATGCTAGGGTCCCCCCATGATCTCCATAATCACGACGCCTCCTATTGGCATGGGAGAGCAAGAGGCCCCCAGTCGTAACAACGGCTATGCGTCGACCCGCCCGCTCCCTGAGCTGTCGACGTCGACTGAGATGCCATCCGGTTTTTGGCGAATCATCGAGCCTCCGCTCGCCTGAGCCTCGATCTTTGGCCGGCCAGCACCAGCACTTCCTCAAACCCCTCGGCCCCAGGGCTTAGGCTGTTCCTTCCTTCAGATCCAGTCTCCATAGTCCATGCAGCACTGCAGCGGCAGTCCACCTCTTAGTGAGGAAAGTCCGCCGCTTCGTTGTTTTCTTCGTCAGGCTTGAGTTGCTTAGTCTGGGATGGTGACAGGATACAGCATGGCATGGCTTGCACGAACGGCATAACGGCTTGCCCTGTTTGCACCTCGCACTCCCCTTCCTGTGCTGCTACGCGATGCTTTACACCGCGAAATTATATGATCACCGTACCTGTATCAGATTGCTCGCTTTCGATTCACAATTACGAGCTCTCTCAGATGCTGTTGATGATTCAGTACCTTGGTCTGCTTCACTTCGCCGCGTCGGATGATGGCAGCATTATTCGTACTTCGCACCCCCGTCATAAGCTCATCTTAACCCAGCATCCTGCAGTTCTCGATAGAGTGCTGTCCAGCATTCTGCCGGTACTGTAGCCTCGTTGCCATTTGTCAGTCCCCACCTAACGACGGGGGTCCCCAAACGTTCCTCGGGTGCCTCGTTCACTGCTGCTGTTCTCGATCCGCCGTGGTGAGAATCGACCACCATAGCAGGCATGCCCGTCGTCGTCTTGTTTCCAACATAGACTTTGCATCGTCAGAAGTCCAAATGCGTCCTCATCATCCACCTTGGTCTGATCCGTGCGTCGATTACACAACTTCGTCTAAATCCTCAACTCCAGATCCTGGTCTGGACATCAACCGTGCAGCCCTTGTTTACGACCGCGGCTACTGTCTTGCTCACCAGTCTCGAGAATTCTCCGTACACCTGGGCTGGAACACGTCCCATCGGTACTAATTTCTCTCTGAGCTAACAGTACCCTCCGTGCCTTGCGGTACCACATGGACTAGCAGTGCAAACCCGAGATATCAAAAGAACTTTACAGGGACTTCTCGGCTGCACTCACCTGGCAGAGGCAAGCTTCCCAGCATCTTCGAGGCAGACTTCCCTCTTTGCGATATAACTGCCCTCGGTCATCCGACGCTCGCCGGTCGATCGAACACGGAAAGCAGGACATAAACGCCCATACAGCTCTTCCCTAACCTTCAAACTTCCTCAAAAGGACTCTTCACGTCACTTCGCTTGTATCTTGGTGGGTACTCACACCTTCATTTGGATGAAGATTCAGGACGCACCCGCCACACCTCTCCCTAATCAAGAGTCATCCTTGACAGACGCTTGCCTCATCTCTATTGTCGACCGCGTGGTCTGTGGATTGCCAGTCTTGGAATAGTTGCTTCTCCGAGATCTTTTTTTTAAAGAGGAGCTACGCGTTCTGAAGCACGCCGAGGACTGCAAAGTTTACCCGTCTGATCTGCATCAGTTTCAACGGTATCTATCAGTTTGCTCTTCTATTTGGAGATCCTACTTGAATCGCTGCGTTCCGACGATCCTCCACAAAACTTCAGACGTTTTCAGGAAAAGGTTCTGCTTATATTCGACACTTGCTCACGAAGCATCTCTTTTATCAACTTCCTTTCTGTATACCTCCAGCAACTGTACGAGATCTTCCCAGGCCTTCGACAGGCTGTATCTTCTTCTACTCTGGTCTGTGATCAATATCGTCCGTAGCGACATTCACACTCGTTCAACAACCCACGCTTCAACATCGTACTACTACTCGACGTAGATTCTTCTTTCAAGGCCTCGAATCTTCACAAAAGAGAGATCTCTCGACGCTCTCATATTTCCTGAAAAGTGTGATTCCCAATGATTGTGGCACATCAATATCAGTCAGGGCGGAATACTTGGACATCTCGAAACCTTGGTGCCGTCTATCATAACGCTAGCTCTCCACGCATGTCGAATTTCGATTCCTTGTCAGCTCAGCAGGACTGGCGAGAGCAATTCTCTTCTGGTACTGCCTCAGAGGGAACCAGCTCATCTTATGGCCGGTCATCGACCTTAAATGCTCCTGGGAGCACGCAAGCTCAGTCTGAGGGCATTAAGAGATCTCAACTTGAACAACAGCACAACTTCGAGCCGTCGACTCTTCGACAAGAAAACCAGACAGGTCAGGGCGCAGAGCGAGCTGTTTCTGCACAAGGAGAGTCCGAAAATCCTACAGCAGCTGCAAGTGGCACCAATTCAGTTCCCTCACCGGTCTCTACGGTGCTCTCCTTGAGTTCCGAAAAACCAAGCACCATTTCATCAGCAGCCCTGATGGGCGAAGGAGGACCAGTTGGTCAGGAAGACAGTAACGCACAAATAGACTTCAAAGAAGAGGACCTGGATGATGATGATGAAGATGACGAAATGCTTGATGCAGAAGATGGAAGCAACCCACAGACTGCTGCAGAGCGACGCGCAGAAAGAAGAAAGATGAAGCGCTTCCGGTATGCTTTTGTCAAGCTGTCTACATGTTTTGACCGCTTACTAACATCCAAATTAGCCTTACCCATCAGCAAACACGTTTTCTTATGAGTGAGTTTGCTAAGCAAGCCCATCCTGATGCCGCGCATCGAGAACGGCTCTCGCGAGAGATCCCAGGACTTAGCCCTCGACAAGTGCAAGTCTGGTTCCAGAACAGGTGAGTAATCTTGCCATGTAGATATAAACAGATCAAGCATACTGACGCGTTTATGTAGACGTGCAAAGATAAAGCGACTCACAGTTGATGACCGTGAGAGAATGATGAAGATGCGAGCCGTACCAGACGATTTCGATAATGTGCAGGCTCTGCATTCTCCTTACGGGGCTGTCCACGGAATCGGGACGCCTATGCAATCACCCGTCGTTGACTACGTTCCTGGATACGCTGAACACATGATACGGCCTCTGATGGTCGATACGATGCGAAGACACGACGGCGAGGACCACATGTCACCAAGTGCAATGAGTCCTGCTTATGGGCACATGGGCTACGCACCACCTGGCTCAGTTGGAACACCGAGCATGCTTTCACCTTTATCTCTCAATTCAAATGAGCGATACTATTCTAGCCATGTCTCTAGTCCCATGAGCGCCGGACAGACTAGCGCAAATATGTTCAACCGACAAAATAATGCGGACAATTACCAGGCTCTGTCTGATTCTAGACATCCCGTCCGTCCTCTTCAACCAATACAGGTTCGAAGCACCATGTCAAGGTCCCGATCCGAGTCGCTCCAATCTCCTTTGAGATCCAGTATGTCCTGGAAAGGAGAGACTTTAGACTACGGCTTTTCCCAAAATGCTCAACCGAGCCCGCAATTGAGCGGACGACAGCAGTCAACATATCATGGGGGAGAGCAAATAGGCAACAATGCCGTGCGAGGGCCGCAGTACGATGGTAACGCATATTCCAGTTCGTCCCAATGTTTCTTTTTTTAGCAGTTTCGAAACTCGGTTTGATGATGTTGATTATGCGAAACTAACCCCTTTCCCTAGATCCAAGTATGCAAGCATCGCCTTCCCACATGAGCTATGCTCACTCTCAAAACCCGTCCTCCGCACCCCGAACCTCACCTTCATCTCTCTCCCGTCTCCGGTCCACCTCGGCGGCTTTTCCGCCTGGTCTCGACCTCCGAAATCAATACCGTACTCTCCCATCACAGCAGCACCATGGCATGCCTCCTACCCCAAGAAGTGGCAGCTCGTTTGCCGGTCACTATACCAGTGGCTTCCAAAGTGCGCCATTGTCTGCACCCGTAGATTTCTCACTCCCTCGCACTCCAGGAGAACCTGGTCGTGATTTCAGCATGCCACAAATGAGTGCACCAATGGCTCCACCTCAGGACTTTGCAAATGCGTATAACTCTCCAGTTCGGTCTCATCATCCGGATAGAGAATACGCGGGTCCAGAGCATGGTCAGAGTGTGTCTCCACGAAGTGCAGAGCAAAATAGCGGTGGGGGCCCCAACTATGAGACCGATCAGAAGCGACGACGAAGTTTCACAATGTCGGGGCCATACGAAAATGCCTAGCCACATTTCGGGATTCGAAAAATGACGAGGTTCATGCTTATGACTCTCTTTGGATCGATCCATACATCTCATGGCAACGATACCTTTCTCGGCGTTATCTCTTCGATTCAACTTCACAGTCAGCCAGCCGCAAAAAAAACAAACCTTCTTCTTGAACATATATCTTTAAACCTGAGGGTGATTCTTTCTTCTCTTCATCTTTCGTCTTGCTTTCAGTTCTTTTCTTCCGGGAGATTGATGCTTATGCTGCTGCCTGCTTGTGCTTCAGTCGAGCTCCTTCTTATACCAGTGTTTTACTATCGCCTTTTGTTTTCTTGCTGTTTCGTTCTTTTTTTTATCGTCACATGTTGATCGTTGTTTGGATGCAAGAAAACGATGATTTTTCAGATCTGTTTTACAACTCGTAAGCAGATTTTCTTGGGGCATCTGCGATGCCAGATAGCCAGGTGTTTATCTCGGTGTTTTGTCCCCCGTGTTCGTTTCTTACTTAGCTTACTCGCTCGCCTTTTCCTTGTCTTTACTGGTCTGCCTCGGTGTTCTGCTTTCAATTCTCCTTCTAGCCCATTCTATCTTGTTTCTTGGTCTCTTGTTACAACACTCTTCGCGACGGGAAAAGAGAGAAGGGGGAACTATGCCCTTTGGCGGACGCGTCACTCGGTCCATCTCTTTCTTTCCCACAAACCGGGTTTTGCGATGAGGATGGAGGCCTTTTTGTGAAGAACAAATTCTTTATACTCTTTTTTCTTCCTTTTTCTCTTGTGTATAGCTTTTATCTTCAATTTGGAGGCTTGTGTTGGCTTGGTTCGAAGCTGTTTGGTGTCTAGCACCCTTTTTATTGATTTGGCATGGAGAATTCGAGCTGGCTCTGGTTATGTTTGGCTGAGCCTTTTGCTCTGAACTGATAACTGTATATATTTACATCACAATTGCCATTGACAATTATTTTTTTGTAATACCAAATCCTCAATGTGTGTTGTTTCCGTGACTATCAAGTTGTTTGTTCAAAACTCTTGGTGTTTGATTTGGTACAGGGCATCTGCTCATAGAAGTACTCGCAGAAAGCTAGCACGGTTCGACAAACTACGTGTGGCACAATGAGGACCAAACCAAAAGCCGGACTGACTTGGGAAGTCACAGACTAAATGCCTAGCCAAAAGGGCCATGGGTGAGTATCAAGACAGCACTCAACTTTGGTAAAGTAACCATCCCCCTCGCTTACCACTCACTCCGTCTGACATTCCCCAGGGGAGAGCGAGACATGACATGGCCCGAACACCTAAGCGAGCAATCCTCCCGAGTTAGAGCCCGCCACCGCCGCAGTGACACCGGTCCCGGATGGCTCTTTGCCCAGACCATTCATCATCCTTTTCTCGTTTTGCAAATACTCCCATTCTCTCCCAGGAATATACACAAGGAAAGTTCAATTCCTTTGATTAGCCCTTTCCCTCGGGAGTTCGTCGTGGACCCACCATGGGCATGTAGGAGTTATGGGTTGTAGGGGACGGGAAAGGGAGGGGGATTCCGGTGTCTGGGTATGATTGGATCTTGAGTCCGAGCTAGAGGCTGCGGAGAGGGAGTTGGGACTGGGAGTTGGGTATAACAGTATAGCACGTCGTGAAGCAAGGTCGTGAAAGGAAATGGAGGGGGTGGGCTTCTCACCAGAGGAGAGGCTCTGTGGAGTCGAGGACATTGCCATGCAACTGCTTCTTGTCTTGAGAAACCTTGGTGAAAATCTGCATATTGGTTGACATTTGTGCAGGATTAGAGATGGACGTGACAAAGTGTTCTGATTCGAGTAGCTTTGGAGGGAACATGTATGAAAGTCATTATTCATAGGGATACTACTAAGCAATAGACAGTTATGGAGCAAATATTATACACACAGAAAAGAGAACACATCCACCTCTCCTTATTCCAAGAACTTGACATAGGGAGCTGGGAACAAACCCGTCTTGCCCATGTACGCTCCATAAAACCAATCGCCATTAACATCCTGTACTTCGCATACCTCAGACCCGCGCGGGAACATCAGCTCATCATCTGCATCATGCTTGGGATACCAGCTCCAAAGTGCGATACTTGCCATACCAATGCCACCGTTGGGAGGAAATATCTTTGCTGTTTCCATGCCAGGCATAGAGTCAGGCGCTGTTCGGGAGACGTCTCTAGTGACGAGCCGTACACATGCACCATCGCCCTGGCCCCAGCTCCAGCGTAGAAGCTCAGGATCTGTTTTTACAAGGTCTTCGTGTAAGCCATATCCGCCAACTAGCTCCTGCACAATGACCCGCCGTTGACCTCCCCGACTATCTTCGAATCCTACAATAACCATCCGGTGACCTCGTAGACAGCGACGCCAACCACTGCTGCCATTCTCGGAACTAATGCGTCGAGAGCTGACTAGCTTTGCATAGCACGTCGTGCAAATATCGTAATCGCCGGGCAATGTGTCGGGAACAGCGCTCGTGCAGGAGAAGCAATGATATCTGGTATTGGAAGGTTGGATCGGATAGTGACAGATATCACAGTTGGTAGAGAATGTCAGAGGCACAAACGGCCCGACTTTGTTGATTCCTGGTCCAGTGAGAATAGTAGCTGATGCTGGGGTCCTTTGGTCCTGAGCTGGTGATAATGGTGCAACATACGAATCGAATGGCTTATATGTCAGTGGTAAGAGTGCATGATTGCACGATTTGCCCTGGTTGACGCATACATTGCAGAAGCCCCAGTCTCCATCATTGCAGGATTCACATCGCCAATAGCACTCGTTCGCCCATGCAAGACAATTCGCACAGAAGGCACCACTCTGTAGTCTGTTGAAGGGATCATCAGTGGTCAGTGTCCTCCGACCATCTGCCCCACCAGCTTGAACCTTTGGCTGGAGATACCGATTTGCCGTAAGCATGTGAGGCTTTTCTGCGTTTTCAGGTAAGTCACCGGCTTCGATCTGTCTCTGGAATTTTGCCCATGCAACATAACCAAATCCAAACCAGTGTAGACAGCCGGCGCCTGATCTATAACACAAAAGGCATAGGTTCCAAGCACCGCCATGGCATGTTTTGCAGTTATAGTGAAGCTCATATTCGATGTGTGGTTTGCTACACCTCGAACACTTTAACGATGGTTCGTTATAGTACTGCCGAGGAGTTTTAGTTGTTAGTGATGAAGAGGAGGTAGGCCTAGAGCCACTTTGTAATGCAGAGGATCTGTCTGACAAAGAACTCTCTCGAGAATGTGAAGGGCTGCGGGGAGAAAGGGGCGCTGGCATCAATGACCGATCCATTGCATTGGTAGACAGTGCCAGGGATGGCGTGTCTGGAATAGCGATCTCCACAGCGGGGACGAGCCTTGGTAGGGCTGATGCTGGAGGCTGGGTAGAATCTGGATTCGTCCCAATGCGAGGCGATCTACTTATGCTTCTTCTCGATGCTCCTTCTCGGGCAGCCAGGTCTGAAGTTGACCTCTCAGGGCCTCTCTGGACTGGAAGGTCGGTATTGCTTCGATTTCCTGTTGCAACTAAGGGTCGGCTTGGCAGGGTGACTTGAGATGACCTGGGTCTTTCACTGAGATCAGTTTGTGATCTAGCTGCTGGTCTTGCTTGAATGTCTGCCAGTGGCAATGGGTTCGTTGCACTGCGACCATTGCTTGTAGCTCTTCGTCTCCGTCGTCCCTCATCGCTGGATTGCGCTTCCAGATGAGCCGCTTGACCTGCACTTGATGACATTGGTGGTCGTCGGAGATCTTCGCCCTGACCAGCAGCACTTGTCGAACGTGAATGTGTTCTTCGTGTTCGTAAAGTTCGGGAACCTTCTTCCCCGGACGTATCTCGCGATTCAGAAGCTGCTCGTCGTCTCCTTCCGCTAGGAGCTTCACGCCTGGCTGGTTCTTGCCTTGATCGTTGTTGCTCTTGCCGTCGTTTGAATGCTTCTGCAATCCGTTCACTGATCTGATCTTCCTGGTTGACATCGATATTCTCTAGGTCAATGCCATCTAACAGTCCCTCCTCCCTAATTTGGCGCAAGATCTCCTCCTCCATCTCATGCGAATCGATGTCAGAAGAGCTGATAAGAGATCGCAGGGATGACTGATGCTCGACCTGTCGATGGGCAGCATTGCGGCTACGTTCCTCTTCTCTCCTCCTCGACTCTCCCTCACTACGCCTGCGGTGTCTCTCAGTAGTTTGCCCACCATCTGGGCGCAAGGTCAACGAGTCGTCCCGGGCTCTGCGTTCTGAGTCGCCGTCTCGTCTTCGCCTCCTCTCTCTCTCCTCTGGGCGCCTACTGTCCATGCTATTCTCCCGGCTGGAATGTACTCTGGAGCTGCGCGATCGGCCATCCTCACGTCGTCTCCGTTCTCTCCTAGCTTCTGAGGACTCAACACCAACCTCGCGCAAGCTCAGATCTCTGACCTCTTCCATCAACCGTCTGTCCGCGTCCTCAAAGAGCGCCTCGTTCCTCGTCCTCGTCCTCATCTGGACCTTTGGCAGGACTTCATCTCCGTGCTTGTATCGCTTCAGTAAGTCCTCCTGCTCTTCAGCACTTCGCGCCTTTTCGGGATTTGCCGCCAAGAACATCTCCAATAATGTTGTCACGGTCGCATTGTGCTTCGTATCTCGCACCAGAGCACGGCATGATGGGCAAGTGTACGGCGATACAGCTGCGGATGAAGAGTCTAAGTTATTTTGACGTGACGAGTGCTGGAATTTGAACCACTCCTTGAGGCAAGAACCGCAGAAGGTATGGAGGCAATCGAGGAGAGTGAGGGGTTGATAGAGGACCTCTGTGCATATCTGATGCGCATGTCCTTGTCAGCTTTCATACCAAATACTTGAGCACTGAACTCTGGCATCACTGCGTGCGCAGATGTTTGGAATGACGTCGGGGTAGAGAATGGCTGGGGGCTGTTAAACTCACCGAGCACGTCAACTCTTTCTCGAGATCCAACCCACGATTTTCTACATCCATATCTTATCGCAAAGTGACAGAACTGACGTCTTGCCCGGTGCCCGTGTCTCAGCGCTCGCTCACTCACTCACAAAATGGGACCCTCTGTGTCGCATACAGATTTGGGAATGAAGGATCTTTCCGCAGAAGAAGCAGAAATGGGGATTTCACGGCATGGTGGAGTTCGTGGTGGTGGAATCATGGTAACGGGCATGCTTCCTGCCATGGTTGGGCAGGGAAGATGCTGCTGGAGGCTGTGGCGTTGTTCTGCGGGCCCCACTCGCTGCAGCTGATGGCAAGGCTGGATGACTGGTCCATCTACTATTACTCTGCGTATTGTCGGGCTTGTCTGCAAGGTGTCAGCCAACATTCTAGCACATCCATTCAGCAATACGATATACAGATACGAGCCAACCTCTACGTGGATGTCACTGTGCGATATCTTCGTTTCTTTGCCAGTGAGCGCTGTCTAGGTCCATTGGACATACCACCAGGCTATATCGTTTCTTGAACGCTGTAATTCTCCGACAGGCCTATTTGTGCTGTTGATAATACTACGGTTCCTTCGACGGTCTTACTATGTAAAGATGACAAGGCGTGATCTCTCTGACAGGCTTATTGCTCCAGCAGTGGTTCACGACCTATGTCACCAGCGGTGAACAATTTGAGGGATGGAGCTGACAGAGAGCTCGCTTGGCAGTTCGGCAATAGGAGAGCTGTCACGTACACCGGGGGAGCGAATGGACGAGTGAAATCAAGCTTATACTTATATTTTTCATTACACATACTACAAGATTAAGTACAGGAAAATCAGTGAATGTAAAGAGGACGAGTTAAATCCCCCCTCCTACCAAAAAGAAATACGCTTTTCATTATATAGCCTCATCCCAACGAAATCAAACACACTTTCCAAAGGCTGGCTGACATCCAGTTCCGCAGTAGGAGTTTTTGAGGAAAGGTATAAAAGAGAGGTCCGGCCCACACCGTCCGAGAGCAGAACAACAGCCTCCGAGCAAGAAACCCTGGCAGGTATATCCAGTTTTGCCTCCGCAGCTGCCGTCTCGGCTGGTGACCAGCTTAGGGGTGGGTGTTGGCGTCGGTGGTGCTGAGGTTACCGATGCCTTGGTAACTGAGATGGGAGTGGAAGAGGAGCTGGGCGAGCTGAATATGGTGGTTGTGCTGGTGGCAGGCTTTCCGCTAGTGGTTAGTGTTGAGGTCTTGGTTGAAATGGCGCTGCTGCTGCTTGAAGAAGTCAAAGGGATTGCACTAGTGGTCGTGGTCGTTCCCGTGGATGTAGAACTGCTAGTAGATGAAGTACTAGCTTTGGTGCTTGGACTGGTGCTAGAGCTACTTGTCGAAGATGAGGTCAGACTTCCAATCGTGCTGCTAGAAGTAGAAATCACAGCACTCGTAGAAGTGCTTACGACCGAGGACAGGAGCGAAGTAGCAGTTGAAGCAGAGGTAGAGAGAAGTGTGCTTGTGGATGGGCAGTTTCCATATGCCGACTGACAACCAGTACCGCAGTAATCGGTTGTATTTCCACAGTACCCGCTATACGAGACAATCAGCTTTCTATTCAGCCACCCAGAACTTAACAAAGGACACTTACGCTCCACTGCAGCAATTTCCCCATTGGCTGCCAACACAGGTTATGTGAGGACCACAGGACCCGTCAAAGCTCACATCGATCTGTCCAGCAGGAATTGTGCAGTTTCCTGCCGCAGCTTGACAGCCGTTACCGCAATGAGCGACATCGCTTCCACAGTAACCACTGAAAGAGGTTGTTAGTATGGCTTCTTGGGTGAGAAAACGCTGGGTGAACAACTGACTTTAAACTACAGCAGTTACCGAAACTGCTTCCAAGGCAGGTCACGGATCCACCGCAGGTACCATCAGTAGAAGGTGCCTGCACGCCAGTCTCGTTGCCGTATCGGTACCAGTTGGCGATAGGGTCACCGAGACATTCTCCAACCGTGACGAACTTGAAACCCTTCTTGGATCCGGAAGCAAGGATATAGTCTGTCAGGTTATAGACAGTCTGGTAGTGGATGTCGTGCTCAATCTCGAGGAAGCTTGAGGTGGTGTTCTTCGCCGTCTTCATGGCCTTGTCCCAAATGTTCTTGGAGTTCTGGATCAGCTTTGGACCATCATTGAGGTATCCAGCAGTATCGAGGTCAAAGTCTATCTCCCGTTAGTATTGATACTTCTTGTGTGGTAAATTGTTGGACTTACACGTCACAACATATCCCAACTTGGCCAGCAGAGAACCACAAGTGCTGTTGCACTCCGAATAGGGTGGTCTACCAGTGTTAGCAGACGGTTCGAAAATTGAAATGTATCATAATCTACCTCATATAAGAAGGCCAGTATCCAAGAATGTTCCTGAAAGCCATCTCATTGTAAACCATCTGGTTCTTGAAAGTAACGGGATCGAGGGAGGTCAGGTTTTGGTGGGACCAGGTATGGCTGGCAACTTGATGGCCGGAACTAGCCATTCGCTTGATGATATTGCTCCACGTAGCCGTTGTATCAATTGGACCCTTTCCAAGATTGTTCCCGGTGATGAAAAAGGTCGCCTTAGCACCGTATGCATCCAGCTTGTCCAGGAGATCGGACGTGTATGTATATGGTCCATCATCGAAGGTGAACGCAACATCTCCGTTATTAACACAATCGTAGATCCCTGCACCACCTAATAGAACATCGCCTAGCTGTGGTCGAGCGAAACTTGCAGTTGAAGCCCCGCTAGGTTTCTTATTTCCGTCGCAGGCAGAACCGTAGGCCAGTTGACAATCCGGAGCAGCACAGTACTCTTCCGTAGTTCCGCAAAAGCCTGCAGGGGAACAGCACTGCCCCGTAGGACAGGAGCCAACCCCAGGTCCGCAAAGATCGTCTCGCTTCTCTAGCTTTGCCCCTGCTTGAGATTCTACATCACGTTTCTGCGTGATGCTGGAGCGGATCTGGGCGTCAATCTGAGGGTTCTGAGACCTCAACTCGGCCAGAAATCGTTTTCCTCCAATCATCTGGGGTACTGGCTCGCCAGCATAGTCCGAATGCGCGCTCACAAGAGTGGCCAAAGCTCCAAGGAGAGCCGCGTTGAATTTCATAATGAATGGCTGCCTTCTTCGACGGAAAGAAGATCTAAAAGAATATATGTAAGGGAGAGACCAAGGAAGCAGAGCTGCAGACGGAAGGAGTGACAGCAGCTGGATTGAATAAATGAGCTCAGAGGAACGTAAGCAGTAAAGCCGTGTTCCAGTAGAAGCAACAATGGATTTTCAAATGAAAGAAAGTCGGATGGGGAAAGAAAATTGGGAGATTGGACGACAGGCAAAGCATTTAATGTTCCTGGGCCTGAGAGAGCTACGGGCACCGCCATAGTGGTGCTGCCATCCCATCCCACGAGCTAGACAATGAGGTCGGAGGCGTGCAGTCACTAGGTCGACTACTGAAGAATGAGCCGGTAGAGCTGAAATAGATTTTGTTCAGCGAGCATGGCATACCTGTATCAAGAAACTCCTAAGCCATGCCATGGCTGACTACGCTCAGGCTGGTGACGGGACGAGGTTGCATAGGCTTTGCATCTCATCTCAATTCTCGGTGGTCGTCTGTTAGTCGTTGCTCAAGCGCCTCGCTAAGAGATGGCGCGCAGACAGTCCGTAAATAGTCGTCAATGCGAACCCGATTCTGTACAAGCACTCAAATTATTGAGACCCAAATAACTTCCCGCGCAGCAGAGTCGAGAACGATGAGCAATAAAGTACAAATCCCCGGTCTTTGAGTTTGCCGTAGCACGACGATGCGTATGAAGCTTACCAAGGCCTGGAGCTCGGCCAAGGTGGTATCTTTCGTACATCAGCCAACATTGGGGCGTCGGCCAACTGCCATCGACAATAGGGACACTATGCGGAGACCTCAGGGGCTGGGATGCATAGGAGTAAGCCAAAGCCGCTGGGACTTGTTTACTCGGACCTGCTTCTGGCAAAAGCAAAGCCATCAAGCTCCGGCTGATTCTGGGGCGCACGTATTCGCCATCGCCTGTGACCTCAAGCCCAAGCTAGATGTCAAGCTTAAGCCTACTCTGGCCTACCTCCCCTCTTGGCTCAGGAACAACTTCGCCCCCTCGGACCTGGCGTGACAGCACCATAGAAGAACCCCATCTCTTGGTCTCTGTTGAAACACCGAGCAAGAAAGTCTACCCGGTTCAACGCCTCGTGGCTGATGTGCATCTAAATGAACTCGGGTTTTCTCCTGGGAATTTGGTTTAGTGCCGGCAAATCTGCACATGCGGTGTCCCCGTGATGGATATCAATGGGTCAACATTGACCCCGAATCTGGGGGACGGGGAGCCATGGGGCGAGAAGCATCTCAATGTACTGGACCATCGGAAACTTTATCGAGCCCGTCTAATGTCCTTCTAGTGTGCCCGAACGAGGCGTCGTTGAGTATCGAACTCACATCCTTCTTCCGTAAACATCGTCTTGGTTCACAGATGGAAGTGTTTGAAGATCAAGAAAGGTCAGACATTCCATTGCTTGCCATTCTAGAACCCCTTCAAAATGCGGCAGCCTGTGGGTATTGATTCCATTGCGTTCTTCCGCATCATCGTGACCATAGCCCGGGTTCTTTGGTATAAGGGAAGTGACTTTGAGCTCTTGTAAAAATCGAATCCTCTCTGAAGTCTGGATGCTTCGACGACAATACTCTTCCCGAGGTGGCATCGAACAAGACTGTATCAGTTGCGAACTTCATATTCCGAGACTATGCATTATCCTTGCTTTGTAACCAGGGCGTGAGGAAGGAAACACAATGATAAGCTAATGAGAATCCCGATCATGGACGAAGTCAGCTCGTCACCCCCCTTTAATACTAATCCCACATAGTACCGCATTCCTGTACCTGCGATATAATCGTGACGTCGACCTTTTTTGGCTAATACGGCATTTCCCGGTGCCCACGACTTCACCGGAACCCATGCACCACCTCATGCCAAAGCAAACAGAACCTCCCCACCGCGGTGGTCATGACCTCCCCAGCGGTGCGCCTAGCAAGAGAAGCAAGACACATTGTTGCACATCTGACCACGAACAATGCCTCGCTTACAGGCAATAGTTCACAATTAGTGGTTATCATAGGCTATCTCAGCGCGTCCACGGCCCTGCCAAAAGGGCAATCAGATTCCCCTCCGAGACACGTTCTTCCCTAGATTCTTCTCCCATGACGAAGACCCAATCACTGGCACGATGGGGGTCGTCCGAGCTCGTTCTTGTTGCACGTCTGACCTGGAAAGTTCCGGTAGTGTCTACAACTGTGCTGTCCTCGCTTGTGTCTGCACAAAGGCCGTCCAATTCCTCCAGCAATCCAGCTGCTCAGATGTGACTTTGTTGCATATCGCACCTGAAACAATCACACCAATCCCGATTGAAATCCAGTGACGGAGGGACAGACAGTCTTATGCAGAACAGCTTGAACCAATGTAATTACATTGCAGCGTCTACGCCAAGACTGAAATCTAGAGATACTACTTCTACCCAAACCCCAGCCATGAATAGAAAAGCCCAATCATCTAGTGAGCCGTTCCCAACGTCTCACTCTCCTTGACATATTCATAATACCTGCCCTTTGTCTTGTCCCTCCAGCTCTTCCCCCACTTCACCACGACCAAAAACGTCAGAACCTGCGCCAGGCCGGCAAACGCAGCCAGAATGAACGCATTCTGATAACCCATATTCGTCACCCAGGGTGTAATTCCATAACTGACGGCAAAGGACATGGTATTCCTGATAATGATAACCGTGACCATAGCCTCGCCGCTAAGGTCTTTATAGCTGTCGATGCAGTATGACACCGAGAGTTGGATGCCGATGGAATTGGAGCACGCGATGACGCCCATTGCGAAGACAAGGCCGAACCAGTGAATGTGATGCGCAGCGCCTACACCCCAGAGGATCAGGGAGCCCGGAATGAGGATCAGCGATGCGGAGAAGAGCCAGAGACGGTACTCGGATTCCAGGAGGCCCTTGTTGCGGCGAGCGAGCGCGAGGACGACGCGATCACCGATTACGCCGGAGTAGAAGGAGCCAACAGCTACGCCGATTAGGGGTGAAATGTACGTGAGACCAACCATGGAGGCCTTGAAGTTGTAAGGCGCACCACCTAGGATGAGAGATGCGGTGCCGTTGAGGACGTTGAACCAGATCAGGTTGCTGCCGTAGCTGAAGCCAGCGTAGCTGATGCTTGGGATAGAAAGAAAGAGCAGAGGCCGGACCATCATGCGAAAGAGGTGGAAATCGCGCTTTTTGTCTTTGAGAGCGAGCTTTTGCAGGTATGTCTTCGGCTTATATTCCACTGCAGCCGGGATTGACTCTGCTGGCTCGGGACTCTTTTCCAGTCCACCGGATTTCTCAGGGTCCGCAGAGGACGAGAGGATGCCTTCTTTGGGGGTGGTCGTGCCGGGTGTAATACTGGGTGTCTCTGTCATCTCGAGTGGTGCGCGGTCATAGTTTGTCTCTTCCATGAAGAAGAAACAGAAAACGAAGCCGATTGCTAAGAATATCGCACACCAGTACATGACCCATTGCCAACCTATATCAAATCAGTAAACGTATAATTCGACGAGAAGAGTGTATTCACCCTGTCCATCATTGATAAACCCAGCCAGAAGAGGAGCCAGGAAATTACTCCCAGCCAACATGAATGCGTACAGGCCCATATATGTCCCTCTCTCATGGGTGAAGTAGCTAGGAATGACTTAGTAATCCCTTTAGGTATCAAGCATCGCAGATGCTACCTACACATCAGTGATAGAGATTTCACACAAAGACTCAATCGGAGCACCGACGAAACCTTGCAGGATCTTGCTTCCAATCCACTGGCCATTTGTAGTCGCATAGGGGACCCATATCATAATACCCTGCCCCAAAGTCAGTTACTAGAACTTTGTAACCAACCCCACCGCGACGAATGAAGCACTTATACATCACAATCCATAAAACAGCCAGTAGCAATAGATTAACCTTCACGTCAAAGGAGGAAAGTAAAAAATGAAAAATAAAACATAACAGGAAACCCCGACTAACCAGCGTCGCCAACAGACTAAACAAAAACACCGGCCGCTTTCCATACTGCAACGCCATCGGCTGCCAGAACAGACAGCCCCAACCAAAAGCCAGGAACATGTAGCCGGTGCCCGCATTGAGGTCGTTCAGCGTGAGGCCGGTATCAGCGCTGATGGGCTCGAGGACGGAATAGATGGCGGCGGAGGCGATGCCGACCATGAGCGTATACATGGACTGCGACGCCGTGGACAGCCATTTCCGGCGGGGCGACCAGTTGAGGGGATCGTCAGGGTCGGCGCTGGGCATGGGGACGAGCACGACATCGCGAACGTGGGCCCCCGAGGCGTGCTTAAGCGTGAGGGTCCCTTCGAGATCGACGAGATGGACGGTTCCTGGGATGGCGGTCTCGTCAAGGACGGCCATGCTTGCTTAGACTTTCTACGCGAGGCAGCTTGCGCTCGTGTGCTTGATCGGTTGTCGCTTTGGTTCTGACGAAGAGCAGAAAAAGAGGTCTGGAAATCTCGAGCCGGACAACTGCAGGAGAGGAGTAGGGTATATACATGGTGTCTTTCCACGCCCACTTTGTGTATCACATCATACTCGGGATGTGACTGGAGAGTTTGCGATCTGCAGCCTTCTGCATGTCCAGGGCGAAAGAGAAGATAGATTGTGAGATAACGATAAGAGAAACCAAAACAGCTCTGGAAAGCATTACTGTAAGTAAGCCGATCGGTACTCGCTCTGATGGAATGAGGACTGCCTTATCATGCCGATATCTATAACTGTAACATTCTGGAACTTTCGGAGAATCTCTTTGTAGGAAGAACATAACAATAAACCTCAAAATCGAAAAAGGCAATTCAGACATATGAGTAGTTTTACCGCCGTAGGACCGCAGGCCGTATTGTAGGTTGCACAGCATGTGTGATAGAATTAGGTTTGGTAAGTGGGATTACTACCCTTGCTGCCGTATGAGTGTCAACTATGACGTCTCAGCAGTGCGAAGCGTTGCCAGTGTTTGTCAGTAGGCAGTCAGACTGCCATTCACGCCCGCCCATTGCAGGAAGCGGGTAACGAGTAAAAAAGATACCAAGTTGGCCGATCAGACATGGGTCCCAAGAAGCCAGCAAGAGACTGATTACTACACTTTAGTCTTGCACTCTATGTTGACCATATCTCAACATCTTCTCCAAAGTCATAGGACTCCAAGGACGTGAATGAAAGCGTTTGTATTTTTCTATACAGCCAAGGAAATGCTGCGAAGGTATCTCCTCTCCTCTCTCTTTATAAAGTTACCAGCTCTGCCAAATTATGCATCGCCGCCATCATGCTCGATACCGTTCTTCATTATCGTCGTGCTCGTCAAGAAACTTATGTATATAGGATCCGGAGGAATGCAAGTAAGCCGGGCCATGCAACCTTTTCCCGCCCAAAACCTGCTGATACGCCGTCATTAAAGTGGGAGACAGAAAGTCTCCAGAGAAGTTCGCCTCGATCTTGCAAAAGCCAAGACTATTTACTCTCCGTCATCAACCACCAACTTTGACCCAAAATCCGATTCGTCCTGGGGTTTTCTAGCTCGTAAGACCTTGAGCTTGACGATACAGCCGTCAACTTTCTCTTTGTCCTTTATGAAGGCAGTAAGGTCGTTCTCAACGAGCTCACGCATCGCTTTCACCTCGTCTGCATTCCATCCTGCAAATTTCGTGAGGACTCGAAGAGACAACGCTTCTATACCTGCGATAGAGGTTGTAAAGAACAGCTTTCCCAAAAATTTATTTTCTTTGTCTTCGGGCCAAGACCCAAAGGGAATATCATAATCAATGACTGAAACCTCTTCAAAGCCTGCGGCTACCAATCTCTCTGGATCCATGTGACTGACAGTGCGAGGCCGCCCGGACTTAATAGATGCTTCGCCAATTGCGCGGAAGAACTTTACAAGATCTGAGTCAGGTTCAAATCGAGACAACATGCCCTTGTGCTCATCAAAGTCAAGAATTTCGAGCCAGCCGCCAGGTTTGAGATGAGAAAGCACTTCTGCGTACATATGGTTCCAGTCTTGGAAGGCACCGCTCATACCGCGGAAATGAATGAGATCAAAGTCATCTTCTGCAAAGGTCCATCCACTCTCATCTTCTGCATCATCGATCTCAAAGAAGCAATTCGGTGGTACTGCGGTTGGCTGGACTTTTGCAATGTCTGTTCCTATAACCTCCGCCTCGGGATACAGATCTGCAATGGCCATGGCCCAGTCTCCCTTTCCTGTGCCAATGTCAAGAATCTTGGTAGGATCATCCAGAGGGATACTAGTAAGTACGCCACCGGAAAGGCGTAGGAATACCTGGTGTTGAAGCTGTAATCGTTCCATCTCGGCCTCATCTATGGGCATGTAATATTCTCCGCAATACGTCCTTCCATTCTCGACCTCGTATATTATATCCGTCGCATAAAGAGATCTTGTAGAGTTGCTTTTTCGAAGTCAGCTTGGAACAGTTTCAATCGTGTGGCAGGATCCGGGCTATGAACGTACATAGTGTCACCATCGTGAGTTTTTCGAGGTGCGCTGTCTTCCGGGGCGATTTCCTCACCAACATCCATATCTACTTGCAGGATAGAACCCGCCGCGCCGTCGACTGGAGGCTCAGCGTCAGATAGGAGGTTCTCAGTGGAACTGTTCCTCCTTCCATCTTGCGCCTCAGCCATCCCTATGTGCACTTCCCTACCACCGCAGTATTCCTCGGGGTAAGCTTGAAATCACAGCTATACCTCCAATCCTGAAAATCCTCCCGCTTGAAAAACGATAGAATTCTGATGTATGCGGACGATCATGCTCAGGGGGATCTCGGAGTTATCGAGAGACGAGCCCGTTGGGATGCGGAACGATATTCGGGGGAATGTGGCACGGTGGAGGTGGTAATTCGATCTCTGCGGAGACCGGCGGAGAGGAGATCGGGTGGGAACTGATCTAGCAGAGGCATGAGCTCGAAGAGGGAAGTTGCGCCGGCTGACGCTTATGGAAGCCAATTCTCACGATGGGAGGCAGGTGTTTCTCGTGGAGCTCGTAGGCCATCCCTAGAAAGAAAGAGAGAGGGGGAAACAAACAGATGCAAAGGATATGATCATACGCCGTAGTATCGGGCAGGCGTCAAGACCGGGACGATAAATCAATGGGACCAACAGTGACAGGAGACGTAGCCATGGGAATGGAGTGACCCGGGCAGCAAGCACGAAGGTTCCGAAGAGTCAGAAATGCTTAAGGGCTGCAGTAGCTGCAGTTGCCCAGACGGCCTGCAGGTACGGAGGAGTACTGGCGTGTTGGCGCGCAGTCATTGGATGGCAAGGGATGGGGAGGGCCGCTCCGACTTTTATTGGGACGAGGAAATTTGGGGACCTCGGGCTGCTGTCCATTCCCCGAGAACAGCTAATGCTCGGCTCGCCCGCCGTGCCTGAGAGGCTAATCCAGCGCTGCAAGCGGGCTGTTCCGCCGGGAGCCGTCCCTACAGACGTTTTCTTCCAGGGATCTCTCAGGCGATCCTGACCAGACCTTCGACCTCTGGTCCTCATTTGCCTCGACGAACCATTGTACCAAACACACACCACCAAGTTCATTGCCGACTCAAGCCTTGTCGCCCGTGAAACTAAGTTCCGGCTTGAGCAATCACAGTACCAGTGTTTCATCGTCCTATGTCTATCGCCCTCGAGGTTTGGTTCAAGCTACTGTACAGCAGAAGATCGTCCCGATAAGATAACATCACAGTACTGTATACAGATGAACGAGATTTCCAATTTTTTTTGTTTGGTCTCCTATCGCTTCGGATTGAATATTCGTGAAAAGTATATATGAGTTGTCCAGCCAAACCCCCATGCAAAGTGTACAATTATCTGGCCTCCGTCCATGTCATGAAATATATCTAACAAGATATCTATCTCCCTCCTCCTATTATCCTTCAAACCACAACAGCAGTGGCAGCGCTCGTTCCTTCGTTAAGCTTTCTCTTCTTTGCCAGGGTCATGTTCTCGTCCCTGTCGACAATCATATCCTCCTTGACATCCTCTACCGGAGCAGCAGTATCTGCAACAACTTCTGATCCAGCGACAGTAGGGAAAGGAGTGAGGACCTTGGAGATGTCGCCCCACCATTGCTCACCAAATCGCTTGTACCAGTCAACGGTGATAGCCATGCCCTCGGAGAAAGAGGTCTTCTGATCCCAGCCAAGTTGTCTGAGCTTGGTTCCATCGACAGCATATCGGTGATCGTTGAAAGGACGATCGTGGGTATGCTTAACCCACTTGTGGAGTTCCGCTTGTGTTGCGTGGGGGATTTCGAGGTAGGTCAGAAGCTTGGAGCATAACGTCAAGTTGGAGATCTCGTCATAAGATCCAACGTTGTAGATTTGGCCCATGGTGCCCTTGTGAAGGATGGTGTCGAACGCATCAGCTGCATCTCCGGCATAGAGATAACGTCTTGTAGGTGTTCCATCTCCGTGTAAAACCACCGGTTTGCCTCTGTTCAATAAACAGCTGAATTTGGGTATAATTTCTGACTCCTGTTAGCGGGGTCTTCAGGTGAGCCAATTAAGATAGCAACTCACTCTCAGGGAATTGATGTGGGCCATAAACATTGTTACTTCGGACAATGATGACTGGCAGCTTGAAACTCTTTTGGTAGGAGTGAACCAACATCTCAGCAGCAGCCTTGCTTGCAGCATATGGGTTTGTCGGGGCAAGAATGCTGGTCTCGAGCAGATCATCTGCATCATCCTTGACCTCTCCGTAGACCTCATCGGTAGAAATGTGAATGAACTTCTTGATTCCAACCTTCTTCGCACTCTCCAAGAGAACGTGCGTTCCGTATACATTGGTGTGTGTGAAGGCGTACGAATTACCGAAACTTAAATCTACATGAGATTGTGCAGCAAAGTGGAAGATGGTGTCAATGTTGTGTCGCTGCAAGCAATCCATTACTTCGGAAGGATTCGTAATGTCGCCATGGTAGAAGCTGAAGTTTCTCTTGTCGTTCAAGATTCGGGTGTTGTTCAATGAAGCGCAGTAGTCGAGCTTGTCAAAGGACACGATGTTGTATGCGTCTGGATATTGGAGGGTTAAATGCCTCACGAACCAGCATGCGCTAACGGGAATCAGTTCTGCGCTCATTGCTTTTGTCGGATTACTTACATAAACCCGGCACCTCCTGTAATCATGATGTTCTTGACTTCGGTTGAGGGCGTGAACTTGGTGCTGCCGATGAGGACCGGCGCATCCTTCCAGACACCGAAATCCTCGAAGAACTTGTTGTGCTCGCCATTCGTTGACGCTGCCGGAGCTGCAGGATATGTTCATCAGTACCCCTCTCGTCAACGGCGAGACTGAGCAATTGACTTACTGGGAGGACCTCCGCTTGGGTGCTTTCCGGACATGATTGATGAGGTGTAGGGAGTATGTAGAAGGGTCGTATATATGCGCCGGAGTTTTTAGGGCTGCAAGCACAGCGGGGAATGGAACGAGAATGCGAGGGTTGAGAGGTGAATGAGACAAACGATGATCAGCAAGACGACCGAGGCTGAAGGGGGATGTCGTTGGCGAGGAGCAGGAGGGATTTATTTGAACTTTAGGACACGCGCGCCGAGCAACCAAGGGACGTTGGGTGAAGGGTCGATTAGCTCTTAGAAGTTATGATAGGACAAGTAATGTATAGCGTAAGGTACAGTAGACCAGCTATTCCGTCGCAAGGGGTGAGAATGGGATTGCAGCGAGGTGAGTCCCTTGCTTTGGATCTTGGGGGTTGAAGAAAAAGAAAACGGAATGGATAGAACTCGCAGAGATATGTAAGGCTGCAGATGAGGAATGGCGTCAAAATATCAGAAGCAAGAGCCCGCGAGGTACGGAAGGTACGCAGCCAATGGCGGATGTGGAGAAAGCTGCATTGGACGCCGCTTTGAGCACACAACCTTATCCTGTATTATCAGACCTGAGGGACGACGACCAGCTTGGCTTCGCTGGGACATGGCCTAGGCCGGGTGGGGAGCTGAGGGGGGAGGGCAGTGGAGTGGCGTGGAGTGGAGGCTGGGTGGGTGCGAAGAGCTGCTAAACTCTCGGGATGGGATTGCACGTCTACGTCCCTACCTACCTACTTACTGTACAATAATGCGAGCTGGTTTACAGCAGATGGCCGGATCAACCATGCACGCAAGGTGGACGATCCAGCACCGGCCTGCCTGGCTGGTCCCGGCCGGATTCCTTCTGCAACCAAGTGGGAGCTGGGAGCTGGGCCATACGTGGCTGCGTTCGACCGAAGGGCGGCTTTGAAGCGGCGCCGGCTGAGGGAACGCTCCAGGTCCGAAGGAAGCTTGGGGGCTCGTAACTTTGATTATGCATCCTTGTTCCTGCTGATTTACGGGTGGCGCGAAAACAAACATGCAGTGTACGAGAAGACGAAGCCGAGCAAACACAGAGTAACCAGAGTACGAGTTCGTTCGACCGACGCTGCCGTAATGCACGCCTGCTTGCGCTTTGATGCAAGCGGCGTGCACGTCGAGTTGATACGGCAGAATTGGCACCACACTCACGACTCATCATCTCTTACGAGTCCTCAGGTTTGAGATCTGGCTGCTCGACAGGGGAGCGGGGCCCGGAAATCAAGAATGAAACCAGGCTGATCATGACCGGGGTGCGCACGAGTTGCACGAGGGAGGGATGGAGCCTTCGAGCGCCCACGAAGCGAGGAGCACCCTGAAGAACCGGGCATTCGTGATCTTGTCTCCAGATGTCGTACCCGGAGGCTGTCAATCAAATCAGCACCCTGCAGCAACCACATCTTCTCGTATCCCGCTGTCGACCGCGCCCGCACCCAAGATACGACGCCGTGACCGTCCGGAGAGAGACACGAGCGTACCTGAGGAATTCACGGCGACGTGCGAGCAGGCTGGGTGCAGACACGGCTGCAGGGAAACTTTAGGCACAATTCCTGATAACAACCTCCACCTTGCTTTTGCACTGAGCAACTCGAACCAGAACGGCTAGCTTTTGACTTTGTGCAGATTACCACGAGGCAAGGCTCGCATCTGACCGTACTGCCCTGAACGGAACAATAATCGCCCAAAGCAGCCTCGGCTCTGGCACATGAAAGCATCGAGGAGATGGTGTTGAGGCGCTGGAGTTAGTCGTGGAGCGGCGTCTCCACTGCCAAAGTCTGAATATCCTCCTCTGCTGCAAACAATCGCGGCATCCAGCCCCGTTGTTGAGAAGGATGCGGTGCGTTGACCAGTCCGGACTGCGTAAGTCGGTGGGTTATAATTATATATCCCTTGTGTGTGATCGTCTTCCCCATCTCTCGCTCGTCCGAACCATAAAATATTGGCGACAAGACGACTTGTCCGCCCTCGTCCTCCTGCAACACTGTTTCGCCTGTTTGATTCTTGTTACAGGACGTCCCAAGTCCCAAATCATTCCCTCCCGTGAATCCTAGATCCACTCCAAATCCGCACCAGGCCGGCTCTTGAGGTCACTCCACCGACACCTCCTCACACGCAACATCTCGCTTCAGCCAGCCCAGTCCGACGCCTCCTGCTCAAAACTCTAAGGGCATTCCAGGCGGCAAGCTTCCCTTCCCGTCCCTATCATCTTCGTCGTCAAAACGAGAAACATCTGCTCCTCTCGAATCCTCCCTCCGACTCGAATGCCACGATAATCCTGCCGCAACTACTTCTTCTGTCTATTCGCCCACTTCTTTTGTTTATCTGCCAGTCTTTCCTTAACGTGTGCTCTAACATCACCTCGCTCTTTGCTGCTGCATCCTCTTCGCGCATCTCTCTCCCGTGCAATGGCAGAACGATCTGCTGATCGCGCTCCGTCCGTGAGCTCCTCCGTCACTGAGGCCGACAATTACGACGAGAAGAATGGCGACCTGAGATCCGATGGCAGCTTCGTCAAGCTGAAGTCCCCGGAGGAATTGGAGGTTGGAGACGACATTGAGAGAGCCGAATTGCTGCCGCAAGAGGCCCAACCAGAGAAGCCCAAGGCTGCTGAGGGTTCAGTACGGTCTGCGGCAGTATGGATGGTGGTCAATACTTTGGCAACCATCGGAATTGTGAGTGGACGCAGTCCGGCGGTTGTATAGCTTTCTGACAAGAAACAGGTCTTTACCAACAAAGCCATCTTCTCTGACCCCTCCTTGAAGCTCGCACAACTCACCTTTGCGGCTTTCCATTTCTTTATAACATGGCTCACTCTATTTACATTGTCGAGGCCGCGATTCGCCATGTTCTCCCCACGACGAGTGGCCATTAAGGAAATTATTCCTCTTGCAATTGCCATGGCCCTCAATGTCATTCTTCCAAATCTGTCCCTCGCGTTCTCGACCGTCACCTTCTACCAAGTCGCACGAATTCTTTTGACGCCTACTGTTGCTCTAATGAACTTTGTTCTTTACAAAGCAACCCTACCAAGAAACGCTATCTACGCTCTGGTCCCGGCTTGTTTAGGAGTTGGCATGGTCTCCTACTATGATTCTCTTCCGACCGCGGACGTAAATATCAAGACTACGAGCGGACTTGGTGTTATCTTTGCGTTCTCTGGAATATTTGCGAGCTCTTTGTACACAGTCTGGATTGCCAGCTACCACAAGAAGCTTCAGATGAACAGCATGCAGCTACTGTTCAACCAGGCACCCCTCGCAGCCTTCATGCTTCTCTATGTTATCCCATTCGTTGACACCTTCCCTGTATGGACCGAGGTTCCGGTAAACAGATGGGTTATGATTATGATGGTACGTAAATCTGACAGGAATTCGTCGCCGAGACCCTCCTTACCTCGTATCTCAAAATATCACTTGGCTAATTTGTACATCTCGTATAGTCGGGCTTCTTCGCCTGCTTGATTAACATGTCACAATTCTTTATCATCGCACAAACTGGACCAGTTTCCAGCACGGTCGTTGGTCATCTCAAGACGTGCTCAATTGTTGCGCTCGGCTGGATGACATCAGGGCGCGCAGTGGGAGACAAATCGGTGATCGGAGTCTTGATTGCAGTTGGCGGAATAATTGCGTAAGTCAGCACTCTCTCAAGCATGACGGCCACATTGTTTCCGATCCTCGTTCTTTCAATGCTTTTAGCCAAAGGACGTGCTTGTTTTCGGCAAAGCCTTGCGCAACAAGTTTCAAGATTTAGTGACGCCACATCATCCGAAAGCGCAAGATGTCATTTGTTTATTCCAAGAGGCTAACAAGTCATTGCTTAGATACTCCGTCGTCATGCTCAAGCACAAAGCAGCAGGAGGAAAATAAACACGATGTTTCTCTGCTGCGATTGTTTCAACCATTCAGAAGCCTGGAGACTGTCACACCTTCGATGGGCAAATCCACCTTCGGTGTTAATTTGAGATGCTAGGGTCGTTAATGGAAGCGGGAACCCACGCGTCCCCCTGTCATGAAGAGGAACCAGAAAGCTTCGCGATCATCACTTTTCGCGCTGGGAACTGCAGCTGCAGTGCGGGGAACTCGGCTTCCTGCGAAAATGTGCCGATATCCTTCCTTTTTGCGACTCTTCTCCTACTCCATTTTATATATACCTCGGTGTCACGGATTCGGGAGTCCTTTACACGGGAAGGCGAGGTGTGGGGGTTTCAGGTATTTAGGTGTTTATAGGAGTTTTACAAACAAAATACAATTTAGTGTACGATTTTAAGTCTTTACCCGTTTCGCTTTATCATGCAAAATATACGCCAAGTTTGAATCGGATAATTCTGCTGGCTGTGTCTCCCTGTTCTTCATCTCTTTTCCCAGGACAGACACTATGAGACAAGCGAAGGATTTGGAAAACCATGTCTTGCGTTTCAGATAAGACATTTGAGCTAAGTACCGCTGCCGGATGCGAAGCACAAGAGGAGTCCTTCCTCTTCCTCTGCGAGCCTACGCATAAGGATCGAGCGAACATGGTTCGACAGGGGATAGGAGGGCCAGAAAAGCAGCGAGTGGGAAAAGTCCAGACATTGGGTATCCTCGTCTGCTTTGGGCGGACGGATAGAGTTTCGGCGCCGCCGAGCACGGTACAGGTCTTGGCCATACGATCCTGTAGATCTGGGAAAGATCTGGTAGGTGAACCTGTCGGCCTGCCGTTGGCGCTGTCCTTGCATATGCAGTATATATTTATGTATATATATATATCGTTTATGTCTCTCGGTATCCTCCCCATACCAATTCTGTCTTATCTGCCTCTGACAGACCGGACGAACCCTGGTTTGTATTCTTTTCTCTGTCTCTCCTTGCTTGCGGGTCTTGGGGCATATTTTGATATCATTTTGAATGGCAGACGGGGGTTGGGAGCTACCAGAGGCATTTCTGAGAACAGTGCGGGTAACGAGCCACATGAACGGAATGTTGAAGTGGACCGAATTAGGATGATATCACATACTAAAATGAGGTCTGTCCGGTGTGTGAGATATCAAAAGGCCTCTAATGGTATTGTGTGTTCGGTGTCTATCCACCAATTCCCAATTCTCCCAATCTCTCGCTTTTGTCCACTCGCTGTGTTTGTAAACTCCATAATATAGATTTGCTTTCCCAGGAGCAGAATATGATCAAACCAACGCCTTAATTCTTCGTCATAGTTTTTACAAGAAATCGAATATTTTTGAGAGATTCCACTCCGAAGCCAAGTGCAAATCCGCATGCAAAGACAACATTACCCTCTACCATGGACTTAAGAGTCCTGCTGGTATCATAGGATACTCGACGCCGTCGATAATCTCCGTCTCGGGTACAGGCTCGGATGCGGCGCCCGACTCGCCTTGATCCCATCTCTTCCACTCCGCATGGCAGTTGCCAGGTACGTAGGCTGCAGCGTCCATCTCCAGCATCATCTTGACCTCGGGACAGTAGTCCCAGATGTGCTTCCGCATAGCTTGCGTTCCCCAGATGGCACTGTGCAACGTTTTGCCAGAACCACCGGTGTGGTAACCCATGGGTTCGTAGAAGCCCTCTCGCCAATCATCAATCCCCTTCACCAGCTCGCCGGCTATGTCGCCGAATTTGTGGGGACCGTTCTTGCTGGCTTTCGATCCAACAAGCTCACCGTCACCACTATACATCTCTCCGGAGAAGGTGAGCGACGCGGTGCCATTGGCGAGTTTAGCTCCAGGTCGGTGGCCCAGTCGATCGGTCAACCAGATGTCTTCCGGCTCCGAATTAATCTCTCTCTCCTGATTCTTGAGCACGTCAATGATAGCGCTGACGCGCCGGAGAGAGAGGCCGCCGTTGCCGCCAAATCGCGCATTAGGACTCCATGGAGCTCCAACCCAATCATAATCAAGCCAAGCATTCAAACTCTGCCGGCTGTTTGCGCAGAGCATAGAGTCGGTCTGAAAGACAAGAAGCCACTCTGCTGGCTGCAATACTGTCTCGTATAACCACAGCGTGGTCAGGAAGCGGCTAATCATCTCTTGCCCGGCCGTAGACATGTTCGCGGGGATATATGTGAGATCGAGTTTCCCTGCGTCGACCTGCTCACGGATGGCCCTGGATTGATTCACAAATTGCACAGATTCTAAGGAGCCCATGAACCGAAATCGCCAGTCCGGCGGCACGACAGACATGAAGTGTAAGAGTAGAGGCGCCAGGATGGGATTGGGTCGGTTCTCAATGAGAAGCGCGACCTTAGAGATATTATAGGGTGATTTGGGAGGGTCATGGTAGTCGAGAGATACCTCTGGCAACTTGGGTAAACTGGGTAACGAGCTCGCATCCGGCATTTCTGAGGGGCCGAATAGAAGGATGCAAACAAAGCTGTAGATATGGCGTCAGTATGGACATTGCGGCGTGGTTCTCCAAAGGGGAAGTTCAATTACAAGAATAGTGCTACTGCGCCAGTTGCGCGCATCCGCCGAGTTGTTTTTGACCAAATGGTCAGAACCGCGGATTGGATGGAATTCCAGGCATCATCAATGGTCATGTCCCCGGTTGAAGACGACATGCTGGCGGTGGTATTTAGGGAACCCTCCGCCGTCCCTTTGCTCGGTGCGATGTTGGAGTGTCAGGATTGCGGAGAGAAGTTCATGACACGAAGACTGGTAATTACGTGAACGGGTGGGAGGGTGGTTTGGAGGAGTGAGAGGGAGGGCGGCTCAAAACAGACATGCGTTGCGGCCTGAGGAAGCAAAAAGGTGGAAGGACGGTCCAGGCCAAGCGTTTGGAGGAGCTGAGCGAGATAAAATTAGGGGATGGCATATAATATTAGGACTGGTGGCACGCAGATTGTATTCTGGGATGCACCTTTTTACGGGCATGATTACAAGACTTGCGAGAGCCTGGGTTCGTGATTGTTACAGTCGGAGGCATGATGACGAGCGAGCGTGCGTGCGTGTGTGCGAAGGTATGGAGATGCTGCGGACGATGAAGCAAAGCGAGAAGGAGTAGAAGCATAGCAAGCAGGATTGGGGGGCGTGGGTGTGTGTCCAGCCTTAGAACGAGTCCTGAAACAAAGCCGGAAATGCCCTAGTGGAGACCTCCCCCCCCCCCGCAGAGCATGAGCATGGTCCCATCTCACGATGTCGGCCCACCTTGGACTGGACCGCCCATCCTTTTCTTCAGAGAAGGTGCGCTGATCCAAGGCAACTAGCAGCAACATGACAGAAGAGCCCCGTGGACAAATGGTAAGAGAGATGGTGCAAATCAATACATGATTAGCAGCTCTCTAGTCTCGTCTGGTCGGGTCCGGTAGTCCCTCAGACTTGGGCCACGCTATCTCGTCTGTGTTCAAGCGGCAAGCCTCCCGCCATCTCAACACATCCGAAGGGCAGCGCCGCTGTCACTGCTCGATGCGTCTGCTGGCTGCGTGTCGCCCGTCCTTGGTACGTACGGTCCGGTACTTATTGTCCTCGGCGAGTCCACCGAAGTACACGTACGCAGTCGTCCCATCCACCTACCAGGTACAACTTGCGTGCGCGCAAAGCCGTTGCGCAAGTACAGATCGTCAGAACACGACTGGTTAGCGACAGGCCTGAGTGCAACGTGTGGTGTAGGAACTTGAGCCGCATTTCAGGGGAGCCCTCCCAGCATCATACAGTGTGGGCATCTGGATCCTTGCTATCGAGCGAGCGCTCATACGATCCACGTCTGGCCGATGTTCTTGTCGCCCAGGAGTATGGTTCGCAGCATGCAGCCATGGATGCTACCCACGGCCTACCATACCGGTCGTTTTATACCCTTTGATGGTCTTCTAGTTAAGCCGACCTCAGCTCGTACGTGGAGGGCCAGCGCTGCAGTAGCTGAGCTGTGCGATATGGCAACGTTTAGATGAAAACCAACAAAACTCCGGCCAGTGAATTCATCATCCAAGACGGTGCCCCATTCCGTTTGATGTGGGAAGGGAAGTCCCCTTCACCCCGATCCAAAATAGTACCTGATACACAACCAGTCAAGCGGCCGCTGCACGCGAGACCCATGATCTGCCATCTGAAGTCAGGGGCGACCGACCGCATGACAAGGATTTTATACTGTACAGTGCTTCCATTGCCCACACCGTGCTTGGCCTAGATGAATGCGTGGGTCGCGCTCTTCTTCGTGTAGTTTTCCTCGAATTCTCCGGCCCAGCTGTCTGCCCAATCGCCGATTTAGGGCTATCATGCTTTGCTGCTTTTATTTTCCCCTAGCTACTAGTAATCCAGGCTTTATTGATCTAGAGGATCTGATTCCATTGTTCTTTTGGACCAGTTGAAATATTCTTTGGCCTATGCAAGTCGGATCTTCTGATTCTTTTTTTGATAAGGGAGGCTTCCGTATAGTCAATTGAGCGGATAGTAGCTGGGTCTCTCGAGGGCCTAGTGGATTACCACTTCGCGTATAGGTAATTTTAGTTCTTTTGTTACCTGTGAATAAGGCATTCGTCGATTCTTTCAAGAGATAAGAACAAATTCCTTAAACTATTCTACTTGTTTATCTGTAAGAATAAGAGGTCTTCCGAATCTCTTTGGCAGTATAAGACGGGTTCGTAAGGTAACCTGGCGCTTTAAGAGCCCCAACTCGTTTGGCTATTTCAGATACCATATAAACTAAATCCGTACAATGAATCTGATATCGAAGCCACCTGCGTATAGATCTCGTACGAGACCAACGATAGGGTTAGGGCTAACTTGTTCAATTATAGCTATTGGTGATGTCTGCGTAAGAATGGAGGCAGGGATATTAAAAGCAGCAAAGCATAATTGTCTAAAGCGGCTTTTGGACATTACAGGGTACGTTACTTAATCCATGTACTGTACCTCCATCTTACTGTCTGTTTCCCTCTCTTCACCCTTCTTTTTGTTCTCGAGAGCGGCCACTCACCCAGTAGCATCCAATTGTATATATTGGAAGCAACTTGCCATAGCTTCAGATCTCCCGGAGAGGTTTGAGTTCAACCTCCGTCAGAGCTTCATTTTCCATTGTAGCTCCAAGTTCAACAGCACCATCCAGGAAGCTTTATGGCTAGGCATTGAAGACTCACACGTAGTCTATTCGGAATTCCAGCGAGTAAAGACGGGAAGACATAGGTGTACAAGAAATTCTGCACGATGACTTTCACTCCGGTGGAAGACCGCAGGCGCAAACAGAGGAACATCGTCTACTTGGCATTCGGCATATTGGTTTTTCTCTATACAATCAAGTTCTCGTTTCCGCAGCACACAGCTCTCAGCGTGTATCAGGACTACTCCGACAAACCTTCAGCATATTCGCCAGCCGGTCATGGAAGGCCTCAAGAAGCTGCAAGTACCCCACCAGCAGCAGCAGCAGCAGCAGCAGCAGCAGCAGTATCCACCACCAAGTCTCATAGTTCGGAACCCACAATGGGGACTTACAAACCTCCAGGGGGGAACGAACCCGTCGAGACGTTCAATGGCACAATCACCAACAAAGCCGCCATCATCATCGAAACTCGATTCCGAACCAATCTCGTCCCGCTCATTCTACATTTTAGCACAGTCCTCGGGCCTAGCTGGCCCATTCTTATTTATACATCCGCCGAATCAGTAGGCATGTTCTCGACATCCGCTGCACTCTCTCGACACCTGCACAGCGGGTTGATTCAAATCCGCATTCTCCCGTCGTCGGTGCTCTTCACCAACTCCAATAGCGTCAATGAATTCATGACGCAAAAGTGGCTCTGGGAAAGTCTCGCGCCGGCTGAACACATCCTCATCTTCCAGAGTGATAGCATGCTCTGTGCCAACGCGGCCCGGAGCATTGAGGATTTCTTCGACTACGATTTAGTAGGCGCGCCTATCCGCAAAGACCTTGGTCAAGGATATAATGGTGGGTTGAGTCTGCGGAAGAGAAGTACGACTCTGCGAGTATTGAAAGAGTGGAAGTGGTCGGTCCAGGATGGAGATCGATTTGAAGATCAGTGGTACTATAACCGGTATGGTTGGCCCTCTCTTCCTCCCTTGGCCTTCGAGCCTTGAAATAAATACTAAGTCAACAACCAGATTTTACAAGCTTCAAGCCCGCGAGAAACAGGCCGGAAAATCACCGCATGACGAAGGCGCCATCAATCTCCCGAATATGGAAATCGCACGCACCTTCAGTGTCGAGACGATTGATTACCCGCACCCTCTCGGGGTGCATCAGGTCCATCGCTGGATTGGTGAAGGCATGGTCTCCTTGGATGAGTGGTGTCCGGAGTATAAACTGTGCTCGAAGGATCCCATCAAGGATACCTGAAGGAATAGGCATAGAACCTCTGTAAGATTTTGAGCAAAGGCATTTGGGTTGGAGTTTATTGTTTCGGGAGGGTGCTTCGTTTTCTGAGAAATGTTTCTCACATTGCCCTGCAAATACATATGGTCAGCAGGCGGGCGGGTTTGAGGCGCAGGTTCTCTGGTAAGCAAGGTAGCAAGCACCAAATTTTGCTCGGTGGATTATGAGAATAACAAAGGCTTGGGACTACTGTATATCCCGAGAGGGAAACGTATCAGGAATAGGACAGGTCAGAATAAAGATAGCAGTCAGAGAATGAGAAGATACCGCAATACCAAGACTTGATGACCTTGTCGCCCCACACGAGTATTTATGTATATACTGTCTCCTACAGTAGCGTCGCAAACTCGTACGCCTCGTCTCAACAGGCCGAGATATGCAGACAGCTTTGGTCATTTAGAGCGCGCGCGGGAGGCTTACGGCTGGCTTTATCTAAGCTCAGGGAAGTAAGTGTCGAGCAGGGAAACAAGAAACTTTGTGCAGGAGTGAGATCTCAGGGCCGACAAATGGACTTACAAATAAGGTACATATCAGACGGTACGGCACTTCCACCCATCCCTGGCGTGCTCTTGCCCCTTGGGAATCGGTGATCATACAATCTCGCCACGCTCGCCTACCTGATATACTCTTTCCAATGGGCGGATGCGGCATGGAAAAGGCCCAGGTGTAAGGTAAGGTGACACCGGCACGCAAGGGAGGCCTACGGGACTCATCCGTTCTGCAGCAACAAATGAGCCTGGTTCTAGTCTGTCTTGCTTTCCATAAAGAGGCGTCCATCCGGATTCTGCAATCGGAAGGGCTTCCTCGCGCTAGAGCTCAGATGTTTCTTGGGCCGTTGCTTGCAGCCTCGTCTGTGAGCCGCGAAAGGGATCACTAGTGTGTACGCCCAAGACCGCGCACTTGTCCACGTTGGAAAAGGGCGGGACTGCTTGCGGAAAGGATCTTGACAGATCGGATGAAATAATGTGAATCTTGTGGGGGGGCTTTTCCAAGTAAGCATTGCGAAAGTGAACTACGAATGCATGCCATCTACTAGACCGACCCAAGCTTTGGTAGCCATGCTACACAATGGGGATCTCTCCGTGATGGATGACATTGAAGCGTCGCTCTCTGCTCCTGTTGTCGGGCGATGGCGCTGCAGAACAGAGTACCATGTGCTGTCGCGTCGGGAGCAGCTCAGCGTGCGCGGGCCGACGACGAAGGAATGAGCAACGGAGCAAGGGACGGACAGGGATCTACGCAGCCTGGTGTTTTGGTAAGGGAAAGAATCTGCGCTAGATGGGGATCCTTACTGTAAATCAGACTTTCCAGCCCACCCCCTTGCTCCGGTAATCTGGCTTCTATTGCGAACGACCTACCGTAATCGCGCATTGCTGCTTTTACGGATCCTTCTCCTTGTCTGGTTCTTCCCTTGGACGCATCTGTAACTACGCCTCTCTGTGCAGCTCGACAGCCATACCGTGCTATACCATGCCACACCAGACCAGACCAGACCAGACCATACCACTCTACATGACCACGCCTACTCTTGTTACACGCGCTCTCACCCCCCATCAGAGTTCACCTGCAACGAGGCGTCATCTTGTCTTTGAAACGCCTGCAGTCAACATTATTCTTCCCTTCCGTTTCGAGGCCCTTCAGTGCGCTATGTTCCGGTGACCCCAGTCCGCATCCGCTCCAGCCTTCAGCTCCACTGCAGATAGGACGGGCGTACGTGCCAAATTATTCCTCTGGACTACTTCCGATCTTCCTGAACTTCCGAATAGTCTCAACTCGACCCTTTACTCTGCTTCTCCATTTTGTCACCCTCTGGACGGCTTCCGTCGGTGGCTACGCCAATATGTCCACCTCACATGCCTCGCCCAGCTCAATGGGTGGTATTTTCGTCATTACCAAGGCCAAGATCTTAATTGTAGTATCTCTGGTCCTTACGTGAGTTTTTGACGTCGCGGGCTGGGGACCGAACTGACTGTAGCCAGCTGGACATTTGCGCATCTCCTCCCCACCTACAAACCGACCATCAAAGCATATGCGCAAGACAAGGTCAACGATGTCGCCGAACACATCCCCAGCATCAAGGTTGACTGGTATCCAAATCGGGATCCGCGAGAACAATTCAACGCTTCGAAGGTCGCCCTATTGATCGAGGGAAGACCCATCCCACATCTCGTGCCGCAGTTGCTACACATGATCTCCGTGGTTCCCCCCGACTGGCGATTCCTCTTCATCGGCACGAATAAAAGTGTGCTCAGTGTCCAACGTAGTTTTGCGACACAGTACCAGGTTGCAAACGGGAAGCTGGATCTGCTGGTCATGCCCAAGCCATGGTCGGTGGAGAGCAAGGAGGATGTCTTCAGGACCCTTACCGATTTGCGCTTCTACGAGAATTTCATGCCCAATGTGGAGTGGATGCTCAAATTCGAGTCGGACAGCATCATGTGTGCCAATTCACAAGACAGCTTGAATGACTGGTTACATTATGATTGGGCTGGTGCACCAAGGTATGTCTCGTAGAGAAACTTGTTGAGCTGGGAGAGCTAATTATGGTACAGGACCGTGACGGATAAGTTTGCTGGTAACGGTGGGTTGTCTCTCCGGAAGATATCTGCCGTAAAAAGGATCCTCGGTTTCCAATCCCGGTATAATGACACCGAACCAGAAGACGAATGGTTTGGCAAGAGAATCACTGTGCTACCGGGAGCAAAAGTAGCTACAGCTGCCGAGGAGCAGCATTTCACCGTTGAGGATGTCTGGCACGAGAAACCCATGGGTTACCATGCCCGAGGTGGTGGATCTGCACTCTCTGAGGATGTCTGGAAGAAACCGACCCAACGAGCTCACATTTTCGCCTACTGTCCAGAAATCTCCATGATCATGCCCATGAAGCTCACCCGGGAGAGATGTCCGGGTGATAACCAGCAAGGAGAGATTATCGGTGGCGCGCAAGAGAGAGCAGTGGAAGAGATTAGCAGCGAGATTAACGCAGCTGTCAAGAGAGAAGTCGAGGCTGTATGACGGTGATAATACCTTGTTTACGAGAATGGAATATCTAGAAGGCAATTTTCGGGAGAGAACACTTCCAAAATCTGGGGGTTCTATATCAAGGTCATCAGGTGGTAGGCTGGCGTATATGGGGACATGGCGATCTGGCTGTTGTACTTTTTTTCACTTTGTACATGGGTTTACAAATATACCAATAGGGAATTCTTTTACCAGGCTGATGACAACCCTCGGCAGTGGCTTTGAGTGGCCCTGGTAATACTATTCACAGAGTGAGTGACGTGCTGGAAAGTATCCATGACATGTCTCTCAATCGACCCACCTCCCTCGATCTGTCGTCTAAAGAGACATTTCAGGAATCTTCAAACACCTTAGTCGATTAGGTATCCAACACGTGCCATGCCACCCAAGTCTTCGCATCCCCCACAAATCCCAAACCATATTCTCCCTTCTTCACATCGCCCCAGGGGGTTTTTGAAAAAAAAAAAAGTCTTGGCTGCTTTTTTACGGAGGTATCTAGGGGCCGCTCTCCCTTTTCGTTTTGATCGCATTCACTTCTCCGAACGAGCCTTGCACAAAATGCCAGGCAGACAGGAGACCCATGCAAGAGGAATTCCCCTTTCCTTCATTTCCCTCTCATGACTAGGTGAGATGAAGGAAAATGAATGGAAAAAAGCAAGGTGCAATCTTCAGATGATTTCTCAGCAGGTATTAAATCCCCTCGCCACCTTCCCCCCCCC